>JAULUF010000016.1:8527500-9727500 GCA_031834385.1 Semotilus atromaculatus | reverse complement strand
GATAAAGGAATCTCTTGAAACTTTCAAGACAGTCCCACAAACCTTAAAGTTGATTTGGTTAAAGTGCAAACACAAATAAATAAATAAATAAATGAAGTGGAAATTTCAACAGTTTTTTTTTTACTCTTAAAGGCTGAAAGATTTTCTCTTTCATGTCTTATTACAAGCCACACAGCGGGTGAAAAAATCAATCGCTGAAGCTTAAACAGAAATGCCAATTTCATTTTCTGCTAGTGGAGAAATATGTTGTAGACCAAAAAATAGACAGAAATCAATCTGTTTTTCAGTTCTTCAGAGATGTTCCATCATATCTCACTGCAAACACAATTCAGTGCTGAATATATGAAGAATCCATAGTGTTGTCATCTTGCAGCTGTAGTGCTGTAGTATTGAGCGGTGTGGTAAATCACGCTAGTTAACTATTTTATCTCATTGTAGGGAATATTTCCGAGTTTATATTTCGCTGGTGAAAACTAGTGAACTTTGGCTTAATTTCCATAGTTTCTTTCTTTCTTTCTTTCTTTCCCTCCCTCATGTCGTTCCAAACCTGCATAACTATGGACATGTGGCCTCTTTTAGGTCTTCTAGAAAGCTCAGTTGTTTTCTAACTTTTTAAAGTTGTTGTGGTGGCGGAAAGTGTGAGACACAATGTGTCAGAGTTTGCCTTCCAGTCAAAAGACATTGCTTTGTGTGTGTGTGTGTGTGTGTGTGTGTGTGTGTGTGTGTGTGTGTGTGTGTGTGTGTGTGTGTGTTTGTTGTCGCCTCCCTCTGTGAACTCCAGGGTGCCATCTTGAGAAGCGTAACTTACATCCTCAGGTTTCTAAGCATTCCAGCTTGCTTTATGCAGGTGTGCTTAACTCCATCTGCTCACACAGGTGTCAAAAAAGCACCGCACAAATCTTTCACTGACACATTTTGTTTTCCATAATGAAAACAGCAACAAAAAAAACAACACCAAATAAGAACAATGTAATCTGCTCACCTCCAGTACATCAGGGACACACTTTTGGACTAAATCAGTCTTTGTGGCCGGTCTCTTAGTCCAGGTGAAATATTATTTTTTTCAGTTGAAATGTGGCCAGAATGCCGCTGATATATCATACTGCTCACACCGTATCAAAGAAGACTAGAATTTATCAACAGACATCATCATTCCTGAATGCACGATCTATTTTTCAGTGTAAAGCAAACCGTGTCTCACAGACCAAAGAACTGAAGAAGAACCTGCCCAGAAATAATGCCATCTACAATCCAAGTTAAGCTCTACTGACTGCAATTGTAACATAATTTTGATTAACACAGAAATGTATTTTAGTTTATCCCTAATTTTAAAAACAGTGGGAACATATAGCCACAACATCGTGTTAACATGAGATTACTGTGATATCATTTTTTTATTTTATTTTATTTTTTAATTTTTTTTTGAACTTTTATTTACAACAAATGTTGTCAATTCTGCTCCAAATTAATTTCCATGGTCAGTCCTCCTACCCGTCGTCCGGAGGACATACAACTCTGACCTTTAGTGATCTTTCATGGTGCAAATGCATTACTTACTTATGCAACCGAAAATAATTTTTTACCACAATTTGTTCTGAAATTGTCAGTGATTTGAACTGTGGTGCTTTTTTTATCAGTATATCCAGGATTTCTTGTGTTTCATCACTCTGTCAGTGTTTCTTTCCCTGTCATTCTGCCGTTCATTCATTTGTATGTGAGTCAATTCATCTATCTGTCTGCCTAAGCCTCACAGTTTCTCTAATCTCTCTTTCTCCTGGTTTCTGCTTCTCTGGCAGCTTCATGTAGAATGGAGAAATCATAAACGAGATCTCTTTAATATTTCAGATGGCAGTGAGATGAAATGGAGACTTGAGCTCATGACACGTCTCCTGCCTCTCCAATTTTTCTCCTGAGAAAATAACTCACATATGTCTCCTCTGAATTGTCAGAAAAGGCTCGTACTGTGCTCAGATTTGTAATGGTGCTAAAATATGCAATCGACTCAGAGATCTTAATTTGATCTCAAACACTTCTCATCAATTTCTCACAAGAGTAAATGTTCTGAGCTGCTGCCCTCATTGATTTCATTGCTCTATTCTCATAACTGTCTTATTATTGTCTTTTTGTAAATGTATAGATCTGATATAACATTAATGTTTTAAAGAAACCATAACTAAGCTACAACAACTTTTTTTACTCCAAAAGTGTATATGGACAAACAAGCAGATAATTTAGTTTTGGAGGAATTCAATAAGAAATGTTCGAGTTCATATTGAGATTGTTGACATTTGCAGGGTTTTGTCTTGGCAGATCTGAGCAAAGTTTGACCCTGTTTACAGCTGGTATTAAGATGCACTTTGGTCGATCGGATCACAAGTGGACGACATTAAATAAAGGTGTAAACAGGGTCTAAAACGTTTTGAGCTTGTCCACTTTCGACCACTTCCAGAGGTAGTGGAAAATGCATTCAACCGGATTTCCTTCGTAGTGTAACGCTCATGTGGTTAGATGTGTTCAAACAGCCACAAAAGAGCATCTACTCTCCATCTACTGACCTCATGCGTGAACATTATGGGAAGAGCTCTAGTCAGACGGGTTTTAACTTTGTCGGCTGGAGACCAAAGTTTGGTTTGAAGACCTTGAAGGCTTATTTTGTCTATTAGATCGAACGGTCTGAAAAAGCCCATACATTTCCCCTGCCAATAGACCCTCTCCTTAAAGAAATCAGGACAGAAGAGACTGATTAAAACACCAGGTGTAAACGGGAAAGTGTCTCCCTCGTCTACTTGTGATCCGATCAACCAAAGCGTGTCTTAATACCAGGAGTAAGCAGGGCCTTTGAGACATTAGAGAGATCTCTTCTCTGAGATGCAGGCATCTCATTGCAGTTGAAGAGAAATGGAGGAGATTTTAAAATACGCTTTTCTTGTTGTTATGGGCCCAAAGAGAAAAGTTGTAGATGAAGTTAGATAAAGAGTTAATCCACTTCCTTTCCTTTAGTATTCTTGGAAGTGGGTGGAGGAGTGGTTCAGGCATGCGGAAAACCGCTGTCACTCAGCATCTCTGCTCCTCGCGTCTAGCTGTCAGGATACTTACGGCCTTCTCAAAGTTTACACTGTCCTCCTCAGCGTGTTCTTAAACACTTCGTCAATTTCACGTCTCCACACGTCAAGAAATATGAAATAAGAGAGACAGAGAGCGCGAGAGGTAAACGCACGTCAAAGTCGCTGTGGAGATTCGGCATGGATGCCGTTTGGGTGCGTGCGCAGGCCAGCTCATGATGCCGTAGGAGATGGACAGATGGATGCCTTGTGCCTGCAAAGTTAAATATCTGAAGAGTAAATGCTAGTGCATCGGTCTATTTATCAGTCTATCTGTAAAAAAAATTATATAATATACGATAAAAAAAACGATAATACTTTATTTCTATGGTCCACATTAGAAATTCTTTAAGTAACTTTGCAACTACATGTCAACTAACTCTCATTAGAGTATTAGACTGTCTGCTTAATATCTGCAAACATTTTATTTTGATGCTCCCCAACTGACTATATGCAACTTTACAACTACATGTCAACTTACTCTACTAACCCGAACCTAAAGCCCGACACCTAACCCAACAGTGAACTACAGTAGTGATACTCTAATGAGAGTTAGTTAATGTAGTTGTGAAGTTACTTATACTCACTTTGCACTTTATTTGTAGCCTCTGGACAATAAATTCTTGTGAGATATTTGGATATTTGGAGATATTATTTTTATTTTTATATAATTAATCTAAAAAAAGGTCACACTTTAGTTTTGGGTCCAATTCTCACTATTACCTGACTTTTGTCTCAAACTCCTAATTACCGGTACTGCTTAGTTAGTTTAGGTACTGGGTAGGATTAAGGGATGTAGAATATGGTCATGCAGAATTAGGTATTAATATGTGTTTTATTAAGTACCAATAAACAGCCAATACAATAGTAATATGAATGCCAACCAGCAACTAGTTGATAGTGAGAATTGGACCCTAAACTAAAGTGTTACCAAAATGTTTTTGGCCTGATTCATAGGCCTGGTCAATATGTTAAAGAAAACTAAATAGGCCAAACTGAAAACCTGCCAGTTAGACAGCTGTGGAACTAGTATGGACAGTATATAAGATTGGATAAATTCATTTGGAGAAGTATTTATATCCACCCTTAAGCGACTTTACAAACACCTCAGTCATTTACTTTGATCTAAATGTTCTTTGGCTTGAGAATCACCTTCAATTGACATTGGCATTGACATTGATACTTTCTACTGTAGGTATTGTGTACCTTCAAAGAGCAGATTGAGAAACGTAATAAAAGTCCTGAACTCCTTTCTTTCTTTCTTTCTTTCTTTCTTTCTTTCTTTCTTTCTTTCTTTCTTTCTTTCTTTCTTTCTTTCTTTCTTTACTTGGTTGCAACAGCAGAGCTTTACATCATGGGTGTGAAGATCCATTAGGAGTGTTGGCGTGGGTGTGGAGTGCCGAGGTTTCAGACTGGAGTGAGACTGAAGTACTGTTCAGAGGCATTGGTAATCACTGTACTCAGCAGGGGCTCGTTTCACTTTCGACCAACACATCTATAACTTTGATGTAAACAGGAAGTCCTTTATTGTGTCTGAGTGGGTGGGTCGTGAAGTCAGAACACAGCAAGAGATGTCAAGTTAGATGAACCCGTAATCATTTACAGAAACTTCCCAGAAGAGGGATCCGCTCACTTGCGAGATCATGGGTAACTCCAGGAAATCGGTCATGAACATGACTGCGCCATATTTCAAGGAATAAAAAAAAATGATTTTGCTTAATGCCATAGTCATTCTATTCAAAATATAATACATTTATATATTTATTTGGAGTAAAATGTATGTCAGTAATGTGTTGATGAGATTCACCCATAGAGATCTTTTCCGCTGGTCTCCAGCATCTGTGGGCTGCATTTGGAGGTGTTGCCAGATCCCTCTTGTAATCCGTAGTGCCGTCATGAATAATAAAGAATGCTTTTAGAAGCATTCGTAGGTGCATATTGCATATCGCAAACTCAGACTCTCCTAATTAGAAGCATGAATGGGTGCCAGAGAACATGTTTATGTGCTGCGTGTGTTGGCACTTTAAAGATGCGGCCTCTTAAAGTATTTATGAAACAAACCCAACAAACAAAGTGGCGCTTGCGATGCTCTTGGCTCTCTCTCCGAGAGTTTCACTGGCATGGAGCTGCCACTATACTGCCTTGACGACCAGATTGTGAGGCACCGAAGGGGCCCGTCCGCTGTGTCTCAAAAAGGCGGCTGAGGGTCGGTCCGATGAATTCCGTTTGAAGGCGGTTTGATATTTTGAGATACTTTGAGTGGATTAAACTGAAAATGTCAAGCCAGTGAGGTGGTACTGGGAGGAACTGCTTTCAAGCTCTGGCTATATTCATCCCAAGGTCAAAGGTCGTGCCGTATCTAGAAAACACACCCCAGGGGTGATCGGAGAGAGCACACACACTGAGTGGAAAAGCTGCTGGAGTGTTTTCTGTAGGAGAGCATTTCAAAACCTTTTGTTTGTCAAATGCTTTCAGCTACTTTTGATCTGTGCATTAGCTCTCAATGGAGATTACAGAAGAGGTATTTGAGATGTAGCAACTTGTTACACTCTGCAAAACTTAATACTTTTGGAAATTGTTAAATACGTGAGATCAATGTACACTTTCAAAACAGTCTCATAATCCAACATTTATTTAGAGTCTGACGAGACAGAAGAACCATTAAAAGTTTCAGATTACATTTTATCGACTAGTTCTTTAGAAAACCAACCATTTATTGGTGCTTTAAAGAATCCAGTAACAAGCCACCAGAATCCAGAAATACGTTTTTATTGTAGTTTTATTAATATGTTGAATAGCCTTTTACATACAGTATATACTGTATGTGTGTGTATAAACTGATACTTTAAACTGAAAGTAGTATTAGTATTATAATTGTTTTCTTTTTATCTTTATATCTAAATGTATTTATTTATTTTATTTATATGTATTTTTTATTTTGTCAAATAATTTATTCATTTGATGGTGGCTTTCTCTATGTTTGTGCAAGTGTTTTCAGAAGAGCAGATCCAGTGGTTGGTAGAGCGTGCTAAATGGGACCATTACAGTACAATAATGTTCTGGACCTGATGCTGCTTCCTCTTATTCATATTTCATTTCCTCTATAGACGCATGGCTATTAAAAAATATATATATACATATTTACCTAAATATGTTGTTTATCTGCGGTCTAACTCAGTGGGACTGAAGTTTTCTAAAAGCTTTTTTGTGTTTTAAAGCAGAGGCACAGTAAATTATTCATATTTTTTACATGGCATCTGTCAAAGAGAAAAGAAGCACAATCTTGTTTCCTTTTTCTTGTTTTCTTTTGACCAAATAATTTTTTAAAAAGTAAATACAGGCAGTCATGCTAACCTGCTAGAGTGGCTTTATAATCAACCCAGCACTGCAGGTTCATAATGCTGAACGACGCTTCCATGTCTATGATACATTGAGCATCATTGGGCCTATTGAATTAACAGCAAAATGATATTGTGTTTTGACAGCCTCACAAACACTGTCGCACAGGTTGTAAACCTCCCACATCGCCAACAGGACAATTAATATGTCCTCTGAGGGAGTAAACAGACTGGAGAAAAGTGCTGATGCCCACAGAGTCAGCTGTTCGTTCTCAGAGCTTCACACAGGACTGGAAGTTGTACAAAGTGCAAAAGGCGGCCAGAGTTTGTGTGGTCGTCTTGGAAACTGGTTGCCACAATGTTATGGGATGTATCTGCTCATTTGCGGGCACTACGGCTATCCTTTTAGCCGCTAATGGACCCAAATAGTTCTAAAGAGTCAAGATAATGAAGATATAATTGACTGCATGTGTAGCAAGATATTTGTATGTTTTAAATGAACAAATTACCCAAATGTCAATTCTGATAGTCTTCAATGTCGTCTGAAAAAAAAAAAAAACAGTTTAAATAGGTTAATCCTCCTAGTTTACTAGTTTAAGGCCCGGTTTCACAGACAGGGCTTTAATTAAGCCAGGATTAGGCCTTAGTTCAGTTAGGACATGTAAGTACCTTTTATAAACGTGCCGTAGTAAAAAAAAAAACATTACTGGTGTGCACCTTGAGACAAAACATTGGCACTGATATATTTTAAGATTTGTCAGTGCAAGTTGCGTTCAGTTAAAAAAAGCTCAAACATGCAAATTAGTCTTGGACTACGTTTAAACCTTGTCTGTGAAACGGGGGGTACGGTGCTGTCATGTGGAAAAGAGCTGCCTAAACATTATTTAATATATAAATAACAGCATTTGGTTTTGGAATAACGTGAGGCTGAGTATATAATGGAATAGTTTTCTCTTTTTTTGCTTGAGCTACTTCTTTAAGTTTTCTTAATCAGTTCTCTACACTTCCTTGGTGGCTAGCTCAGCTAAAACGCATTGAACTATAAACTTCTGCTACATCCATTTGTACTGATGATAAACCGAGTGTGTGTGTGCATGTTTGTTGTAGCATGTGTGGTTTTCTGCATACATGCGATAAGGCCTGTGTTTTAATGCATGCTCTGTGTGTCAGTGCATCTCCCTGGCCTCTCTGGCTCCAGTGTGCTTGGCAGTATGTTTCTATTGATTATTCTGTGCTAGGAATGTGATCGATGCACAGGAACCGCTGAAATATTTTCGCAATTGGCTGCAATTACGTGAGTACATTAATCACATATGTGAGCAGATACAAGCTGGTAATGACTGAGATATGAACTCAGGCTTGTCAACAACAGTGAAAGAATTTGCATTAGCGAATGACCCAGAACTCTAGCAAGATCATTTCCCTGCCCCTACTGCATCTCAGCTCTCTGTAGGAAAACAGAACCCTTGCAATCATTTATAGCAGGCACGAAACTTCATACTAAACTCGGACAGATTTGAATTGACCCTTTAAATAAAAGTCAGCAGTGTTGTGCACGATCAACCAGTATGTGCATGTTATTCAAAAGAAGAAAAAAAAAATGTTTTCAGAATTTAATAACATTTTCCACCCACTGTAATCTGTCCTGCTGACTTAACCAAGGTCATCCAAGGGGGAACAAACGAAAAGAAAAAATGATTATCCTAAATTATTTCCTGATGAATTCTGGAAAAGTACATCTTGGAAAGTAAAACATCATGGTTTACTTTCCAAGATTTACTTTTCCAGAATTCATCAGGAAATAATATAGGGTAATATATATATATTTTTTTTAAATATTTTCTTTCACGAGAATGTAGTGTGAAATAGGCCTAAAGTTTTTTTTGTTTTTTTTTTCATATATGTGACTTGAGACCCTTGATGTGTGGAGGCGCATCAAGACTGCAGATGGGTTGTTGGGTCAGCTTCATGACCATTCACTGCTGCTGTCCTTGGGGTCATAATGAGTTTACAATGAGTGTGTGTGGTCTCAATGACTGTAGAAACGAGGCTTTCAGATGAAAAATCTCCTCTCCCGTTCCTTGTTTTATGGAGCGTGTGAAATCAGAAGAACTGTCCAATCCCTAAGCAGTACTGCAATGAATACAGTGAATGCTGGTACATTTCTGAATCTGCCGAATCCTCTAAAAGCCAAGACTGATTAATCACAAACCAGTATTGCTCTGCACTCCACTTGTAGGTGTAATCATGTAATCATCTTAATTAACACAAGAAGCAAAACTAATATAGTAAATTAGTTTATAAGTAGGTAATATTGCACATATGAGGAAATGGCACCACCAGATATATGATTTAATTGGTCACAGCTGTATGTCAGTTATGTACGGTTTGAAACGTGACTCATCCAATCTCATTTTATTTAGTCATTGATTACACTGTATGATTTAATTTATTATTATAATGATCCAAATAGTTCTTTCACTGAGTTGTTAATTTGCTTAACTGTAGGTAAAATGTTAAGCCTTATATTCATTGAATTTAAAAGTAAGATAGAATATCAGCTGACAAGAATTCAAAAGTTTTTTTTTTTTTCGTATTTCGATTATTTGAGCAGAATGCAGTTTATCCAATAAGATTTCAGAGCAAAACCTGAGCATAACCATCTTATTTTATTAGGGTCTTGTCTTACAAGGGCTATATTTTAAAGGTCTTGTTCCACACAGACATTCTTGTAAACAAGTTAATTTTCCGATCAATAAACGTTAGACATAAGCTGCCATGTGGGTTTATATTACGTCTAAAGGAGTCTGCTCATCCTTCCAGACAAATCCTTTTGTAAGTTAGCTCATTGTTTAACCCAAATGTCTAGGTTTGACTCATTTCAGCTGGCTGTCAGAATGAGTCATTGTCAAAATCGGTTCATCATATTTGTGATCAGATTTTACATATTAGTCAATTGCATTTGACTGGCTCATCCAGCGATAGAAACTCCTAGCAGTTCAGCGACTCGGTGACCTCCATCGATTAAACAGCTGTCAGTGTGAACGGGCCATAAGACATAGAGAAGAAGAAAGATAAAGGTCAGGTGTTTGTTTGTCAACAGCTGTAAGAGCATAAAACCAAGTGTGCTGAGTCTGTGTGTGAACGTGGATGCTGTCGAGGCGATCGATATCATACGGTGAAAGACAAGGGAAGATCTAGGAAAAGGAGACTTCGATGGGCTATAAATCGCTGGTCACACACACGATGGATGAATCATTTGCACGAGAGCAATGAACGGTGTGTCGATAGAATTAGTCACACGCATGTGCCGGTCACAGATTCACGAGCCCAGATAAATTCACCCGATGGAAGCGTGGAATTTAAAAGAGGCGTCTGCATGGAAAGTGATGGGGTATTGATCATGTGCTCGACAGTGTATGTGTATTTCCATAGATCTCGTTGTTATGTGACCCTGCGAATGGCCCCATGATTAGTTTTTGTGCTAAATATGGATTTATGCCTTTCCACGAGGCTTTTATAAAGATAAACCGAAGAATGTCAGATTGGGTGAATGTCAAGAACATGTCTGGGTAACCCTAACACCCAACACTTTGATGAAGAAATTGAGATTTTTGGGGGGTTTATTTTATTAAAACACATTTTCACACCCAATTTATATATATATATATATAAATTGGGTGTGAAAATGTGTATAGTAATTATAGTATAGTTTATAGTAATAGGAATTGTATATATATATATATATATATATATATATATATATAAAGGGAAAAAATAAAACGTATTTGTAAGATATTTACTCATTTACTCATCATGGCAATATTTGTTGATGTATTAATGATAAAAAAAACTATAAAACTGTGGTGTATATATTATATTTTTGACATTAAACTATGACATTAGTTTTATGAACACTAAGCAAATTTTCACACCCATTTAATCAACAAAATCATTCTTATAACTATAAAACAAGGGGAAATAAAAAAAAGATATTTACTCATCACTACAATATTTGTAAATGTATTAATGATTAAAAATAAAACTGCAGTGTATAAAATAGTAGCTGGAATGCAGTAATGAATGACAATAATAATAACAACTTTTAATAATAAAAAATAAATAACAAAATAAATAAAGTATATTTTGATAAATACATTAAGAATATTTTTGGTTTATTTGATGACAGTTTGATTAATACGATGCACATTTTCACACCCAATTATTAAAAATATATATATAATTCTTATTACTCTAAAACAAGGGGAAAATTAAAAAAAAATTGTACGATATTTACTCATATACATATTTATTCATGTATTAATGATTAACCAATAAAACTGCAGTGTATATATTATATAAAAAATAAATAAAAAAAAAAACATATTACAAATCTAATTTCTCACTTTGATTTTGGGGTGAAGTGGGTTCGCTCGAGATTCACCCCGGTAGATTAGTGTGTTAAGAGAGTGTCTCAGATATGTCAGGCATGAACCTCCATATTGCTGAGTAATCTGCTGTTATAAACAGATATTGCTGACACAATGGCCGCCTCTACCTGTAGCTGTTTTCCACCGGGTTGCACCTGGTTGCGTCATCCGCTGATAGCCTTAAAATGTCTTCCAGTGACCACACACTTAGTAAGAGTCTAGACAGCAATTATATTTACCCTGGCCTGGTTTTCACATCGTAGAGTCTGTGCTCCAGAAAAATCCTCACCCTTGATTAGTTTGCTTCAAAAATACATTAGTGAATCAGAGGTGATGCACTTTGTCTGCTGCTTGAAATTAATACGGTTTGGTATGGAGAGAACTTTTTAATACTTGTTGTATTCCTCATTTACTTGCCCTTGTGTTGTTCCAAAGTGGTATGCTGTTATTTTTTTTTATTGTGCCTTACGACAGTATTAGTAGTTTGGCAAAAGTTGTATTATAATTTCTTATATATAAAAACACACACACACACACACACACACACATTATATCTCATTTTAACACAACTTTTTTCCTAAGAAATGATAATAAAACTTTTGCCAAACTACTTTTGCAAAAAAAAAAAGTCAGAATTGTGAGATAAAATGTCACAATGATCTTTTAAATTGATTTATTCCATGGTGGAAACAAGCTTCCATAGCTTCCATAGTTCTTTTCAAAAATGTAATGCATGAAATACCAGTGTGCGGATATGTTGTACAGGAGATACATGCTTCAAAATTGGAAAAATAAGTACATGATTTGAATTGATGTTTTTAGGTGAACTCTCACTTTAAGTTGAGCTGGCGAGTGAAGCATTGATTGCATTAGTAGTATTGTGAGGCTCTTGCATTATTTTTACTCATTTTTAGAGAGAGAGAGAAAAAGACAAAGAGATCTACTATAGCAAGAATGTGGAGGAAAAGTAAAAATAAAAAGTAAAACAAAACTATGCTCTACATGTTTATGCCTCCGAGATATGTTATGCAGAGACTTGGCACTGAATATCTTGACACTGAATCCGACGCTTTGTTTGGGAACGTTGTAGTGAATCTGGGCCACGGCTTATTTTGCTGCCGTATCTTTGGCTCAAACATAATAACATGTAATTCATCATAATAAGATCTCCCGCACAGATGTTGCGGGTTTATTACGGCGAGAGGTTAACCGTGCACGGATTATCTTCCGCATTTAAATCCCAATGAATTAGGCATTCTTTTCCCTTTAGAGATTTTCTAATATTCCCTTATTGTTTAATCACGATTATACGGCGCGGATCACGCAGTCGCTTATTATTTAGACAGGGAGATTTGAGTGTACTCGTTTTATTTGTTGTTTCGTGGCCTTCTCCCATTCGGGATGACCTCTGCAGCTGCTCCGAGGGCCAGGATTGATATAATCTACAGGAGGGCCACAGAGGGAAACCGAGCGTATGAATGCGACGCCGCGTGTGCCGCCAGTCTTTCCCGATAACTTCACAGTGTGCGGCGACGGCCAAAGCCTCTCTAACCTCCAATCCGCCCGCCTGGAATTTGCATGAGGCCGTTTGCATCAGCTCTCCCCCACAATCTCTCTCTCTCGCTGCCTACAAATTTGTGCTGGAATGAAAATGAAACATAATTATACAAGCTTATTAATATTTTGGCTTAGCGCACTTTGTTACAACCGCTGAAACATGGAATTAGCGTGGGTTCGGTAGGCTTTCTTGGAGTTCTTTTCCTCTCACGCTGCGCGTTTCTCTTCTCATCCCCCCCTTTCCGAACGCTGTTAGTTGAGACCGTGGCCCCTGACTGATTAAAAGTGACAAAACACAGCGCGTTTGAAGTGACTGTTGGCCTTCTTTGTTGTGCATTTTTGAAGAAGCTTGTCATTGACACCGCCGCCCCTGTTTTCTGCTCCTGTGTGAACCTCTCAAGCGCCACTTCTGTCTCCTGCTTTCTCTCCCGTCAGGCGTTACCGTGACCCAGATCTAGACCCTGGGTCTCCGCTATCTTTACCACTTCAGCGTAAACACGATTATTTATTCAACGTTGCTTGTGGAAAAAAATGCTAACGCACATTTGCTGTTGTTTACCATAGCGGATGATTGAAGCACTATTGGTTAATTTGATGTAATGCCCGAGGTGACCCTTAGGATGCAATCCACTGACTCTCGTCACGCCGGTTCAAAGACTTTTTCTTTTGCACTCAAAGACTTCTTCCCCGTTTGTGCGACTCTCTGATCGTTTCTCCCCGGCTGGCCGTCATAAAGGTGTTTTAAATTAGAAGCAACTGAGAATTGAAAGAATCGACTGAAAACAAGGACGTCTAGCTTTATACGGTCATCTCACAGAACACCCCGGCATCAAATACTTATTTCGCTGTGGACGTTCAGATAAAGTATAGATCACCCACGTTTAGCCCATGGGCGGAGAGAGAGAGAGAGAGAGAGAGAGAGAGAGAGAGAGATAAACAGCTTGTTTGTTGTAAGCTACTCTGATCTGAATGACACTAGAAATCTGTTGAATAAAAATAGAAAAAAGACAGTATTGAATGAAATGAGAAGACTGTTTTACACTGCATTCTGTTTACGCATGCTCTCATATTTTCATTCGTAACATAACGACCAGCATTTTCGCCAAGAAATGTTCAGTCAAGAAAAGACATTTTGATGTAATGTATTTCAGGCCTTGTTCTGGCCTCAGACTGATGTAACTGTACTCTTACACGTTCTACCACTCCTCTCCATTCTCTCAATCGAATCAATTCCCGATAGATAATATCAAGTCTTGCCCTACATGCTTTTATTGTTTCAATTGCTTCACGTTGGCATTTAATATCCCAGTATTATTTATTTATGTATTTTATTTTACACATGGCAGCTTTAAGGTGTAATGGTGGTTAGTTAAATAAATACAAAAATAAATAAATAATACTGGGATATTAAATGCCAATGTGAAGCGCCTATTCGATGAATGGAAGGATAGATAGATAGATAGATAGATAGATAGATAGATAGATAGATAGATAGATAGATAGATAGATAGATAGATAGATAGATAGATAGATAGATAGATAGATAGATAGATAGAAAGTCTGGAATGATATGAAGTTGAGTCATTTATAATAACATAATTTCATTTTGAGTTAACTGTTCTTTCAGACAGATCTTGCTACTCTTCTGTATTTGTGAAAAGGTCAAAGGACAGAGATATCAGCCCACTTCTCTCTAAAAACTTCTCGCCTCTTTTTTTTCTTTTTCTTTTCTTAAGCCGGCATTATAACACACATCAAACATGGAGTAAGAGCTGTCATGATACGGCGAGAGCATCATTCTGTCTGGATGTACAAGCACCGTGGATCCGCTGCACTGCAGACTGAAGGAAGACCTATTAGAGACACACATCTCTGACTTCCTGCCATTCCCTTTGGGCCTGCAGATAATAATAGTTTCTTGCCACTGTTTTATTTAATTTTTTTCAAAGAGGGGAAATGTAGTGTTCTGTTTGCTTGTATCTTCCTTACTTTGTTGTTCTTTTTTTACACATATCTTTCCTCATCCAGCCAGTTTTCTTGTTTTTTTTTTGTTCATCCTCCGTCTGTCCTTTCACTGTCTAAGCTGTCTTTGTAAGAATAGCAGAAGCTCTTGAAGGTTTGATTAGTGAGACGGGTGCACTGATTTAAATCAGAGAGCATGTGAGCGAGAGAGCAGGAGGAGGAGGAGGGGGGCTTCCTCATCAGCCTCTTTTGTGTGGAGAAAAGGGGCTTTAATTACTCCTTGCACCAGTTTCATTAAATATCTCATTCCTGATGTAAATGTTTGTGTGGGAGCCCGAGTGCTAAACGACAGAAGAGAGACAGTAAGCGAGACAGAGTGAGATGGATGAAGAAAATGAGAGCCAGAGAGAGGGAGGTTGGGTTTGCATGGTAGGGTGATTCACAGTTGGTAGGAGAAAACCGGGGCTAGTTGTCACAATGGGGAGTTATTAGATAGATAGATAGATAGATAGATAGATAGATAGATAGATAGATAGATAGATAGATAGATAGATAGATAGATAGATAGATAGATAGATAGTCAAACCAAAATTATTCCGACATCTTCAACATTTCTCACATTATCACAATTTATTCACTAAAGTTTAGAAAATGGTAATAAAATATGACAAGAACTCAGAGTTCTCACATCAGTTGATATTTCACTGGTTTTGGCCATCCTTCTGTTAGACTGTCTCACAAATGAAATATGTTGAATATCTGTTAGGTGTCAGCTGTTAATACCAATTTAGGGCAACCAATTACCAAGCAATGCTTAATTGTGTTCAGTCTGTGGTGTAAAAAGGTCACATTAGCAATTAAAGAAAAACACACTTAAGCAAAACATGGTCAGGTCAAAGTGTCTGAATAAATTTTCATCCCAAATTTTGTATAAATTTTACTGGTCCTATAGACCTACTATTGAGGCGTGTTGTCACAAAGGGTTACAATTTATTTCCAGCCCTATAGGCAATAGAAATGTTTAATTTTTTTTATTTTTTTTTTTTTAGCTAAGACTATTAAACTGACTTGAGAAATTAAACAACTAACTCTGGTATTTTCTATAATTGCATCATAAAAGTACAGGCACATTGAGTCCTGCATTTGCATGCACAATCACTCCTATAAGCTGATCCCAGAGCTCATATGGACTTTTATATGGACACTTCAGTGGTCCAGAAGCCATTGCCCCATTTTTCCCCTGTCGTCTGTCATCCGAGTAGACACATCTAGTCTCTTTGATCAGGACTCTGCTGTGGATCAGAAAGCCCGTATGGCAGAGTCATGTTCTCCGGAGAGAAGAGGGAAAATCGGCTTTTGTGAGCCGAGGATGACGCGGGTCCCCAGGGATCATCGGCAGATCCTTCAAATTGATAATCACCATTCCTCATTACCGCAACTTCCTGCGCTTTACTCGCCACTTCATTTCCTAATTACTTGATTATATATCTAAGATGATTCATTAACGATCTGAGCTTCGTTTTGCAAATAGTTTACACCAGTCATTAATTACCCTGGGCTTTCCCCCTCTCTTATAATGAGAGTTAGATTCTGCCTCTGATTCTGTCTCGAGTGCTCCTCTGCTGAAAGCTCACCTCATTTTGGGTGAAGATTGGATTCATTATCCAGCACAGCCTCTTGACTTCCAGTTTGCTAATGTTATTTGTGTTGTAGCTGAAGTCGCTTGAGAGGCGATTTGAGCCGAAATGACTGTTGTTTAAACATCTAAGGACATGCATTTCAAGAAATATGCTTCATTTCTGTTAAACATTGTTTCTTGGCTGAAAAACTGGGAATCCTTTAGTGATGCGTGGTATGTACTTATGAAAATGGTTTAATTCCCAGGGAACTTATCGTGATAATCGTGCCTGCCAATTGCGTAATTGGATCATTACAATATTGTCATGCTACATTGACATTCGTAGATGGTTTGGTCAAAGGCTCAATATGGAAGTGGTTCAAAGGTAAAATGCTGGACTTGATTTTACAGTACCTCACAATGAACTACAATTAATTCAGCTGCAATGTGGTTGCTATTCTAGTGGGTTTTGGATCAAAAATAATAGCGCTTTATAAAACATGCATGCTTTCATCATGAACTACGGCCTTGAGATTGTTGAGCTTCACCATTCATTGTAGTTAATAATGCCAAATCTTCTAGAAAACACTGAGTATTTGAATGGACTTTGTTAAAGCAGCTTGAAAATTAATTAGAGCTTTTGTCCCAAAGGAAATTTAGCCTTTTCACTTTAGTCTTCGCTCAGAACTCCACTCCAATATGAAGAATGAGAGGTTTGTTCTTTCACGCAGGCATATTGGGGAGCTGCAAAAAGAAAACTTTCTTTGCCACAGTATAACTTTTGACACAAAAGACATTCTGTCAGTCTATAGCAGCTATAAGCAGACCCGTATGGAATCGGATCGCTTTTTCACTTTTTCAGCTCTGATTGTAGAGGAGAAAACTGCAGTGGGGATAGAGAGATTGGTTTAAAGGTACTGAGAGTCCTACACTGTTGAAAGCAATGTCAAATCACTCAAAATATTCTCCTTTTAAATACACAGATGAATGACAATATTATATATGGATGCAGGCCTTGTTATTGTTATCAAATAACATCAATTGCACAGAAATGCAAACACTTGAATTCGATTAGTCTCTGTGGCGAGCAGGACGAGGGCGAGGGACGTGAGAGAACGGCGAGGCTGGTGGCGTGAGTGTTAATGAACGATGGATGATCTCTCACGGAGGAGCGGAAGCATATATTGCCCATGATGTTTAGATTTTGCCGAACAGTCTGACTGTTGTTTGACCGTTGCGCGTGTTTGACAGTTGTGCTCACATCTTGTGCATTACGGCGTCATAATAATGCGGTGCTCAATTAAAAAAAAAGTTGGGTGTTTGTTTTAAAAACACACCTCTAGAAAAAGTTTTATCAGCAGATATGGCCTGTTGAGGTATCTGTGCCTTTGCTCATATGAACATCTGACTGCTAAGTAGGGTTTGTGTTTTCCAGCAATAGTGTGCACCCTTACTTTACTAAGAATGAAGGTCAGGAAAAAATCTATAGAAGGTAAAACTCCATATTAGTCCCTCTGTGCATTTGCAGGTGGGTTTTTTTCTACTTATTACTTGTGCACTTTTTTTTTTTTTTTTTTTTTTACAGCTCTTCCAGTATCTAAATAGTCTTAAGAATTATTGACAATTATATAATTTATCGCAGTTTTTTCTGGGACTATATGGGCCAACACAAAGCAGTTATCGTTACAGGCCTAGTTGTTAGTGAATCAAACACTAAAATACTGCATGCTAAAGTAGCTTAAATGGTTTAATGCCAGTCTGAACAGCATTCCTACTGTAGTTAAAAGCAAAAATGTTTATAAAGACCATGATGGTCGTATACATCTCCATTTTTTTTCAGGAGCAGTACATTTTAACCTCAAGGGAAACTAATCAATAATGTAGACGTGAACCCTGAATTGCCCCGTCACATCCATCATAATTGAACTTTTTAGCTGATGGAAAATGCATTACTATCAGTTTAGATTTATTTGTGCAGGTTTCTCCAGTCTGAGAGCAGCTTCTTGTGTGGACATATGCTCCACGGGGACCACAGAGACTGTTTACAGCTTGCAAGTGTCGTTTCCCGTTCGTCTCCTTCTCTGCCGTACTGAGTTTAAGTCACAGGATAATTTTTTTTTAATAATTCACCTCAATCTCAGCGGAGGGGCTGGAGTGGAGGAGGACACAGGGGTCATTTCTGAAGTTATACTTTGTTGTGTGGATAGGTCCCTCGTGTTCATTATCTTTAAACCTTAAAAATCGCAGGTAACACAGATGCTGCTCAAGCTGTCAGGTTTTTGTTTTCAGATCCTCCACTGAATGATGACATGCATCTAGAACATTTTTTTTTTTGAGAGAGAGAGAGAGAGAGAAAGTAACTGCAAGTGTGCCAAGGCCAAATAAATTGCAACCATGTGAATATGAATACATGAATAAAAAGTTGTGAGATAAACAATTCTGTCATGAAACTCTTGATGGCTGATGGGTCCTGCTCAATGTGAACTCAATGTGCTTGCGATCACATCATTCTCTATAGGGCAGAGCTGATTGGTTCCTGCTGTATTGGTAGCCAATGAGCTGCTCAACATTCAAATGCTTGGTCATGAGTTGCTGTATTAGTTGCAGCACACTTTCAGAAACTCTCCACCTTCCCCAGCTCCACCTATATAGATCTGCTACGGTAATTCATGTATGCTATATTGTACAGCAGCAGCGTGTCTTACTTGCGCACAGCAGTGTATAACAGCAGCAGCTTAGCAGATCTATTCCACCAAGACCAAACATATCAACACTGTCATGTGCATTACCATGTTAAAGACTCAGAGAGTTGTCATGACAGAAATAAACACACAATTACAATCGTAAGAAGTACAAAAAAGATTGCAATTTTGAGAAATAGTCCCAATTGTGAGATATCTTATTTTATTTTATTAAAATTCCCACTGATGCACTTCAGCATTTTTGTATTATTTAATATTTTGCCCACCTCTAAAAAGAGATTTGGCTCTTATTCTAGATAAAATCGCTTTCTTCATTCTGCATGTTACTTGTAAGGAACCTTGAAGGAAAAGGTCAATATGAATGTTGTGCTGTAATAAACGAGGAAAGTCAATATCACCTGCTGTATTGACTGTTTTCACAGATACCACCTCATCACTCTGACAGGACTGTGGAATCACACAGGCCAACATTCCTCCATCATTCCATGCTGTTGAATTAATTGTGGTCTATGACGTTCCCAAATGTATGTGAAGTTTCTTGGAGCTGCCGAGTTCTTTGTTTTTCCTGCTGGTGTGCTTTATCTGCTGTAGCAGAGCTGAAAGTTCGGCACTGAGGAGACCATTGTGCTTCTGTTTTGTTGGGGAACAGTTCTGTCTCCGCAGTCTGAAACTTCTGCGCTCTGCCGTGATGTGAAATCCTCTGAGACTGTGCGCTGAATACAGCTAAAACCAACTCTATTACCCAGCAGCTTATGGATTTGAATAGTTGAATGCCTAGTAATTACATACGGAGAGAGGTGTGTGTCCCTGTGTGTGTGTGTGTGTGTGTTGTACTGCGTTCCATTCAAAGGCAAACGTGGGATAGTCTTACTTGTATATCTCAGACTTTCGACCACAAAGGCGTCCTGACATTTGCATGCTGACGTATAAGGAAACAATACTATACCGTATGTCTCCTGGAAAGTAAGTCAGTGGATAATCATTATCAGTGCTAAACTTTTAAAGCAGTTTATTTTGTGAAAAAATGTAGTGTTTATCATTAACTGTGTACATCCCACTGAGAAACACTTTGTTAACGTTAGGCTTAGATGCTTTTCACGAGTTGGAAATCTACATGCCTACGTGATCTGTCCATCACCTCACCGTAGCTCAGCCCTGAATCTGTCATTCATCGCGTCTGTGTGCTACTTGACTCCAAAAGAGCAGTCATGGCCTCCTGGAACGTCAGTGTTTATGACAGTAAAATGGAAATGGATTCGTGTAGAAAAGTCTGGATGAATGCAGCTGGGACATTCCTATATGCAGTACACTTTTTATTTATTTTTTTTACTATTTTATTTACTAATATTTTTTAAAGTTGGAAATCATAACAATAAGGGAGTATCACCAATAAGCCAATCATCTAAAATGAAAAACCGCCAATTTATTAAGATTTTTAGGTTTTTCTTTATGCAATTGTAGTGTTTCAAACAAAGCTTGTAATATTGACAATTATTTTGCAGGTCTGTCCTCAATATCACTTTTCATCCTGTTAAGGCCAGTGTCGGGGAAAGTCACTTTTAAAAGTTATGTGTTACTGTAGTAGTAGCATAGTTACTCCCTAAAAATGTAACTAATTTCTTTAATTACTTGTATAGACAGTTATGCGTCACGCTACTTCTGTTAATTTTTTACTTGCATATATAAACTAATTTATATATATATATACCAACAACAAAAGTGAAATAAATAAGCCTCAGACAAAATCAGTCAATAAATGTGAAAACAAAGTAATTTGCATTACTTACTCAGATATTTTGATGTAAATTTAAAAGTAATGCATTACTTGTTACTTTACAAGTAAAGTAACGCATTACTTTTAAATGTACATCAAAATATCTCTTACTTATATTTTGTCAAATCCCTTTAACTAACACAAACAATTTCTTAATGAGATTATCCATCAGGAAGTGACATCATGTTGAAAATAAATCAGCATCACAAACATTGATTTGTTCTGATTTGATGAAAACATCCCATCCTGCAGGATATTACATAAATCAGTGGCCAATTTGAGCTCTTATTTCAATCCTGTTCATTTTCTTGCCGTTATGTAAATATCAGGTTTATTGAATACATTAGAGTCTGTGGACACTGACATACCCTTTCATATACATATTTCCTTAAATCAGAGCACATATATATATATATATATATATATATATATATATATATATATATATATATATGTTTTTTACAAGTTCAAAAGGTACAGCATAATAGGAAGCGTCATATAGGTGAGATTCTTTAGCAAGATTCAACATGACTTATGTGAAAATCCTCGCATGTGCCATTGGCCCATTCCTCACACTGCTCAGTTTTATCTGCGGAAGAATAAAATCAACATTATTGTTTTCCTGCCATGCTGGAAAGGAGCCATTACTCTAAATAAACATTATATACGATGCAGATGACGATAACGTCTCTCTCTCTCTCTCTCTCTCTCTCTCTCTCTCTCTCTCTCTCTCATTATAGTGCTTTACTTGATCTTAAAAAAGCTTCACAAACTCACATTGTTTGTGTGTTCTTGAGTCAAAGAGTAGGTGTTGTTAGATGTTTAAAAGGCACTTTTGCTCGTGTGTAAGCACATACTTTTATCGATTGCCCTAAAATTAGGTTTGCAAGTTAACACTGGAGTAAATGCAAGTCGACTTCAAGTGTATTAACAGAGTGTTCAGTTCTAATGGGCTCTGCGCAACCTTTCCCTGACGGTTTATTGTCTCCGAATGCTGTGTCTGATTGCATTTCATGCACTGCAAATGCATTAGTAGTGTACTCTCTCAAGGAGGTCTGCAATACCTGGAGAGTGCTATCCGTCTGCATTCCTCCGTTCGTCTTAAAGGTAGTTGCTTGACTGGTTGACTCAGGTGACTGTGTCAAAGTAGTGTCCAGAAGTGTACAGTTCTGATCATGTACATGTGACATGGGGTTATTTTATTATTTTATAACGTTTCCTGGGTTGCCCTTATAATGTTAGTATGTTTTTTAGATCAAAAATAGTCATAATTTAGAAATAAAAGGCATTTTTCCTAGCCTGATTTTAGCTTCTTATTTGAACGCTCTGTTTGAAGGGGCGTGTCTGCTGTGGGATTCAGTGTAACCGCCCACTGCTGTGATTGGCTGACATGCTTGCATATGAAATAGCTACGTATTACATGTGGAACTCTCTCGAATACTTTTACTACAGCTATTATGTTTTTACTATTACAGCTATCGAGATTAACGAATCGTGAGAAGTTTTTAAAGTATTTAGATCTATTCCCATCACATAAAATGTTGCCATGATGAGCATTGAGCAAGCAGATGACTGTCTGATGATCGCGAGAATGAAGATCTTATAATTGCAACGCAGTTTCTGCACTCTCTCTAATGCTTTCACCAATGCAAACACGATGATGTAAATACAGTAAGAGCTTCGTTGTGCAGTGCAACGTGCGTCATTGATTTCATTACGAGTTAGGCAAGTGTCCAGATAAACTTGCGCTGTGTGGAAAGATTGTTCTTTGATCGCTTTCTGTATATAATTTATTCACAAATTAAATAAGAAATAACTAAAATAACGTTAAACGATGTGAAATTGATATTTTAGTCACTGGCTTGACTTACTGATGCATAAACAGTATTGAACGATTTTGAGAGAAAGATTAGCCTAATGTTACCCGTCTGAACTTGAACAATTACAACATCAGAGATTGTTGCTTGGTAGCTCGATCATTAGTTGACTTACTTGCCCGAGGTTTGTAGCTGGGCCAAAGAGAGTTGGGTATGAATCAAAACATAAATAATATAGCGTCTCGACGACATGGCGACAAACACACTCTACAAACGAAACTCTTCCTCTTATCCTTGGGAGCGCAACAAGACCACGCCCCCCTTTTTTATGTATTCCTGTGGGCGGAGATTAGTCAAAAAACTGTTCTAGTTACGTCATTGAAAAAGGAAGTAGAGGGATGTAGTCCAAACTGGACGTTCGCTGTAGGCTTTGAAAGGGGACTTCTGTTAAATAAAATATTTCGCTAGGCATTGAACTTTGAGCTTTATAATTTTACAGGTATTATTTATGCTCTAACAGCAACATTACACACTAACTAAAGTTTGAAAAATGGAATCGCGAAGAACGGGACCTTTCATTTAAGCAAAAATAATGAGCACGTTAAAGCAATGATTACATATTGTGATCATAATGATTGCAATATATCCAAAAACATATGCCATGCAGCCATCTTTACCCATGGGAAATTTTTATTTAATTTAATTTAATTTAATTTAATTTAATTTAATTTAATTTAATTTGATGTTCCAGTGTCGTGCAAGATCCTATCATGAATAATGGATCGATTATGATTATGATGAGCACATTAAATCAATGATTACATGTTGTGATCATAATGATTGCAATATATGAAGGAAAAAAAAAAACTGCCATGCTGCCATCTTTACCAGTGGAAACATTTAATTTAATTTAATTGTTTATTTATTTATTTATTTATAAACAATCATTTCATTTTGTTATGATGTTCCAGTGTCATGCAAGATCCTATCATGCATTATGCATTGATTATGATTATGCCTATGCATTTAGGATACTGTAATTAAGACTGGTCAGAATATTTCATGAAAATGTTCAGATCTCTAAAAACACTAGAAACTAAATGGAAACCTAAAAGTTAGGTATCACAACTTTATACTACAGTGTAAAAAAATTATATTGATTTTAATATTTGATAAAGTTTAAATTTAACAGTGTTTTTAAAGATAAGTTTTAAGAGATTGTTATATGATGGCAAAGGTAGTTAACCTAAATAGATAAATTACATTAAGTATTCAATATCAACCTATACCAAAAAAAACTTGATTGTGCATACCAATTTCATCACTTTATTTTAACCAAATCTAAAATTGACTGGAAAAAAAACAAACAAAAAACATTTTTAGCAATCAAATTGCTTAGCTTTCTAGCTTAGCATAGCTGTAACTGGTTAAGAAAAGCTCTTATCAAGATTGCTCAGGAATTGAGGAAAACCTGCCAAAGCTAACCCTCGAAACATTGACCCCTTCTATAGACCGCGTTTCAAAGCTTCCAGGTTCTGAGCTTTGTATTATGACTAAACAGGGCACTTCTCAGTTTTTTGAGAAATGCATCAATGCTACGAGAGTCCAGTGACTCAGCGCTAAAGCATGATCAAGCGGAGGAGCAATGAGTCTCTCTGTTTAAGCATTGAGAAACAATTGAAAACACACTGCACCTGGTGACCAGAGAGGAGTAATTCTGAAGTGTTCTAAACAAAGCCCGTCGCTCACATGTGTCCTTGTGCGGATACAGCTGCAGCGTTCAAGTTTCATTCTGTTTAGCCGGCTAAGCTGTTCGCATCAGTAGCAGAGATTGTGGCTGATTTTCTGCAGAAATTGTACTGCACCGTGCCAAATTGCTCCAATAAATTCAATGTCGGAGCTAAATAATAGATTTCCATTACAGTCAAAAGAGCATGAAGCACTTTTTTTTCCTTTTCTTTTCTTTTGGAGGTCTTAAATATGCCATAGTCGACTGTGGCAACATCAGAGTTACTCTGGAGAAGTCCAAATTCAAAGCCATTACAATGCTTCATTGCTCTATTTTCTAATTTACCAAGATTAACAAAAGGCAATAAGCAGTCTATGTATTCTAAAGGAATTAATTCATAATTTAATCTAAAATAAAGTGTTTCTTTGGAAAGAAGAATGAGGTGATGAATTAAAAGGATGCAAGTGAAAGAAAAATATCCATCCTTTTAGCACGTATCCAAGAAGTTCCTTCTTCAAGGGTCTCTTTGAATGTCAGCGATATGTCAAAAAGAAGTTCTTTTAGATTCTAATTGTTGTCTATTTTAAAGTTAAAAAGTGTGAGGTCAGTGCATTGTTCTTTCCTGTATCATTACCAGTGATCAAATCAAATACGAGACTGTTCTCAAAAGGAGCCGTCACCTTGCCGTCACCGCGAGCGGTTTGTAAAGCGCGGCTCAGAGATTGCAGCCTGACACCATCAGAAGGGATTTTTTTTTGTTAAGCGCTGACGAGTCGTAGACACATCAGGAACTCACGGTACCTCGATGTCTCTCCGTGCTTGTCAGAGACGCTGAGATGGGATCTTGTTAAAAGTGGGCCATCGGAGGTGCATCTTCACAACAATCTCACTTGGATTTCACTTGAGTGCATAATATGATGCTTAAAAGGCAATGCTGACTGTCACGTCTGTCTAACTACGTTGGGCAAAGCGACTAAATTAAAAAGGCTCTTTAGTTAAACGGGCTTTTAATGGTTTCTTCAAAGCTTTTTTGCCAAATTTGTGGTAATTTTAATGTTGGCAGAGCTTGTTTGTTCCGGAGATTGGACACTGCACAAGTTTTGTTTGGAATGCATGTAAAACACATTTAAACGGATATGTGAATCGTATTACAATTTTTATGGTTCATATAAACAGAATTTTTTAATCTGAAATTGGATTTATTCCAATTGAGGACAATTTGTGCATTTAAACTTACCTAATGTGGATCAGATCATTTGGTCTTAAAAGAAGTGATGGGAAATTTTCAATCTTATGCAGATTGAGATCTATTCGGAACATCACTGGCATCTAATACTTGCACTGTGTTTACACACGGCCATTGTCAAAGACAAAGAACATTTATTTAAAATTCATTTGACCTTTGTATTAGAAGTAGCGTTAGTGATCTGTAGTAGGCTACATCAGAAATAAAACAGGGCATCAGTTTACCGTCGGGACATCCAGTGTAGACAGCATCACTGATTTGAATGGGTTCTGTTTGCTTTTGTCATGTTGTGTCGCGCCATTCGTGTCTGTTTTAGACATGGTGTAAAAGCCTGTTCGCATCAACAACGATAACTATATTAGCGCCACATCAGCGGACAACATGGTTTTGTTCTAAGCGCATGCTTGTCTGCCGTTTAAATGCTCAAGCTCGTGATAGCAGGATTGATTCTGATTGGCTGCCTGTGTTTTTATCGTTCATCAGCTGGATAAAATCGTTCTGAAAGTGATTCCAACGATTTTATTCATCTGTGTCGTTATCGTTATACCAGCAGTGTTGAATTTTGCTATTCTTTAATATTGAGAACGATTTTTAGAACTATATCTTTATCGTCCTTGGTGTGAACGGGCCTTAAAGGGATAGTTTTACCAGCGTACCAAACTGTATGAGTTACTTTCTTCTGTTGAACACAAAAGAGGATATTTTGAAGAATCTTGGTAACCAGACAGTTGACGGTAGCATTGACTTATATACTATTTTTTCATAATGGAAGTCAACTGTCTGGTTGCCAACATTCTTTAATATGTATTTTTTGTGTGTTCAACAGAAGAAAGAAACTCGTACAGATTTGGAACAACTTGAGGGTAAGTAATGACAAAAATAAAATTGTTGGGTGAACTATCCATAAGACTTTGGCAAAAACACATTTGCTCTCAATTTAAAGTCATTGCTGTCTAGGAGAATCCAATGCATTCTCATCCTAGGGCGTCATATCTGACACTTTTGACATTTCGTCTAAATCCAACGCGCATGGTAGCCTTTAGCGTCAATATAACACGCACAGATATGGGTAGGTTTAGGTATGGTGTAGGGTTAGGGTTAGACCGCTAGGAGGCGCCTTCTGACCCATAAATATCTGCGTCTCATATTGACGCTAAAGGGTGCCATGCGCGTTGAATGTAGACGAAATGTCACGAGCGTCAGTATATGACGCCTTGGGATGAGAACGGGCTGGAGAATCAGTCTCATTTGTCATTTTCCTTTCCTATAAACTCTGTTCGTCACTGTACGATTTACATCTCAGCCATTTTTCCCACAATACTTTCATCCTACATGATCGATACATACATGACAGCTTTTTAAGCTACATGGATACATATCACGGACAATAAATGGAGCTCTGTGATTCAGCAGCAGAGAGAATCTTTCGCTCACTGGATGATTGACAGCTCACAGAGCAAGCTAAACCTCACAGATCTCTTCTCAGCCGGATCGGCGTTCCGACAGGAGCGTGCAGTCTTTTCATGGATCTGAGAAAATTCCCACAAAGGACACAGCCGTACACGCTCTGGCTCCTCCCTGCTTCGCCTGCCTCCCTTTGAAAGTGTGACAGCTACATCTCCGAAAGTCCAAAACGTGAAAGTGCCCTTGCCTCTCTTCCTTTTCCATTCATTCTGAGCGAGTCTCCAGCGATATGAAAATCCAAAGTCACAAAGACAATAGGCCTACATAAGAAAATTTCGTTTCATCGAGATTTTAAAAACTTCCTGGTTTTATTGTGAGCGATTCATCAGTGCAAATTAGTCCAAAAGAATCTTATTTATCCAAACTTGCTCTAGCTCTTTTTGATGTCACCAAGATCTCGTATTCTTCACCCATTTTGGCCATTCCAAATTATTTATCCTCCTTGAATTCACTTGGAATGGAAGTCCAGAAGTCCAGAAGTGCTCATCTACACCTCAGAAACATTGGTTGGAATAATATAAACATGATCTCATTGAAATAAATGAACAAATAAATAATTGATGAGCAGTGGAATATAATCAGACCACCATGATGACTGAAAGTAAACGTTTAAAGCTCCATCTTACATTTTATTGTGCTTCTATATTCAGATTATAGAGGTAAAAAGACTTTAATGAAAGAAACATGCAGGGCAGGGCATGTTTGTCTGTTTATATGATTCTGTAGATGTAATGATGTGTGTTTACGATCGTGTCTGTATTTAAATGGCGGCGGTATTTCTGTAATTATCCCCTGCTTGCATTTCCCTACTCCTCCTTCTCTTCCTGGCAGGACCTCTTTCCTCTCTTCTCGTCAGAGTCGTCTCTGGCCACATTAACCCACAAACAAACCCTCTCGGTTTCGAGCAGTGTTATGGAGTGCCACCCCTCCCCGTTTCTGTCGTAGCTGAGCGATGTGTGCCGCCCCGTGTCCTTGCCATGGCATCTCCCTCGATCCCTCCACAATGAGGCGGCTCGGTAAAACGGCTAACTCTGCGCTAACACTGATCACTGAATTTGCTTAAAAGGCACCTTTTTATTTGTGACTCATGCGATGTGCTCCCATCCTCACGTAATGTAGCATCCCGCCTCTCCATTCATCTCCGAGGCAACGGCGAGCGCATGTGTGATGGGAATGCAGAGTGCTGAAGTGAATACAGCGCTGTGTCTGAGTGTGTGGGAGAGAGCAGCGGAGCGAGAGAGAGAGAGAGAGAGAGAGAGAGAGAGAGAGAGAGAGAGAGAGAGAGAGAGAGAGAGAGACAGTGTGTAAGTGTGTGCTAGACAGAAATACAGTAGCTTCTATCTAAGGAAGCGTATCTGTGGTTTTTTACAGTCGATAGAGCACAACACACTTGAGCTGTAACATGATTTCATCTCAGCGTAATGTCTGTACATGCACACTGTACAGTAATCATATCCATGCATACTTGGTCATATGAGGAGCACATATCAATACAATAAGCCCTTTAAAATCAAACAAGCCTTATTGACTTACAAAATAGTACGATGGTCACATTAGCATCATTTTGCAGGCATGTCTCTTGTTGATGTATAAGCACAGCTCACAGAGAAGTGATTTTCAAACCAACCAGGTTTCTTTTGGCAATATCGGCAAATTCGTGTGACCAATCTGTGTAGGGAATGCGTGGATTCCTGATGAAATAACTGGATTTCGCCTGAGAAAATTTGCTGAAGAATGACAAATATGACCTTACATTTACCAATGTGTTTTGGACTTAGTACAAAGATAATACCATGTAAAAATGTAATGTACTCTCATTAAATGATTAGAAAATACCATAGTATTCAAAGGAATTATTGTGTAAATTCTAGAATACTTTAGAATAGTACTACTTTTAAAGTACTATAGTATTACAATGTGCCTACATTAGCACTTCTTTATAAAGAGATTGTAATCTTTGAAAAGTAAAGTGTCGATCAGTATACCATGGTAAAGATATAAATATACTACGGTATACACAGAGACCCTACTATAGAATGCTATATTTCACATAATTTTGGAACTAACATAATGATAATACCTGGTATTTTTTAATATGAATACCATGATATGTGAACATGCAGTATTCTGGTATATATCACTGTGCTGAAGTACCACCGCAGTACTTTTTTTTTTGGAAGGACTGTTTAGCTAGTTCTTTAAAAACCTCCTTTAAAACTTGACAAATCTGCAGTTCTGCTGGATTAAGCAGGAGATGATTGATGAGATGTGAGGAGCGTTCCTCTGCCTCCTCTTTAGTGGACTCAGTTTAATGACTGCGGTTTTACAGCCGTTCGGTGCGTACATCCGTCCCTAGTCTGAGGACCTCTAACATGTCATTGGTGAATGTGTTCACCATTAAATGCACATCATGGGGTGATCACAGGGATGGAAATTGTGAGTCTGGGCGATGGTAAGCTTTTGCTAATGATGATACGCACTCCGTCTCTCCATGTGTCTCAGGGTCTGTCGTGGACTAAGGTCCCATGACCTCCATTAAAGCTCAGTGTGAGCTTCAATTCTTCCTCCCAGCATCCTCTCTCCTTGTCTCACTTCTCGCTCGCCAAATGACTGATAGCTTTGCTGCCGTAGCCACAGCACTAATTAGCTATAGATTTACTCTTTCATCTGTAATGCTGTGACAACTGTTTTTCTTACTTTTCCTTTTTACCCTTTTATTCATCCCCCCTCCTGGTCTCTCTCTCCCTCATTCTTTTTTTTTTTTTTTTGCTCTGTCTAGTTAGCAGCTGGGTAGGTTTGGAACAGTGTGGTTTGGGGCATTATACTGTAGGTGCACTTCTGACGTTATGTGAATTCCTTCTTTTGGCAGGGTTGTATCCAGAATGCCTTGCTAATAAGAAAATGACAGATGAGGTGAAATAAATGTTGGCTGTAAATGTAAATGTGTCTCATTTTCATTCAGTATTTAAAAATATCAATACAATAACCTAATATTGTGTTTTTGAGTTTAATCCTTTTTAGCTTAGCGTGCTGTTAGCTTAGCAACACACAGCAGCATTGATTTGATATGTACACTACTGTACAAAAGTTTGGGGTACGTTTTTTTTTTATTTATTTAAATTAATACATTTATTCAGGAAGGATGTATTAAATTAGTCAAGTGAGAGTATAATGTTACAAAAATGTCAAATCTATTGTACTTTTGTTAAGCAGCACAACTGTTTTCAGCATAAATTATAATCAGTAATGTTTCTTGAGCATCAAATCATCAGAATGACTTCTGAAGGATTATGCGACATTGCAGACTCGAGTAATGATGCTGAAAATTAAGCCTTGATCACAATAATACATTACATTTTAAAACATATTCAAATAGAAAACTGTTATTATAAATTGTAATAATATTTCACAGTAGTCATGTTTTTCATTCACAAACCCAAAGAAATCTTGGGTTTCTTTGTTGCTGGTCTTAATTGGTCTGATTGGTCTGCTGGCTTTAGAGGCACTTTTTTACTGACCAGACTGGGAAACCAGCTTGCTAACCTGCAAAACCATCTGAACACCATAATAACACATTTTTAGAACGGTTTAAACGGTTTAAAACCAGAAAACCAGCTGAGGTTTTTATTTTTTTCCCCCCAGCAAGGACTGTATGTTAGAAAGGCAGCTGCCGATCTAAGGTTTTGGAACAGAGCACTTTCTCTCATTCTATCTCTTTCTCACAAATGAGGATGACTTGATGCTGAACACTGACTGCCTCTCAATGAAAGTAAGAGATTTTCACCATCTCTCTCCCAGACCCCCAATCCATCACTCTCTCCCCACCTGCAGGTGCCTTTGAGCGGGGGCATTCTTCTGGAGGCTGCCCCTCACCAGCCGCAGCCTCCAGCTCCTCCAGACACCCTCATAATTCATCCGCCTGTGATCGATGCTACTGGATTTCAGGCCGTGGTTAGAGAGAGAGAGAGAGAGAGAGAGAGAGAGAGACTGGGAGGAGCAGGTTGTGGTGTTTGGGTATCATATCCCTGTGAGCTCAGTTGGAACTTCACTTCATGCTAAGTCACTGTCCTTGGGTATTCAGAGTTGATAAGCTCAACAGAAGGTTTCATTTTATTTTTGGTCTTGAAATGTGTGCAAACATCTCAAACTGCAGATTCACATTCAGTTGAAAACTAAATTAACAGTCTAACTTCCCATCTAACAAGAAACAAATTGCATTCTCTTTAACAAACGTGTTAAACGCATGTTAAATCGAGCATATTCAATTGATTTTTCCATCTATTTAAGACTGATTCTAAATCTTAAATATCACAAAATCATCTGCTGAATGTCATCCGCCAGTGCATATTAGTTGTTTATTACAGATGAGGTAACACTTTTCCAGAAGTCTTGATGACAGTGTGCTAAGGATATGTGCTAAGATGCTAGGTGATCATCATTGGTCGAGTCAATGTTGATTAGCCTAACTGATGGTTTTGTTTTGGTGTCAGGTAATCATCCAGTAAGCAAATATGAATTGGTCTACAAAAGAGCACATCACTTTTAAAGTTCTAGGCGATCGGCTAGCAATAGCAAGTTAGCTTTGAAAGCATGTGTTCAAAACACTATCATCAGGATCTGAAGAGATTTTCAACCAGCTTAACCAAAAATGTTTCTGGAACAAATCGCTTACTCTGCCTTTAATTTTAAGCTATTTATTTTTATATCAACGTCTAATAATCTTCCGCAAAAAAAGAAGAAGAGCAGATTATTTTACATTTCACATTTACATTCTGATTTGTGCGGTTTTATTTGTGTAAAAAATATCTGATAAATTTGTTAAAATGAGCGGATTTGCGTAGGTTCTCAAGTCTATAAACGTCTCGGTAAATTGCTACGTGTCCTATCAAGCATTTTGACCATAATTCGCTAGGTCATTAACCTTTTCCGTCAATGTTGATTAGCTTTTGAGCAGATAGGTGCTTATTTTCTTGCTTTTGGATGCCTAGCTCATTAGCTGCTGTGGAAAATATGCTAAGCACGTTTCAGAGTTACTTTCAAACATGCTAATCTTCCCTGGCCACCGCTAGCGATAATGTTCTTCTTAGTGTCTCATTGGTTCAGCTTAACTCATTTTATGCTGACAGACCGAGTACAGGGGAAAAATATATACACACAATCACTCGCTGTTGATATAGCCACCGGCGTGTGAGGTCTATGTCTGTGATTGTTTAGACTAGCTGGTGGGCAGCTAGCAGAACAGTCCATCTGTGTGTTTGTGCGGATGCACACATGTGTGTCTACGAGGATTCGGTATCGCTCCGAGGCAGCGAAGATGGCTGCCCACTCTGTTTCTTCCTCGCAGGTAATGATTTGAAACAGCATCTGTGGAGGGGGGCATGAAGATAGAAGGGGCAGGCTGTAATTGAATGCGAACCGCTCTACTGCAGTGGCCTGAGAAAACACCATTATCCATTCTGTTATCCCAGAGGCTACTGCTTCTACTGCCTTTATAGCTGGGTGATGGGCAAACAGTTGCCCCTCAAAGTGAATTGCCTTCTCTTTGCTCTGCAGTGTTTCCTTCGGCCATCCATTGTTTTTTTATTCATTAATTTCAAGGAGATTTTTCACTTGCATATCTCTTCCAAGCAACACATGTCTTAAAAGTATATAGAGACAGTCATTTTTAGGGGTGGAACGGATCACAGTTGATCCATGATCCGTATGGATCAGGCCCCACGGTACGGCACGCATGTCGTTCACGGATTAACTGCTAAATTCAACCATCATAGAGTGAAAGTTTATAATTAGGACATGTTTTGTCTTGCCAATTTACACATTCAAATAATTTTAAACGCAGAGGAAGAGGCGAAAATCGGGACTTGCACGTTATTTGTACGCTCAGCCACACGCACCCGAAGCGAGAGAGAGGAGCGCTTCAGAACATTGAATTGATTCCTCTTTCGCGTTTCCTTGCCCTTGAATGGACACATAAACACAAAATTATGTCTAAATGCCCGTCTCGGCAAGTATTAGTCATAAAATTTATTCACAAGTGAACAGTTGAGGGGGAAACAGACATTTGTCAGTTTTTTTCGGTCAGTGCAGTCGGTCTTAAAGTGACAGCACACCTAATATTCCTAACTGTGCCTGTGCCATTTATATTAATAAAACAACAAAATACAGCTTTAACAAAGATGAAACTATATTTCATTTCTACAGTGAACAAATTGTGTTATTTTGTATTTATGCTTAATTATTCATTTCTGTACCTGAATTCTACTGTTAGACTTTATATCTTTGATATTTAGTATTCATCTCTGCTTGTTAGTTGTGTATTTGTTCTTATTTTATTACTGACTGTTCACTTTTAATAATGTGTGAACCTTATCAGTTAGGCTGGTAGTTTTTGATGTAGTAGCTATTGAAGAACTTCAAGTTTCAACTTCAAGAACTTTAGGTAATAAATGAAAAACAAAGTTATACTTCGATCCGTGTTGCTTTCATATTTTAATCGAACCGTTGAACGAGTTTTTCATCGGTCTCGGTCTGCTTGTTTGGTGTGCACCAGTGTCCGGATGGCAGCGTTCACACTCAAATTAACCGCACTAATAGAGCAATCACATCAAGGTTTGTTTTAATCAAACACACCCTTAGATGTCAAGGAAAAAGTGGCATAAAATAGTAGAATATGGCTGTTACGGTAAACACTGGAAAGTGTTGCTTTGACAGTATTGTACACTGTGCCACAATGAATGGAGGAAAATGGAGGTCTTCCAGTGATGCTAGGCCTTCTCAGCCGTAGTTTCACAACACACTAGAAGTCAGTGAGCAAAACAACGTGTCAGGAAATATAACATGGCATTATCTTTCAACTCAAGGCTAAACGTGGATGGCTATCGCCTCCCGGGAAGCTTTCCTGCCGCTGTGATACGACAGGGTGCCGGTGCCCATGCCACCCTCGCTTCTTTGGAGTGTCACTCTCAGATTTTCTTGCTCACTGTCACACTTCCACCAAAACTTTTGTCAGTCTTAAACAAAAAACATGACACTGCTTCTGGTTTTCATGTGACAAGGCACACAAAGAACCGCATGCCAAAGAAATCTGTCTCTTTGTCTTTGTCTGTCGGATTTTTCACCAAGCTACCAACATCAGATACCCTAAAGCTGACAATGTCATAAGAATTTCCTCTTGTTTACTCTCTCATTCGAAAATGATTTGTAATGTAACAGAACTTTTTATTGACAATTGTAATACTCCTGATCTTAGTGTCTTACTCAAAGGCACAATCTTGTTGAACCTGTAACCTTTCAGTTACCAGCTCTGATATTTGCGTTACGTTTACTCATTTGGCAGACACATTTATTCCATGATTTCAAGGTATACACTTTATTGAGCCACAGGAAAGTGACCACTAGGCTTCACTGCCCCTACACAATAATGTCTATAAGATGTCAACATTGTGAATGTGTAAGCGGTTAACGTAGTGTAATGGGATTTGGGGGCATTTCTCAGAAAATATTCATGTACTGTATGTGATTAATATTAATTCATTTGGTTCTCTCTCTCTCTCTCTCTTTCTCTCTCTCTTTCTCTTCACCATCTGTGAACACATTTATTCCCTCCTTCAAGTTTCTGACTTGTTGAATGTGGCCTTTAACAGCCATCTCACTCTGACAGCTGGCCAGTTAGAAATACTGCAATTGCTACACGTCCAGGCTTTTAAAGGGAAGGCTCTCTCTCTTTCTGTCTCCGTCTCACCCCTCCATTCTCACACCTTTTTTTATTATTCTGAATGCCAGCATGCGCCCCTCTCCCCCCCACCCGTCAGCATGCCTCTCTGTAATAGGCTTGTCTCCATCACAAAAGGCGGACTTGACATTTGCTGGTGGATGTCAATGGCTGCTGGAAGCTTGACGGACAGCGCGGCCCAAATGTGCGCCCGGGCGCTCAGCGCTGGCTAATTAGCTGTTATGGAGGAAGTGTCGGTTGATTTAGGCTGGGGCCTTATCGAGAGAGCCCACCTTTCCTTCTTCCGCCGTGCTAGTGTGACGCAGGGCAACCGCAGCCTTCAAATCCACGACAATAGACAGCCCTGTTATCTGGCCCTGAAAGAGCTTGTGCACTGCGATAATCAGCTCGAAGGAGAGATGGAGGAAACGGGAGATTGTTGAGGCAAAGAAAATCAGAAAATGGGGAGGGGTTTTATAAGGTTTAGTTTAAAGAGGAATCACAGAGCTCCTTTCAAGTGCGAATAAAAAGTAGAATGTGACCGGGCACAAAGAAAATGGGTATCAGGTGATTTTATGGTGTATATCTAATGTATTCAATGAATTGTTCATGCAAAAATGAGGGATTTTGACATTACTTAATCACTCTTGTGCTGTTCCAAATCTGTATGCAAAAGGAAACATTTTGAATAATCTTCACGCGGCTCTTTTCCTTTCAACATTTTCTAGTGAGCATGCCTGTCAACTTCCATAAATGTGCATTGGATTTGAATGGTCATCCAACTGAAATATGGAATAATTTTATTAATGGAAAATCTTCACCTCCATCTCTGCTCTTAAATCTTTTTATATATATGACCTTTTATATACAAAATATAATGCTTATGGACTGTTGATGTGTGTGTATGTAAATATATATAATCATATATGGGGGCTCGAGCACCCACGGAAAATACCGAGCACCCACGTGTGCCAGACTGCCAGTAGGCTACATTCATTTAAAATGAAACATTGCAGTTTGTGCTATGTAAAGCGTCTGTCACACTGTGATTGGTTATGTCGCTGTCAGTCGCCTGCTCTATATCCTGTCCACCAATCACAGCGTTTCTCGGATGAAAACTCCTCTTTAGTGACCCCGCTCCATCCCCCCACTATACAGTGCCGTGCGTGTATGTGCTTTTGGTAAACAGATTCAGAGTGAGACTAAAATGGACAGATTTCTTATTAAAAAAGCAAAACCTAATAATGATGCGAGTGTATCGACATCCACCACAAGTGCCCTGTCAGAAGCATTTTAATTAATAATTTCCCACAAAGCTGATCACGGTTACGTGTCAGTTAAACTTTTCATCTCCAATCCTGTCTGTATTTGTGAGAAGTAGCGCTGTCCTGAGTTGACAGATAGCCTACTTTACGGCTTTATTATCAAGTAAATAGGTGTGTGTGTGTGTTCGTGTCGGCCGCTGTCCATTTCGTAAGGTTCTGAAATGCAAATTTTTTTTGAGGGCGTGCGCCCATGAGCACCCATGGAGGAAAACATAAATCGGCACCTATGATATATATATATATATATATATATATATATATATATATATATATATATTAGTAGTCTATGGCATGTCCTCATTTATACAGCTAGGTAAGTGCACGTTACTAAGAGAGTTGTGCAGGGTTTACAGGCGAGGAATTACCATTAATAATTAAATGGCTTGGGTGAGCATTCTTGTAGCCTTTGATTAATACTGGAAGAATAGCGAAGAAGAATAAAATGAAAAAGGAGCACCATAAAAGAAAAGACAGAACAGCAAAGAGATCAGACAGAAGAGAGGAGAGACAAAAGGCAGAGTGCTGCATAGAAAACGAGTCTACGCTCCTTTGCTCTGCTGAAAGCTTGATTCAGCAGTGCGGCTCCTTGCCCGTCCGCAGCCATGTGGAGCCTGCAGTTCAGCATATTTTACAACACAAACCCAAAGGGAGAAGACGGGAGAGGTGTGTGCGGGGAGAGGAATTTGGAGCAAATTTAAGTGACACAGGTAACACCAGAAATAACAGGTACACTCTGACTTATCATCTCTTTTTTTATTATTTATTTAATTTCCAGTCTGGTAGACGGCAGGGGAATTTGTCCCTATTTTTCTCGTGCTCCACTCAGGTTGAAATCAATCACCGTCCACACTTGTCGACGGTCTTCACAGGAAGAACATCGGATTATATATAGCTCGTGTCTCTCACACGATCCGTGCCTGGAAGACCCTAAAGAACCGATGCGTATCGCTATTAGGCAGACCAGCATCATGCCTGTCTCAGGTTCTCTGAGTGGGTTTGCTTTCAAAGTCAAAGGCGCTGAGTCATGAGAACTGGAAAGTCAGTGGGGACCAAGGTTTGGCAGACCTGTCTTACCTTCTCTTCTTCTAATACGGGCAGAGTGCCATCTTTCTTTCTCTGTCTATCTTTCTTTATTTCTCCTCTGGGCCTCAGTGTTCCATTCAGTTGGTTAGCGGGTGCTAAAATAAGCGAGCTCTCATTGCTGTGAGAGTTCAGAAAAACATGGTGACTCACACACCTTAGCATTTAGAAACTACACATTCACTTTGAATTATTTAAAACCATGTTGCAAAACATGAATGAATAAATAAATATGGGTCTTGTTTTTGAGGGAAAAAATATCTAGAAAATATATTTTATTTGAAGAATGCTGCAGTTGTGAGCATATACTGTATGTAGACCTGCAGGTAGAGTACATTTTCCCTTCTGGTAAATCCAACTATAACCCAACTTAATGTGGTAGGTGGCTTTACATGGTTTCCAGCTGGTTTAAGCTGGTGTAAGTGATTGACCGGATGGACCACCTGCTGGGACCAGGCTGAGCAGGAAGACAAGTCCTGCTTGGTCAAGGTGCCTTGGACATGCCATAAATGAGCAATAATGGTACAAAACCGCTTTGACTACCTGATTGACCTGGGTATCCATTAGGGGTTGTGTTTGCATGCTTGCAAATATTTTAATACACATTTACACGCTTTTCTCTTCCTTTCACTGAACCAGCATGCCTGGTTTTGTCTTCTGTGGGCCAGTAAGATGAAATCTGCCCATGCTCGATAGTGTAATTCCAGCCTCATCTCTTCTTTCCTTTCCTCTCTTGAGCTCAGGATAGATCCATATATCTCTCTTTTTCCGCAGGCCACACAACACCTGGCAGCCTCCCACACCGCCTGAAACCAATCCCTCATCCCAGTAACCCCAAAAAAGTGGAGTAAGTCTAGCGCTGGGAAATCTATTACACCAGAAATGGACTCTCCCTGGACTTGACCATGCACATTTGCCTGCCCACATGCCCGGAAAGAAATCCTCATCAGAAATTTCTACCCTTAACACGCAGTCCACCACAGTGAGACGTGAGACAATAGCGTTAAATGGAGCATTGCTTGGGATTCTTGTTAATGGAATTGTCACATCCAGCTTCTATTGACGGTATCCAGACATTTTCTTATTCTCTCTGAATCTTTTAGGCTTTAGTCTGAACGTTTTATGAAACAAGCTGAAACTGCTGTTGCTTAATTCCAGAAAAAAAAATTGTCAAAGTTTAAACAAGAACTTCAGTACTCTCGGAATTATTTCCCAGAATTCGAGGCAAACTTTTTCCAATTTGATCTCCATGAAAGACACTGGATTGTTACTTGTTTGTCTGTAATGTACCAAACAAACACAACCCCCTCAAAAATTAGCGTTGTCACTCAGTCCCTATCATTTTAGATGTGTGCAAGACAGCTATGTCCTTCAAATGACCCTGCAAACATGGTCCTCATCCATTATCCAAGCGGCACACTCTAGGATAGGAAGGCGTCCTGACACGTTGACCTGAGAGTCTGGAGGTAATCAGCTGCATGGGCCACAATGTGACCCGCGGTGTGTATCTGCAGCCGCCGAAGCCTCCTAGGCAAACACGGCTATTGATTTTAGCACTGTATCTTTTATTGGAGTAATGTCTGTGAAGTGTGAGATGTTTGACAATTTAATGGAAAAAGGTTGAGTAGGGAGGGCAGCCCAGCGAATAGAAGAAGGTGTACGGGAACTAATATATCATTGTCGGTCATATCCTGTGGAGTTTCACGGCATGGTGCACCACTTTCTGACATTTTACACCATACACACACTGTATCCAGCATCCAATCTATCATTTCAGCAAAAACACTGTTGTGTTAAATTTGAAATAAATAAATAAATTGTTGAAGAGAGACCGCTAGCCCCTTAAGGGAGCTCAACAAGGCAAGGGGAGGCACAAAGCAGTGCTGAGTGGAAAAAAAGGGATGAAGGCTAAGGAAGATTGTGAGCGAACGTTCCGTGCTACATCAAAGCTGAGGCCTCCATAAAGAGCACGGATGACTTCCGGCTATTGATTCCTCCCTCTCTCGAGGTCAGGTGAAATGTGTTTTGGCATTCACTTCTTTTCTTTCGTTTTGTTTCCTGGGTGTTTTTTTTTTTCCCTGTGTTATTACGAGCTCAGGCTCTCGGAGGACGTTGCCGGTTTTTCGTCGGTAACAAGCTCGACTCGACTGTAGTTGTTTTCAAGGATCAGAACTCCAAATTGCTTGGCAGGGCTCCTCCTGCTTGGCTAATGTGTGCTAGCCCGCCTAATCTTTTCATAATCATTTTAGGGTAGTCACTTTTAATCTTGTCATACTGCATCTACCCAGACGCCTCAGCACAGAAGGAGGCAAGCAGGTCTCAGGGGCTGTACGATGCTCGTAAAAGAAGTGTCATCATGTTCCGTACTTTAGATGCATGCCTAGGTAACTGTGATGTAATTAATACATACACATCCTTGTATGTTGCTTTGGCCCTGTTTACGCCTAGTGTTACGATGCACTTTGGAAGATCAGATCACAAGTGGACGATGCTAAATACAGGTGTAAACAGGGTCTAAAACGTTTTGGGCTTGTCCACTTTCGACTACTTCCAGAGGGACATTTAGGAGAACATATATGCCTCTTCTTTCTCGTTTCACCTATATTCTTCTGTTCTTGTCTCATCTCATTTGGTCTGTTCTAGGTCTATTTAGTCTCGTCTCATTTATTCTAATCTCATCTCTTTTGTTATTAGTTTTTTTTTGTTTTTTTTTGTGTCTCTTCTTGCCAACTTCTCATTTTCTCCATCCATTCCTCCCACCCCAAACCTCTTCACATCACTCCCCTCACACTCTTATTTCCTCTTTTCATCTCCATCACGAGTAAAAGCTCCTTGTTTACACCAGTCCTACTCAGCATCAGTGCTTCAGCCACAGATTACAGACGGTATTATTTAAGAACTCCCTGTCAGATCCACAAGGACAAATCAAAGGAATCTCCAGCATGTCTTCTGGTGAACCGTTCCAGTAAATCTGCCATTCATTGGCTCGGCCCGAGCCGTGTAAAGCACACTGTGTTGATGCAGTGATCTGGGGCATTGAACAGAGAGATGCTGCTTATCTCTTCATGCGGTGTGATCGGGGTGAAGAAGTCGGTGTGTGGATGCTGCTCACCAATACTTCAGCCTGTGACCTCATCACCCTGCGCCAGATTCTCATATTGGATTTTGTTTGCTGACATGGTAATGGAGGTTAGAGGGGAAGAGAGCTCAGGGAGACGCTTTGCTTTTCCCTTTTTTTTTTTTTTTGAATGGAATGCTTTTTTCTTGCACACAAAGACTGACAGATAAAAGAAAAGAAAGGTGGTTAACAGACATTATCCGGAGGTAGAAATCCTCGACAAAAGTTATATGTGGAAAGAGTGAGAAAGATTAATTGATAGATATGTAGTATTTTTTTATTTACTCAGTAACTTATGTTAAATTATAGTGCCCTTTCATATAATTTATTATACTTTTTGTTAGTAATTTATATATTGCTTTACTTTTTTTGTAGATTGTTTTCCATAACTTTTTATTTAACTTTTTTCTACAATTGTAGATGGCTTATTTTTAGTTTAATTTATAATTTTTTTTTCTTTTCTTTTTTTACTTCATTTGCTCTTTTGTGATTTCATTTATTTATTTTCACTATTTATTATTATACTCTACTAAGCTGTAAATGCTTTGCTGGGAAAATAATTTTTTGGCGATGACAATAAAGCATGAAGAATTAAATTACATTCAGAGACATTTTCTCACTGGCCAGATGATAGAAGCAAAGTTACAATTTTGTTAACTTTCTGTGGTCACAGTGATATAGGTCAAGTCACTTGAGCTTTGCAATTTTTATTATTTATTACAGTCAGTGTTATTTCAGTATCGTTTCAAAGTTATCAGTGAGAGAAGCTTTTAACCCGCTGCTTCATCAGGGCGCTGACAGATGTGTATAAAAGTGTTAGTTAGTGCTGATCTTTTGCCCTGAAGTAATGTTTGCCTTACAATCCCAGTTATGAGCACCCTGATATTGTGCTCTTTCAGAGAGAAACATTTATCCACTTATTCCTCGAAGTTTAAACTTGAATATGGTTGTGATGTTTTATTTTTTTTTTAAGTACAAAGACCAGGTTCAGTCGCTGGTTGTCTGTCTGTGAGATTAGCTGTGTTGGGTGTTGTAGGGGTTAACCACATTAGTGTCTCAGTTTATTGAAATAAAGTACTTAATCCTGCTGTGTGCCTTTGAGTGTAATAATGACACTGACAGGGATATATGATTGACATTTATGTCACATTAGAGCAAATGTGTTTGTTATTAACTGATGATGCTTGGGTTTGTAACTTTGTGGTGCTGTAGAAATGTTTGTGTGTGTTGTAAATCACAAATAAACATTAATCTTAAGAAACTTTTAAAAGTAACAGATAATGTTTTATATAGAACTACAGTATATATTAGCTATTTTACAGAGTCAGCAGCTCTTTAATGGCAAGTGAATGCAAAGGAAGTCTTGACTCCAAGAAACCGGAACAAGATACCAGAAATTCTCTGTACGTTCTGGTTTATCAATCCAGTGCAGAGAGAAGGGCATCAGGTTATTTCAGAGTTGACCACTTAACAGTGTAGAAAACATTATTTTTCTGGGAAAGAAGATGAGTCAGAGAGGTGCTTGGGGTTGCCCACAAGGCCATGGGCACTCATGAATGGAACATGAGGTTGGTTTACTAAAAAATTGATGAGACAACTCTATAACTTAACTTCCTTCAGACCATCTGTGCCTTCTGCCCCTAACATGCTCCCTGAGATCTATCAAATATTGACGCACATGCATAGAACTTGGGCGACTGCAAGTCAAGTTCATCCTAATGATTCAGTGGTTTGCTGTAGCGTTAAATTTCAATCCATGGCCTCTGTTAGGACTGCAGAAAAACAGGGCGATCTGACAAGTTATGGAGGCTCATTGAGACCTCTCAGAAATGCCTCGGAGAACGCCGCTCGGCTGTTACGAAGGGAGGGAGAGCTCCTCTAGAACGTGCTTCAAGATTCCAAAGGCACTTGAGAGAATAATTAGTAGACACTATGGGGATGAGAGCTCAGCTAGACCTTTAGCATCAGTTGAGGTGGCTAAATGGCTGGTGAGAGGCTGCAGAAGTAGAAGAGAAAACATGAAAAGAGTCACACATTTCCTGTTGCAGCGCAAGAATAGACTGGTAAACCTCGGGAGTGTTTAGAAGCTTTGGAGGTCACCCGATGCAGAGTCTTTAAGTAGCATGCTGGGTCACCAGCTGACTTGAAATAGAAGATGAACCAGATCCCAAAGCTATTTTTGGCTTCCTCGAGCATACTGGGTGGTGTCACACAGCAGTGTTGAATGGCTTAATTGCTAAATTAAAGGTGACGAATGTGGTTATTTCATGGCAGCTCAAGAGTACGGTTGCACTGATGGAATTCCTTGTGAAGGGGACAGACACACAATGGTCGGGAAACTCTTTCAAATGAGCTAATCACTATTGAAGATTACTCTTGGCTCGTTTTAAGCTTGAATGTTCTTGTGCGAGATTTGTCTAAAAACTGATTGACAGATTTGGAGATGCTTGGATAACTATTTTACTCCCTACAGACATACAGATTGGCCATAACCCATCACATCAGGCCCATTTCGTCATTTTTATTTCCTTAAACTGTCGGCAAAACCTCATAACTCTACTCACTTCAATAGTGAATGAAGTGCCACACATATTTTGGAACGTCTCTCTCTCTATATAAAGACTAATGTATTATGTATTGTATTTGAGGAGCGGAGAAGAGTGTCTTAGTCTAGCATTTGTCGTTGAGTCATAGCCGATACTGTCAAATAGCCTGTGCGTGGCTCTTCATCTTTTATACGAAATTTTGACCAAATGACAGAAAAAACAAAACCGAGCAGCCACATGTTGATGAAAACGTAATGCGATGCATTTACTGCCTGAGATGTGTCCATTCTAGTGACCGACAAAGCACGGATGTCCGAAATTCTCAGAACTTTACTGGTCAAAAACCGTGTAACTCAATTTGAGCTTTATTTTTGTAAAATGTTTATAATATAATGGGACATGCAAGTGTCTGACCATATATAAAACCACATTATCAACTTTGACAAAGTGCTGTTTAATTAAAAAAAATCAGTTTTTTTTCCATTTCCTTAAAAAGAAGGGTTTTTGGAGATACAAGGTTTCTGCCTGACAGGCAGTTTATTTATATGTATTTTTATGTATTTATTTTATAAACAAATGCACTGAATTATTAATTCATAAACACTAAATGTAAATGAACTAGTCCATTCCAGCCCGTTCTCATCCCAAGGCGTAATATAATGACGCTTTTGCCAAAGCGTCTATATCGAACGCGCATGGTACCCTTTAGCGTCAATATGAGACGCCGAAATATATGGGTCAGAAGGCGCCTCCTAGCGGTCTAACCCTAACCCTACACCATACCTAAACCTACCCATCTCTCTGCGTGTTATATTGACGCTAAAGGGTTCCATGCGCGTTCGATATAGACGCTTTGTCAAAGTGTCAGAATATTACGCCTTGGGATGAGAATGCGTTGTCCATTCTGATGTAATCAGGGGTTATAGCCAATCAGTACAGCTGAATGTTTAAGGCTTAATGATTCGTCACGTGAAAAGGAAAATCTGTAAACTTTATGTCAGTGATTTAAAGTGCTGCTGCATATTACGAGCAGCTCTCACCTGTTTAATGTGACTCTCACAGGCAGTGAGTCTTTTTCAGCATGGAACCATCTCGCCGTCGCTCAGGTCCGCTGTCACCGTGACCCTGCCGAGGGTGATTGTCACTGTTGCTCTGCTTCAGGCATTGCTTTGGTACCACTAAGACTTTGATCTATAGAACCTCCGACTGATCTCACTTCAACGTGACAAAGATACGTCATCACCCTCCATTGTCTCTTTTATTCACCTTGTTAAAGGAATAATTTGCCACAAAATGAAAACGCTGTCATCATTTACTCACTCTCATGTCATGGGAAGCCTTAATGAAAGTTAATGGGGGGTATTTATAATATTTCTACCATAGACATTATAAAAGTGTTCCATACAGCTTATGCTCTATATTCTATTAATGAAAGGATCTCTCATTAATGGTAACATTACATGTCATATTAGGTTTGACGTCGATGACATTTGGTCGTGAGACATCTAAGTATCAATGACGTGTCTAAAGACGGGACGCCATATTTGATTTGTCTGTTGGTCACACAAAACTGTTATGTATTGTAGTGCATGAGTTGTATTGACTGCTTTTTAAATGCTTTTACGTTGCTTATCTGAACCCATCCCTTTCACTTTCATTATATGGAAAAGAACAGCCAGGATTTTCTTCACCTTTTTTGTGTTCCACATGCAGAATAAAGTAACTCATAATGGTTTTGAATGACATTAGGGCGAGTAAGTGATGATTGAAAGATAAGATTTCAAATTCAGGACCAAATTAGAGGACATACTTTTATTCTGAGGATCTAGAAAGATGATTCATAGCCCATTATCCTCAATATGCAGTGAGATCATAAGGAACATAGTGAAAGCAAATGTTCTCTAGTCTTTAATTTTAATGACAAATGGATCTTTATTATCTTCTTAGCCTGCGTGGGACTCAATTCCACCGTTCTGCTGGATAAATCGCCTTCCTTGTTATTTTGGTGTCTCATGACAGGTAGCCTGAATGCACAATGAACTGTATTAGGCATTCAAACTGAGGAATAAACCTATTAATATTAATGCTTTCCTAGCTTTTTTTCTTCCATTCTGAATATTATATTAATCGTGTTTGCTCTTTACCACAACTAGAATAGTTTGTTTCGCCTGACAAGAAAAGTTGTTCATATATTTGTTTGTTAATTTTTCTCCAGTAAGATCATAAACATACAAACTGGATATCGGTTCAGAGGGCCACGGCAAAATCTATTGTCTTTATCTCTATTTTATCCCAAAGCTTAAAATAATAATAAAAAAAGCCCTAAAACTATGTTTTCAACTGACGTGACAGTCAGTGCAGTATCCTCTGTGGGCCTACATCAAAGTCTGCATGAGCTCTCTCTTCTCTGGAGAGTTGGATGAAACGACTGCATTTGATTTGCACATTTGGAAGAGCCGCCTCAAACCGCCATTTATTTCGAGGATTGGAGTAATGGGGTTCTGTAACTCTTCCATCTTTTATAAAGCAGCTACTTTCACTGCACACAGATGTAAACTTCATAATTAGCTGTCAGAGAGAGAGAGAGAGAGAGAGAGAGAGAGAGACTGTAGTGGGTTTAAAACACATCCGTTTGTGGCCCTTTTCTTTCCATGACTGTTCTGATGCAAGTGAAACATGTCTTCTCTTTCATCCCTGATGCAATGACCAGGTTGAGATTGACAGCGCTCTGATCTTTCGTGGAAAATGAGAGCTCGAGTGAGAGCTTGGGAATAAAAGAGAGGCCTACATCAGTTAGATGTCTTACTTAGATGTGCAGTTATAATAATCTGTGCTTTCTTGTGAATGTCCTCCGGGTGTGGATATTTAATGTGTTTTATGTCCTTAGAGGGTCAGAAATATTTTTTTATTCTTTTATTTTTCCTTGAGCTTCATGTTAGTCTTTTTTTTTCATCAACATAATCACTATTTCTGTGTTTATCTAAAAAGTAAAATTGTCATATTTTTTTTCCTTTTTTTGTCCTTTCGAAGGATGCAGCCTCACATTCGTCATCGAGGCATTTTTTTAAATGATCAAATTTAAAAAATATATCATCTTTTGTGTTCCACAAAGTCATACAGTTTTGGAACAGCGAGTGTAAATAAATGATGACAAAGGTTTTCTTTTCTTTTTAGGGTGCACTATCCCTTTAATATACCTCTATGTATACATCCTTGTCCCGGTCCCAAACAGAATATTTCTCTGAGTCCACACTTTTGTGACGTTTTGTTCACCTCTTTCACTGTCGGGTGTGCATACCGGCCACAAAGGGGGCGCTTGCGAGCACCCTTCAGAAACCTAAAGTGACAAATAGGACACACCACAGTGTTGTGAACTTAATGGACATGCGCACATGACGGCAATTGTAAGTCAGCTAGTGCACATGAAATGTACCATTTGGGACAGGGACCATATGTCGCATTCGTTTTTAGTGCACGTAGGGCTGTGGGTTTGCTGTCAAGTCCAGGACAGTTCTTCTGCAGAGACAGCACTGAGTTAGACTTCACTTATCCTTTCATTCAATAATATTATCTACATGTGTCTTATTTCCTTCCTAAATGACTGAGCACCCGGGTTGTTGACATATAAACGTGGATGGTAAAGTGTCAGGATTTGGTGTTTCTTTTAGACGTCACCAGATGTCGAATTCATCAGAATGAAATACCTTTTCTTTGTTTAGTCTTTTTCACAATACCTTGAAATCTTTTATTTCAAAAGATAAAGAAACGCTTCATGAGATGACCAATGATTATAAATTAACAAATGAACCATGTTTCATAGTAAAACTAAAGACTAGCCATATATTGTGGGTCAGACTGGCATGAAAACACAGCCTGCCCTCAGCCATCTGTCTCAGCACACCCAGAGCAGTTGATATTTGAGGAGAGACGCCTCCTTTGTGTCTTATAAATCTTGTTTGCCGCGTCTGTTTGTTTGCATTTGAACAACAGTAATGAGCTGTAGACACTGTGGCTCTTCGCTGTGTGTTCCGTCCTTAATTATGACCATAATAATCCAATTACAGCATTAGCGGTGCCGTGAGGGGGAGTGCCTGCAGCAGTGGCCACCTCATTACTGAGCACCTTTCCCTGATTCACCAATCCAGACCATGAGCACGCTCTCACCCCGGCCCTGAGTCTCCAAAAGACACATTTCATCACTGCTTTTTTTAGATCCGTCAGATGCTTGGGATAATAAGTTCTAACTGATTTTGAGAAGATTATGTGCTGAGTTTAGATACAGGTGAAACTCGAAAAATTTGAATATTGTGCATTTTGTGTATTTCAGTAATTCAAATTAAAAGCTGCAGCTAATATATTATGTAACTAAATACACATGCATGATTATACTTTTCAGAGGGCCGACATTTCTGCATTTAAAATCCTTTTTTTATTTTTATTTTTTATTTCATGTAATATTCAAATTTTCTGAGATTTTGAATTTGGGGTTTTCATAAGCTGTAAGCCATAATCATCAAAAGTATAACTTTTGCACAATATTTTTATTTTCCAAGTTTCACCTGTAGATGACTATGAAAACAAACAAGTCTAGTACACCTCAAATGAAACTGGTCCGCATCTTTTCTTCTTCTCTCCTCTGCTCCTATAGATGTTTTAAACTGGAGTAGTCAGCCAAGGCAGCAATTTATAACACTTATGAACAGTTATGCTGTTTTATAAGATGCCTCAATCTAAGACAGCATCACATGTATCCTATATTCATTACAGCAAATTTGAAAACAGAGCACTTACCCATGGAGTGAACCTTCAATCTCTGCTCAAAAATGCATAACGTTGCAGGAGACCAGAGGCGGTTTTGTTACAATAGGAGTCAGCGTGAGAGATGGGGAAGGGTGAAAAACAAAGAAGGTAGAAAAGGTGATATTTTTACAAATGAATTTACAGTTAAATTTCACAGTTACATGACATTAAGTCCCTGTTAAAAAAAGAAGTCACAATTACCTTTTTTTTGTACATTTATGTATTTACTCTGAGGCTGAAACAGGGTTGAATAGGGAAATGTATGAGTATGCTTAATTCCTTTTTTGTGCAAACAGCTTTCACACAACAGAAACCTCCTTGCCGTAAATTGTCAGCATATTTTGGGGTGACATTGATTTTAAAGAGCAGCTGTAGTAACTAAAAAAAGTTAATAAAAAATCTTTTGACAACAGTTGGGATCCATTTATGGCATTATGCATTTATAGTCTTCACCAGTGGCTAGTGACTGTCGTAAAATTCACAAAACGTTTTAATGACCACAAGGCATGCATGATCCAACTAGACATGATTTCTTTTTTCAAAAGTTTCTGCCCACGAGGAGCGTCTCAAATCACTTTAGGTATCTTTGAGCTTAGTATGCTGTCTTATAAAAGTAGTATTTCATTTGTAGCTAACTCTCCTATTCATCACCTCATACTCTTTTACTGCACATCTATGTTTTCTCCTCCATCAGAGCTCCTGCTTTATTGTGAGCTTTCAAGGAAATTGTTGTGAATCATGTTCCTTTGTGGTAATAGTGGAGGATCTCGGTGGAACAGCGTTTTTTTCGTGTGAATGGAGTACTGTACAAGCTCTTGGGCTGACTGGTTAGACATCTTTGCTTTTTGAAATCGCTAAGGCAAACATTCTTTTAGCTCCCTGCGCTCCTCTACCAGCCTTTTAATGAAAGTCAAGGCAAGATGCTGAAGATGAAAGCACTAATGGAAGACGTCCGTGGATGTGCACTCATTAAATTGTGTAGGATTCTCTCGAACATACCGACAGCGCCTTACACGTGTCCTGCTGTACTGTACTACACCTTGCCTGGTGTTACATGCTTCAATTTGCATTTTAATGCATTTATTTTCATTGCAAATGCTCTCTCACCAAAGCAGTTATTCGCTTCAAGAGAGCACCGTACCAAACTATGAGCAATTCACAGTTCCAATAACAGTTGTATCTTTTGAATTTTTGTTTTATCATTACTGAGTGCGAGGATATTCTCTTCAGCTTCTGAATTTCGGTCTGAATCAGTGTAAAGTTTTCATATTGTGTAGATATATTTTCTAATCAAAGAAACAAAAAATACTTACAATATAGATTCCTTTATTGCAATGGCTATGCACATCATTTTCCTTTCTCCTCTCCTTCTTGTTCTTTGATATAATAAAGAGAGTCAATTGTTTTCATTGGTTTAGTTTTGTGAAAGAGCAAGGAAACGGTGGCCATATTTGACAGACACAGGGCAGCTAATTCCAGTCGTACATGATTATGTCCAAAAGACCAAAATCTACTTTACCGTTTGCCAAAAATTATGTTTCGAGACCATATCTTAGATCAGGAATACAATCTGAAAACATCTTAAGCTTAAAGGTGCCCTAGAATGGTTTTTATTTTTATTGTATAATGTTTTCTGGGTTGCCCTTATAATGTTAGGATGTTTTTTAGATTAAAAATAGTCATAATTTAGAAATAAAAGGCATTTTTCCTAGCCTGATTTTAGCCCTGAGCCCAAACGCTCTGTTTCGAGGGGCGTGTCTGCTGTGTGTAACCAGCCTCTGCTGTGATTGGCTGACATGCTTGCATATGAATAGCTACGTATTACATGTGAAACTCTCTCGAATACTTTTACTACAGATATTATAAGTTTTTACTATTACAGCTATCGAGATTAACGAATCGTGAGATGTTTTTAAAGTATTTAGATCTATTCCCATCACATAAAATGTTGCCGTGATGAGCATTGAGCAAGCAGATGACAGTGTGTTGATCGCGAGAATAAAGATCTTATCATTGCAACGCAGTTTCTGCACTCTCTCTAATGCTTTCACCAATGCAAACACGATGATGTAAATATAGTATTGAACGATTTTGAGAGAAAGATTGCCTGTCTGAACTTGAACAATTCAGAAAGTGTTGCTTGGTAGCTCGATCGATCGAGGCCAGCTCTGTATTGGCCCAAGTTGAGGAAACAGTCTCATCTGTGAAATGTTTGGAAATTTCCAGAGAAATAAAATTAACCCATTGTTTCTTCAGAGGCTCGGATGAAGGAACTAAATACCTTTGTGTTCATTTGTACATCCAAACACTGAACAACTGCCATGCATCGGCTGCGCAGTTCCGCCTGTCATTGAACATGGGCTGGCATATATGGAAATTTTTGGAGGCGTACATATTAATGATCCCGACTGTTGCGTCACAGTCGGTGTTATGTGGAGATTCGCCTATTTTTCAGGGGTGTTTTTCAAAAACGAGATTTAAGTAAGAAGGAGGAAACAATGGTGTTTGAGACTCACTGTATGTCATGTCCATGTACTGAACTCTTGTTATTTAACTTTGTCAAAATAAATCCAATTTCACATTCTAGGGCACCTTTAAGCTACAGGAAAAAAAGGTACTTGCAAATCTTTGTATTGAAAGGCCTTGGAGTATAATTAGTTTTTTTTCAGACTTTAAGTAGCGTTTAGATAAACTGTGGATAAGGTCAGCTACAATTTATTATTACTCTGATTAACCAAGAAGATATAAATCGATTGAGTTGATATGTTCAACTTGACCTTCTTATATTAGAGAATGACAGAGTGACATAGCTTTTTTGTTGGTTTGTTTGTGTAGTGTTGGTGTATATATATGGTTTCATGAGATGCACTTAAACGTTGAGACTTCTTGCTGTTCCAAAAACACATGAATGAGTATTCTATTCACAGTTAGGACATTTTTTATGTTTTTTAAGGGTCTTCTTCCAGAAAATAAGCCCTTCCCCACTTTGCAGTACATATTTTAAACAAGTCAAACTTGTGAAACGTGTGAAATTAGCCTGAGGGGAATGTGTTCGTGTTCAGTAATTATGGTTTGGACAGAGTGTGTGCCCGTGTCTTTAAGGTCAAATATGATTGGCATTGTGGACATATACTATAGAGGAACATACCAGAGGTGACTGTAAGAGTGTTTGTACCTTGACCAGTAAAGTTTGATCCTCTTGTTGTCTCTTTTAATGCCTGAACAAGACCTCCAGGGAGACCGTGGCTCTGGTCCAAAGCCTAGTGAGCTGCTTATGGAGGAGGCGTTTAAGGCATCATACACACTCCTGACTCAAAGGCTGTTTCCACAAGGCAGGCAGTATTATTTTGGCCAAAGTCACCATTACATATATTCTTCATTGATAAACCAGTCACAGAATGCATTGCATGAGCCTGAGGAAAAGTAATAATAATCCAAGATGACAAAGCACATTTTACTATTATTTTATAGTGTTTACTGTTGTAAATTATATTTATAATATACAGTACATCATTATGTTACATTGTGAATGTAAATTTTTATATTCACGCATCATTACTCCAGTTTTCAGTGTCACATGATCCTTCAGAAATCATGCTGATTTGCTGCTCAAGAAACATTTCTGATTATTAGCTTAATATGTCGAACAACAACAGTTTAATAGTTCTGTGGAAACTGGGATATGTATGTATGTGTATATATATCCTTACATATTCAATAAATGTCAAAATGATCTATCCAGTATTTGTGTGTGGTGTATTAGAGTATCACAGCATTAGCAACATGCTAACACTATTGAAATCAGGCATTAGTCCAGTCTCCACTGTGCTTCACATAAGTTGTTGCCTATACAGAGTGTTCCAAATTAGTCACTACTGTTGTTCAGTCAGGAAGGATGGCAGCTGCCTATGTAGACGCCGGTACGCAGAAAAGCATCTCACTAGGTTTTGTTACAGAGCCCATGTTGGCATGTCACCTACATTGTCGTCTTCTTACACACTTGTCAGCCTCTTCTCTAAAACATAAAGATAAAGAGAGCAGACATAATCTGACTTAGTCATCCCGATCCATTACAAAGGGAAGAGTTGGCCTGAATAACTTTGCAACAAAACCGTCTCCCCCGCTCGTTCTAAACAGCGCTCGTTAGGTTAAGCACATTAAAGCAGGATTGATGAATGCGCTCTCAGGGCCTGGAGTGTGCCACATGGTACAAGAGAGGATCGGGCCCGCATTTAGTCTTGAGTGGCAGGCCCAATCACTTGTGATTTTTCTTGTATTGATCCTTGCCCAGTGTAATGACCCTGAGATATTGTGATGCACAGAAAATGGCCGCTTTGGATGGCCTTTCACATGCATCCCTCTGAATCACGGCTGCTTATCATTCTTTTGATGTTTGAGGTGGACGACCTCAGTGTCACACAAGTAATGGAGGACATCGCATTTATGCACGCTGAGACAATAGACGCTGTCCATTGAGATATGAGCAAAGATGATACAGAAGGACAGGAGTAGATGAATAGCAAACAGCCGCCGTATTTCAGTTGAATCACGAATAGTTCATACGTTAACATTCAATTCAGCGTGCGTGTCAGGGAATATTTCATGCATACGGATGCGTTTTGGTGCTGTCGTGCATTTCAGAGGAGTTTGTTGGTGTGATTTTGATGTATGAGAACCCTGGCTTTTCATTTCTAGAATGCAGAATGAACCCGGAGATTTTACTTTAAATGCATAGATATGGAAGTTGAGTTGTTATCACTCAAATGTCTTATGGGCGGGAAGACATTTCTTTCTCTAAATAAAATATGCACACATGCTAGAAGAAGTGCAAACACTTTTGCATCTCCCCCCTGAAGTTCATTTATAATATTATTCAAGGTTTCTTGCAGTCATAATTTAGTTTTCATGACCCTTTTCCACTTCTCTCTGACCTTTGGAATTAAACAGGCTGCTTTGCTGCTGTGCCTTTAAGACTTCTATATGTAAATGACTTGATCGGCTCACATTTTCACTTGTGAAATGTAACATTGGAATGGAAAAAGCAAAAAGCCCCCCCAACAAGGCCAGCCTTCATAAAAAGAGGGTGGAGGGTGAATTTTTATTTTTTTGTGTGATTGGCCGCTTTAAAAAGACCTTCCTTTTTTCATTTTCTCAAGACTCTCTATATGTGTAAGATTAAACCCCAGTGCTCATATGAAGGTGTGAGTTGTTGAGTTTGAATATTCCCTGTCGGTACAGCAGCTAGATCTCCTGGTGTCAAAGTGAATGTGTGAGACCATCGCTATCCACCACAACCAGCGCTGCATGTTACAAACGCTTGTCAGGCGTGCTCATTTTAATTGATTTATCTGCAGCGTACACATACTCACAGCCAGCTCTATCTGTCTTGCTTTGGGCTGCAACTTTACTTATTGCATCGACACACACTGAAAGAAAATCTATTTACTCTATACAGTCACACATACATATACATACATACACACATACAGCATATCCATGTACAGTTGTGTAGAATAGATTAAAATGTGAAATTTAAGTCTTTTTTGATACAATATCACAGTAATTGGCTTGAAGTTTGGCTTGTCAAAGCATTACAAACACACATAAAGCCTTTGAATGAGGTTTGAAAGTTATATAGCCTTTATGTACTTGACGGACAGATTGATAGATTTTGTGAGGCTTTTTGTGGGTGCAGATTCTGTGCAGGCCTGATGCTAATATACATTTGACCTTGCTTTTCGGTAGGAAGGGCAATTATTTCTATAAGCTGTACGAGTGGAGGTATTTTTCACTGTTCTTCATTGGCTGTAAAGTAAGGCATTAACTAACAGCTCAGGGCTTTGGAGTTTTACACACACACACACTCACACTGTGAAGTGGGGTATCCCATGGACTGGCAGTGGTCCGTGTGGACTGAAGCGCAGTTAGTTAGAATTGCGTGGGTGCACACCATTACTTACACTGGATGCCTTATCTCTTTATTTAAGCCCAGAGGAATTACAGAGCCAGAGAAAGCTGAGAAAGAGAAACTGAGTGAAAGAGATATCAGATAAGAGATTTAGTATCAGAACCGGACAGAATTACAGCGCCAGGGCCGTGTTCAAACACACACTCTTTCGTAATGAGTCAGCTTGGAGCGAAACGTGTGCATAATGTGACATTGTTTTTTAGTGGTGCTTACAAAGGCAAACACTACTGTTAGTAATGCTTGTACATAGTATTAGATATTTGGTGTGTAAGCTGCACAGACATGGATTATACCTTAAATTGTAAGTCTTGTTGGGGGCAGAGGTGTCCTGACATATGTGAATTTAACCTGGTGGCCAATAAAATGAGCGAAACAATCCCATTGGCTTACATTGAAGCCGGATCTACCAGAATACTTCACCACCAACTCCCTAACATCATATGACAAACACCACAAGTAGCTGATTCTCTTTATTATTAGCTATGTTTCCATCCACATGAAAAACTCTACTGAGGTGAATAAATGTATCCGATAAGAAGACATGCAGATAAACTATGATGGAAACATTTACTGAAAAAAAAAAAATATCTCGATGCACAAGAAAAAACTCAGGTGACTTTGCCTCAACAGTGGATGTGATTGGATAACTGGTCTAACCAGCAGACCAATCGCATTGCACCGCATCGCACCGCATTTCAAATGTTGGTTTGATCACGCTGAAATGCCTGAGCCAAAGTCTGTCATCAGAATGTTTTGGTATAATGACCTCCCAGAAGTGACACCAGCATCTGAACGCAAGTTAACATGACAGGGTTTATTGCGTTTCGTCTGTGCTCTGCACTTATGCTGATGTACGCTGATGCATTTATGATGGAGGCAAAAAAGTCATTCATGATGGAGGCAAAAAGAGCCACAGCGTCTTCCCTGATTGCAGCAACTTCCATTTTTATTACAGATATTTTGCTCCAATTTCCCATGAAGTGACACTTTTGTTCTATTGGACACATGGAAATGGCGCTTAATTCAAAAAAAGTTGTATGCATTACACAAATTTTGCGCTTAAGTTAAACGTGCAACTTTTGATGGAAACACCCGCATCTACTGTCTTATTCAGTATCTACTAACTTCCACCATCACTGATAATTAGAAATAATTGATCAAATTATTGAAATAATTCTGATATTAGTAGTCATATAAATAATACATAAATAAAATAATACAAATATGAATATATTAATATATTATATTAATGCTATTAATTTGAATAATAATGTCATATAACTATCATAATATATGTTATTATATATATTATTTATATAATTAATGTATATCATTTATGTTAACATATATAATAACATAAACTAATTATAATACTTTCAAAATGTGTTCTACTTCAAATAGAAGTTTTTCAGTGACAGTGGAAGTGAGGCATTTTTTTCCTCCCTCAAACGCTATATGTAATATGGTGATTGGCAGGCGAAGGAAGATGGCTGTTGGACAGGACAGGTATATCATCAGCTTCCTGTCAGAGAGGAAGTCCCTCGCTGTCCCGCTGTGAGCACAGATGCCTATTACCTCTGTTATGACTGCATGTCAGGTGGAGAATGGACACTTTACGCACGGAGGTGAGCTGGAAACTGTGCCGAACGGCCTTTTGAATGCTCCGGAAAGATGCAACAATAGAGTCCTTTATGGGAAATTCACTTTTGATATTGAGCTGAAAAGAGTGTTACTTTCTTTCACCTTCTCTTTTATCCTCGGAATGCTGTGTTCGGCGCAAACCCTCCCTGGTGGCTTTAAGGTCACTTTTGGGTTAATAAATCCACTGCCTGTCACTCAACCACTTCCCTAAAACTGTCAATCAAACACACTCAGCCTGACCGCAAATGTGGGCTGGAAACAATCATGTTATAGAATCGGATAAAGCCTGGAAGCAACCTGACGTTCCTCTGTCGTGAGTAGAACTAGAGTAAACATCAGTTAATGTATCATGTTATTAGCTGGTGGGCAAACCCACCTGCTGTGGCATGGGTTCAGCACCGGAAACCCAGCAAATTACATCAAATGCTTCCTTTCTGTGTGGGATTGAGTACTACAACAGCACTGTACATAACCTCCGCTCTCACCCTCAGCTGATGTGTGGGAATTCAATATTTCGTCACCTCATCATCAATAGGGCAACTAAAGAAGCTTTTACAGCTGATTTCCCATTTTTTGGATTACTTTGTCCGAACCTGATTCATGATGCCTCTGCTGGTCGTTTTCACGTTTCACTTTAACCTTGGTGGCACTCCACATTTTCACCTCTTCGTCCTCTAGCACACCCGATTCAACTCGTTCAATACTCTAAGACCTGGATTAGATGTGTCTGATAAGGGAGACATCCAAAATGACTCTTGGTATATTCACAGTGAGGTGTTGCTTGACTGTACAGTGGTGTTGCAAAATTATGGATGGCCTGGAAGTCTCATGGGTTGGGCTTAATTCTTGTTCCTTTCATAAAGGGAATTGTCTGTCTCTACCTCGATCTGTTTGGACCAGTGACTGAGACAGGGGAGGCGTGTTCAATACTTCATTTCAATACCTCAATACACGCCGACTTAATTTCCCAGGAGCACGAGCGAACCAGAGGCTGGCTTTTCCAATCTCACGGCCAGCCATGGGACGACTTCCTCGGGCCACTGCAGACACCATATCTGCTGCCGCTCATCAGGACTGGCCGGGCAATTACGTTACAGTCGGACAAACACAGACACTGAGATAGAGGGATCTGCTTCTGCTGAGGTGTCTGGGAAGTTACCTGACTTTAATTTGTTTTCCGAACCCTAATTTCGTGCGCTCTCTTGATAATCGGCAATGACAGGGAAATCATTGGATTTAAACAACTTTGAGTGTGTTCTCAGCCTTAAGAATTTCTCTGCGTCTCCAAGGTCTGACCGCTCGACATCATGTCAGCATTTAAACAAATTCGTACGCCTGTTTGGCAGACATTTGGCTGATTGTCAGGGCTTTTTTGTGAGGTTATAACCCAGACCATCATGCTGATTGAAGCGCACATTTTAGCTGTTTGTTTTCATGCATTTCCAGTGCCATTTATTTGCAGTATTCAGCCCAGAAAATATGCTTCACGGCAGACAGGAGCGTGATGGATCAAAAGAGTTAATGCAGATAAACTACATTAATTATAAATCTCAGAATGACAAATGGCTGCTGTCATGTAATGAAAAATTTCAGCGCACTCAGAGTTTGGCCGTTTCATTAACGTTGTGCTATTTACAGCAGCGCTAGAAGAAAACATAAAATTGAAAATGTACAGTCTATTGACAAGGATGAAAATGAGAAGGTAAACTGTCAAAATGTTATTTTTATAACATGCGTTCATGTTTAATAGTTTCCAGAGCTTATAAAAAGAACAACAGAATGGCCAGGTAAAATGGAAACAAATCATTTATATACTTTGAGTACACGTGTCGACTTTCAGCATCAATGTAATGTACAGAAATTATTTTTAGATTTTACGTTATCACTTGCATCATTTATGCCAATTACAACTTTGGGTGACACTTTATTTTACGGTGTCCGTGATACAGAGTAATTACTTAATTAATTACTTAGTAGTGGACATTGTAAAAACATGTAAAAAATGTAATTAACTTGTAACTAAGTTATGGAACAGCCTTAGAGATTGTAATAGGCAGCTACTGTTACACTTATGTAACAAGCCGAGTCGGTTACATACGTGTTACAGACTTGGTGCAGTGTAATCATATAAGCAAGTACTTAGGCTACTAAGGTCGGGAAAAGCCTGCAGTTACACATGGCAATTTTGTACGGTTCTGTAGCATTACACGTATGTAACATAAAATAAAGTGTATCAAGATTGTTCTTAAGTGAACTTCATGTGTATCTACATACCTTATCTATCTTAATTAGCCCACTAGTTCACAGCTTAAATACATGCAGTAGTTTCCTAATTACATTGCAATTACATAATATTACACAGGGATAAGCTACGTAAAATAGAGTGCATCAAGAATGTACTTAAGTGTACTTCATGTGTGGATCTATAAACCTTATCCAACTCTGCTTGTTACATATGTGTAACAATAGCTGCCTATTACATGTGCATAATTACAATCTGTACAGGCTGTTCCATAACTTAGTTACATGTTAATTATATTTTGTTACACGTTATTACAATGCCCACTACTAAGTAATTAATTAAGTAATTACTCTGTATCACGGACGCCGTAAAATAAAGTGTTACCCAACTTTTTTTATTCTCAGGTTTAAATGAAAACATAAAAATCCCACAGTGTAGATGGATATCTTTTGGATGTCACTGTTAAACACATGCATTGAAACGGTGACGGCGGGTGTTTGAATAAACATGTATGAATTTTCCGTGGAAGGGCCAGGTGACAATTTGGCAAACCGATTTCTGCCCTCTAAGGACACACACATATGCACACAGACTCACACACATGTACTCACAAAGACACACACTGATCTCTGTCGCAGGATGAATAGTAGGCGGAGAGGGCAGGTGGATTCGCACAAAGTAATGAAATGAAATGACGGTCCTCCAGGAAGAGTAGGCAAAAAAAAAAAAAAAAAAAAAAAAAAAACCTCAAGAAAAAAAATTGAGGGCAGATTTGGCTGGCCAGGAAATTGAAGCCATTGCAAGCAAATTGAGTTCAGGTCCTTTTGAAGGGAGAGAGCACACCAATCAATTTGGCCCCTGCCAGGCGTTCGTCGACGGTTGTGTGGGAGCATCCGTTAACCGGGGGTGTGTGTGTGTGGGGGGGGGGGGTCTGAAGACGGTAAACAGCAGACACCAGACGGAGGAGACGCTAGCAATCTTCACAAAACATGCACGTACATATAAACACAGCCAGGAAAAGACTCCGCTAGCTTATCCAGCATTGGAATTCAACAGAGCGTTTGCGTAGGTGGCTATAAACACGAGCGCTTCCTCCAAAAAGATTCACAGAAAGTGCTAAGTCATCGTTTGTGCAGGATGCAATCATCTGCTAAGATCAAAGCTTTTTTTTTTCAGAAAGAGGAGGTGCTCTCAGAACGCTCCTTCCTGCTTATCCAGTAATGATCTTGGCCTAGAGTTGAGAACAAATCTGAATCTCAAATCTGTCTTCCTTTCAATTTTGAGTACATTTGTAACAATGTGATGATATATAATATAATATGGATCTTGTATGCAACCTCAGAATTGAATATGCTTTTTCGGTAACACTTTACAATAAGGTTAATTAGTTACTACCTTAGTTAACATGAACTAAGAATGAACAATACTTCTTCAGCATTTTTTGTCTTGGTTAATATTAATATCAACATTAATACGTTATTAAAATCAAAGGTTGTATTTGTTAAAGGAGCTGTATGTAAGAAATGTATTTCAATTAATCATACATTTTCCCTGATATGTCACTAGACATTAAGAAATCAAATACTTATATCACTGACAACAGTAGTCCGGCCAGGAAATTGTCATTTAAAGAGTGAAGTTGCAGCCCTCAACTGATGTTGATGTTGTCATGTTGTGTTTTGGTCTGATGCTCCACCCCCCACCGATCTACCAATCACGGAGTCAGTAGTGCTGCGGCATTCGAGTTGCCAGCTCTGCTCTAGTTAACAAAAACGTGTCGGAATCGGATCCTGCAGCATATCTGGCAACCTCAAGTCAGTAATTTGAAAGTGATTGCAGTACCAGTTTTGGCCACAATCTTACATACGGCTCCTTTAACATGTAACGGAGTTTGTTTTTAATGTGAAGGAGGAGGCGGGAACTGGCGAACGTTCAACAGACTTTAATCAAATAATTAAACAAATACAAAAACGAAAGTAAAGACGGCAGCCCTTCACGGTCAACTGCCGCCACACATAATAAAACAAAACATCAACTAAAATAGTCCAGGCTTGGTCCTCTCTCGATCTTCACTGTCATCGCTCATCAACAGATCGTGCCATTCTCTCACAATTAGTTAATGCATTGTGAACTAACATGAACAAACAATGAACAGCTGTGTTTTTATTAACTAGCATCAACAAAGATGAATAAATACTGTAAAAAATGTTTTGCTCATTGTTAGTCCATGTTAGTTAATGCATGAACTAATGTTAACTAATAAACCTTATTGTAAAGTGTTACCACTTTTTAAATTCCAAATTATTTCTTGAATTGGCATGCAACTTTACTTGACACTCCCCCTTCTTTTTCCTCAACCTCCTTCTATTCGTCTTCCCGTGGCCGAGATCTCTCCTCCTGCTAATTCATGGACACTGACACAACATCTCTGCTAATTGTGGCGGTTGCTCAGCAGGGCTGGTGAGACTGAAGCAAGAGTTGACATAGGGTGGAATCATAACCCCCAAGGCCTAATTAACTCTGTTGGTTCCCCAATTAATCCATTAAGTTGTTTTGGCTGGGATGCAAGGCCTGAGGCATAATTTTATATACGCCGCTGCATTAGACGCTAAGATGTTTGCAAAGGGGGCTGGATTAACTGCATGACATAGCATGTGATTTTGAGATCATTCCTTTTGATTTCTTATCATGATATTGTAATTGTTTTAGGTCCCTGCTCAATGGTTATCTCATGTGTTGTGTCGGTCGGCCTTTCATTAAGTCTCTGAAAACCGGGCCCATAATGAGCTGCAAAGCTTGATTTTAATAAGGGACAATTATCAAGGGCAGAGGCATGCTGCATGCAATTATAATATATGAATTATATAGAAAATGGTTTATAATGAGCATTTAGAGGAGCTGATGAAATGGGAAACACTATGGAATCGGTATGAAAACGGTATGAATCCAACATGCCTCTATATTAAAACTGTTTCATTGCACAAATTCCAGACTTATTGCATATTCAACTGATTTGATTTGGCAGAATCGAAACATTATTGTTATGCTACAGGATGTTTTGGCAGGATCCACTGGATTCAGTACAATCAGTAATAAGTCAACCAGAGAGAATGGAGAAATCAGATATTCCTTGATGTTTCTTAATCAAATCTTAATAACTTTTAAAAAAATCTTCCCCAGTCCAAAAGACCAAGCAAAAGCTGCAAAACCGGCTTGTTCTGATATACAGTACTGCGATTTCTGATATCAGAAACCCGAAGTAATGGAGTAACAGCAACTTGGACCCAATGGCAGGGCGCAGAAAAGTTCTCTTGCTCATTTTACATGTGAAGAGGCGATTTAAATAGGGATCTTAAAGGCACAGCATGAAAACAGCCCATTTGATTCAAAGGGTCAGAGAGGAGCGCCCATGGAAAACTAAATTATGGGTTTTTGGCACAAAAACAAGCAAACAAAACTATACTAACATTATAAGTGGACCGTAGAGAGAACAAAGAAATAACTGAAAAATGTATGTGACCCCTTTAAAAACTCCTCTGGTTTGTAGTTGTTCAGAACTTTTAATGATCTTTTGTTTTTTGAATCCTTTTTAAGGTCTTTCCATAGACTTTGAATCCAGTAGCAATGACTACAGTATATGAAAGACTAGATTGCATATGTAGCAGAATACCTGCTTGTGTGTGAGACCGTTTGCATGAGCTCACCTCAGTTTAAGGCTGTTTTTTTTTACAGTTTTATATTTATACTTTTCACCCTTTTGATTATATTCAATGTACTGTATGCATTTGCAATGGCTTAGATGGCTTCTTTAATCAGATCATTTGAATCAAACCACAGTAAGAATAACTTAATATACTTATCGAATATGTTTAGAATTAAAAAAAAAAATGGTGCCCAGCTGTTATGAAGGTGGTTGAAGTAAGGAGGAAGCAGGATCCAAACGCAGCACACTTGATTAGCTTTACTTAAAACAGTACAAAGACTCAGACCATGAAACAGGGATAGAAACCAACAACACTACCACATAACACTAAAATAAGAGCTCACAAGGACTAGGCAGAAACACAGGGTTTAAATACAGAGGACCGGGTGAGTGAAACAAGACACAGCTGGGCAATTAACTAAGAACACAGGTGGAAAACATGAACACAAACGAGGAGCGGGAAAACTAGACAGGACTAAACCAAATACACAATAATGGGGGGAGCACAAGACAGACAGGAACAAGACATGAACCCACACCGTGACACCAGCATAAGTCTTCTGACCTCTGAAAAATATTTTAACATTTTGAAATCGAATCACATATGTTAGAAATCTGACTTCAGTTGAGCCCTAGAGTCCATTTGGCCCCTGCAATTAGTATTTATGGATTGTTGCACATAAATGTCCATTCCTGCTTTCCTGACATGCTTCTAGTTATTTTATTTATTTATTTTTCCCTCTCCCAGTCATGATTGGCTTTCAAAGTCACTGATGCAAGAAAAACGATGGCCATTAAATGGTTGACAGCCTCTAATTTTGGGAAGGAGTCCATTAGAGGTATTTGTGTGTTGATGCTGGAATCAAATATTTCATCGGAGTGAATGCAGCATGTCCACATGTAATATGTGTCACTTCCATCTACAGTATATTGCTTTTTTTACAGCAACATATATGAACCGTATGAATGTAACGAAGCAGACGAAGATGATGGTGAAGAGAACTCGAGTGCAGTTTATTTACAGTGTCTAAAGATCCAAAAACATGAAACAAAGTATAAACAAAATCCAAAACATGAAACAAACCACAAACAAAACTTGACTATGAACAGACCTGGGAAACATGGAACGACATATGTAGGCTACTTCAATACACAACAAATGAACATGGCAAACAAAAAGGCTAAAATACAGGACTATAGGGATCACATGACACAACCAATGAGAACAATACACATGAAAGAAGGGAAGCAATCAGATCATAACACATAAGACAATAGGTGTGTTCGACATCGGCTGCGGCTGGATGTAAGCGATCGGCGAGAGTAGCCGCGTGCAGGCGGGGAGGAGCTGCAAACGGAGACGTGAAGTCGGACACTTCTGGTTCCCGTAGTGACCGCTCACGTGGTGTTTGCATACTTTATCACAGCTGAAGTGAAATAAATGCAATATTTGCAAAATACACAGATGTTTCAGAGACATTTTCATTCAATACTTTATGTACTGCTTCATACAGCGTCTGTTTGAACAAGAATAAAGTTCACCATAAGCCTACAGCTAGCCTACTATCAATGAAGTGGAATCGACGTTTTTTTATCAGTTTTATTTGGATAAACATGACACAAAATAACATTGCGACTACATGAAAAGAGTGCTTACTGTTATAAAAAATTATTTGTGAGCTGTAGAGGAACTAAAGGTGGTCGAATAAACACGAAACACACGTGATCGTTGTCATGCGGTGAATCCGGCCAATCGTGGAACTGCCGTGTCGTCATCAGCGCTCGTGCAGCCCAGAGCAGCCGCTCTTCAGAAGCTGCGCTGGCTGAGTTCTCCGGCTACTCTCGAATCGCTCTCGCGTTACTTTTATGGCATACGTCACAGTCACGTGGCGTCGGCGCTGTATCAAGTCGGACAAAATTTCTAACCGGCATGCACTGCTTCAAGTCAGCCGCCGATCGTTCTGCGCAGAGCTGCATGAAGTCGAACAAGCCTAAGGGAAGCACAAGACATGATCACATGAGGGCAAGGTGGTCACATGACAAGAGCCAGGACCCAAACCCCAAAACCAACCGAGACAAACTCCTATCTAACGTGATTTTTTTTTTTAACGTTTTTGAAAGATGTCTCTTACGCTCACACTTTATTTGATTTAAAATACAGTAAAATCAAAACATCTATGAAATATTATTACAATTTAAAATAGCTGTCTTCTATTTGAACATATTGTAAAATGTAATTTATTCCTGTGATGGATAGCTGGATTTTCAGCATCATTACTCCAGTCTTCAGCATCACATGATCCTTCAGAAATCATTTGAATATATTATTTGATAAATATTAATAACTTAACTGCAAATTTTCATCAATTTATTCTGTCCTTGCTAAATAAAACCCTGTCGTGCCAGAGCATACGCATGTGCACACTCTTTAAAAATGGCGCTTTAATTGTCTTAAACTAAAAGACGTTGAATGGAATTTGTATATATTTGTAATGAAAGCTTTAGAACGTGTACTGCATGTTAGCTTGCTTATTTGCTTTTTTTAAGTGTGTGTGTTGGGTTAGCAAGCACATGCCATACTGACAAGAAACTATGCTTCTAAACCACAGGTCAACAGCGGTAGTTCCAAACACAACTTTGCGAATATTCGTTGGAACTATGGTTTCAGGAAACACGAATCGTTGAACTATGCTGATAATGACGGAACTTGCGCCTATAGAAGGTTAACGATGCTTTCGGGAAACACATCTCTGATTAGCAACTCGAACTAAATTGAACACCGGTGTCATCAGTCTGAATCTTGGACTGAATCAGCTCGAATTTGACTCGCTTAATGAACCACAGATGATTTTAGACTCAAAATGAACTTTTATAAACCGGTCTTTAAAATTTACATTTGTATGTTTAGTGAAATGTAAAACAGTCTAATTACAGACTAGTTATTCATGTCATTGTGTTGTTAAGGATACACATCTACAACAAAGGTTCAGAATTTTGTAGTTGGGAATTTTGTATTTATTTTGGGGCTGGGGGTGTCGAACACATAGGAAACATTTGTTGTTTCAGAAAAATGTTTGCGTGCTTCAGAGACAACATAATGGTGGTGTTTCGACATCATCTATTTCCTGCTTGTTTTCTTGCCCTCCAGTGCTTGGAAATGAGTATAATTGCAATGCATAGACCAATATGCTGAGTCTCTCTCTCAAAAACACGCTGCACATGGCAACACACAGGCGGTGGGATCATGTCACACACTGCGGGTTTGAGGGAAATTTGCTGGCTGCTTGGCAACCAAACAAATGGAGAAAATGGTCTGGGCAATTTTTATTTTCCAGATGATTAGGTCCAACAGAAATTACGGTTGCTAAGATCATTGACCATAAAATTAATTATTAAGGCGGGAATCAATTGTATTTCTTGTGCTGCAAAATGGACCTATTTTTTAAAAGTTTGTTTCTCATTACCTGAGGGTAGAGGCGAGGAGCCGTTCATGACCTGTAATCTGCCTGTTATTTATTTGAGGTTCAGGAGCTCATTCATGTCAACGAGGACACAATCTGTCACCGCGGGAAGTCTGCTTACTTCCCGGGCAATCAGTGAATGGCAGGTCAAACCGTGTCATTTGGCTCAGGCCGGGGTAATAACACTCATGCGCTGTTTCAGAGATAATAGTAAAGCAAGTGGGTATTTAGCTTGTCCTTGAAGATAGTAGCTCGTTGTCCTTGGAGACGGTGGCGATGGGTTGCAGACATGACCCACACATAAGTAGTGACGTCTGCTGAGTCATTGCTCGCTTTTACACCGGCAGCCGGTTCAGATGCTGTCATAGACATCTACCTCTGAATGGATCTTGTTGAATGTGTGTAAGGAGCAAAAACCCTGAGATGTTGGGCCACTTTCAAATGTGGGTCTGAGTATTTAATAATTGATTTTTAAAAGAATTGTCTAATCTCGTGTGTGTTCTCTCACTGGTACGTGACAGACTGGTGAAGTGCTGAATTCATGGGAATTCCTGAATAAAGTCATATTCATTGGAGAATGAATATTAGTACATGCAGTTTGTTTGTTTATTGTCATTCATTAAATTCCAATGCTCCTTGTGGATTAGTTTATTAAATATTTCAGTTAAATTTGAATTAGACTCCAGACTCTTGAATTAGAGTCGGCATGAGATGTTGCACATCCAAATGAAATGGATTTTGTCCATGGGGAATTGATTGGATGGATGTGGTTTGCTATTGGTCGATCTCATGTGAGTGACAGGTTGCCCCGCCCCTCACATCAGTAAACATGTCATCAGAGATGTCGCAAAGAGTTCATTTTGATTAAAGATTCTGAGGCACATTCTGTCAAAAATAATTATATGCACGGATAAATCATTTATAACAAACACTGCAAAATTCCATTAAAACAATACGATTTGTCCATTTTGATTTCATTATGACTTTAATATATTTCTTAAAAAAAAAACATATGAGCGAATATGAGTTAATAAAGTGAATTTAAACGGACTGTCAAAATGTCTGTGCATTAGGATCTGTAAAAGTAGCCATAATAACAGTAATATAATCTGACATGCACGCATTTCTTGCATCTTACAAGGTTAGTAGAATAAACTCCACTTCATATACTGCACATGTTCTTATAGTGTTTCCAGTTGTCGACCCACATAATAATCATCTGTGCATGAAGTCCTCTGCTTCCCCTGACTGGTTCCCCTCACCGCATCTCAGCGGATTGGCTTGTTTTGCGTGAACGCATCGTTGCTGTGCGGGCCGCCCGCATACATATGCATCTATCGTTGCCTGCACACAGGGTCTCTTCACGGCACGTGCCCGCTTGGGCAGCGCTGTGACGAATTTCCACTTCATCATCACGGCTCCCGGAGATGGCCGTCTGCGCGTTTACTCCACTGCCTGCATAAGTGATGTTATTTTTTTTTTTCACCTGCTCCTGTAAAGCACTCATGCCAAGCACATGACGGGATGAGATGCCGAATTTGGAATAATGCAATTCTGAGTAAGAATAATTGATGGTACCTATCCAGAGACCTGCTCCTAAATATCATTTGGGATTAAACATTGGGAATGTTTACAGGTGCAAATTAGTTTTGAATGCAGGTTGCATTTTGTTATATTGCATTTCAACAGCAACATGGATTCATCTGTATGAACGTGGCTTTTTGACGTCCTACAAAACATGGTTCTGGGGGGGGTGCCCTTTACAGGTGCAGATAATACAATTAGCAGATTTAAATATATCAAAGCTGATTGAACACTGATGAGAATATTGCTAAATAAATTACACACACACACACACACACATAATTAATTCCGGACAAGCAACTTTTTTACTCGGACAAGTGAATGACAGATTTACTTGTCTGAAGGATAAGCACATGAAAAGGTTTGATGTGGAGCCCTGGCTAATTAGTTTTAACAGAATGTATGCTGTTGCATGAATTTCTTTATTCATGTTTTATAGAGAATAGATATGTTTGTGCATACTGTATATTTGTTCTGCTTAACAAGAGAAAATAATCATATTAGATGAAGTAATTTGATGTAAAATTACTCAAGGTGAAGTTCTTAGTGATGCCACTCACCCATAAGGCCAGATGAATGTAGAGAAAAGGGACGTGAGCGGGTAACTGACGTTTGCTGTGACTGTCTATCTAAACTGGATTACGTTCAATCCCTGCGATTATGGTTCTGGAGAGGTGTGCTTGCCTGCGGAAAGATGCAGATTACACTTATTATACGTGCGAAGAGATGTCCGCGGGCACTCTAACATGTTCGCATGTGGCGATTTGCAGGGAGCTGTGCGAACACGATCCATCCATACAAATGACTCGTTCCGTTTTACCTCCCTAATAGGCTGGCAGATGTGCCGAACGCCCCCCCCCACTGCCCTATCTGATGCTGGAAGCCAGGAGGAAACTGGGTAGACGGCCAGGAAAAGCAGCAGTTTGTCAATGCTAATCCTATACAACGCTCCATGTGACGGGTTGCAAATGTTCGACTGCCAATAGCAATATAATTGAGCTTTCTTTCAATCTCAGGCTCGTCAGGTTGCCACGGCTGCTCGGGTTCCCCACGTCGCCATCGGCCCTGTGTGTGAGCCGGCGAATTAGGGTGGGAGACATGATTCTGCTTTTCTGTAAGCAAGTAGGTTTAACACAACACCGAATACTACATTATCCCTTCATCGCTAGGTGAGACAGGCGCTTCGGTGTGAAAACGCTCCCCTCTGTCTCTCCTTGCCTTCTCTTGTGCTGTGCTTGCGACTTGTATTTTTTGTCATTCTCTCCTTTCCTCGGACGCTTTTTACTCTCGTAATCTCAGTCTGTCTGGGTCTGATGTTCATCGTGTTTTCGGGACGCTGGCCGGAGCGAGTGCAGTGACATTTGGTGGAAGTGTCATCCCCAGGGTCAGGATCCATTTTCCTCTTGTTGCCTTTCTTTTCCTTCCTGTGCATCTCCCCCCCGTTCCCTCAACCTCTTCACAAATTCAATCCATTTCCATTAGACAGCCGTCTGCCTGGCCTTTTCCGGTGCTGCTGTTTTGGAGGGGAGGGACCGGTCAGGTCAGGGCATGTTCTCATAAAGAGCCTAACTGAGGGTCTGCTCCCAGTTAAACATGGGGCGCGTCACTGTTCAGCCCATAGAGCACAACAGTCAGTTTATGGAATTAAAACATCCGTTCTTTTTCTTTTCCAAACAGAAGTTAGCAATTCTATTTAAATCTTATTAAGACAGACCTACCAGCTCTAAGATAAATTGATAGATATATCTATTGATATAAGCTTGTGTAGAAACCACAGATTATCTATCTATCTATCTATCTATCTATCTATCTATCTATCTATCTATCTATCTATCTATCTATCTATCTATCTATCTATCTATCTATCTATCTGTCTATCCGTCTGTCGTTCCATCCATCCATCCATCCATCCATCCATCCATCCATCCATCCATCCATCCATCCATCCATCCATCCATCCATCCATCCATCCATCCATCCATCCATCCATCCATCATTAAAAAGTATCCACACAAAATAATTACACAAAGGCATGTTATTTAGTCGTTTTCTTGCCTTAAAAAGAGATTACGTTAATTTAATTTATTTTAATTAATTTAATTTGAGTGGTCAATTCAGTTCACCAGTTGACTGCCCTGCTTATAACTAAAAATAACACACACACACACACAGAAAAAAAATACACTTCCAGAACTCAGGTCCCACATCGTTCTCTCCAGCTCTGCTGCTCCTCTGAAATTAACAAGTCCTTTGCATTCAAGACCAGGCTAGAGAGAGTCAAAGCCCTTGCAAATCCAGAATGTTATGTGGTCGTTTGGAACAGAGACAGAACCCTGAAGCCGCTCGGCTCAGACTCCGAGGGCATCCAGTGCGAGAGTTCGGAACGTGTCAAAGCGGATCTCCATCATTCTGATGCACTCTTTCTCTGACCACATCTCTTTGTAGGGCGGTTAAGAGCAAAGCAGTGTAGGGTGCGGCACTTCTCTCCAAGAGCACTGCTGCTTCACCTCGTGTCACGGCCCGTTTCAGATGATGGCATGTCATTCAAGGAACTCCTGACACATCCTATCTGCATCTCTTTTGCAGCAGAGCCTGCGCTTCAGTCTCCTCAGAGCGAGAGAGAGGGAACCTCAGCATGTCGAGCGCTATTTGTGTAGCACGAGAGCGCCCATTGTACGCCGTTTAACCTCAGTAAAGAGGCCTTTGCAATATTTCAGGCCGTTATGAAATTGCCTCATGCCCCAGGTCTCTGGTTGGAGAAAAAAATAAATAAGAGAAAATAGACAGAAGCACAGACCTTTTCTGAAGACTCTGGCCGTTTCATTCTGAGGTATGGAATAGGATGGATGTTTGTTGTTGTCGTTTGATGGGGTTATTTTTTCCATGATAGGTTGATTTCTCAACACACCTGCACCCTCAGTTTGTTTACCTTTAATAAGTCAGAGGCTGGGGAAAGTTGTTTGTGTGAGGGTATTGTGCCCGCTGTTTGAGGGAGGTGTTGTTTTTGTCCATACAGTCGTCCAGTTTCTATACTGTAAGGAGCAAAATGTCACTAATAAAGAACCAATCAGCTCTAAGCTAGAATTTGGCAACAGTAATACGATTATATGTTAATAACAATATCCATTAAATATTTTGGGTCTGCTTACCAGCCACTGTGGCTAGTGGTTTTCCAAAGTTACTAGCCACTAGTTCTAGTACTAGTTACTAGTTCATTGGCAACAGTTTTGGCATCAATACCATTGGGAAAAAATGCCATATAGATATTTTTAATATTATCTCATAATTTTGTAGCAGGTATATTAGGCTGCTGTCACTTTAAGACCACTATAAGATCCATTATACTGTTAACACATACGTTTTATTTCTCAAATGTTTACATTAACTTAAATCATAACTGACTGTTTACGTAAATTCTCGCCAAGCATTTTGCCATTATTTTGTGTGTATTTGACTCTTTAAGCAGCAAACATAACTCAATTTAGTACTGAGAATCAGCATTATGTGCGCGCACTTTAAGTCACCCATGATTTGTGTAAATAAAATCATATTTTAGACATATGGAGGGAAACTAAGTGGCTGCCGTAGCATCAAAAACAAAAAGTGTTTGACTTCGGCTGCATGCAGTTTCATTGACTACAGTTGAAACAATGTGATTTTTGTGTCTTGATGTGCCGTATACGTCCGCCACTGACTCCGTGATATGCTAATGTGCCTCGGTGTTGCAGATTGAAAGATGCAGATGCTCTTCCAGATCTTTAAACCTTTTCACTCTCTCTGAGGGAAACAAGACAGATGGTGGTGCTAAAACAGAAGGGGGGAATGCAGAAGTAAGAGGAAGGGTAAGAGGAACAAATCAGTCCGTCAGCAGTACAGAGCGCCTCGGCCATCTTCAGTGCATCTACAGTAGTAGATAGAGTTGTATATTTCAACAGAGTGCATGCAGAAGCATTATGAGTAAATTCACAGGCAATAATAGCTTAAGGTAAAGAGGCACTTACAGGAACCATAGCGGTGAATGAGAGAGAAGGAGAGATGTAACAAAAGAGCTGAGCCATTGTGTGGCCTGTCGGCTTGCTGAGAGAAATGAGTCAAGTGGCACTGCATCGATTTACATCTCATCTCTAAAACACGTTCTCATTGAGCAAATAAGTGTTATTTCAGCGGGTCTAGAGTTTTTACCTCTCGAATCGCACTGCATGGACTTAGCGCCGTATGAAGTCCGCTCACAATCAATAAGGGCTATCTTTACTCGGGATGTGAAACTCACGTTAGCATCTTGCACGCGGCGGTGTGCAGTCAAAACCTTGTGTGGAAATATTAAATGACATGATGTGGTGTTCACACGTGCCTGTTCTCACATTGATCTATACTGTAGTGCACATAGAGCCGCTAGCCTGCTGAAAACGTCTTATATCACACTAATGTGGTTAGATGGTCACCCAGCCTGGTTAGGCTTGTATGTTTTGATGGTTTTAGGTTTAACATTGCATGTTTACTACAACTGGAACAACATTTTAACCGTTTAGCATTCAGAATCGGAAACCTACCGTTTGAAACATTGGTTCGGTTTATGAAAATATGTTGGAATGACGCTCTAGCAGCCTCAAACTCTTTGATTTTCTTGGCTCCACTGCTGGAGATATAATCGGGTTGTTACAGTCACTCCATACTGAGAGCGAGCGCGCACACACACACAGTGAAGCACACTAGCGGAGCTGAGGAGCTGTTAGCGTGTAGCTAAGGCTTTGAGGCAGATCAGAAGAGGGTTTCAGAGCTAGCCTTTACGCCACAGTGTTGAGGACTCGCTGAGTCTCAGCGCCGGACGCTCACAGCTGGGCTCAGCGCCAGAGAGGAAAAAGAGTATAGCGAGAACAAAGATAAAGAGAGCTTGTTGGCGAAGGAATGCAGAAAAATTCAGGTTCAAGAATGTGGCAAAGTACAATTAGCCCAGAGGGAATAACGCTAATCACTTCTCTGTATATAACATGCTAATAGTTTCTGCTAAAATACCACACTTGCTACAGCTATTAGTGGTTCTTGCCTGACCAGCACCACTGTTATTATCACTTTTACTATTCTTAGGGTTTGTGTCAGTGGTGTGTTACACATCCTGCACCATTTCTGCTTTAGTTGTTGATTATACCTCAAACTGTGTGGATTTTTTACAATAAAATGGGCATAGGCATAGGCTACACTAGTTTGGGGTCGGTAAGGTTTTTTTTTATATGTTTTTGATAGAAGTCTCTTATGCTTACCGAGGCTGCATTTATTTGATAAAAAATACAGTAAAAACAAGAACATTATAAAATATTATTGCTTTTTTTAACATAGCTGTTTTTAATTTGAATACATTTTAAAATGTAATGTACTTCTGTGATCAAAGTAGAATTTTCAGAATCATAACTCCAGTTTTCAGTGTCACATGATCCTTCAGAAATCATTCCAATATGATGATTTGCTGCTCAAGAAACATTTTTGATTATTATCAATGTTGAAAACAGTTATATTCATATTTTTGTGGAAACCTGAAATAGAGATAATATATATATTTTTATTTTTATTTTTATTTTACGTTATACATATATTTTCTTTCACCAAAATCTTTTGAACAGAAGTGTTCATCGAAAGATCCATATCTATAGACCAAGAAAAAAATTTAAAAAATAAATAAAATTGGATAACCACCTAACAACTGCAAAACAAGCTAAACAAATCAATAAAAAAATAGTACTATTTACCACTGAATTCATAATAAATCAATATAGGTACATTTATGAATCTTTGTTTGCATTTTGCTTGTTTTTATTTATTTTATTATTATTTTACCAATAGCAAGTTAGCATTTTACCAATAGCATTTTAAAACGAAGTAACTAAGGTATTCTGAAAGAAACTATGGTTACTTACTCCCCATAGTAAATTTCTTCGAGGAAAATTCACTTGAGGGAATTCATATTTATTCCATACATTCATATAGTGTTGATACGTTCATCTAAATTACTTGTTTATATATAAATCTGCATATTTTGTTGCACTAAGCGACTGAGAGGCTTCATAAATGCTTCAAAAAACCTCTCTCTTTCTCTCTCTCTCTCTCTCTCTCTCTCACACACACACACACACACACACCACCAGGATATTTCTTCTATTTCCTCCAGGATGAGTCTACACATGCTTTCACGCTGAGGTCCGAGTGTCCAGAGGAGCTCTGAGCTGCACTCTCAGGATTTAACAATGGAAACACAATGCAAGCACAGCGCATGTTTTATGTACTTTTTCTCTCAGCATGTTAGAGCAGTTTCGGGGCTTAGAGGGTCTGTTCTTGGGACACTGAGAGAGGAAGCCCTCTTAAAACCTGCCGTTTCATGAATGTGTTGACCAGTGTGTGTGTTTGTGTGATGAAAGAGGTTTTGAGCTGGTCCTGTCCTGTACAAAAGGACGTTACGTGAGCAGTAGGGGTGTATCGGTCGCCCTCGCCCGTGCTGTAGCTCATTATGACAGGTGACACAAATCTTAAGGATGTTTTCTGTGAGTGCGGATGACTGCAGATTGGCCCGGGCTGGCGTTTGAGCCACAGAGGCCTATGAAAGGGCCCGTACGATGGGAGGGAGGTCACAGCGTTCTGCCTGTAATGAGGAGCAAGGGGATCATTACGAGAGAACACATGCGCTGAGAGCCACACTACAGAGAAAGACCCGAACAAGGCCTTCGGCGCTGCACGCACAACCCTTCTCTTCTGATGTGAGACGGAAACGAGGTGGAGAGAGAACCGAGACTAGATAATAGAGAAGGGGGAGGGAAAATGATGTGATTTAAGTAGATAAAAAAGAAGGGACGATGAAAAGAAAGAGGGCTACAAAAGGCAAAGCATGCAGCCTCCATCTTCATCTGCTGCAGTAGCGCACTCACACCAACAGAGGGCAGACAGCCTTTTATTATGACTCCAGACATCTCCTGTGCCGGGGCTGTGTTTCACTCCATAAAAACACCTCCATAAAGCAGGATATATATCTCTCACGCATAGAGCTTCAGCAACAGTGATGCTTTCAAAAAAAGTGCCTGTGTGTGTATACTGTATCTATATATCTAGTATTTCACAAACTCTCTTGGCAGTTCTCCCACGTTATTCTTGCAGTCAGGTTTAACTGACTACTTTTTTTTCCCCCCCAGAGAAAAGCCACAAACAAGGTTGCAGAAAGAGATAAACAACTATAAATGACAGATCTCATCTGAGCAATTGTTAAAAAGAGAATACTTTTTACTGGTTCAAGTATGCAGTTCAGGTAAATAATAAAGACACGCGTCCCGTTCATATTCAGCAGTGAACACATGGTGCTGTTTGGTTCTTCAAGATCTCTCTTATTGCATCAGTGTGTTCGAAGATTTGACCATTTTGAAATGTTTGTGTTTTGAGGTATGAGAATAGTAAAGAATGTAAAGTTTATTTATTTATCTGTCAATTCACTGTTTTTTATTTTATTTTATGTAGTGTTTTATTTGGTTTTATCCTGTTTTATAAGGCCACTTATAACAAGCAGCAAGTAATAGCATGGATTTAAGGATGGATTTATTAATTTGTCTATCGAACAATTTAAAGTGTTTTTATCTTCTTTATTTGAATAAGGTCACTCATAACAAGCAGCCAGTCCATGCACATATTTATGTTTTATTACAAGTTATATATTTATTTTATTTTATATTCACAAAGCTCAGTTTTTCACTCTCATCAATTCATTCTGCAAGTTCTAGATGTTCTGCATTCATTTAGAGAGAACCTAATGGATTTAAACGTGACCAATTATAAATATAGCTGATGCTGGACATGTACTGGACAAATTAAGAGCACATTTTTAATCAATTAACAACCACGGAACAGAGATGATGGTGAATGGCAAACGTTCCAGTGCTAAAGATTAACCGTACTCTTGTCCTGTGTTGCATTGGCAGAAGAATTCATAACCATTAACAGAACTAAGGCCCAGTTTCACAGACAGGCCTTGGATTAGGCCTTAGTTTAATTAGGACATCTAAGTAGATTTTATAAACGTGCCTTAGAAAAAACATTAACTATGTGCATCTTGAGTCAAAATGATGGTTGGTTTCAGTTAAAACAGTTTGCATCTTAGTCAGGACTAAGCTTAAGTCTTGTCTGTGAAACCGGGGCTGAATGTCTTGAAATCATTTGGTTCTGTACAAGAACAGTTCTCTATTTCTAATCATAGTTGTGTGGGAACATATTGTGTGCTGCTGCGATGAATGCTTGTGTGTGTTGCCTCATGGTTTTGTTGTGTAGACGTTGATGATTGTGAAAAGCTGCGACACGAGAGCCGCGTTGTTCCAGCAGGCGGGGAGGTGTTGTTGGATTGGATTATTTTCTCAAGTGTGTGCGCGGTTGGACGCAGCAGTGAGGTGGTAGACGGTCCCTCTTTTTCCTTGAAGGATCCGAGCAATCGTCTTGCAAATGAAAAGCACACCAGGGCTGCTATGGAAATATCCACGCTGAGACCAAACCTCAAACTGTCAAAATCTTGCCCTTTTTCTTTTCATGCGCGCGTCTACCTACACGTGTGAGTCACTGTGTGGCTATACTAATCACTGTGTTTGAGTGATTTGCTGATTGCCCAATTACGTCTTTCTTTTCTTTTTTTAAGTGTGTGTGTTGGTTTAGCAAGCACCTGGATCATACTGGATGTAAAAGCTTTTTCTATCCAAATCAGCGGTTCATGGTTTGATTGGTTAGACCCTTCACTATTCAAAAGTTTAGGGGCAGTAAGAAGAAATGAATACTTTTATTCAGGAAGAATGCATTCTTACTTTCACGTCTCTTATATCATGCAACATCCAACTCCGTTAACGATTTTGAGTTATCGTAGTGTTTTCTTGGCAGAAGCTTTAAGATAATATAGAGGTACAATTATAAAGTGATTTCAAATCAAATGAGTATTTCATATCTAACATCCACACAGGTGTTTATTTTGCTCTCGTGAAAGGCCGACTGTAAATCATGCGTGGGATATGTCCTCAGTAGCTGTTTTTTTTTTTTCTTTCTTTTCACATTCATTTCATTGCAGAAATTATCCCTGTAAATTTCACACCTGGTTATGGCAGGCTGCAAGGCTGGATTCAGGTGCGAAAGAGAGCGCTGTTTTCCGACAGCATGCTTGGTGGGAATCAAGGATGTTGTTAGGGAGAAACACTGAGGGATGGAGGAAGCGGAAGGTGTGCTTGCCAATGAATCGTCCCATGAGATCCAGACAGAAACAGCAGCCTATTATGTCTCAGACGTGTAGCATCCGACTGCAAAAAAAATCTCCTTATTCATATTGAGGAAAGAGGAGACTGACCCTAAATGGGAAATGTTCTCGGACTTAATTCATCATGTTAAGAACAGATACGGCAGGGAATGAACTCTAGCCAGATTTGTTGTGCCTCCGAGAGAATTGCTCTGAGGTTTCGTGACATTCTCTGGAAAGTTCCAGCAAACTCTGGTGCTAATCTCTACACAGAGACCTGATCTGCCGCTAAACCGCGATAACAGTCCTCAGACGGCGATGACTTTTTGCCGAGCAGGAGGCTAGGTTAAACCCAGACTTAACGCAAATCCATTAAGCGCTACTCTGTTGGATGTGAAGCACTCATAAGCAAGCCCTGAAATTCCTCCTTAGAAAAACTGACATAAGCCTGAAATGTAGGAAATGTAATTCATTAAAGATCTGCATGTTCTCTGATTTGTTTATGCATGCCGTAATTGCCTATTTACTCGCAGCCAAAGATGTCTCCTTTTTTTCTGAAAAGTGCTTTAGAGGCATCCACTTTCTTTTTTCTTTTCTTTCTTTGCTCCTGAGCCCCGAGTGAGGGAATCGGGCGGCATGATCGGGTCTCGCGTCTTGGAGTGGGAAACTTCTGTGACACTGATTCTGTGTACTTTGACGAGGGCAAACATCTTAGCTGAAAGCGGCTATGTTTGCTTAGCGCCGGTGCCGTCGCCAGCGAGTTTGGCCCGTTACAATATAAAAAACACGCTGCTAATATGGGCTGACAAGCATGATAAGCCATGATTGCGTGTAAATTGGCAGTGGCGAAGGTTTAAGCTGGTCTTATGCTAATACAGCAGTGAGTGACTGCTGGGCAAACGCACAAACACACACACACACACATAGAGATATGCCCACATTGACTTTCAGTGTGAGGCGGATGCACATGGGGTCCTGTATTAACTTTTTGGGATTTGAGATACCATACACATGTCTTACTGGCCATAATGCTGTATTTTGCACCCTTTTATTAAAAATATATTTTTGTACCATTGAAAATGGGATTATTTCGCTGTTTTTCTTTGCATATTTTTGATAAACAGCGCAGGTCAATGTGTCCCTCGAGATCAGCCAGTATGTCGAATTGTCACAAAAACAATTCCTCATATTTATGTTCTGGTGGCTTAATACGAGGGATATGTAAACCTATTTGTCCTTTTTCAGTAAAGGCATTCCAAATTTGCATGAGAAGCAACATTTTTTTTGCTAGATATGGTGCTAGGGTAGGCGACGTTTTTTATAAGCACTTTTTGTTATACTGGTTGAAACTTTCTTCAAATCCTAATAGCAATCAATAATAAAAGTGGTGCAAATTTCTATTTATTTTTATTTTATTTTATTTCTTTACATATATACACACTCATGCATTCATGCATCAACTGATATTTAAAACATCATGAGTACATAAGGAACCATGATTCATTAATACTTTATAATAGAACTGTGTGTTCATTTGCTGGTTCGTACACCGTTCTGCGTATCGCACTAGGACATCGTTCAGGTTAGAAGGGTAGTATTTCACTCTGTAAGGTGATCTACACACAATACTGCTTTGATGATTGTATTGTGATATGAGAGATTAATATATCGTGTGGTTTTGGGAGAACCCAGACATATAAAATAATACACATGACTTGTGGTTTATAGAGCACATAATATCCTTCATATATATTACTAAATGGTATGTGAGACTAGTTGCAGTGGTGTCAATCAGACTCTCACAGAATCAAATGGAATATTGGCCACATTAAACAAGGTCATGATGTGATATAGTTTATCGATGAACTAGACACACATAATATATGTACATAAAGTAAGACACATCTCTTTGATAAAGACTCAATTTAACATTTTAAACAGGCTAACTCCATTGAGTTTATTTCACTTGTGAACTTATTCTATAACTTTTCACAGCATACCTTGTTATTTTATGGTATTTCAAGCAACGAATGACTGGTAAATTGACAGTTTGTCTCTTGACCTGATACTTTTCCCCCCATTATTTACTATAAGCAAATATTTCCCATGCTTTCTTGCATGATGAATTTGCGATGCGAGTGGTCAAAAGGTGACGAGGTCAGTGAAATAGTTCTGAGCCCAGAGATCTGAGGTTTGGTTTGTCCAGATAAAGTGTTCTGTAGCTCAGGCTGTCGTGCTGAAGCTACTGTTCGGCTTTTTTTTTTTTCTTTTTTTTTTAATACCTCTAATTGAATGTCACTTGCTTTCTGAAATGCTCCAAATTATATAATGAGGTCATTTGCATAGCACTGAGATTGGCTGACCTTTGCTTTTGCCAATAATTACAGCAGAGTCGTCTAAGACAGTTGACAGAGATGGTGCAAAAAAAAAGACAAGTTCCCGCTCAGAAAGGTTAGCGGAGAGCTCCGTACTGGACTTTGCGAAATGTCATTAGAATTTCTTGGAGTATGCTCAAAATTAGCAAGGGACTGAGATCAGCAATGCAGAAATATTTTCTGTAAAAGCAACTTGGTTAAAACTGCATGTGTGGAATCATTTGCTAGTAATTGCGTGGGAGAGGGGATGCGGACAGGCATGTTGGATGTCATTGCATATATAAACAATCAAAAGCTTGCAGATGCGGGACGGTTCACGCATGCTTTATTGTGAAACCCTTTCGACGGTGATGCCGGAACCTTCACATTGCGTTGAGCCTCTGTGCCCAGTGTGAGCACATGGCATGTGAACAAGGACGCTCTGGCCGGGCCGTGCCAACCCAGCAGTGGTGTTCCTCTGACGCCTACCAGCGCTGTGGCAGAGCCTGTGCCAACCGGCCGGCTACAGATACCTACAATACAGCGACTCATAGAATAAACTACCGTTCAAAAGTTTCAGGTCAAAAGTGACAATTTATAATGTTACAGCAATTACAAATAAATGCTGTTCTTTTGATTTTTCTATTCATCAAAGAATCCTGATGAATCCTGACAACTGTTTTCAGAATGAATAATAATCAGAAATGTTTCTTGAGAAGCAAATCACCATATTAGATTGATTTCTGAAGGATCATGTGACACTGAAGACTGGAGTAATGATGCTGAAAATTCAGCTTTGATCACAGGAATAAATTACATTTTAAAATATATTCAAATAGAAAGTAATTATTTTAAATTGTAATATTATTAATAATAAAGTAAAATGGTAATATATATATATGTATATATATTTTAGCACTGAAAATTATAATGTTGATGATAATAATCAATAAATCGTTGAAGAAAAAAATATTGTCATACTTTTTTTATCATGCTAAATGCTTTAATCCAAGGCGACTCACAAATGACAATAATTGCATAAAATCATATCAGATAAAATCATATCAGTACTATTTTAGTACAATTGAAATACTATTATAGTTTTTATTAACATTTTGAATTCGTTTTAGTTTTAAACTTTTGTGTGCTTTTGTCATTATTAATATTATTATAGTTTTTCATTTTAATTTCATCTTTAGTTTTAGATGTTTTAGTACTTGAAGTTAAACTAAATGAAAATGTTGCTTTGGCAAATATCGAAAATAATATTTTTGTATGGTGTTATCAAATAAATGCATTCTTTGCAAGCAAATGAGACTTCTTTCAGAAACATTCAATAACCGAACAGTACATAGGCCTACCTCAGGATCATCTTTCTATTCAATTCTAAAACTATTCTACATTCTCTCTCTCTCTCTCTCGCACACACACACACACACACACACACAATATAGTACAACTGCTCATCTTCTCACACAAATTAAATGCTGTTATGTCATAAGACTGTCATTTATTTGAGTGATTAACACATGAAATACCATTAGCGCTTTACGCTGCATCAGAGCTTATCACTGTGTGCATGATACCACACGCATGCTCTGTAGTGAAGAGAGCTTCGTAATGTGAAACGTGACTTGTGTTTGCTGTGCTCTGGGACAATTTTGACCAAATAAAATAATCCCAAACATCCTATTTGTTCATTTCTATAAAAGTGAACAAATACCCATTCAATTTGCAATTAATAATCAATCCGCTGGTTGATTGAGAAACACTGAGACGAGCATTAACGCGTGTCTCTGTCTCTCTGCTCTGGTGTTGTAGTCTCAGCGGCGCGTCACGTTTCACCTGCCGGACGGGTCTCAGGAAAGCTGCAGTGACAGTGGGCTGGGGGACCATGAGCCCGTGGGCAGTGTCCCGCTCCTCTCACACCCTCTCCCTCTGGTGCAGGCGCAGGACGACTTCTACGAGCAGACCTCTCCGGACAAGAGGACCGAAGCAGACGGAAACTCAGACCCCAACTCTGGTGAGTGCGTGCTGAAAGATGTGTCCTCGTTTCTCTGAACTGAAGCCAGCAGGAGGAGCTCAGCCAGAGAGGAAGATGAACGTCATGCACAGATGATAGTTTTCATTATTCGCCTTCCCGTTCAATATGTACGACAATTTAATGTTCTGCAATAACAGTTCCCAATGCAAATTGTGCTCTCACGATACACAAGTGAATGAAGTTTGCACAAGTGAATATCGCTGTAATAAATGAGAGATGGGTAGAGGCAAAATTGCATAATTATGCCTATTTGTGCAGAAATGCAGTGTACGCATTAAGAGATTCAGAGAAGTAATGTGTAATGCTGTAAATAAGCTTTTCTTGGCAAAGTTTATTGTACTGAGTTTTGCTTTACACACGAAACTCTGATACAGTAAGATAATGATTAAATACTCTCATAAAAAAAAATGCTACCATAATATAAAAACACTTTGCAATTTAAATATCTTTAATTTTAATGTTTTTGTTTGGAAGTACTACATTTTCCTAAATAATATCATAATAAAAAAAAATAAATAAAAAAAAAATCTTAGCTAAAATATATTCTTTCAGCTAAATATAATGTCTTGTTTCTTTTGATTGTGGGGTGAAATCCGACCTGAATATTGCTCAGAAATGGCCCCCAAAATCTATGATTGAGATTTGCAAAACAAATGACAATTACAGAAAATAAATAAAAGCAGTAGTGTGTGCATGTGAGAGAGAAAGAAAGAAAGCTTGTAGCATTGTTCATCTAAGCAATATCAACCTTCGTTCTCACCTTGAGGAAAACTAGGAAAGGTCGGTCAAAAGAAAACATCTTTGTCCTTAATATGTCACCGTAGGGTTTGAGGTCACTTCCTGCGTGAGAGCCGTGATGGAAGCATGTGTATTTATACGCTAATGGTCAGTCACGTCTCTCTGGGCTGAGAGCGTGCAGCTCTATCGGCCGCAGCACACACTTGATTTATTTAGCCATGATTTCCCTGTTGGGGTCTCATGCGGCAAAGATGTTCAGTTTTTATATTTCCAGCGATAGAACTCCGTGACCTACTTTTCCCATCACAGAGAGCCATAGATCTGCTCCAGCACCTGTGTCGCCCAAGGTCACAGAGAGTTAGCACGTGTGCGTTTGCACCTTACGATTCATCTGAACAAGTTTTTGTACTGTATAGTGCACTAAGTACAGTTTTTTTTGTAGAATGATTTATCATGCGCCCTTTATTGGTCTCTAAAGATCCATTATAAACGACACACGCGTGGATCTGTAAGACTCCACATCTTGTCTTGCTATTAATATGATTATTGAAAGTGTGATCTAGTGCAGAGTGGCAAGACTCAAGTGTCTCCTTTTAATTTGAGGAGAGGGGGGGAGCTCAGAAACAATCATTTGCATAAGGTAGGTGATAATTGCTCTTTTTAATGGAATTGATGGTGGTGTACACACCAATTATCTACAAGCTCTTAAGCCTGGTAATTAATTAGCACACAAATGGCCGTGGTGCCATGGAGACCGGCGCATAATCAAATATTGGACACACACAGGGGCTATATTGGGAGCATCACTAGGCTCGCATGGCAACATCAATTAGAGGTCAGTAAGAGATGAGATGAACAAATCTAACTGAGTTTCTTTTACGCCAGGGATTTCAGAAGCACAGGGAATATAAAACTCTACATTTGCAACTTCCAAATCAAATGTACAGATTTTGTTGAATAGGTGTATTGACAGATGGGATGGATGTTCCTACCAAAGTCAAAATTTAAAGATTAGTCGTTTCAGACAAACTGGCTGAAAGATGGACAGCTTGTTTCTGGATCAGAAGCGAGTGAAGTCTGCTCGCATCGGTCTGTGAAGTCAAGCCTTGTCCATTGGCCTCAGTATGGATCGGTGCGCATTGATAAAAGTCTGAGATGTTCATACACACACCAGTTTCATTAATTAAGCATATCAAAAAGTGTATCTAGACTTCTGCTGCACAGACTGTGAGAGCACTGCAGTGCAGCAAAAAAAGTTTGTTACTCAACTTAAGAACTGGCTTCTCTTTGAAGTGTGTGTGTGTGTGTGTGAGCGTGTGTGTATGAGGGACCTGGTAAACCCTACATTATGGGGACAAAATGTGCCCACAAAGATGGCAATATCCAAAATCCTTGTGGGGAAATTTTTGGAAAACAGCTTATAAATCATACATAAGTAATGTTTTTTTATATATATAAAAAAAAGAAAAACATTAATGTAAAAAGTTTTCTGTGATGGGTAGGTTTAGGGTTAGGGAATAGAATATACAGTTTCTACAGTATAAAAATAATTATTGCTATGAAAGAGTTTGGGGTTGATAAGATTGTGTATTTTTTATTTTATTTTTTAAAGCGTATTCAGCAAAGACATATTCAATTAATCAAAAGGAGAGTAAAATTGATTTGAACTTTCTATTCATCAAAGAACCACCCCCCTGAATATGAAGCAGCAGAACTGTTTTCAACATTGATAAAAAATCAAATTAAGCAGCAAATCAGTATATTATAATGATTTCTGAAGGATCATGTGACTCTGAAGACTGGAGTAATGATGCTGAAAATTCAGCTTTGATCACATTAATACATTACATTTTAAAATACATGAAAAGAAAACAGTTGTATTAATATCACAATATTACGGGTTTTACTGTATTTTTTTTTTCCATAGAAATAAATGCAGCCTTTGTGAGCATAAAATACTTATTTCAAAAACATTGAAAAACTCTCACCGACCCCAAACTTTTAAATGGTAGTGTCTGAAGGAAATCAAAAGTTCAACTATACACTTTAGATTCACTACACATATACAGGACCACATATTGATTAACCAATCAGATTCCTGAGAGTTGTGTAAAAATATACAGGGCCTCATTCAAGGTCACAGATTATGTGAAACCTTGAGCTTTACATCTACCCAAATCCAGAAATGTCACACAATGCTCTTTCTGAAGCGCAGTTAACAACAGCAGTGCAAACCGGCGGCTCTGTGGCTCTTCAGCGCTCAGATGCCATGCAACGCTGGTTTCTAGTGTGTGGAGCCATTGTGTGTCGCACAAATCTCTCTATGCCTGCGTGCCCCGCGAGTTCAGGGAGCAGTCTTCTGTAAAAACTGGCTGTGAGGATTAATTTGTCAACTTCTGATGATCTGCACCAACCACAGGGGAACGGAGGGTTGCAGGTCGCTGTGCAGATTAAATTAATCTCCAAAAGTTGCGAGCATTTCTCTTGATATTTCCTTTTCTTCGGTGTTTACCACTGCTCGAGCATTAAAGTGGTTTGTTACCTCTCGCAGTCGTCACGTAGAACCGCAAGCTTTGGGTTTTTGAACGCTGTTGACAGGACTGTCAACGTCAATTCCTGGCAACAACTTAAGAACACAGGGAAACGCGTGTCTGAGTGGGTTCCATTTGGACTCGGCGGGAGATCCCGACATGTGTAGGCTTCAGAAAGCTGATTTCCTTCACCACAAAAAAAACACGCGAACAAAAGCAACCCTCTGAGATGATAATTACGGGATATGGTTAAGCTCTACAATTCGAGGGTTTGAAAAACAACGTGATGCATTTGTAAGAAAGCGACTGCGAGCTAATGTGCAAGCTGCAGCACTTGTGTTTGTGAGACAATATGTGCCTTATACTTCCTTTGGCATTCAGAAGTGAATTTATTCTACCTTTATTCCGTGCAGCTGTTGTTAATTGCGAGTACATATGCATTAGTATCTAATTAGCAATTATGCAGATTGACTCATTATTTTTATGCTTTCAATCAAAAGGTATTAAGCTAGCGGGTGCTAATTGTAGGTCAACCTTTCATGCGCCACTACTTTATTCTGACATTTAAAAAAGAACGTGTTTATCGAGATGCAAGTGTGCGTAAGATTTTCTGACACGACTTTATATGTGCAATTTAAAAGCTTGAAAGGCTAATTCTAATCTTATGGGTATTTGCAAAAGCATTTTAAATACTTTGCAATTTCAACGTACCTGCATTAATTCTCAGGTTGCTGCACTGCAGATGTACAGTTTCATTTGTAATCTAATAACTCTGGGTTATAATTGGTGGTTGAGATGGTGGTGGCTATTTAAATACACCAGGCACACATAAGATGAATCCATAGCTGTTTATTTATTGATGCATGATTCAATGCCTTGGGTTTATAGTTCAGTTCAGATCATTAAAGATTAAATCGTCTGAAGTGGTATTCTCTTTTAGGGGGTTCCAGGGTGAACGATCGGTATCTTTAGTGAAGCATGTGTTTGCAGAAAACCTTGAAAACCCCATTAATTAAACCTTACAGTATATTTAAATGTTAAACCACAGATAACTTGATAATGTGTCCCTTGATTTGTGGCATGCATTATGCTATTTGTTGCATTGGAATTGGTTAAAAACACATCCAAAGCGAACTTTTCTTCTAGCGAGTCAGCATACAAGAATAAATGGATTGCAAATCGTCGTACCACTTCATTCTTTTCTTTTAGTTTTGCTCCTATTCTTGAGAGTTTGGTTTTATAAAGTGCCTTTAAATAAAACATGTACGGTTTGTGTGCTACAAGACCCCATGAGAGCGCAAATCCTCTCATATTATTCAAGAGCACAGCTTCGGTTCGCAGTGAAGTTAATGGTGGAGTCTAACGGAAAGATGTGTCGTGTTTTGTAGCCGTTTTTGAAGACTACAGGATGGAACGGAATGCAGTTCGTGGACCGTCGTCCTCACTGCAGCAGGCCGTATAAACACGAGCCTCGCTGGAAACCTGCCGGAAAACGAGCTGATAAAATGCAAACGACTTTTAAATGATACAACGACAGATAAAAGTAAAACAAAATGATCTGATGTCACAGTCACAGATGGTAGGAATACATTTATTTTATTCTTATTTTTAATTTTTTTTACATTTTTATTTTGCATATCTTGTTTGGCTTATGCAGTTCAATTAATAATAATGATTATTATTATTATTTATTTATTTATTTATTTATTTATTTTATCCGTGTACAACACTGACTTTTGCATATATTGTTTGGTTTATGCTAATAATAATAAAGATTATCTTTGTTATTTTTATTTTTTATTTTTTATTTTAGAACTATTGCATATGCTAGGCTAATAAATCAAACTTGTGTTGTTTTATGCATGTACATAATAATAATAATAATAATAATGTTTAAATAATAATGTGCAAAATTAATAATAATAATAATACTTTTTTTCTGAGTTACTGAATTACTTGTTTTGTTAATGCAATAACCTCTTAAATTATGTGTTTCTGTTGATGTATGTTTCTGATTCATTTAATTAGTTACTTAGCATATCATGACATTATTATTATTATTATTTTAACCAATCAGAGGCCAATATTTATACTTTTGATGTTTGATGTTTGAATTTATGGACATATTTATATTTATGTAATACTGGTGCAGTGTTGCGTTAAGAGCAGCTGTTGGGTCTCCATCTTTCCCATTGCGTTTCGAAACAGAATCAATAACAACACCTAAATAATTGAATAAGAACCGAAGCACTGAGTCATGGAAGCTAAGCGTGTTCACACTCCCTCTGTGGGAGAATATTCACACGGTGACAGGCGACACTACACTCAAAGAGGAGTGTGGAAAAGATGAAGAACCCATGGATATCAAGGAGGACAGGAAGAGGGGAGTTGCCCAGGAATGAAGGCGCATTTGTGGAGTAATGAGGATTCAAGGCAAATACGAATCTGTCAATCATTTGCCTTTGTGGAAATACTGAAATTAATTACCCTAGGTTGGCAGGATGCCATGTTTGCTGTGCATGACTGGTAGTGCTGACAGCGGGCCAGGAGAGAGATGAATGAGTGATCGCAGGAAGGAGAGAGAGATTATGACTGTTTGACTGATGAATTTACATTTAATGTGGCAAAAAGAGAATGGTGGGTGTGGTAGAGTTGTGTAGTATAGAGAAGTATTGTTCATGTTGAAATAATAACACTCGGCCTGTCTGAGACTCCAACACGCTTCAAAAATCACAGTCTTAAATGTTTTTTGATATAATAATGTTAAATGCTAATATGCTTTAATAGCTCTCATATCACTCTCTTTCTTTTCACATAATACAGAAATTTCAATGCAAATGAATATTTCATATTCAATTATGTATTTGGTAAGTAGTCAGGTTATAAGTTGGATGATAATGTGCAATTAGCTGGACATTATCAGGTTTATTATTATATTGTAATATTTACAATAATATTTGAATTATTCACAATAATTAATATTTATAATAGATATTGTGTAATGCATATTCATAGAAATATCAATTATATCTTCTGGAGCCTTTGAAATTTGCAGTTTATTGTTGAACCACAAATGAACCACCTGACTCACAAAAGCTGTTGTGTTTATGGTGTATACTGTATATGCATGCATTTACCAACACATGCATTTTTTTCATGCATTTCATTTCTTTTTTTCTTTTTTTCCCCTTCTTCTCAGGATAGCTGGCTGCATCCAAGCGCTTAACTTTAATTTTATGCAGTACTATAGCAAGGGGAAGGGCCCTTTATGCAATTAACTAATTAATCTAATTACCAAGTTCATAATTAATTGTGTAATTAAAAAGATTTCATTGCGATCCCACCTACAGCGTGGAAGTGCCACTCTCGCACAAACTGTCAGAGCTTCTGTTCACATTCAACAGGGTCTGAGTACACGAGGCAAATCAGATTCAATCAACTGCTTTTTATCTTGATTATTTCAGTTTAATTTAATGATGCTTTGAGAAAATTGTGCTTAAAAAGCTGCTGTAGTAAAGGACATTTATTTAGTTAAGGTTTAACGGGGACCTATGCCCCTTTTCAAAGTCTTGATGTTGGACTCTATGGCCCTTCTGTAGCCCCGCCCCTTTCAGCGCTGCGCTCGTTGTCTTTTGACTTCCGGTCTGTATTTTCACAGCGATCTTGCGTAGTTCTGAATGAACGGGTTGTTTAAAAAAAATTCCCAGTTGACATTTGTTAAGACATCTGCTCTACAATGCTTTTGATAAACATTACAATGCTCATGATATCTTTCGTTAACTTTACTGTAAGTAAATCCACTTCACCAGCTAATTACTCCTCGACAGCGATGCCATAGAGATATATATATACAGAGCGACCTCAAAAACGGAAGTTCAAAGACAATATTCTAAAGATGGCGGCGCCCTCGTTTCTCTGGCGCATAAGGTCTATTAGAACAAGTTTTCATGCTTGTTTGAATGTTCAAAAACACATTATTTCCCCCCATTTGACATAAACAACACTAAATAAACGAAAAAAACTATCCAGTGATGAAATGTTTTCTGTGATGACAAATCTTGTTGGATGTCCTAACCGCCGGGATAATCACACAACGCGCACACGTCCGATAATGACACATCCAATTCGCAAACTAATGACTCATTTGAACCGATTCGTTTTAATGAATGGTTAAAACAACTGATCTTTCCAACACTGAACTCACAAGACGTCTGAATCGGTAACACTTTACAATGAGGCAACCCCATTTGCCCCAGCGCACACATTTAACATCAGCTTGTGTGTGTGTGTGTATGTGTGCTGGGACACACAAGGTGGTAGAGGACATGTAGGCGACAGGTAGGCTATGTTATGAAAAAATAGAGTATCCATCGCTACTGTAAAGTAAAATAAAAAAAATAAAATAATTTCCTTCCTATCCCTTGCTGCCACTGAAATAAATAAATAAAATAAATAAATAAATCCCTACCGACCCATGACCTCAACTGACAACCAACCGGAACCAAACTTTTTTTATATTTTTTATGCCTAACTAGGTGAGAAAGATATGCATCCAAAAAAGTAAACTAGCCCGTGTTGTATGTTAGTGGATGTTTACCAGGTGTGGGCACACATTTTATTTGACGAGTTTATGAACTTGATCTGATCTGTATGATGCTATTATCATCCCTCCCACATTTTTGGCTTCTAGCAGGTAAAGATTTCATGAGCGTGTTCATGATTCAGACAGATAGCAGCTGAAGTGAGAGGAGGCGGTGAAGTAAAGCAAAAAGAACTGCTCGGAAAAAGTTACTCGCGAGGTCACAATTCACTCTCAATGAGAGATAAGAGTGAAATAAAGAGCAGGCGGAGTCACCGCTGCTCAAACCAAGTAGTTTCATTATTAATTCACTTGTTTATTCATTTTATGCAGTAATGGAGACACATTTTGTTGCTGTTAAACAGAGCAAGGTGCATGAGAAAAACCTACCCACGCCTACAAATCAAGCAGGCTTTTGGACGTACTCGATTCACAAAATATGCTAGCGCATGTTTGTTCGGCCCACATGTGATCACATCTGATCGCGGTCCAGATGTGAAGCGTCTCGGCCTTGATACCGTTTGTAAAACGAAACGCAAACAAGCACTTCTGCTTTGTCAACATTTCATACGAGCTCGCAAAGAAAACAAACAAAGGCAGAAGTGTGATTGTGAGCGCGTGGGCGTGCGAGGAAGAGTGCGAGATGATTTGAGCTCTTATGGGGAGTCATGCTGTTGCAGTGTCATCTCTCGAACAGAGGAACAGCCTCTGCGCTGTATGTGCAAGTCTCGGTTCAGAGTGCGTTATTCTCTGATACCCACCAAAGCAAGGTGTTAGGCATCTGCTGCGGCTTTCAAAGACTGTGCATTCATTTATATTTAAATCTTTCATCTCTGCGGTGAATAGTGTCGGTGAGCTGTTTTCAACCCTCTTACACTTGATTCAAAGAATTTAGTGGAAGCATCAAAGAGTTACAAGGGAAGATGTTTATTGATGCCGGAGCGGGAAGCGTGCAGGTGAAAGGCAGAGGTTGTCAGGATGTGATGGCTTTGGGCTATGAACTGGTCGCTTTGTACCTGTGTGTGTGTGTGTGTGTGTGTGTGTGTGTGTTCATACCAGGCCAATGGTTCATTCTGATGGCGGACCGAGCGCTCGAGGTGCCAAGGGTGTTGATGCTAAATGCGGAGAGGAGAGATTGTTATGTTTTCTAGCATGAAAACGGAAGCACTTTTACCATCCATCATTGATGAGTTTGAGAAGATGGGTAATTCCCTCGTCATGCTTTGGAGCTCGATATGGCTCACTGGATCGTCACACACACACACACACACACACGCACACACACACACAGACCCCAACACATAACATTCATCTGGATGTGCAATGCGTCAGTGAGATGGTTGTAAAAACACTCTGTTGGCTCTCTGAACTCATTCGAACTGTTCTTCAGTTCATGATCGCACCAACAACTCTTTGGGATGTGTGTGTGTATATATATATATATATATATACAGTCAAACTAAAATGTATTCAGACACCTTTAACATTTCTCACATTATCACAGTTTATTGTTGATATTTCACTGGTTTTGGCCATCCTTCTGTTAGACTGTCTCACAAATGAATTAGGTTGAATATCTGTTAGGTGTCAGCTGTTAAATTTAAGTACACAATTAGATAATACCAATTTAGGTCAACCGATTACCAAGCAATGCTTAATTGTGTTCAGTCTGTGGTGTAAAAGTGTCACATTAGCAAATCGAGAAAAAAACATGGCCAGGTCAAAGTGTCTGAATAATTTTTGGTTTATAATTTTTACTGGAAGAAAATATATTCTTCACTGTATGAAGAATTTTTGTTTATAATTTGTCACAGTTTACTTAATTTAGCTAATTTTGCTATATAGTGGCCTGCACCCACTAGTAAAAAAAATAAATAATCAAACATTATATCTGGTATCTGAATAATTTTCGGATTGACTTAATGTTTCAGGTACATGACCCTGAAACATTAAATTGTCCTTCCAGGAACAGAATGAAGCACTTGGCCCTCATGTCCAAGGGTTCCTGGAGGATGTTGGCCCCTTCCTGCCGTTTGATTGGCCCCTCAGGCTCAGTGCCTGCCACTCGACAGGACAGGTTCTGCCATCATATTCTGCCCATCTGCCACCAGTCACAAGCAGCACAAAAGCCCCATTTGAAGGCATTATGTTGACAGTCCGTCTCAACAATAGCCCATTGTTTATTAAATTAGTGGAGGGATGTCCTGCCAGTGGCATTCAGATCCATTTAGTAATATGAACTGCACACTTGAGATTTACACTTAATGGCTGTTTGCTGGGTGAATGGATGACTTTGGGCTGCTAAGCAAGCAGTAGAGGAAAAACTTGAATTTCTGTTGCATGTCACGGGAAAGATAAAATTATTCCTTAGTTTACGGGCTGCTCCAACACATTAGCATGAATAATATGGTGCCACTGATTATTCACTTAAGAGCTTCATACAGTATGTTGCCGCAAAGACTACTTTAAGACCAGCACAAATTCATATAATGCTTTCCTTGCCGTTGAAAACTTGACTTAAAACAGCATGAGGTGGCTTGTTTTACCTTGTTTAACTGAATTCTTGGCCTGGTTTGGAGTTGATATAGCTGGTTTGCCAGCTGGTCTCCCAGTCTGATCAACTGACTTGAACTCATGTAGCTCAAACAGTAGTAATATGTAGTAGCATTACGCTAGCAATGGCAATGTCTGTGGGTTTGATTCCCATAGAGTTCATGAATTTTTAAAATGTAGACTTTGATGTGTAGAGATGCAGTAAAAGTAATTTATTATTATTATTTGTATATAACACAATCAAACAAGACCAGCCAAACCAGTAGAAACCAATTTGGTAGCCAGCAAAGACCAGATAAACACAACCAGTGGTGGACTCTTTTGTTTAGCAGGCTTTTCACTAGTTTGTTCTGTTTTGGTGGTTAGTTGGTTGATTAACCATCATAGCCATGCATTTAACCATCAAAACTCAGTTGTTTTTTGTGGTGAAACTGGACTGATTAACTTAAGTTGAGGCCTCATAACAGGATACGAGTATACTGTGGAAACATTAAATGTGCATGCAGTGGCCGTGACGTTGCTGTGGGATCTTCCCTTTGACACACGGGTGACTTGCAGATCCACACGAGTATTGAGCCTCTAACCAACTGCTGCATTTCATAAATACTGTATAGAGAACATATGGTGCACGACCCAGACGCATGTGTGATGTGGTTCGAAGCCTTGTACAGATGGTTAACCTGATTTTGAATGTATGTCTGCTGTAATGTTGGTTAATATGGCAGCCGTGTTTTCTCTCAGGTTCTTTAGTGTTTGAGGGCTCAGGGACATAAAGGCCTTTATAGATTCTGGTCTCCAGAGAGCAATGAGATGAGCTGAGAAGTCGCAAAGTGTGTGTGTGTGTGTTGAAGCATTTTACTGTAGGACATACACTGATAGCATATACTGATTCAATTACATATATGACAACGTTACTGTTTAATCACATGCATTAAGGCGCTCTTTATTGCAGCACAGAATAGACGCCTCATTGGTTTATATTGGCTGATCGCAATAATGAGAGCCATGAATTTAAATCTAGCTCTGGTCACGAGGAGCATCTTCTAAATGCTCGAACACATCTCTCGACTCTTATTGTCTGCTTGTTGCTTCCACATTAAATGAAGAAGCATCACATAAACTTTGTTTTAGCGAGGCCTTTGCGTAAAAGCAGCAGCTGTTTACTTTATTTCGGCGAGCCGTTTTAAATATAGTCTAAAAATGACGCCTCATTGCTATGCAGCATGAAAGAGGCCTGTAGATTCGATCCCCTGTTGGTAAGCACATGGTGCAGTGTTGAGAGGTGTGATAAGGAAGAAGCTGGCAGGGGGGCAGAGTGGCAGATGTTAGCCCAGGTTTCTCTGGAAAGAGCACTAATCCGCTCTCACTGTGGCTAACCGAGTCGAACTTACTGAGCACAGCCAAGCGCCCTGTCTGAATTAGATATTAAAATGAAATTGTTAGCACATGCATTGTGCTTTGAGTGTGCGACTTGAACGCACTACTGCCAATCTAAGTGATACTGTTGGTGTTGTTCAAGGATTTATTATTTATGCTGTGGGATGAAAGAGTATTAGACAATGTGCTTAGACAATATAAGCTCATAGTGCCAGTCTATTGTATTGTATAACTGATCTAAATTGACTCATTTGAAGGATATCTCTTTGAATTATTACCGTATGTAGTCATCTTGCAGATGCTTTATCAAATTGGTTATTTTTTTTTATTTTAGGCTATTTATTAACTCCCAAAATGACTAACCTGCGAATATCAGAAAATGTTGTCCAATTGACGTTTTGAAAATGTTATATTATATTATAATGTTATTTTTTTCTCATATGAATAATTTATTGAATATTGTGCAATTCTTCAGCTTAACTTTAAGTCAAATTATCAACAGTATATCAAAACAAGCTATACATTTCAATTAATTCATAAACAATACAATTCAGTTAAACACACAATGATCTCTGTTATGAGTGTTTCCATCTACCTCCATACTTTTGTGCGCATTATGTGATATCACATAACAAGGTGAATAAAAAAGTACACATGCCCATAAACTATGATGGAAACACATGTTCTGAATAAATCCCTTGAACAAAAAACACCTTGCCTCAACAGTGGATGTGATTGGATAACTTGGTATAATTTGGTATAATTCCCTCCCAGAAGTGTCTCACATGATTGCGTTCCGAAACATCAGCATCCGAATGCAAGAAAACATGACAGCGTTTATTGCGTTTCGTCATATATGTCATTTATGATGAAGGAAAAAAGAGCCACAACGGTTTCACCGATTGCAGCAACTTACATTTTTATTGCAGATATTTTGCACCAATTTCCCAGGAAGTGACAATTTTCTTCTTTTGAAAAATGCTGCTTCATTTGCAAAAGTTGTATGCAATATTCCAATTTTGTGCATACTGTACGTTAAATCCGCAACTTAGGGTAGAAACATAGCTATTGACAAACTTGTCAGTGACTTTATTCCAGAGATCTGGCTGTCCATGATTTCATTCATTTAAAGGCATATATTGAGGGCATTAAACCCTGCCATTTTGTTTTAAGTTATTTTCTCTTATTAGAAGCACTCTGGCCATGTTAACATGCACAAGAAAATTATAATATGATTCTGAATGTGCTTAAGGATATGATCACCCAGCTTCCCTCTGAACCCGCATCCTTTGCATTAGCGTCCGAGACCACTCAAATACAATCAGCGTTTATTTGAGTTTATGGTTGTCATTAGGAGCTTGCCCATTATTTTGGAATGAAATTATAATAACAACAGCTCTCAACCATCAAAGCCTCTTGATTACAGATAATCTGAGCGCAGAACTCAGGTAGACCTCTCCAATCGGTGAGTCTGAAATTAAGCTGATTAAAACTGTCTGTGGATCCCCGTTCTCTTCAATCAGTGCTAAAAAATCATGTTGTGTCTCATTTGAAGAATATTAGCTCCAGTCCCATTGAAATTAGAAAGACAAATAGTCCATGATTTAAATTAGGAAATCCATTTTGATGCATTAGTAGGTGTAATGATTCCTCAATGTAACAAGGTCAAGGTTGAAGTTAATTAGATCCGCACATTAACCGGCTTTTAATTTTATACAGATTTAGACGTGTTTAAGGTAATGCGCAAGTTTGCACTTTTAAATATAGGGCATTGTTTTAGATTTCACACTTAGCAAAGAGACACAACAACACAGATTATCAGGTGTTTCTTCAACTAAATAAAAATAAACCTCTCTCTAGTACATGATAATTCTGCCATTTTTTTTGTCTCGTATATTCTAAAAGTCAAGAACATTTGACAACCTGATAATTCTGTCTTGCTTTGGCTAATTTTCTATCTACCAATTTATGTATCTTAAAAAAAAAAAAGATTTTACATTTGCATAATTAGACAAAAACTTGGTAACACTTTATTTCGATGGTCCACTTTAGACATTCTACTTACTATAAGTAACTTTGCAACTACAAATCAACTAACTCACATTGAGTGTTAGTAGACTGTTAGATTAGGGTTCGGGTGAGTAGAGTTAGTTGACATGTAGTTGCAAATTTACTTATAGTCAGTAGAATGTCTAAAGTGGACCATCGAAATAAAATGTAACCAAAAATCTTGATTGAAATGTGCAAACAATTAAAAGATACTTTTCTCAAGTGATACTTGTGTATTATTTACATTTCACAGTTTTAAGTTGATTCAGCCTCGGTACATAAAAGAAGAAAATCGCCACAGGAAATGAATCACTAAAAGCATTAGAGAAGTAATCACAGGGAAGCGCCAGAGCTTGTTTTACTGTGACTGGGAAACGTGTGTCTCTGGAATCGTGTTAAGGTTGTTGCTCTTGCACCGAACGGCTTTGAAGTGTGCAAATGCTGTCGCAGATAGAGAGTTTTGAAAATGAGATCCAGAGGAATAGGGGTGGAAAATGCACACTCCATCGAGCGGAGAGAAAGAAGGATGCCGACAGAGGCAGTGGAGGCAGGGTTTTCGTATCGCTCTACTTCTACCAGTATCTTTGGACGCTCTTCCAGGCAAATTCTCTACAGCGCTTCTGCTCTTCCTTACAGATAACGCATTCAGGCTGGTGTATTCTTTTCCTTCCCCAAAAGCTTTATTTTCAGAATTGAGTTTATTCACCAAGTTAGGATTTGATAATGAATTGGAATTTGCTGTCAAGGTAACAGCGAACATACACAATAAACACACAGATATAGTGTGAAAAGACGTATTATAATTGTTATTCAATTATTCAAGACAGGAATAATAAAATACAGTATGAATATGCATTGTGTGAAAATATGTAGAGAGTACACCTTGAACAGACTACTGGAATGAGCTTTTTGATTATTTTTTTATTTTTTTGCACATGAATCGCAAGAAAACTTTCAAGAAATGTCTTGGTCATATTTATCTTCAAAATCAAAGGAAGTCATACATTTTGCATAAAAACAAGAATCCCTATCATTTACCTTTTAATTTGAAACAAAAGCAAAAAAAAGTATTTGTTTTTATTTCAATTATAAGTTTCATAGTAGTATTTCTAGTTCCAAATGAATACTAATTAATTAAATGTCAATTATATTATATAAACATAAAAATTCTATTGTATTATATTACAATAATATAATTGCACAATGCAAAAACAAAACAGCATTTTTCCCAAACTGGGATGAATTATGACTCAGACCATGGTGCCTGCGTCGTCGTTGTTACATTTAATTTGTTGCTACACTTTAATATGGGAATTAAAACTACACACGTTTAGCATTGTCAGGCTTTTGTTTGTGCTTAATGGATAAAACAATGGATCATGATTATTTTGTGGTAAACTTCTTAAAAACTTTTAGGTGTAATTGGAGCTCATAATTTAAGGGTTAGACGGTGTGTGTTCAAGGTGTTGTACGCCAGCAATAGGGCTTTTATTGTCAAACCGAGTGCAATAGAAGAGCGTTTAGCAGTGGAATTGTTCAGTTTTGATGAAAACCATTGCTGGAGGAGACAAACCGTTCTTGTAGTTTGTGCTGTAGATGCAAGAAGGTGAGAACATCACAACTTGCTACACACCTGCCTCAGAGAAAACCTCTTTCCTTCCTGTTAACATGTCTTTTTCACACTTCCAAGATGATTTTAACCAGATCATTCAGCTGTTTGTGAACACAACCATCTCTGTTCCACCACTGGCACTTTACCGTATTTCTGAAATGTTATCAACCCCAATAAATAGAAGGCAAAATTATGACAAGGGGATTGAGCAGAGGCCAAGCTAGTTGTGCAATTGGCAAAAAAAAAAAAAAAACCCTACCGACAGCAGGCATTGTGTCTTTAAAGAAGGTGATGTTAAAGCTGGCGTCCCCTGGGCTTTGTCTGACTCACCGAACTCCTCGTTTTCTCTCTTTCTTCTTCTTCTGCGGTGGTTTCTCACTCATGGCGACAACTTAAAGCAGTTATCTTAGCATTAGCACTCTGTGTTGAAGTCACTGAGAGAGTGTGTGTCTTCTGGAGAGGCTCACCGAAACCCCAGGAATCTGATCTCGGCTTAACCCACACATACACTGCTCATAGAGAGAAATGTACATGTACGTAATGTATAGATCTCACATTTTCACCCTTAACTAAGGGAAATGATGTCATGTACAAAAAAAATTAGCTCCCAATTTATATTAAGTGGCTTTAAGTACTATAGTACTTACATTGAAATGAATAATTTGATACAATGTACTTATTGTGTACATACATGTTTTTACATTGTACTTATTTTTCAATGTAAGTACATAGTACTTAAAGCCACTTAATATAAAGTGGGACCAAAAATAATTATTAGTATCTGATTGTTTCTGATTAGGTATGGGTCATATAGACCTTATGCCAGAGAAACAAGGGCGCGCCATCTTTAGAATATTGTCTTTGAACTTCCGTTTTTGCGGTCGCTCTGTATATCTCTATGGCATCGCTGTCGAGGAGTAATTAGCTGGTGAAGTGGATTTTTTTTTTATTGTAGAGTTAACGAAAGTTATCATGAGCATTGTAATGTTTATCATAAGCATTGTAAAGCAGATGTCTTAACAAATGTCAACCGGGAAATTTTTTCAACGAGCCGTTCATTCATAACTACGCAAGATCTACCCATATCTGTGCGTGTTATATTGACGCTAAAGGGTACCATGCGCGTTGGATTTAGACGAAATGTCAAAAGTGTCAGATATGACGCCCTAGGATGAGAATGCGTTGGAAAATACAGACCGGAAGTCAAAAGACAACGAGCGCTGAAAAGGGGCGGGGCTACATAAGGGCCATAACACGTTTACCTGATTGCAATAATCAAAATAAACCAATGCTTTGATTTCTAGACATCAGTTGGCAAATGCCTTGGCTTTAAAATACAATATATATATCATATTATATATTTATATATAATAATCTAAATGGCTTAGTTTGAACATCCACTCAATATGGGTGAGTGAAAGCAACTGTTAGTATTACAGTTTTTTTAAAAACGTAATTTATTCCTGAGATGCAAAGCTGAATTGTTCAGCATCATTACTCCAGTCTTCAGTGTCACATGATCCTCATGATTTTTAGTTGCACATACATTTAATTATTGATTTTTTGTTTTGTTTCTTTTCTATTTAACTTTATGTCAAGCTGTTCTATGGTTTGATATGTTACATAATGCAGTGACATTTTGAAGTGCAGCTGAAGTTTCCAAATACTTGTTCCGCTGTATTTATATCCACGTCTGTTTGGAAGCGTGAGCATGTGTGCTCCACCATACGGTTTGTAGTTCACTTTTCTACCACGGCTCACAGCTCTTGCCACCCTGGTAATTGCATCCTCTTGTGTGTTTGGAGCATGTCCAGCTCGTGTGTGTGTGTTCAGCTTTATGAGGCTTTGGCGTGTAGACAGTGGATTTTCTTCTCATAATATGTTCCCGGTCTCACATCTCTCACTGCCGTACTGTCTCATTAGTCCTGTGTCCTGCTTAATGTATATTTTGTTGAAGTGTAGTCAGGCTGATTGTGAGGAAATAATATTTCATGCCAGGAAATAATGGGAAATCTGAGACACTTTGATGACAAAGAGGCACATGCATTTGGGATGTGGCTTTAGAAAGATAGATGTACAGCTAAAAATGTCCAGGTATCACTTTATAAGGATAATCCATCATGGCACTTGAGGAACAGAGTAAAAATAATCGTGGAGATGGGTCGGTCCACGGGCGTCGCGGGGGTGAGCTGCACCTGGAAGAGCCCATTAACTGGAGGAGGGGTGCGGTGAGAACAGAGGGATGGGGACAGATGGAGGGATGACAGGTGGAGACAGAGGGAGAGCAAGAGGTGAGAAGTAATCAAACTGAGCCCACGACTCACAGCAGAGAAGAGCAGGAATAAACCAGAGAAAAAGAGAGAGAATGCCATCACTGTGCAGTCTAATAAACAGTGTCAAGTGCTATTAAAATGAACTATTATGCATAAAATTAAAGAAAGCAAGCAGATCCTGAGTATAGAGATGTAGAGGTAGATGTAGAGGTCAGTAAGATTTATTTATTTATGAAACAAAGTATTGCTTTTATTCATCAACCCCTACCAGTCACCCCCCTTTTTGGCAATCGAGTGCAAAATGATATACCCATAATAAAATGGTTGTTGCTAATGAGTCCTTCTGACACACATAACCAAGGTATCATACATTAAATCAAACTTTTATAATGCTACAAAATATTTTCATTTCAAATAAATGTGGTTTCATTTATACTTTTTCTTCATCAAAGAATCATGCATCATGGTTTCCACACAAATATTACACAATCTCACAAACATTGATTATAATCAGATGTTTCTTGAGCAGGATCTGAAGGATTATGTGACACTGAAGACTGGAGGAATGATGCTGAAAATACAGCTTTGATCACAGGAATAAATGACATTTTAAAATATATTCAAATGGAAGATAGATATTTTACATTGCAATAATATTTCACAATATCACTGGTTTTACTGCATTTTTTGATGAAATTATTGCAGTAAGCATAATAGACTTTTTTTCACCTAACACCACACCGACCCCAAACCTCTTAATGGTATATAATATCATATTATATTATCAATGCATAACAAAAAAAAAAAAATTGCTCACACAAGTTGAATTTGCTGTAAATGATTCTGGTGTTTTAAGAATTTTTAGACATTTTTTACTGAACAGCAAGACAAGAATACTGATCATTTTTTGCAGTGTGTCTGCGAAAGAAAGAGAGAAGGGGAAAATGAAAGACTATGTGAACACTGTGGGTCAGGATGAACTGTTATGAATGATAACTAGAACAAACCTCACTTTTACACCAGTAATACGAAACTTCAGTGTTCAGCGGGTCTCAGATGAATGTCTATCTCATATCTCACATGTACGAGACGTAAAAGCCTTGCGGTGAGAGAGTGTTTGAGCTCAGACGTTCTCTCAGTGTGTTGCGTAACTCTGGAATGTGGACACACACACACGCACACACACACACACACACACACACACACACACACACACACGTCAATCCTGCTAGAAGGCCGAGAGTCATGTCTCCAGAAAATTTAATTCAGCAGCCACTGCTTTAAATGTCATTTGCAGGTTTTCAAATCCAGTGTACAGATGCTTTATATTCATAAATGACTTTTTTTTTTGGTGCAGGTATTCTTCAAATGACTGTAAGGTTGGATTCTCCGCTGATGCAGTGCAGAGGCCATAGTTCAGGGAATTATCCAGACTAAATACTAGTTTGTGTAACTGATCTTAAATTTAAAGCAGCACATACGCCTCAGGTTCATCTTTCTATTCAATTCTACAATTCTATTGTACATTCTTATCTCTCTCTTTCTCTCTCTCTCTCTCTCTCTCTCTTTCTCTCTGTTTTTATACCGCAAGGCTTTTTTTGTACCTGCATATATATATATATATATATATATATATATATATATATATATTTATTTATACAGTCAAACCAAAATTTATTCAGACACCTTCAACATTTCTCACATTATCACAGTTTATTCGCTATCATTTAGAAAATGGTAATAAAATATGACACAAACTCAGAGTTATCACATCAGTTGATATTTCACTGTTACATCAGCCATCCTTCTGTTAGACTGTCTCACAAATGAAATATGTTGAATATCTGTTAGGTGTCAGCTGTTAAATTTAAAGGGTTAGTTCGCCCATTTAAGACATGAAGTTGTATGCAATCCTTACCAGCACTATAGTGTATACACACTGACCCACTCTGTTGTCACCCCACTGGTCCGAGTTCTGACCGCTGGAAGTTTTTGAATGAAGTAATCCCGGCTACTTTCCGGGGCCACAAAACTGTGCGTTTTTACGTGAAAAAAAGATTTGCGTTTCAAAGCTTGATTAATTTAACACACAAAAAACACGCCGGTCAAAATTCATACCTCAGTTTTAATGCGGCACTATTTTCCTTCCGTTTCTATCAATCCGCGCTGCTGTCAATGTCAACAGTGCGCACGTGACGATTAGCTGTTGATAGCGCGACTCGCCGACAACATGTCCGACTGTCTGTCATTATTGTGCAAACTTGATTAATTCAGGTGTATCTGATTATTGTTGCCATGACTACTGAGGTCAAGTACACCTGAATTAATCAATTTATCTTATAATGGCTAATAGGAAACAAGGAGCTGGTTGAAGTTCTGGAAGTAGTGCAGCTGTGCATAAAGCCAATTGTGTGTGTTCAATCAAATATTTTTCTCAGCAAATTGTAACAATATATACTTTTTTTATATTACACATCTTTTCACGTGTTTTATAATGGAGTCTAAACATCAGCTTGTTTACCGTACAGTTTAGACATGGGATCATAAAGTTAGTAAATAGAGCTTACCCGTGGTACTGGTACAGCAAAACTGTTTAAAATCTTTTTTTTTTTTACTTTTCCTCCTTGGTTGGAGATGTAATCATCTTCGCTGAAGTGAGCACTACATACACGAAAATCCTTTATTCGAGATAATTTAGCTCCCGCTGAGTAGCCGATGGCAACAGCATCAGATTGGACAACTTCTCTGTCCTCTCGCTCTCTCTCTTCCCGTTCTTTGTCCATCTGCTCAAGTTCGGCATCGGTATACTCCGGTTCATAAAGATATCCCTTTGTCGTTGAGTTAAAATTACTGTCTTCATCTGATCCGTCTGACACTGTGCTAAAATTAGTTTCATCATCTGAAGTTTCGTAGTCGGACATGTTGTCGGCGAGTCGCGCTATCAACAGCTAATCGTCACGTGCGCACTGTTGACATTGACAGCAGCGCGGATTGATAGAAACGGAAGGAAAATAGTGCCGCATTAAAACTGAGGTATGAATTTTGACCGGCGTGTTTTTTGTGTGTTAAATTAATCAAGCTTTGAAACGCAAATCTTTTTTTCACGTAAAAACGCACAGTTTTGTGGCCCCGGAAAGTAGCCGGGATTACTTCATTCAAAAACTTCCAGCGGTCAGAACTCGGATCAGGGGTGTGACAACAGAGTGGGTCAGTGTGTATACACTATAGTGCTGGTAAGGATTGCATACAACTTCATGTCTTAAATGGGCGAACTAACCCTTTAAGTACACAATTAGATAATACCAATTTAGGGCAACCAATTACCAAGCAATGCTTAATTGTGTTCAGTCTGTGGAGTAAAAAGGTCACATTAGCAAATAAAGAAAAAAACATGGTCAGGTCAAAGTGTCTGAATAATTTTTGGTTTGACTGTCTATATATACAATATATATATATACATATATATATTTTTTTGTTTTGTTTTTTTGTAAAGAGGTAATATTGCCGTTTTTAACATCTCAGGTGTGAACATGCGTATCTGTGATTATTAAATATCAGTTGGGCTGAGGTTAGATAACCCATCCGTTTATATTTCTGTCCCGTGGACATCGGCGGAGAGCAGACTCTTCTGTGCAGAAACCTTTGAGTCACGTCTTTACCGGCTTTAGTCCGCTGACAAACCTGCAAGATGCTTGGCACAGCTACTTCTAGCGGCTTGAGATGAAAATTCAATTTAATCTGCCCGCCTAACCAGTCGTGATTCTGCACGGCAATAATATTTAAAGCCGGCGCGTGTGCTTAAACGCAGCATAAATGAAATTTCACTTGACAAACTGTAGAGAGCCTTTTTAAGGATGTGTTAAACTCCTTTTCCAGAGCTGTGTAAGCGTTCTCTTGCTAATCTGACAAACAGCTGTTTTTTTTTTGCTTCCTTGCAGATCTAATAAATAATTAAAAATTTCTGACTTGATTTCTGTTTAAAGGACTCATGCGGAAGTTTCCTTAATATACTGAAATTTCGTGTCATTATGCGCACCATTTATGTTGTGATCTTGTTGGCACACATTCTTCACTTTGTAGTAGACTTCTCACACTAACGTTTGCAGCCAGCTTGTACGCAAGCCTCAAGTGTAAAGCCCAGAAGATTGTCGACTTTTCAGACGCACTTGATGACAAAAGGAAATAATTTCTCCTTTAGTGCAGCGTCCAGAGGAATTAAATTATTGGACAGCATTTCACGAGTTGGAATTAACTCACAAGGTTGTATCAAGGCCCTTTTGCAATCGGCTGTTCTTGCTTTCCCTGAACGGATGCGTGCCTGTGTGTGTGTGTATATATGTGTGTTTTTGGTGTATCTATGCAAGTACTCTCCTGCATTATGCTATTGTGTGTTTGTTTGTCTTCTGAGCAAAGTGTGTGTGTGGGTGTCTAGTGTAGGAGTTTATCAGTGTGTGTGTGTGTGTGCTCATGCATTCTGTTTATACAATGAAGAATACTGAACAGAAGTTGCATGGCCTTGAGCTGTTGTATTTTCACTATAACGCAGTTAAAATCTCACAATGGGAGTTTTGAGATTCCTAAACTCGAGAATTATAAATACTGTGCGTTTGACTAAATTCAGCTGAGAAGGGAATTTTATTATTGCACTATCAACTATTAACTCAATTCAGAGTTGTGCGAGGCCATCAAGTAGTGTCTGAAAACATTGTCAATATTATATAGTTTTGAAGCTTCAGGCATATTGCATTTGATTTAGCGAGTTGTGTGAAGATGAATCTGTCACTAGTTGACGTGTCATCAATCGATAATCAGCAAAGACAGCTGAATGAAAGATGTGCTTATGTTTCTTAACGGAACAGACCTTGAAAACTGCAGCATTTTTAAAAGCAGGAGTGATCATTCTTAATGTGCTGAGGAAGTTTGTGCGATTTACTGTACAACTTTGACTTTCTTTGAGAAACTTTGGTTTCAAAGTCAAAACCATATGTGGAGTTTCACTTTTGTGCTTGGGGTCAAAATTAAGATTAATTTGAACTGATTTCTGTAATATGAATTATTATTTATTTATTTAGAGTGAAAGTTGTGGTCTTTCTATTACTTACTTTTCACTGTTTATGTAATCCGCATGATACCATTGAGAGGTACAATCTTCATCGTCTGATCTCATTATTTGTCCACGCGCCGCGCAGCCTATTCACACACTAATCGTCCTCGTGAGCTACGCAAACCTGTAAATGCCTCGATAAACAAGCTTCATCAGATTCCTCTCATCGAGTTTGTGATGTGCGGCTAGATCCAACAGAGGATATCATTAGTAAATAATTTATTCTCACTGACATTAGTTATAGAGTTACAACTTGTTACATAAACATGTACACATTTTACTAGATTAACTATTGCCAGACTGAACATTTCTGAAATATGTCTACAGGAAGGTAAGCAACCTTTCATTGCTAAATCTCTAAATAATTCTAAATGTTGTGTTTTTACACTCTCTAAAATAAAACAGTATGCTATCAAAGTAATATAAGTGTTTACACCTGAAATACTGTTCATGAATATCTGCTCAAAGATGTTAATAATGTGCTAAACAATGATATTTCACATTGAGGAGCGACAGTGTGGTCAGAGCCGTATTCACATTTGTGGAGCACAAGAGCTGTCAAACCTTCTTGCCGTGTTAGCAAACACATGACCCCAGCTGTGAGTGTTGTATTCACCGCCTGAAGATAGTGGTCAGATGTACTCACATAATGGAACAGGTCTGTGAATGATGAGTCAGTGTTCTGTCATCACCGCAGGCTTGTGTGTTTAAACTGTGAGCCACAGACCGCAGAAGCGTTAATTCTTTCATGCCACCAAAGTGCCTCATGTACCTGCACTAACATTTCCCACCAGAGGCACTTTACCGCTTTCAAGTTTTGACAGAGTTGATCCTGGTATCTTGTTAAAGGAACGAAGTCTCCCCCATGAATCACACTCTTCTGTTCGGAGTGACACAAGCTGCCTTGTACGTGATTTACTCTTACATGAACATGTCAAATTAAACAAGTTGCGTTTCTTCCCGCGAGGTGGCTGATTGCTTTTGCTAGTGAGCCGGTTTTCTTTAATTTGTGAGAAATAAACAGCCTTTAGTCGCCGTGTGGTACGTTCCACCTCCACACACAGGTCACCGAAAACATCAGAGGTGAAAAATGACTGCCGTGCGTCAAATGAAAGCCAATCACGCTGCTAAAAAAAAAAAAAACGCATGACATAGTGCCTTAAAAGCCTATCTGTAATTGCTTTGTTGAATGCTATATCTCTTGTCCTCATGTAATGGGGTCATTCTGTGGTTTTTAGACAGCTGAGTAATATCTAATCGCTCACAGTTTGTTAGGTGAGAAAATGAGGAGACCTGAATAAAGTGATAAATCACTGATCTGATGACACCAGAACCAGGTCAATTAAAGGGATAGTTCACCCAAAAATTTAATTTCTGTCATCATTTAAGAAGATATTTTGAAGAATGTTGGTAAACAGATAGACGATAGCCATTGACTACTTAGTAGGAATAAAAATACTATTGAAGTCAATGGCTACTGCCAACTGTCTTCTTTTGTGTTCAACTGAAGCAAGGAACTCATACAGGTTTGGAACAACAGGAGGGTGAGTAAATGATGACATGATCTTCATTTTTGGGTGAACTATCCCTTATTTGGGTGAACTAAGTTATTTTATTTTTGGAATGGCTGTGCCTGCAAAACATTTGAATGCAATTCTCATGAAAAACTAAGATCTAAAGACCAAAATGTTCAATCGCAGATTCCGAAATTAGTCATTTATATCAAGCTTTGTCTGAAACGTTAAAGAGTGTGAGTCTCAGCAAGAGCACGCACATAATCAAGTTCATAAATATAACACAATTTTAACATTATTTTAATATATTTAATATTTTAAGTCTTTGCCATAGAATACACTTGTTTGTTCACACTGAGTTGACATTGATTTCTTTTCATTTATTTTCAAGATCTGAGGTTAATTATCCAATGCTGCTTTTATGTATTGCTATCCAAGTTATGCAAAATGATATTCCAACTCACATCACGTTTAACATTACATAAAGCACATAAACAGTACCTGACATCATCTTTGTCATACTTTATGTTCTGTTGTCCCAGCCACGACGTCACAGAAATTGAATTGTTGAGTATTGCCGTTTCGACTGGTTAGGACAAAAACTCGGAATAACATGGAAAAGATACCTTTAATCTCGTGTCTCGGCAGCGTGTCACGTCTGGTTAGGATACGGTGTAATGGTTCATAGCTCGTGAGATAAGAAGCACGTGTTTCGTTTTAGTGAACATCACTGCCCTTAAACCAAATCCAGTTTAACCGTTTATCCAATAACCACCGCTGGAGATTTAGAGATTTTCCTGGCCTCTGTCTGGTGCTGTTAGCAGTCAAAATGCTCAATAAAGCACCTGCTTTTAATGAGAATCCAATGAGGTCACGCACGTTGGGTGGGCAGCGTTAGCGGTTTTCCTTCTGTAAACAGTTTTTGCTTCTTTTTTTTCTGTCCAGAGCGCAATAGGCCTGAAGACAGTGTTTGACACTCATGCGTGAGAGAAGCTGAACATCTAAAGTTAGAGAAAAAAAGACTGAGAATGACAAAGAAAAGAAAAAAAAAACTCTAGCGCTCAGTCATCCAGCACCTTGCCTAGCTTTCTACCACACACCGAAGCACAAGGTCTCTTTCTTGTTCTACCTCATATTTTCCTCTTACTTTTCCCACTTTTTTTTTGTGCAACAAACATGAGAACACAGCAAAACACTTATGCAGCCCACCTACCGCTCTCAGCGGAGTTGCTCGATCAGATGTGGAGTTCACGGTTTAGATTCAGAAAGGAGCGGACGCTTGGGGAGAAGACGGCTGTTGTGCTGATTCTCTGGATGTTGAATCATTTCATCATGTCATATTACATTTGCAAGCCTACAATAAATAAGTAGAGATATTCTTGGTTGATATATGTAAAAGTATTTTTTGAGAAAATCTAATACAGTTGAAGCCTCGGGCCTGTTTCACGTCATATTTATTTTGGTACTCATATGATCAGGTTTCAGTATTCGTACTGATTATTCATACAAGTTACAGAAATGATTCGGCACTATTTTTTGCTCAAGTAAATAACATGTCTCTTCCACTTCTAATACAATTTATAATTTGTCAGCAAAATAAATGCTGTTAACACTTTATTTCAATGGTCCACTTTAGACATTCTACTTACTATAATTAACTCGCAACTACATTTCAACTAAATCACATTAGAGTAGTAGTTGACTGTCTGCTTAATATCTGCTAACACTTTATTTTGATGCTCCCCAACAGACATTCTACTGACTATAAGTAACTTTGCATGTAAACGTCAACTTATTGTACTAACTCAAACCCTAACCTAACAGTCTACTAATAAGACTTGGTTGACATGTAGTTCCAAAGTTACTTAGAGTAAGTAGAGTGTCTTGAGCGGATGATATAAAATGTAAATAAAATGCTCAATGTATTAGCCCAGAAATCACTGTTTTCTGTATGGAGCTCCAGTTATGTCACGCAGCAGAAATGCTGTCAGTGAGAAGCTGCTTCATTCACATTCTGCATGTGCATGTGAAACATTCCTTAAAACAGACTTTGTTGCCAAAGGGTTAGTTTAATCATGTTTCAGGACAACATAAACACATCAAAAGTGACCCTATTGACCTTTTAATGCATGGTATTTGAATTGACCAAAAATGGTCTTAGGAACCTTTCATCAAAAATGTAATTTCTTACTCTACCGCTTCTTTTTTGTCTGACATGTCATTCACTGACCACTTTTCACCATCAAATCAATTTCTGATGGATAAAACTCAAGGCTCACCCTACCTTTTTTCCCCACGTAACTGTTTAATTATCACGAAAGTAAAATAATGTGCGAACACTGTTTTATGTTTACTTTTTTTTTTGGCTCTGTGGTATTACACAATATGTTTCTTATCCAGAGATCATAATTAGATGTTGAACTATTTCTCTGTATACCGCATTAGAGGGACTATACAGAGGGAAGTGTGCTATTTTCTACCGTGGAACACAAAAAGAGAAGTTTGTCCCAGGGTCTCTTTTCATTAGAATGAAAGTGAATGGGGACAGACACGCCATTAAAGTATCATAAAGTAGTCCAAATGAGTTATCTGCTGTATTCTTTTGAAGCAATATGACAACTATAAAGGGGTAGCACACCCAAAAAATGAAATTTCACCCTGTTCCAAACAACATGACTTCCTTTCTTCTGCAGAACACAGAAAAAAAATATCTTTTGAAAATCTCTTACGATGAATGACTTTTGAACTCCATTGACTTTCCAAAGACAGTTGAAACATTCCTCAAAAAATAATTGAATTTATCGAACACACATGTACACTTTAATCTCATGGATTGAGGTTTCATCTTGCACATTTAAACTACAGTTTGTGTGAATCACTGCTTGCATCAGGTCAGTTACAGAGGAGTGAAACGCTTGGCATGTTGGGTCACAGTGTGCTGGACTGACTTTGACATTTGTGTGAGTAACAGACCTGGAGGAGTTACGAGAGATGTGTAATGTAGAACTGCTGGAAGAAACGCTGATCTAATTACATTATTTACACAAACAGTCACTTCACTTCAGTCTGTCCACACCATCACATAGCTAAAGTTGATTTACTTTAGAGGCTATCTGCATGAGATGAATATCACAGACAAGAAGAGCGATGGTTTATCTGGCACTAATGTCCTACAGCGCTGGACTCATTCACCTCCACAGACGCTGATCTACTTCCTGTAGCGCGATTAAGACGGATGGACTGTTTACGACTAGAAGTGGAGATGCTGTCGGCATTGAGATGAGAGACACAAAAGGAAATTTGCTTTTAGCAAGAGTTTCTTCCGCTATGTTTCCATCCAAAGTTGCGAATTTAATTTATGTGCAGAAATGGAATATCACATAAAGCATTTGCGAATGAAGCACTGTTTCCAGTCAAAGAGAACAAACCGTCCTTTCCTGATAAACTGGCGCTAAATATCACTAAGTAAAAGAATCCAAATTTTGTACACTCGAGTAGACGAAACACAATAAATGTGGTCATGTGATCTTGCTTTCAGAGGCAGATGCTATACAGTTAATACAGTTCTGGAAGGTAATTATACTGAACCACTTTGATGACAGACTTTGCTCAGGCATTTCAGAATGACCAAAACTGCATTTCAGAAGCTGTGCAACGAGATTGGTGCGCTAGTTAGTCCAGTCAGGAATTAATTTGGTAAATGTGTTTCCATCGTAGTTTATGTGCATGCTTCTTAGCTGATAAAAAAAAAAAAAAAGTGACTCAATTGAGCACATTCGTTATAGATAAAAAAAATTTTTTTATTCGATATTTCAAATTGTGCATAAAAATGGGTGGATGGAAAAATGTCTATTGATTCTCCTGAATATACTGAGTATGAGTGGAAAAAATTAAATATACAACATTGACACACTTTTACACTAGAACTTGCAGACCAGGGTTAAGCACCATTCAGAGTTGAATTGAGGATACCTTAAATGTCCACTTTAAGAAAGAAAGAGAGCAAGCAAGCAAGAAAGAAATGGATGGATGAAGGCCAAGCACATGCAATGGATTTCTTGTTAATTTTAAGAGCACAAACAGCTTCTGTTTGAAGTAAATATCTTGACACTACTATAACATGTTCTTCAGGCCTGCACATAACTTCTATCCAGCAGACCTTTCTACAGCCTTGTAAGTTTGACGTTTGATCTTTCATTTGCATATCATTAACCACGTTATAGGTTTTGACCAGAGTTTTCTCTCTCTCTCTCTCTCTCTCTCTCTCTCTCTCTCTCTCTCTCTCTCTCTCTCTCTCTCTCATATGAGCATGCTACAGTGTTTTCCAGCACATCACTTATGGTCCCTAGTGTGATAATTAATATTCATGTTTGTCCAGTGCCTCAAACACTGCCTTCAGGCATTTATGAAATGATGATGATTTGGACTGCGGAGCTTTCCGTCGGGCCCGCTTCTCTTGTGGAGAGGGAGACGAAGACAAACGTGCGTGCATTCAGAGTGAGAGAGAGCCTGTGGTTATGCCTCCGAATAACATATTCAACAGCAGTGCAGGAGATAAGTGACAGGTACAGACTGAAAGAGTTCATGTTTGTTTCTTTACGATTTGCGGTTGTTCTCATGTTTACAGTGCCGTCTACATCTGCGGTGACAATCCCTCTAAATAGCCCTTAATGTAAATGAAACAATCTCACAAGGCTTTCCTTTGCTCTCCTGGAAAGCAGCGTGACAGGGCACCTGAAATAGGAAAGCATGAACAGAAGCAGTTTTGGTAATTAGTGTTCTTAGTAAGATGCGTCGCCACTCCCTCGACTGTCTCTTTGCCCTCCCTACTACCGATTCCCAGCCACCGTGAGCCTCCCCTGTCAAACCTGTCAGATTCAGCCTGCTGGCATGCAAGGAGCGGGCACACTCTGGAATGCCGAAACTGGGGTTAATGCATTCCTGAAGTCTAGCACGCCCAACTGACATCCTTCGCTGTCTTCGCTTAACTAAATTCTACAACTCACCGTTAGCGCTAAACAGATGTTACAGAACACCTCAGCTGGATTTGCATTTCCTGAAGGAGACGGCAGCGCTTCAAAGGAAGAATGTTAATGTTTTATGTTAGTTTTGGGGTTTAAGCGTTGGTTCTGCGTAAATGAAATGCCATATCAGTGCTGCTGTCTTGCTAAGTTCCCTCCCTAGAGCACCTATTGAACATCATGAGGCTGTTGATGAAGGAAGGTGCTGTAATTAAGCATTGTTTATAACTGTGCAGCTAACTATTATCTTGATAATTTATTATTCTGTTGATTATTTCTTTGATTAATGGAAGAAAGGCACATTCTTTTTTTCCATTCCACTTTCTATTCATCCAAATAATCCTGAACAAAAATGTATCGGTTTCCACAAATATATTAAGCATCACAACCGTTTTCAACATTGATGATAATTATAGATAATAATAATAATATTTCTTGAGCAGCAAATCAGCATATTAGAATGATTTCTGAAGGATCATTCACTGAAGACTGGATCACAGGCTGGATCACAGAAATACATTTTAAATTGAAATAATATTTTTAAATCAATAATTTTGTATTGTATTGTTGATCAATAAATGCAATAAATGCCTTGCTGAGCATTAAAGATTTATTTCAGAAACATAAAAAAAAAAATCTTACCAAACAAACCTTTGAAAGGTAGTGCAAAAATCTAAAATTAAACCAAAAATTTTTAAACCAAAAATGAACTGTTTGTCCACAATTTCTATGCAACAGGATAGTTTAAATCACTATATTACAACTTATAAACAACACAAATTCAGCATTGCTTGAACTCTGTTTTAGGATTAAATACGAATTAAACCTAATTGAAGAGGTCAATATATTTACAGTACATATTAAAGTCTAAAAGGAATGTAGTTGTTTCAAACCTGTATAAATTGATTTCTTCTGTTAAACACACAAAGGAAGTTATTTAAAGAATATCAGTAACCAGACAGTTGATGGGGCCCATTGACTTCCATAGTAGGAAAAGAAGTCAATGGGATACGTCAACTGTTTGATTTCTGACATTCTTCAAAATAACTTCCTTTGTGTTCAGCAGAAAAAAAGAAATTCATACATGTTTGAAACAACTTGAGGGTGAGTAAAAGATGACAGAATTTAATTGAAGTGTTAAACTATAATCCTTTAAATGTACAGTAGCAAAAACAAAAGGGATGTACAATAGTATAAAATGCTGCCCGTTCAAGCACATTTCCGTATGAACAATTACACCGCACACATCCCAATGCTTCTGTTTGCAGTTTGTGGGCGATAGGAAGCCAAAGGATGTGCTGTGTGTGCCACGAAAAGCCTGCTCTGAAATATGTCTTATCTCAGTCTGTGCTAACTTACGATAAAGAGAACATACTTGGCAGCACTATACGATGTGTACACAGACACATACGCCGTAAAGAGACTCTAGAGAGCAACAGCTGGGGTTCGCTACAAAACCCACAATCCTTAGGGGCCTTCTGTGGCTGTGTAAATACAACGCAAAGACTACCATGACTCCTGACGCAGAAATAGCCCAGCTGTTTACTCCGAAAAGAATCTGTGTCAAGACCGTCGCCCACTGCACATGCAGCCATCTGGCATTGACATATGCACCGATTCTTGATGACTCCACTTAGTCTCTTTTTGTTTTGTTCTTTGTTCCATTGTTCTTAATCACTCTTTCCTTCCGCAGCGCTTGGTTTTTGTCTTCGTCTTGCGCTTTTCAGTGGCTGGTTAGAACTTTGCTCGAGGTCTTTGTGACGCGGTGGTGTATGTATGAATGATTCTAATCAGTCAAACTGTATAAAGGAATCAGGCTTCATTTCCCGCAGCAGATTGCTGGTTTGGGCTCGTGTCCCGGTGTGTGGAAGGCTGGAGCCTCCGGCGCGTCGCTGCTCTGATATCTCTGTAGAGTCTCGCCATGTGACAGACCGCTCTGATCTGTGATGAATAGTGCTAGACGTGGATGAACTAGGTTTTGACCTCTTCCTTCAGCGGGTCTGGTGTTTCGAGAGTAAAACATCTGTAGCGCTTTGGATTTGCCCTTGAGTTAGAGCGTCTATCATCTCCTCGTGCGGAAGAACTGAAAACGTGGCATGCGATGACATTGTCACTAGTGTCAAAGAGCCAAAGGACACACTTATGGAGTCACTGTGCTGATGCTAAAGGCTTGTCTGCAAATATTTCCTCATTTGTTTGATCTTTTCTGTCAAATTGAATTGAGAATTGAGATGAAGCACAAACTGTATTCCACTGTATTCAGCCCAAGGTTATTAGCGGGTTTTAGCTGGTCTGGTTTGCTGGTTTTACTGGGACCTTCTCAGGCTAGGAGTCCATCTGGCTGATCAGGTAATCCAGCTTCATACCACCACAGCTGATTTCATCGATTGATTTAAGCAATTAAGCTCTAGCCTATTTGAATCAAATTATATTTTCTGAATTCTGTTTGAATGGTTTATCAAAAAGGATATTTAAACAGTTGAATTAATATTTTATCTCATGTGATTTTGACAAAAAAAGATATCTCAATATTTTCTGGGATTAACTCGATAACGAGTGTGTTTACAGTGTTGGTACCTTGGCATGTTTAGGACTGCCTTGGACAGCTGACTCACAAAGCTTTTGATATTCCTTATATTCTGTGCCGTGGTCAGTTCGCAGAAGTGACAGAAATGATATTTTTCAATAAGTTTAAATTGATGTATACCTTTTGTGGGCAAATTCTTACATTTAATCAATAAATTAAATTAGAATAAGAAGACACAATAGGGCTCTAACCAATCCATTGAAATCAGTATCAACAAAATGAATATATGCAATAGAGAGGAAGCAGGGAAGCTGTATCTGAAGTGACATTTAGATGTATTTACAAAGTCTGTTTAATGCCGCTCAGAGGCGACATGAATGCATTTTACCCGCAGCTACAAATGCATAAATGTTTTTGTTTTAAAAACACGAAAACAGGCAATATTGTGTCTAAAATGTAAGTCACCTAATATTAACTTCTTGTTTATTCTCTAAACAGTCCAAGTTGAAGAAATATAGCTTTTAGTTTGAGGCATTTTCTTCAGAGTTTCTGATGTGAAATCTTGAAATCTGATCCACACACGAGCTGCTATACGGAGGTGGCTTAATTAAATCACTTCTCTCGTCAATAAATCCCATGTAGCGCGTGAGTGAGTGCACTACTTTCTGTACATTATTCCATAAGTGATTTACTCTTATTTACTCTACAATCGATTGCACTATTATTACTGTGACATCCCAAGCCCGACAAACACGGTGTAGACTAATTAATCACATTAGAAGAATCCAATATGCATTTGTTGTATGGACATGTTTAAAGATCAGGAAGGCAGGATTATTTGCGTCTGAACTTCTGTTCCACATTTAGGGCAGAGTTGGGAAGTAATATTGATATTTGGCTCTGTGGATGTGGATCTACATGAAACTACACCCTCTGGGACGTATGATCCTTTGTGGATAAAGATACGGATTAATCAAAGGCTATGAATTTTTCTTTTTCTTTAATCTTGCAGGGACGAGCAGCGGCCGGCGCTGATGAAGGTAGGTGGGGGGGGGGAAGAGAGATGGGCTTGGAGCAGTGTTTTAAATAGTAGTCCATTTAGCAAAACTGTTCTGTCCTAATGTGCAAGTAATAGAAGATTCTTAATCTTTGTGAAAGATAAAAGAATGAATGAAGCCATTTGTGTGGGTGAGATATTCTGCAGGATGGATTACTTAAAGCCATGGGTGGGCTATGGGCTTTCACTATCATATGTGTGATGCTTTTTTTAATTTATCGTGCAAATGAATATTCTACTTCTGGACTGAAATGCAATTTCTTTTATCTATTTTATTTTAAGATGTATTTGTATTTCCTGATGGGAAAACAAAACCTATTCTGCATCATCCTGTTAGAAACCTTATAAGTGAGTGATTTCAAAAAGTCCAAACATTGAGACATTAAGATATTGCTAAGCATTTTGATATAAAAGGAACTGTAAGTTCCTATTACTTAATTTCTCCTGATTTCATTTGCATATCACAATGTATTGTGGAGTTGCATTTTCTACGAAGCATTAAAAAAAAGGTTATTGCCTACAATGCTGCCTAGGTAGGCTGCTCACTAGGTTTTGGAACAGAGCTCAAGTCTTCTTAACTCAATGAGAAATCAGATAGATCCCAGTAATTGTATTGCGATTATAATTATTTTTTAGTCTGCAGTTTCAGTGAATTATTCTTGCACAGCAAACATTCTGCCCATAGAATTCAATACTAAAGACGCCGGCAGCTAAATGGCAGGATCTGACATTTATACTTGTACTGCCCATGCCATCGTCTGGCATTGAAAATTCACTGTCAGGCAAAACTCTTCAGTGTCACGACACAACCTTTTCGTCCTCCGTTACGACTCGACTTAAATTTCAGGGAGTTTTTTGTTTGTTTGAGGTTTTTTTGTGTGTGTTTGATAATCATAACCCACTGTGTTATATTTCACTTGCTTTCTGGCATTTCTCCAAAACATCTGACTTAAGCAGAGAGATAATTCATTCAACAGGATAATTCATTTTCCCCTCGTTTTGGAATAATATACAGTGTACCTGAGTCTGAGGTCACCAGCGTACAGACCCAGCATGGTAATGTTTCAGTCTGCGCCCAGGGTCTCAGATAATAAGCTCTGGCTACTTGCCTTGTCTTTTAGCAGGGAAGTTAATTGAAAATAACATTTATATTCAGGGATGGAATCACTCTGGATTCCTAACTGAATTTAATGAAACCGCGCTGCAAGACGGTTCATTGGCAAACGTGAATGATAAGAATAAAAAGGGGAGAATGATTTTGCTCTTTTGAAATTCAATTTAGGATTTATCCCTATTCTAACTATATGTACTTTATATAATAGAGTCAATCAACAATTAAATTAAATAAATGTTACACAATACAACAAAATAATCAACTAAAAAAAAAGTTTTTATTCTATTTGTGTTTCCCCTTAACTTTTGTATAAAACAAAATGAGAAACTTTCATTCATTTTCTAGGTTCATTTTCAGTGAGTGACAATTTTTCTTTTCTATACTACTCTGTCTCTGGAAGATTTAATGTAGCCCATGAGTCTACTCTATTCGTCATGGTGTTTTTTAGTTCTTTATGGAGATTGATCTACTATAAACTATGCACTGCCATTGTATGAAAAATGTACCAAGCACAACATACTCTCACCATTCCTGATTTCTAAAACACACTCAAAGCGTTCGGCTGGTCTTGCGTCTGTCAGAGCAGAAATAAAAGCAGATCATCTGGTCATGTTCATTTTGCATGAGTTTACTTCATCGATTAGATCGAAAGATCTAAAAAAATATATACATTTACCCAACAATAGACCCTCCTCTTGAAGAAATCAGGACAGAAGTGGTTGGAAGTTGACAAAAGAGACATTAAAACACCAGGTGCAAACGGCAATGTGTCTCCCTCATCCACTTGTAATCCGATCGACCAAAACATCTTAAAACCAGGAGTAAACAGGGCCATATATATATTCTGGTATAAGCCAGTGGTCTCAACGTCAGCTCCTGGATTGCCAATGTCCTGCTGGGTTTAGCTCCAACTAGCTCCAACTCATCAGCCTAGAAGTTTCGAGTAATCCTGAAAACCTTAGCCGGATCAGGTGTGTTTGAGCTAGACTCTGCAGGACAGTGACCCTCCAGGAGATGAGTTTCAGACCATTGGTATATGGGAACAAATGACTAAAATAAGAACGATTAGGGATATGTTTGTTCTGGAGAAGACCAAAATTGATGTGCAGACTAGTATGAGTCACTAAACAGTAAAAGCACAATGGATGAACTAACCCAAAGTGAGGAGTCTTTTAACCATCACTTTTGATGCTAGTCTCAAACTGTGCTCAAATTTACCAAGATCCCAAAGTCTAAAGTGACACAAACAAAAACATGAACATGATGAATAGGACATGTGGCCGTGGTTAAATGATGTACAGTTATTATCACCTAGGGTGTACTCACTTTTGTTGCTAGCTATTTTGACAATAATGGCGGTGTGTTGAGTTGTTTTCAGAGGACAGTAAATGTATACTGCTAATACAAGCAGCACATTAACTATTCTAAAATATATCCAAGTTTAATTTCTATAGTATTGAACGGAACAATTTTTTTTTTTTTTTACACTGCCTACATACACACACACAGAGCGTTGTTAAGGTTTTTTTAGTCAGAGAAGCTCTGACAAAAAAAAAAAAAAAAAAACTTAACAACGCTGTGTGTGTATCAGGGCAATGTTTATTTTAATTTCAGAACATGCACTGCATGGGTGCAAAATTTTTGCTTGTTTGGGATCTGACCAGATATTTTGAAAAAGTTAAGCAAACTTTGTTGTCTTTTTGACATTTTTCCCCTGAGTGAAACAAGGCTAACAGCAATCTCAACCAGTACTACAAGCGCATGGCATGTGTCACTTGAAGTGCCTCCGCTCCCTCTCCCCCTTCGGTCTAAAGGGGCTTGCACACCGGACGAGAAGCGTCGCGTCTAGGACAACTCCAGGTATCGCTCACGGACACGCACTTTCTCAGTTTATGGCCAGCAATAATGTTATGTTTAAGGACATTATGGAATTAAGATAATGTCTGTATTATGTTATGATTGTACTGTACAATTAAATACAATCGTTGCTAGTCTGCACACTCTGAACACTTTACCTCAGAGCGTCCGTTAACTGAATGAATTGAGAAAAAATCTTGAAAATCCGATAACATCAGCAATTTTCATTCAAGGAACTGATTTCTGTAAATGACTGTAAAACTCAATGTATATTGCACCACAGGGTGAAGTCAGATAGACTATGAGTTACATTAACGACGCCGAATGGCGTTGCTGTTGCGTACACTCATAGAGAATAATGTGTTCGTGCGGCGCTGCGCTTCTCGTCCGGCGTGTGACCCACTTTACCCTGAAAGTTCACCTCAAAAACGCATTGAAACTGCAAACACAAGATTTTTGTGGAACCTCAATGGTCAATAAAGACTAACAAGACAGATAACAACATTGAACACTACACAATACCGACTAATTTTCCATAGTGACAGGAGGTGCCGGATCCAACGTCAGAGGTGTCTGAACATGTTCCGGCGTGTTCCGGCTCAAATTAAGCCCTGAACCTTTCAGTGACCAGCCCATCATATTTAACCCATATACTACAGCGCCAACACCCAAAGTGTCTTATACACACCCGTGAAAGTGGATATGCTGGTTGCATATTTAGCGGTGAGTTCAGGTGTTTCATCGGAACTGGTGTGTGTGCTGTGATCTCTCAGCTTTCTTCTGAGGATGTAAATGAGTCTGATCTTTATTAAACTCTTCCACCCCACGGCGCCCTGCATGATGACTCTTTCACACAAACAGCCTAACCTCTCACATTCGCACAGCATGCAGAAACACAGGAAACTGCTGGTGAGGGAATGAAAATGAACCAGTCGCTTTGATGCTCACCTCAAACAAACGCTTGACGTCAGTGAACAGTGATGACAGAAGGTAAATCGGTGTTGCCTGTGGACTTGATTCTTAGCACTCATGTTTTAAGTCACTTTCTTTAAAAGAAGACTGACTTCCTATACTATAGGCTGAAGGTATGCTCAATACCAACCAGTTTAACACACACATGAAAAGTCTCTTACTCACACCAAGGCTGCATTTATTTGATCAAAAATACAGTGAAACATTAATATTGTGAAATATAATTATAATTTTAAATAATAGTTCCCTTTCAGTTGCTCACGTTCGACGTAGCGTAATTGGGATCGCCTTGAGAGACCATTCGACTTCGAGAGTATTAAAACGAGCCATTGTTCTCAGTGCGACTCGCGAGCATATAACGCATATTGTCTTTCGCTTTGTATATATATATATTAGGGGTGGCACGGTTCACAAAACCCACAGTTCGGTTCGTATCACGGTTTTAGGGTCACGGTTTTCGGTTCTGTACGGTTCTTGTTGTTATTTTTTCTTTTAATCTTTAACACTCCAGAAATGTACTTCAGCATATGATATATGCTATAGCTTAATTATCCACAATTCAGGATACAGTATTTAAAAAAAATGTATATCATGTAATCATGCACAAACTGAATTTGACTTGACTTTAAGCACATTATTGAGACCATCTCTGAGGAAAGCTAGGTGACATTTTGATACAGCAAGAGAGAAGACATTTATTTGGCAAAAAAGGAGAATGTGTGTTGCTATCTCTACAGGAACTTATGTGCATTTTTAGCACACAAAGATTAAAATTAACTTGCATTTATAAAACTGTCAACTTCAGTGTAGCTCTTACAAAATGTTTATCTTTTAAAAGAAAAAGAGAGGAACTCTTAAAGCACTGTATATATTTAAATATCATAGGTAACATGAAATCCAAAATGTTCCCACACACCGGACTTATACGACGCTGGTGCATCCTCCAACTCCTGTTAGCCTTCCTTATCTCTCCCACTAGCCATTTCTATACGTGACGTGACCTGCAGCGCTGCATAGACCAATCGGTTTATGACATCAAAGTACTGCGACTGCGAGAGTGATTGAAAAGCATACGGAGCCGTTGCTATCGCGGTACTTTTATGTTATTCGTCGATCGGTCTGTGCAGCGCCGGTTCAAGTCGAACAAGCCTCATATGTATGTCCACAAATCTCTTATTTCGCGCGAAAAGTAAACGCACTGTCTGAGGTAACGGGCACGAGGTTACATTGCGCATGCGTCGAACGAACCGTGCGACGCACACACGTACCGAACCGAGACAAGCGAACCGAACGGTTCGGATGTTTTTTCATGTACCGTGCCACCCCTAATATATATATATATATATTTATATTTTTTATTTTTTTAAGTCACTTTTAATCAATATAAGACATCTTTACTGAATAAAAGTATTAATTTCTTAATGTTTAAAACTTACTGACCCAAAACTTTTGATAAATAATGTTTTCCTAACACAATTTCCTGAAATTTCTAAAGAGAAATAAAAAGACACACATGAGTCTTGTTGACGTACTGTAGGAGTATATTCACATTCTATACAGTATGCCAATACTGTTATAAATGCTTATTTTTAGTCCCCTTGTGTTGATGTACCTTACTTTGTGTCTGTACTGCCATGTTTTATGATCTGAGCCTCATTATAAGCATCTCAATGCAAGTAAATCCTGTACAAGCTGTGCACTAGATGCACAATTTTTCAAGATATTTGACATTTGATTGCAGACGTTCATGTGTTGTCAAATATGAGCACAATTTGAGGCATTGGAGGAGACTGGGATTACCAAAAAAAATCTAACTAAAGTCTCAGTGCTCTCCATGTAATCCAATTGGTGTCTAGAAGTAGCAGTTGAGAAAACCAAATTCCTCATTTGTGATTCTTGATTTTTTTTCTCTCTCCAGTTTTCATAATTGTGTCATTAAATTATCAACATAATCTCTCTTCATTAAGTGTATAGAGCAATAACATGAATGTGGATACTGTAGTTCAGACAATTTGATCCTGGAAAAATGTACTGAGAAATATTATATATTGAGATCTCATACATGTGAATACAGACTTTGGTATCTTGGCTGATTTGCGCACAGTTGGAGATAAATCTTCTGAGACAACATGTGTGATCATTGCCGTGTTTTTTCTAAGGAGGAAAAATATGTGAAGCAAGAGTGTCAATTTGCTTTCCAACTGATCTCAATTTATATTACTGGCAACATTTTATTTCAAATCCTAACTGTAAGTAACTTTGCAACTATATGTCAACTAGCAGTCTTTAGAGTATTAGTAGTCGGCTTAATGTCGGTTTACACTTTATTTTATTGCTCGCCTAACAGTTTTTCTACTGACTATAAGGGACTTTGCAGCTACAAATCAACTTATTCTGCTAACCCAAACCCTAAACAATCTACATGATTGTGATGTTCCTCATTTGTAAGGCGTTTTAGATACAGTAAAAGTGTGTCCTAAGTGTAAATGTAAATAACTTGCTATTGTGTTTTCTAATACATTTTAGGTGAAACACCTGGGACAAAGTTGATACTGTGCATTGCTCCCTTAAATCTCTGGAGCGTAGAAAGAGCAAGCTTTGAGAAGTATAGTTTTTCCTCTTCCAAGCTAATGGCTATCTCTCATTCATACATTTATTCTGAGGTAACGTCCTGTAATAACATCCTACCCTGCTAATCTGTTAGCAGCAGTCCTCTGTGGAGCATGTGAGGTGTCTGTCATAACACTCTGCATGCAGATGTTGCCAGGTTTACCCAGCACAAACAGACAAATTCATTTACGCCTTTCAGCTACGGATGAGCGCCGCACCTAATTATTGCATGAGCCAAGCAGCAAGCTCCAGAAATATGTTTAGCACATGCTAATGCCAAGGGTTGAGGTGGTAACACACACAGTACGAGATGTCTGAGAGGCGTCACCAGATCAGCCGACTGCACATCAGCTGTAATATCTGTTAGAAATGTCGCAGACAATGAAAAGTGGCAGAAATTATATACCAGTGGCACTCTCATCTGTTTTCGTTTTAAAACGCTCTCCGTTCCATTTAGTGTTTTCAAGTATTTTCCAAAAGTTTCTCATCCACACTGAAAACGCTAAATTCACCTCACAGACATAATCAAGTTATCACGCAATTCTTCTGGCTGGATCATTTTAGTTAGCAAAATATCTCACCATTCACTGACGCGTTCAGGTCACACTCACTCACCATTACATGTTTGGCCTAAAACGCAACTGATCTCATGTTTTGCCGCAGGACAGCAAATGCGAGTGAATTTTGTCATCTTTGCAGGACTGTGATATGAAGAGTGTGCAAAGTAACATATTTTAGCAATGGTGGGAAAGTGAAAACTAAATAACAGGCACTGGTATAAACATGAATATCTATGGGTTCAATGACTAAACTTACGTCATCAATTCCCTAGGTTTTCACAGTCCACACTACAATGTGAAAATGCCAATATGGAGAGAAAAATATACGCTTTCAAACAAAACCGTATTAGTGTGGAAAAGGCCTAAAAGGAAAATAGTGTAAGAAAGAAAATGCCTTAAAATTAATAAAATTTCCTGTTTGTGTTCTCTTTCATGTGCTGTATCTTCTATGACTGCATCGACAGGTAAGAAGATATTTTTTCTTTGTATTCAGCAGCTTCACACCCCAAATGTCACATCCCAGTCATCCTACAGTATTACTGAAAGGATTCAGATTTTAGTCTCACTTTTTGTCGTATCTACTTGAAACTTGGAACACATCTTGGTTAGACATGTGGGTTTGTTTTCAGGATCCAAATTATTTTGTAAAATATACATTTTGCATAAAATATATATTTTTAGTTCAGCCCTGCTGAAAAATCCAGTATTGCTGGTCACCAGAATAAAGTATGTTTTGCATGCTGGTTCCCAGCATGGGAAGTGGGGGTGTTTTTGTTGGTGCTTATATGATTCCAGCAAGACTACAACAAAACTTGCACATGTGTTAAAAGTTGTTGAAGTCTGTTTAAAGTCACTATTATGGTGATTAGTGTTTCATAGTGTGACTTTTAGGTGGGCACTTGCCCCTTGACTTTGGTTGAATCTATTCTCTTCCAGCAATAGTTGCAAGTGAAATATACCACTATTGACTACAATTCATTCTCCTGACTGCAATGACTTACCTTTTACTATGTCCACTTTTTGGGATCAGTGACTGACAGCTGGATTTTGAAATGAGACTTCCCAAAAGACCATTAAAGTCTTTAAAAACAGCAACTTTCAATTTTGAGCTTTCATTATCAATAGCTCTTTCTTCTTAAGAGATATTCTCATAAACTCTGTTATTGAACAAACGGCTTATGATGATACTGTTATTTGGTGCTTTTCTTTGTTTTCATATCTCTAAAGGTTTTTATCCTTTAAACATTTGAAAGGTTTGACAAGTTTGATTTTATTTTCCCTTTGTTTAAAACTTCAGATGACATTGATTAATAATATAATCACAACTAAAACAATTACAATTTAATTTATTCTGTCAACAGACGAGAAATAATATATTATATTGTTTTTCCTTTACATCATTAATGTTAAAAATAGAAATATGTAAGCAAAAAGATTGTCGCCAAAACACTGCTTGCATACAAATAAGCAGGGATTTGCTTTATAGTAAACTTAAACTTCTATAACTTTTTTTCCACAATTTTTTTGTTCCACTTCTGCAATAGTCTGTTTAGTGTCTTCTTTAAAAAGAGACCAACCTTATATCTGTATTCCAAAGCATGAATTCATTATAATCATTTAAGTTCAGATCTATGCTAAAAAAGGGGGGTGAGAGTTAACAGGTTAAGTTCACTAATCTTACAAAGTTTACAACACAGTATTGTTTTCGCTCATTCTGAGATGGACTTAATAACTTGTGTTTCTCTGAGCCAGTGAGTTGAATCTAAGCCAATTGCAGCCTCTGATTCAGACCGATGACTCCTGTGATTTGATTCATTCTTTTTTGGAAATTAGTTTAACTGATTCATAAAAAAACAACAAAAAAACATGAATCGAGTGATTTGTTTGCAAATGTTTAGCTGGTTGTGTTCGTTTCTGCCTGCAGTCAGTGACATCTAAAATATCAGTGCAGGAAACGCTGTCGTCCCTCTTAACAGATGAGTTGTTAATATGTACGTTGGTGTTTTCCATGATGAAAGGTGTCTGGCATCAGCTGTCAAGGTGGAATTTGTGATTTCTGTTGTTTACATCCTGGGCTTTAGACGTGTCAGGTTTGATTGGCCATCCGCTACACGTCCTGTTTAACATTTCTCTCACTGAATTAAAAAGCTACTTGATATTTTCCCCGACGTCGGCTCCACAGGGTATTTAGCAACTCCATCGTAGAGAGTATAATCTGTCATCGCCAAAGAAAGGGTTTTCCGTGCCTTTTTGTCTTGACACAGTGGACGGGAGAGGAGATCAATGAGCTGTCAATCATCACGCACAGGGCTTGTCATTTTCCGTACGATGGGAATGAAAGCAGGTGGGCCGATGGGAGCTGGCCGACGCGGCTTCATTTCTTGAGGATCTGCTCGCGGTGGTTTAATCTCCAGACTCTTGTAATGGTGGACAGTAGATGAAGGGGAGAATTAACTAATTAACTAGCTCTGTAGAGTTTTGAGTTCTTTGTACATACCCTTGACACTCGTAGGATAGTGGGGTTGTCTTCTTTATCTAATGAATTTCCCATGGACCTTGAGTGCAGGTCTTTAAACAAACACAATTAGAAGTGTCAAAGCACCGGCCCTTGTTAACGCTCAGCCATTTACCACTAATTACTGGCGTGTTTTTAACCAGTTTGATATGTTCTGTGCACATGCAGATCGTGGCCTCTGTGCTGTCTTATTAAACGCTTTCTCAACCCTCTCAATCAAATAATGATGGCCAACAATGATGACTTGCTGGTGGACAAAATCATTTTATATGGTTTTAATTTAGCATACAATACTCCATTAGCAGGCCCTGATGGAATTTTCATCTCAAATGACTTTCACAAGAAATTGGCAAGTAAGATGTTCAATTAAATGTGAAATTGTGAAATATAAATACTGAAGTAGTATTTTCTTGTAAAATGTAAAATGATGTATTTAACTCTATAGTGTATTTAGTGGAATGCCACAAGGAATTTAATAGTTTTAATTCTGATTTCAATTCCACTTACAATTCTTAAAACTTTACAGGAAGCATTGAATAATTGATTTTGAAAACAGAACTGGTTCTGAATTGACCTTTTCATTTCCGGAACCTATCAATCAGTAGCTGGAAACATAATAAAATAGCCAATATATTTAATAAATGAACGTGTAGTTTCTGCCAGTCCAGATTATGTTCATGAGTGACCATTAATAACTGGTTCATCTTTTAGAACTACAAAAGATTTAAGTTATTGAGGCTTTCGCACACAAAAGTGTGTTGATTAATGCCTGCAATGTTGACTAAAGTTGTTAGTGATATTAGGAAGCGTTCACGAGGAGTGAGTATGTGCTAGTTTTCACATCCAGAGGCTGTGGTCGATTTGGAGACCCGGTCTAATCCTGTCATAATGCCACTTTGTCCCCTGACATCTGCACTTCTCTCTCTCCCTCTGAGTTCCTCTCTCTATCTTTGTCTGTCATCCCTTTACATTCACCCCCTCAACCTCATCCTTTTAGGCGAGCGACCCACATCCAGCAACGCAATTAACCACTTTGATACGTCAAGTAATTACTTCATTTTTCATGTTAAAACGCAGCTCATTTAGCACGGCACAGAGCAGCTGAGATGGGGAGGGAGGGAGGAGATAGGTCAGCGGCGGTTTGAGAAGATTAGCACAAGACTCTCACTGTCTCTCATGGCTCGATGGATTCTCTCCAGAGAACATGGGAAATGCAGCGGAGGACGTGGGATGCCATTTTGACCTTGGCAGCCAGCTGCTAACATGCACCAGAGACTTCCTCCTCGTTCCCCACACGCAAACGTGGCCTTTTGCGAGGGGAGTGCCTCAGAGTTCCTCCCTGGGCCCCTTCACCATTTTACCCCCCATTATTTAACAAGTCGCATGCCTGCCGGGCAAGTCACCCCCTGTGGAAGAGCAGCGTTTCAGAGGATAAAGAGGAACTGTGTGTGCGAATACGAGCGTGTGTGTGGTCCTGTTTGGCTACAGAGACTCCGTACAAGCTTTTAGTCTGTCTAAATATTTCAGTACCACTTGTGTTTGGACCACAACTTGGAAAAGGACAGATTGGGATAGGGAAGTTAAATCCTTGGCAGAGTTGTTCTCCATTAGGCTGAAGATTCGTTCTCTTGATTTCTGTAATGTATTCTTCTGAGGTTTGTGCAGTAATTCAATTTGAGGTAATTGTAGCAGGAATCCATAATTAAAAGGATTAAAATGCAAGCCATTTATAGACGGCTAAAGAAGGGAAAAAAATCGAGTTCCTGTGATACCTCTGATTCTCTGAATTTCTTTGTCGTTGAGGTGGATTTCTCTTTTGTTTTGACACTGCTGGGAATAAATAGGAAGGAAATAACATACAAACAAAATCACAATGCCTGTCAGACTATAGAGGGAATGGGAACACCAACTCGTGATAGGCAATATATATATAAACTACTATATAACATCTAGTGTTAAATAATATTATATGTGTCATCCTTCTAACAATATTAGATATTTCTTTTTTTTGTGTGTAGGCTCTGACATTTCTTTAAGATATCATTTTATGATACTTCTTTAAAGAAAAATTGTTAATCAATTATTGACCTTTCTTCCCATACTGAATATTCTATTTCACTCAGAAATGATTCATAATACAGTGAACATCTTGTTTAAATAATGAGATATTAATAAAATTTATATTTTCAACATTGTTTTTCACTGAACTAACACAATGAAGGAAAACATTATTCATTTTGTATTTATTTTTAACTCACGTGAATGAATCAAACTTACGAAACTTACTCCGTCTGCATTTTTGTTACTGACATCATAGCAAATATATTAATTTAATTTAATTTAATTTAATTAATTTAATATATTAATTTTAAATATTGCCCAACCCTAAACACACACCTACACACTATAGTACACTTTCCCAATACACTTTGAGCCCGTGGAGGCAATGCAGTCCTGACACACTGCGCTGGAAAACACACACATTCCTCTTCTTCCAGATGAGTGGGATGTCAGTCATTTCTAGCTGTCTCTCTGTGGATCTGGTTTATTTTCTCCAAGGGGGTCAAGATAGCCCGTACACCCCCGTGCACAGCCCCCCGTCCTCTTATAACATATGTCTTCTCTCCTGTGGCAATTTCCAGTTGGATGAAAGCTTGTGTGAGCTCGATGTTCTCTGAGTGTGTGTGTGTGTGTGTGTGTTGTTGTTTCTAACCCTGCTCTCTCGGAGTATAAGGGCTCAGCCTCATGCATGTGTCATGGTTCTACACTGGTTCTCTGAAACAAGAAGAGAAAGAGAATGGACTGATTCATTGTATAGCTGACAGAGAGATGAAGAAAAGAGGGTGGGATATGTTTTGATGTTCTTGTCTTTCGGGATTTGCCATGGATATTTGTCTTGCTTTTCCTATGTCAAAGTTTTTTTTTGTTGGTCACATTTTAGGCAGTACATTATGGTCCAAATTAGAACAATTAGTACATCCATCCTTCCATCCATCCATCCATCCATCCATCCATAAATCTAACTTTCCATCCATCCATTGATCCATTTATCCACAAATCCACCTATTTATCAATTTATCAACTCCATTCTTACATTATTATTTAATTTTTTTACAAATCCATCCATCCAATTTTCCGCCCATCCGTTATTTACCATGGGATTTAATTGACTGTAGGAAATAACACAAGATTGCCATGGACATATATTTATTCTCAGAAAATCATGAAAGAAGATCTTTCCCAGCGTGCCTCTTGGTTCAATGACCAGAAAATGGGGAAAATTTTATATAAAAGCTCATGTCAACAGTACAGTATATACTGCATTTACCCATATGGCCTGTTATATTACATACAACTCTAAGTTTATATAAAACGTGCACGTTTTTTTATATGAACCAAAAATTGAAAATGAAATAAAAAGCTATCAACTTATTTTGATTTACAGCGATTTAGAGAGCCCTTGTGTGATTGCAGTAGTCGTTGTTGTTCCTGGCCGCTGTTTTTGTGGACGAGAGAACCTCAGTGCTTTCTGCTTACGGATGCTACATCAGCACTCCTGCCAAACTGATGAGAGATGGGCTGATGTAGACGCAAAGACGGCCTGTACCCACCAATCAGACCATATCAGGAGATGTCCCAACAGACGGACGCCCGCGTACAGCTGATTGGACAGTGAAGAGAGTAGAGCGTGCTGGACTGTGTCCCTCAGTAAGATTTCCCAAACAACCAGCAGATGATGTTTCTTTATTCAGGCATGAAAGATAGATGAAAACACTTTGGGAATGTGCGACATCATGCGTATATTTATCTCATCATTTTTATGATTTGTTCATGATTGTCTTTACCATTTTCCCCAACACATCCTTCAATGCCTAGTCACCACTCATGCTTCTCTAGCAGATTCTCTGCTTGTTTTTGTTGTCCCAAAGCATCTCCAGTCATTCTAAACATTGTGTAGATTTGAAAGTCATGCTTTCCCCCATGGTTTTTATGGTTAAATCACGGAAGCTACACCAGTTACTTTTGCAAAGAGATTTCTATTTATTATATACGTGTGTCAGACAGAGAGAAACAGGCATTGAAGAATAAGGCTACAGGTGAGGTGGTCTTCATTCCAGATTTCTCTGTTCCCCATTTCTCTATTCCCTCACCCCATCATGCCAGCTGTAATGGTTTCTCTGTGTTTCTCCTCCCTCACCCCGTCATGCCTTTATGTTTCTCTGAGTCAGTATGGCATTGAGCTTATATACACCACTCTGGAACTTACAACGTCCTTGTAAGGTAGCAAAACATGTTGCTTATGTTTAAAAATGGAACGTATACCTCATACTTACACAGTGTACAATCCACTATTCCTCTGTGTATACATTAGTGGTGCATTTGCATCAGTTGAAACATTCCTTTTCTTGAAAACAAATGAGCCAACTGTACACATTTGAAGTATCATCATCAGTTGAATGTTGCATTGCACACATACTTGTATGCAAAATATAGCTCATCTCAAATCTCTGCTCAGCACACATGTACAACATACAGTAAATGTTTTGTCTTCACACTGTCACAATATTTGGTTACACTTTATTTTACAGTGTAATATATTTAAGTACAGAGTAATATTAAGTAACTACATGTACTTACTATAGAGATAGGGTAGGATTAGGTTTAGGGTTAGTTGCATGTAATTATGCATAATTTACTGTTATTACTATGGTAAGTACATGTAACATATGTAACAAGGACACAATAATTAGAGAGATGGAGAAAACAACATAATTTTCAACTCTATTAGTGCACTCTTGCTGCTTGCATGACTTACACTAGACAAGAAGGCTGCTGTATTGGGACTTTTGCCGCTACATAAATAAGCTAAATGAAAACTAAGTTTATGTGGCAATCATAAAAACTGATACATGTTATTCTAGTCTAGTGCTTCAAACTCAGTGAAAGTTTTCTTGCTCAAAGTTTGCTCAATAACTCAGAGTTTTCAGATACATTTAATTCAAGTCTCAGATATATTTCTCTTTATCTAATCTCTCCGTTTGCTTTGACTTTAATCTCATTGTACGTCTAAGAAATAATTGATGTTTTTTTTATTTCTCATGGCAGGGCTAATTTCAATTAATTCAATTAATTAAAAAGTGATATTTAGATGTATTTGTCTTACATTTACGTACAAACATGGTGCAAAACATTATTAGTAGTAATAATAATAATAATAATAATCATGTATGGTGTTTTGCACTGTGTATATTTGTATCCAAATACATTAGCAATCTAGATAATAACATAATAATAATAATAATTCATTATTATTATTTTATTTTAAAACAGTTACAAAAAGGAACATATACAATTAAAAATAATGATAAAAATAGATTAGCAAAAGTAAAATAGTTAACATTTAAATTAGCAGTAGTAAAATAGAAACATTAAGACAGTCTCATGTTTTCATCTGCTTGTTTTCTTCTCAGAGATTTTCTCAAGATTTATTTACAGACACATATTTAGGCCTGTCAGATAAACACAGTAAGTGACACACTCTCAGTCTCAAATTTAGCACCAACATTTGTACTTTTACAGCTAACAGGAAGACTAATGAGGAGATATTCAGAAACCAAAGCAACATACAGACATCCATCAGATCTAGTTAAATCAAGCGTAGCGTCAGTTCTGGCAGGTCACGTTAGTCAAGCTCGCATCAGCTGATCCACGTCTACCTATAGGAATATGACGCCTATCACTGTATACATATATAAGCTCCTTCAGTATTATCAGCAGCTATCGTGTTTCTCAGGAGCTGATAGCCCTCCTCCATCCCCAGCTCCACCTCTCGCCCAGTCGGGATTTGGCATTCTAATTCCCCTTGAATCAGAATAAATTCTCAAATTATGTTGTACTTTAAAATCTTGAATTAATGATATCTGCAATACATTCATGTTGTTTCTGTTCTGTTTACCCTAAGAGAGTTTATTGCTGCTCTTTTTCATGCTAGGCTGCATGATGCGCAGAACAGAACCATACCGCCAATCCAAACTGTATGCTTTAATTGTCAATCGTATTTGACGATATTGGTCCTGACCGAAGTCACATATTCACAGGCGCAGATCAAGCAACTGCAGTTCAAAAATCAGATTCGGCAATAAAAACAATTTCTCAAGTGCAGATTTTCCGTGTGTCCTAGTTTTCCTGTATCACTCTTGCAATGAGGGCAATATAATGTATAGTTCTAGTGGATGGACACATTACAAAAGAACAAGTGTTTGTGTGTGGAGAGAGAGAGAGAGAGAGAGAGAGAGAGAGAGAGAGAGAGAGAGAGAGAGAGCAATGGCCCCTCAGGACCCGATGTTCCAGCCTCTCTGATGCTCTTGTCAGCTGTAAAACCATTGGCCCTGTTATCATCAGTTCCTCGGTTGCCAGGGGAGACCATGTTGCTACACTGACGAAACTTGTTAACACTGTGCTTACCTATCACATCGTCTCATGTTTCTCTTTGTCCCTTAATTTCTCTCTCTCTTTCTCTCTCTCTCTCTCTCTCTCTCTCTCTCTCTCTCTGATGGATCCTAGAGGCTTTAAAAAAATAAAAATAATATGTATTATTTTAAAAACAAAGCTCTGAATGTGTCTGATTCTCATTTGGCCTCATTCTTAAAAGCAGAAAGAAACTCTTCCCACTTAAAATGTTGTATCTCAAAGGAAACTAAATCACAAATGAGAACACTTTAAAATATCTATTGTTTTACTGGACATGAAGGAGATTAAATGGACAATAGAGCAAATAGTCTGCAATCAAAACACAAATAGTTCTCATAAAATTCTTCGAAGACTAAAACTGTGTGCATTCATTTTACAACTATGGCCCTGTTTACACCTGACATTAAAATGCCTTTTTGGTCGATCGGATCACATATAGACGAGGGAGACACATTCCCATTTACATGTAGTGTCTGTGTTAGAAATCAGGACTGGTGAGAGAACATTGTGCTTGGTACATTTTCCATCTTCAAACCAAACTTGGGTCTTCAGTCGACAAAGTTAAATCCCGTCTGGCTAGAGCTCTTCCCATAATGTTCACGCATGAGGTCAGTAGACGGAGAGTAGACGCTCTTTTGTGGCTGACCACATTCGACCACATGAGCGTTACACTACAAAAACAATCCGGTCGAATGTGTTTTCCACTACCTCTGAAAATGGTCAAAAGTGGACAAGCTCAAAACATTTTAGACACCTTTATTTAGCGTTGTCCACTTGTGATGTGATTGACCAAAACGCTTCTTAATACCAGCTGTAAACAGGGCCTACAGTACATGCCACTCCATTATGTCTCCTGAGCTTGTACAAATTATTGACTTATAAATATGTCTTGTTTATGTTTCACAAATATGGCCCATTGACTTTACTTAAAGTCTTTATCAGTTCAAGATTTGTGTCCTGAAAGGTTCTTCAGAGAGGTCAGATATGTAAGGCGCATGATGGCCGTTTTAGCTGAAACTAGGGGCATATGTGCTGAAGAGCCGGAATGGTGGCACTTTTCCTTTATAATATCATTTTGTCGCTGTTCCAGCCACTATCAACAGTAGCAGGTAGTCAGGGATAAGAAAGCAAAGAAGCTGTTTTTTTGAAGAGTCTCTGCTATAGAGGGTCTGGCAAATTAGATAAAGACGTCCGTCCTTCGGATGAGACGTTAAACCGAGGTCCTGACTCTCTGCACAAAAAAAAAAAAAAATGTTTGCTGCTTGTTCAAATTGCTTAGTTAAAATTAGCTTAAGCAACACAATTGCTATACATTTTGTCCAAACTTAATTGGTTTGTGTCCAGTCTGCTTAAATATATGTAAAATGTAAATTTACTAAATCCGTTTGAGTTGGATTACATGAATGATTTGTGTTGCATTAACTGAAACTGAAGCTTGTTAGTTCCCAGCATGCTTTGTATGTGTCTGAATTACGAGAGAATAAATGTTGAAATTAAGTGTTATTTTATGTGTTTTTGAGAAAATGAGAAAAAGGGAAGACTTGATAGTGTGTAATTGTGTTTAATGTTCAATTACATTGGAATTATTATAACCATTTAAATTACAGTGGGTTACCATAGTGGAGAAGAGTGGAGCATTTGGCTGTGACTGATACAGCAATGGACATAGCAAATACTTTGGCTGAAGAAGCATGCACATCTTAGCTTTTAAGATGCTAACAAGTGCTATTGGTAAGTAACAGTTGTCAATATCTAGAAATTAACTTGCCACACTAAAACACATTAAATCTTAATTGGATAAATTAATGTTTGAATTTGAATACCTGAATCACCCAATCAGGGAGCCTTTTAAAATTCACTTTGAAACTACTTAATTGGGTAACTTAAAATGACTTAATTCCATGATGTTGAAGTTACATGAATAAATTATGTTTGTGTAACTTAATTGGTTCATGTGGGACCGATGTACACTATCAAATCATGTAAATCCAACACACTTTTTTTTTCAGTGTGTGGTCACAAAAAAATCCCAGGATGTCTTTTGAAAGAGTAGGGGCGTAACTCCCTACTTACATCCTCCTAATCATCCCCATATATATATACTAATTGGCTTCATCACCGTCTCCTGTCCTCCAGTAAGCTGGTGTGTGGTGGACGTACTGGTGCAATATGGCTGCCGTCGCATCATCCAGGTGATGCTGCACACTGGTGGTGGTTGAGGAGATTCCCCCCTTCTATGTAAAGCGCTTTGAGTGCAGAGAAAAGCGCTATATAAATGAATTATTATTATTATTATAAAGGAATGAATTGTGTTGGTGGGACTTTGTTTGTCTCCAGATGTAAAGAGGTGGACAAGTAGATTCAAAGCACTAATTCAAAGTAAACTTTCTGACTGGTGCGGTATGTACAGTATGTGAGTTTTGCACCAGCTAACAGTGCCGCTCATCACTGTACACCCACAATTCCCTTCATCCGCTGAGATTTGAATCACACCATATGTTCCATATTGTCACACAGACTCAAATTATTTATCATGAAACAGATGTCATTTTCCCGTTGAGTTTGAATTGTTAGCATTTGTTTTTGAGCTCATGATATAGAGTTTGTTTTCAATATCATACATAATTTATGCAGCAACGTAGCAACAACAGAACACAATATGTATAGCCATGCTTAATATTATTGTCATGATTTTTTTTAAAAGACATTCATTAACTTTTTTATGCTAGAGTAATGTTTGGATAATCTAAATAAATCATACTAGTTTTATATAAAAGTAAAACAAAAGGCATAATTAATTTTAATTGTCTTGTTAATTTAAAGGCATTAATATCGCAAGCGCTTTTTCACCTCTAATGTTTAGTCAATCGAATTTAATCATAAAATAAATATAGGGGAAAAACACATTTCGTCATCATTTACTGATTCTCTTGTTGTTTCGAAAACATCTTACTTGCATGCCAAAAATCAAAACACAAAAGATACTATAACATAATTTGATATCTTGTGATTTAAAGAGATTCTTCAAAAAGGAAAACTCTGTCATCATTTAAACTTAGGCAAATAAGGTGCGTCACAAAGACGTCACTTTAAGGGTGCTGCCCCCGTGACCAGCTGTTGGACCCCTAAGGGTATTGGCACATCTTTTCTGAGAATGATCAAACCCTGAATGAAGTAAACCTGTATGAAACACAGAAGCTTAGAATGACATCCGGGTGAGTAAATTATGACAGAATTTTAATTTGTGGTTGAATTATCTCTTTAACTCACAATTCACTTAAAATATCCCCCTCAATAGCTCTCAAATATCATTTGTCATGCGCACACACTGACCCGGTGCACCAAACTTGACGTCAATGTTTCAATCTTGTCTTGTGACGGATCAAGATGCGCCAGGTTCAAGGTTTGTTCATGATCCAGTTAGACTGGAATTGTGGAACGGGCTGTGACGTTACGTCCCATTTTTGTTTGCTGTAAAATATTAAGTGGGACTGATGTCTGTGAAAGCCTGCCAGCACACACATGGAGCAGCACACACATTTCAGAGATACAGACTGGTGTTTGCTGTCAGCATTGGTCAGCTGGATGAGTGGGAATGGCCCAGTGTGTACACAAACAGCTATTGCTTCTTATTTCCCTGATGATCCTGTGATGGGGAAAGTTTATTCAAAATATTCCCTATTTAAATCCTTACTACATGTTCCTGGTGTAATGTAAAGAAGAAGGTTTTCTTTATAATCTTTCAAAATTTTACTTGTTCTGCCTCTGAAATGACTTTCAGAATGAGTTTTTTTTTTTTTTTTTTTTATGTTTTCATGAAACCCTCTTAAGTTTCACAATCTGGCTCTATTCCGGTACATTCATGGTGAAATATATTTAGTCTTAAATATAAGATTTATGTATTTGAATTGGATATAAAACTTCCATTCATTTTAATTATAACAAACTAATACAATGAATATGACACAGTCATACATAAATGTAGGTACATTTTCTTACAGTGATAATTACTTGATAATGATTATTTCAATCAACTCTCAAAATAGTTTTAGCATGTTATTGAAAATGGCAATTTGAATGTATAGGTCTTGGCAGATTAGATCTGCTATGCTGCAAGTATGTACTTTCTACTGCTAATAGACACACAGACATGCTGCTCTGAGCATGAATATACATACACAAATCCCAATGTTTGTCTCAATGAAAATCTGGCTTCTCGTTATTGTTTGCTAATACAGATTCATGTTGACTTTAAACTCATCTGAAGGTTAACGATTGCAAATCTAAGGTTTGTGCTGTGGCTTTGGGTTTATTCTCCTTGATTTTCCTCTGGATTGACATTGATTAAGAAATAATATGGGGGGGAAATGAGGTCAGCCTCGCTGCTGGTGATTGGTCGTTTATCTACTTACTCAGACAGTTTTTGTCTTTGTGTTTTTGCTGAGATCATTCTGAAGAAAGAATGATCAAAAGCTCCGTGAGCATTTTGGTGCTTATTAGCACTCCCTGAGTTGCTGCTAGCAGCCTTGGTCAATTTTGTATGCTGTCCAGAGCTTTTCTTTGAGGAGACAAGCTGTACCTGAAGTGCTCTTTTATGTAGACACAGCGGAAAGTACAGGGTAAAGCCCCAAACCCCAAAGCAAAAGTAGGAGTCCGACCAATACGATGACCTGTTTAAAGTATTTGATGTGTTAGCGCCCTTGAATTGGCTCCTCATCAATCTGTGATAAGTCTATCAAAAGCTATTTTACTTTTTCAGACAGCTGTTAGTAAGTATTGAGATTAGGGTGTGCTAGCTTTTGCACTTTTCTTTTATTGAAAGCTGGGACAAAGACAGTCAGAACGGACCACTTGAGACCAGTATATATTTTCATGTTGGTCCAAGCTGGTTTATGCTGGATCAGAATGGTGTTGAGCAAAACTTAGATGGCACAATGATTTCTTCCAGTGAAAAGTTCAAATGTTTTTATTAGTATTTGTATTTTATTAAAAGAAATGTAAATGTGACAGTAAAGACATTTATTACATTTTTTTTTTTCAAATACATTTGGATCTTTCTATTGATCAGATAATCATTAAAAAAAGAATCACAGTTTCCACACACACACAAAAAGCACTGTTTCTGAAGGATCACGTGACACTGAAAATTCAGCTTTGCATCATTTGTTATTTGAAACTATAATAATAGTTTATAATATCACTGCTCTTACTGTATTTTTTTATCAAATTAATGCACAATTCACAGAGAATCCGATTTATTTCGCAATTTTAAATCGCAATTGAACTGGACCAGCCTGACCACAGTTTTAAACCAGTCCGGTAAACTTAAAGCTGTGTTTTGCAGCAGGCTTCTGTGTAGTCACATCACTGACATCTTAAAGTTAAAATTCAGATCTTCTGAATTAATGATCAACACTGTAAGTTCTTGTTTGCGCTAATCCCTGATCTCTAATCGCACAGGGGCCTCGCTAAACTGGTGGCATCTCTAACTTATGACAGGAACATGACAACTGTGAGTTCACTCAGACTAATTGTGGATGTATCGAGCCACGCTGACATGATGTATAATTTTCCACACAGAGAGAAATGGAAGGAGGGCTGAAGAATGCCGTGTTGGGAAACGGTTTGACAAAGTGTGACAGTGATAGAAGCCGACTTCTCTTTGCTCTGGGCCTGCTGAGATAGAGGATAGCAGGTTGTTTGCACGTTCAGAGCAGCGCTGACAGGGATTATCGAGGGGAGAGACGGAGGACGATTGCAGAGAGCTGTTCTTGCAATTCACCCGTGTTTTCTTCTCTCCAGCACATCCTGAGCGTTGCGCTGACACCAAAATAGAACACGGCGCTCGGATGTGTGGACGTTTCACGCAGAGGTGGGCATTTGACGAGAATGTGTATAGACCAGGCCACGCTTTAACACTGCTTGACCATCGACTGAAAATCCAACACCGTGTTCCTGGAAGGGCCTTTAGCCTTCTGTGTGCTTTCATTGTAGGCAGTGAAAAGCATTCGTGATGCTGATGTGAATATCCCGGTGACCTGCCGTCCCTGGGCACTAATAGCGCGATACAGTGGATCACACTATCTACAGGCTCTCGTGAATAATCGAGAATGATTACAGTTCAGTAGAACAGCGTCTAATTCGTTTGAGGTCCGGGTCGGATCGGACAAAATGTCACCTTAAGGGGGAAACGTTTTTATTATTCTTATTATTTGCTCCTCTACTAGAGCTTTAAACCTTTAAGATCAACTTCACGCTATACTTTAATAACCAATATTGGGGCAAAACAGAAGAGCACATTTAGAATTTACTGATTTCATTCACCGGAGGCCTTTAGATACAGTACATATATGAAAGTGCTAATTAATCAAAGAATAACATTCCTCAAAGAAACCACTCACTGCTCTTGGCTGGCTGACTTTAGCTTTAATAAATAATCTAACTTGAATACTAGCACAAAGTACGACCTAAAAAATGCTCTGCAAGTTTCATTGCAGACCTGCTTTTCAGGCTCCAACAGCACTGAACTAGTATGCATCTGATAATCACTCAGTGGAGACTTGGTGACAGTAATGAAGTTGACTTTTATGATGTTATTCCTTGTATTTTGCGTATTACCTTTTATTGTTGACTTCAAAGTGGGGTTGGAAATAGTTTGCACTGGGACCACAGTTCCAATTTCAGCATGATATCACAGATATGCCAGGAACCAAATGCTGCACGTAATTAAACGAAAGTGCTACCGCTTTAAGATGAGAGGAGAGGTTTTGGTGTCTGTCCATGCTGTAGCTAAAAATAAAACAGTATATGAACATGGAAATGAACGGGAATGTTTTGTAGCATATTTTACTTTTAATTTGTACCTCTGATCATTCCGTGGGCTGGATTGAACTCCTCCAAGGGCTGTATCTTTGACTTCCCTAGTCTAGAAGAGTGTATCATGGCAGATTGAGCTAATTAAGAAAACACAAAGGAATTAAACCAGGGCTACGAAATAAGTTTGGCTGGTTAGCGTGGCCTCATTAACCCCTGCTGGTAGATGCTGTAACTACACCATCTGGTTCTAAAAAGCATCTCTGTTGTCAGCCGTTCAAAATGACTGTATTCTGACAAATGAAAATGTGATGCAACCAACATACACAAGCCTTCTGAAGGGTTGGTAAGAATTTTTTTTAGTATCTGAAGTCTCTTATGCTCACCAAGGCTGACTTTACTCCATCAAAATATTTTCAATTTATAATTTCTATTTGAAAGTTTTCTATTTGAATATATTTTAAAATGTATTTGCTTGATGATAAAGTTGAATGTTCAGCATCATTACTCCTGTCTTCAATGTCACATGATCCTTCAGAAATCATTTTAATATGCTGATTTGCTTCTCAATAAACGCTTCGTATATTATCAATGTTGAAAACAGTTGAGCGGCTTAAATTTTTTTTGGAAATCATGATATATTTTTGTATAATTATCCTTACTGTCACTTTCTATCAATTTAATGCCTTTGCTGAATAAATAAAAAATGACAAGAGATTCACTATTAGCAAGACTTCTATGAGTCCACAAGGAGCTCAATGGAGACAAAAGTGACTCATCTGCATAGTGTTGAATAGAGTTAGGAGTGTTTTATCTACTGTTTTAACAAGTATTTTGTAACATTTTATTTCCGTACTGAGCCACTGACTGCCTGGGCTCCATGAACAGAATGCCCCTTCTTTTCACATCATTACAGCATTTCCAAACATGCCTTATTTGTCAGGGACCTACTTAAAGTTTCATACAACATTAGTTTGAGAGAAAGTCACAATTAAGGGATCTGAGCAGCGAGCGAGTGATCAAGCAGATGCTGAAATGTGTGTTTTGTGGAGAACGTGAGCCGTGTCTCCACTCCTGGCTGTCACTGTCAGAGGCACGGCTGCCGCGCGTCGCAAAGACAAAACTCTATATACAAGCCTAATAATATTTAATCATAACAGCGCTCCGAGCAACACAACAACAATCCAATATTCCTTCCCTCCTTTCCTCTCTCTCACACTCTCGTTCTGAGTCAGGTGTGCGATAGATTAGAGCTGTGGGACTACAATAATGGGGTTTAGCTCATAATACGATTGCCTTGGTTTTAGTGCAGATTACATATCTAGTCTGCATGACCAGAGAAGAACCCTTTAACACAGGTAATTCCATCAGCTTTCATCAGGTTTTGGTGTATGTGTGCGTTCAAACACACACTTTAGGGACCAGGCAGAAATGTGGCCATTAAGCAAGTTCAAGATTTGATTTTGTTTAACCTATTACGTTTTTAATTGAATTTTGTTTATTATGAAAATCCATTGTTTGTAGCCTGGGCCTGGCAATAACTTTTTTGCTCATCGGCCACTGTGGCTAGTGGTTTTCCAAAGTGACTAGCAACTTAGCATTTTCATTGGTTGCATTTTTTTTTTACATCGATACCATGGGGAAAAACTGCCATATAGATATATTTTTTTATATTATCTCATAACTTGGCAGCAGGTGTATTAGGTATATCACTTTAAAATCTGACACAAGGATCCATTATACTGTTACACATGTGTTTTCTTTCTCAACTGTTTACATTCATGAAAACTCGCCAAGACCAGCATTTTGGCATTATTGTGTATGTATTTGACTGTTTAACTGCAATAAGCAGAGAAAATAACTCAGTTTAGTACAGAGAGGCGGCTTTATGTGCGTACACTTTGGGTGTGAGCACAAAATCTGCGGGAATTAGTAAAATGATGCACAATTCGTTCAATCCCATGCTAAAATTCAAGCCCTAACACTAACAATATTCCTCCGGAGCAAACGAAAGTGAGGGGAGGCGGGTTTGGGTGTCACTTGCTGTCGGAGAGATAAGAGAGAGACAAAGCGCTTGTATTGTGTATATATTCTGCGGAAAATATATAAAAAAATCTATTTTTTTGACAACACTACATTTACTCAGTTAATACTTAGTTTATTATTTCAGATGCCTTTTAAAAAGACTACAATTGAAAAATGTATATATTACATGCAGTGTTGTGCCTGAACGCGTTCATTGAACGATAGTTCATGAACTCGTTCATATTTTAGGCGAACGTGAACTGAACGTACTGTATTAATGCCTGATGAACGTTACTGCGAACTCGTTCATTCTAGTGTCTGTGAACGAACTCAGTTCTTTTCTCTCAGTTTAACTTCGATAAAGCGTTCCAGGCAAAACCCGGCTAAAACACACCATAAACAGGCCTTAATATGTTGCGAAAAAATACTCCTAATCTGGCAACACCAGCCACCAGTGTTGCACCGCCGCATGCGTCATCAAAACAAAAAACAGCAGCATGTAGTCGACAAAGCAGCGAGGACTGGATGCGTCGTATTGTAACGCCGGGATAGCTCACAGCCGAAGCCACTAGGCAAACTCACGGAGACGAACTCACGGAGACGATTGCCATATCACAACAGCTCGCGCTTTATTTCCCCAATCAAACTTGGGGCAACTGTTTGTCCCACGCTCCGTCCACAGCGTTACCAAACAAAACAAACAGATCAAATAAAATGAGCACCATTACCCGCATACATCGAGGAGCACGGTACAATACCATACAGATATAGAGTGTGTAGACAGTTTAACAGGGCGCGCCCAGCTCTTAAAGGGGCCACACCTTATATCCACTCGTTACAGTATGATCATTTAAACGAGTTTGGGCGGTGAGGATGGGAAAAATCTTACATTTCTGAGCAAACTTTGCCCGCCGATAAAATAATTGCTGTCTGTTGTTGTGGGCTGTGGCAATAATTAAAAAAAATAGCTTGCAACAAATTTATGGAAAAAAAAGAACTATGAACTAGTTCATTTTTTGAATTGTGAACTATGAACTGAACTAGTTCATTTTAAAATGTGTGAACTGAACTTTGAACTAGTTCATGTAGAAAGTGAACTTTCCCAACACTGATTACATGAAATTCAACCCGCCAACGTGGCTAGTATGAGTGACAGCGTTACACACCACTGCTGAAATACACGTGTCTTTGGGGGTCGTGAGTGTTAATGTCAAGCCCTGGTTGTAGCAGCAAGACTTGTAAAAAGAGCTTTGTTTATTGTTCAGACCGATAAAAACCTATAAACCCAACTCTTGAAATTGCATAAAACCAGACAATTTGATTTAAGCTTGTGATTTTGAGTAAACTATTGCTATTTTTGTGTGCAATATGTTTCGGATGATTCAGGAATGGTCCGTGGGCGGGACGACTGAGGTTGAGACTATGGTTTCTGCATAACAATTGTTTCATAAAAAGTTTCTTGGATCTTTGAGCCGTACCGAATTTACACACTCTTCTCTGTCCTTGCCAAGATGAACTCGCCTACATATTAGACCGGCGTTAATTCCCTAGGTTGGAAATTTTAAAGCCGTGCTCCTGCAATAATTGCAGTTCCTGATAATCTATAAATCATAGCTGTGAGGTCATCTCATAAGCTTTTATCAGCCCGAGATTAAGGAATACTCACATTTGCACCCCTCCTTCTTCTGTTCATCTCATTTTGAGGAAGACTAGCCGCTGGAAAAGATTGATTATGCTTTCTTCACAACAACGCATTAGCTCTTAACTTGTAATTTTGTGGTGTCTAAATGAGGGCTGGCTTATTTGCGACAGAGAGCAATTGTCATACCAAAACTCGAGCATTGTTTCTTAAGATAAAATGGTTAAATGACTATAAAAAAAAGATCACACCAGTTGTTAAAGCAATTTTAAACACTCTCTGAGGTTTAGAGCCAACATAAAAGTGTTTATACCTAACTTTGCCTTAGTAATCTGACATATTGAAACAGATATTGATATTCAAGAAGAAAATGTATTTGAGAGGAGAGGGCATCAGTCAGAAAGGAAAGTTATTAGACTTTTATGAGAGATTATGATTGATCTCATAACACCACACTGATAATCACTTACAGTAAGACTTGTAACTCGGTAAGACTTAGTAACTTGTATTTGGAAGGTACATAGGGTCAGTGTTGCCCATGTAGAGCCCCCTTCACACAACAACAACATCATTGCAAAATTTGGTTGTGCTGCAGACAGATCATCAGCTCGATTCATCACAGACAATTTACCGCTTGACTGTCCTCTGAGTTGAGACACATTGGTCTGCCTAACAAGCTGGCAGCTCTGTGGAAAAGAACATGACACCGATGATGACTATGCTGGAATCTTTTGTTCTGTTTAAAGCATGATGACATTTCCAGCATTCAGCGAGGGGAATGTTGTCAGGTGCAAAATATTCCCTGCATTTTTTTTTTCTTTTGTTTCTGTTTTAATGGTAGATGTAATGCTAATGTTCTGCTAAGAGTTCAAGAGACCGCAAGACCATTTTAACTCTTCACCTGCCATTGAAAGAATTTCGTGTAATTTATGATACCGTTATGATCCATGTTTTTACTGTTATGCAACAGGGGGCACTGTTGCAGATCTTCTGAAAGAGTACAGAATCTCCAGGTCAAAAAACAGGTGAATAAGAAGCAGAAACAAGTGATATAATTTTTTCTTATGCACATGTAAAAGAATAATCAAACACATGATTGTGTAACCTTTGGGGATGTTGATGGACTCGATCAAAAAAAAAATTTCTCAGCCTTTAATTAAAATGTTTTTACGAAACCCAAATTCAAGTGTTGATGAAACATAATGCAGTAAGATTTTTTATATATATATAATATATATAAAAAAAATATATATAAAAATCGGATATCCATTGCAAAAAAAAAAAGAAAAGAAAAAAATCTGGGCACCATGACAGTTTTGTTAGGGCTAGCTGGCAACTTTTTTTTTTTAAAAACCGCCCAAAAAGGGTTAATGGCTGAAAATTTGTCATTAGCATTAACATATTAATTTGGAAGTAATTTACGTTTGAGAATATATATTTTTGTATGCTCAAATTTAAAAATTAAATAGAAAGTGTAATATTTGTAATATGAATTTAAAATGCATGTTTTTTTTTTCTATAATAAAAATGAATACATGTACAGATTTTTTTCACATGCTAATATTTTCTGATTGGTGTACATACTGTATCAGTTTTCTATATTTCCTTTGATGTTTTGTCACCAATTATTCCCTAACAAAGTCAGCATCAGTATTTGGGTAAATGTCAGAGAGAAGGTTATGTTTCGTTTGTGATTAAACATAGGGTTAAAGCTTCAAGTATATCTGCAAAATGGGATTCAATAAGATTAGGAGGACACAACATTTTGAAGGGAAAATAAGAGGTCAAATTTGTAATTACTATTATTTTCACCAATAACTTTATGAAATCTAAATCATTAACAAGTCATTCTCACCTGAACATGATGGTTAAAAGTAAAAATAGAGAATAGTAAAGACAAAAGTCAGTCAAACACGCCCCCCTGTATACTCTTATTACACGAATACGTCTAGTTTTTACTCAAATAAAAGGAGATATTACCATACTGGTGCATAATTTTGGGTTTCGATGCATAAATTCATGCCGCCTATTGCCTGGAGATGGAAAGCAATGTTTCATACAAACAGCAGTTTTCTCCTTCAGAGTGTCTGCAATGAAAAAGAATCATGCATTGTTATTTTGTCCTTGAAGGGAACAAAATGCTTTCTGTATAAATCTACAAAATGAGGCTTTTCTGCCTCGAAGATGTTTAGAGGAAAGGATTTTCTGTTGTTCTGAGTTGTATTGAAGAGCTGAGAGCTACTAGCAGCTTTCTTGCTTGTACATTGTCACATGTAGATGTTACTAGTTCAGTGATGGTCCATCATATTTATGACGTGAAAGATCCTCACACAATTGTGGATTGAAGTGGATTTGAAATAGATTTGAACTGGGGTTGCCAGACATTCCAGGACATCATATTTCTTGTTTCATCCATTTCCTAAACTAGTGTAAATGAAATTGCAAGTAAAATTCATCTGGTTTTCTCAGTCTCAAGGCGACGTTTACTCTGAAATTAGTGTGCAGTTGTGTTTTGTGTCTGAAAACATTCATCACCGTTTCTTTACCACAGTAAAACACATTAGTGACAGAGTCTTACATCATAACCTAACCAGATGTGATAAGATTCCAGTGACAAGCAATGTCTGTCCACACCAGACACGACACGACTACAAGACTCGACAACATCAATCAAAGCTCACAGCCAATCAGAAGAGCGAGAGGGCGGAGTCTTGCAAGCACACGGCAATGATCTGGATATTCACATAATCAAATTCAGAAATATTACTCCTAACATTATAAAAAAAATATTTACTGAGTGACTGAAGCAGACTTGGTCATAGAATACACTTGTTTGTTCACATAGTTGACTGCTTTCAGTATGGAAGGTCATGCAAAATGATATTCAAACTCACATTGAATTCTTTTAGCATTAAATAAAGTGCATAATCAGTATCTGAGATTATCATTGTCTGATTAACTCTGATTGACATGTCTCGCGTCTGGTTAGGACAGAGTGTTAAACACCTGACTTGAGCAAAACTAATAATTTTATAACAAACAAAAATTAAAGTAACTCAACCTTTACTTTCCATAAATTGTAATGATAGTTAGGGTAAATTCCTACTTTTATATAGGAGAAACACAGTCCGTCTCAAAATTTCTTTTGCTGTACAGACGGACAGAGAACAGGAAGGACTAGTGTGAAAAATATTTGAGGAAAAAATAAACATTGTGACCTTTCGATGCATAAAATGGATCCAATTTGCTTATGCATAAGTGTGATTTCTGTGACATAAAAAAAATGAATGTATATATTTACATCAATTTATCAGGATATCCGCGCTGTCAGAGTGTTACAATGAAAGAAAGTTGGCAGCACTAATTGGAATATGTTAATGTAAAATGGATAGTTCAAAAAAAAAATGTTAGTTACTTGCCATGCTGTTTTTCCCCCAATGAAATACCAAAAGATCATCCATAGTACATTTATAGTGACCACAGCTGTCAAGCTCCAAAAAGGAAAAACAATAAAAAAAACACAGTAAACATATTTTATAAGCGCTACTAAATAATTTCAGAAAAGTCATATGAATATTTTTGATACTTTTATGATGTTTTTGGTCCTTTTTGAAGCTTGACGGTTGTTGTTACCATGTGAACTGAGTGAACATGATGTTCTTTTTGTGTGAGTGAACTATCCCTATTTGTGGTTTTAATCTTAGTTTTAAAGTGCTCCTATTATGCAATTTTAAAGGTTCCTAATTGTGTTTTGGAGGTCTCCTTCAATAGACTTACATGTATCAAAAAAACCCTCTAGTCAGAGTCTGAAAATGGTTTGTTTGAAGATTCAGTCTCTCTAAACCCCTCCTTTCCAAAAGCATATGCTCCGGTATGATTGGTCAGATGGCTCAGTCTGTTGTGATTGGTCGACCACTTACAACACATGTTGGAAATGTAACGCCCATTACCATACCTGGATTTAATCTCCGTAGGCTTCCTCGGCGCTCGAAACAGTGATACGAACAGTAATAATCCATATCGATTCCAGGCCTCATCCTTTTGAAGTGCATGCATAGTGGATTTGCGGCGCTGAAAACTGTCTTTTTGATTAGTGTGTAACAGAGAGTGAGACTGGAATTCCTGCCGACTCGTTTCTGCAGTTCCGAATCAGTTCTTTCTTTTAGGAGACAATAGCTGCGTCCCAACTCAGAGGCTGCATCTTTGAAGGCCGAATTCGAAGGCCGATTGTGGCACAGCTACTCGACAAAGGCTCCTTCGAATAAGGCCTTGAAATGCATCCTTTGTTTCCCGAGCAATGAAGGATATAACATAACTTCGCTACACCAGAATGCATTGCGCTCTGGTGACGACAGGATTTTTTTGAGAGAAATTGCAGTAATACACTAAGTATTTAAATGCAAGTATTGGGTTTCAGCTTACTTGAATATCTAACGATACAAATGTAAAAAAATAAAAAGCGGTTCAAATGTTGAGTTATTGTATATTGTTACCATATTAGACAGTAGTGAACCTTGTATTTTTTTCAGAAAAAAGTCTAGTACAGATGTTACTGTCTCAGTTAGGCGAAAACAATCATCCATAGGCTAGACCGTCCCATTTTACAACGCTCGGCCCGACCTTTGCGGCCTTCGAAAGTGTGGTCTTTGAAGTCCAAGTCTTTGGAAGGATACAACCTCTGAATTGGGACACAGCTAATAACTTGATTTGTTGTGCACTTTGATCTTTAAAACTTTGCAGGCCTTTTGCATTCACAAACAGCTAAATTACACACTGCATGAAGGGTAATATTTGAAAAGCACTTCAGGGCACTTTATGTCAGACCTCTCTTCTCAAACTCTCCGCTCTGTCTTGTTACTGCAATCAGTAGATTGAAGGCAAGTATCATCTCTGCTATATCCTTTATAGTGGTTATTAAAGATGGTTAAATATTGCTTCCCTCAGGTAATGCGGATTAAATGATGTGCTGTGTGCAGGTAGACTGCAAGCTGAAATTACAATCGTTATGTAGTGTATGGGGGGAGGGAAGATGGAGAGCTCATGGTAATTACGCTGCTGAAATAACCAGATAGGGTTTTATTACCAAATTTCTCCAGGCGGCAGCTAATGATCAACACAGGGGAAAAAAAGATCTGCTCCTCTCAGCCTCTTTCCTCACTATCTCATTCTCTGAAATGTAAAGTGTCTGCTAACGTGAATGGACTGTGGTTAAAGAGACTGTTTTCTCATTTTAAAGCATTCTCGGGCTACAGTGTTAAGTGTAAATGATGAGCAGGGGGAAATAAAGAAACAGCCTTCACACTAATCAGGTGTTCTTCACCACTACTATAATATAGTGTCTATGTGGAATTGGCAAATGTCACAAATAGGGAAACTAGGGCTATTTATTAAACAGACACATGGCATTTTGAACATGTAATTGTCTTTGTCAATGTTCTTTCCAAAGTATAATTAACATATACTGTCTGTCTGTAAATGTATGTATGTATATATATTCAAAAGTTTTGGGTCGATAAGATTTGTTATTTGTATGCTTTTATATATATATATATATATATATATATATATATATATATATATATATATATATATATATATATATATATATATTTATGCTCAATAAGACTGTATTTATTTGAGACAAAATACAGTAAAAGCAGTTACATTATTGTGAAACATTATTACAATAAAAAAAAAAAAATTCTATGTGAATATATTTTAAAATGTAATTGATGCCATTATTGAGTTTTCAGCATCATTACTCAAGTATTCAGTGTCACATGATCATTCAGAAATCATTCTAATAGGCCGATTTGCCGCTCAAGAAACATTTTTATTATTATTATTAATGTTGAAAACAGATGTTTAGGATTCTCTGATGAATGCATCCTTGCATTAAAAGTATGAATCTCCTTTGACCCCAAACTTTTGAACGGTAGTGTATGTATGTTAAATGTCCTATGTTGGCTATTCATGTAACAATTATATAAATGTTATGAAAGCGGTCAATACGGATAACTGGAAATGCTATAGATATACCTCAACATTAGACTTTCGCAGACCGCCTACATTACACTCCCTGACCGTCTGATCCATATTATACACAAAACTAGACAGTAAAAGCAGAATATCTGATTTTTGTGACACTGTCTTTGGTTCACCGCAGTTTTAAGGAGAAAATACTCAGCAATGTTGTCGACTTGTGAATATGTGGTGTTTTTAATGTGCTTTAAGACAAACAATGTGCACAGACACATAACAACATTAATAGCTTGACTTTCACCACAAGGGGGACTTGAACTTATTTAGCCAGTCTGACATGTCCAGAATGAAATGAAAGCCTAAATATATCAATAAGTCTGGTTCCACTAACTAACTAACTAACTGGCCTTTACCTTACTCTGTTTGAAGCATGCACTCACAAACACACACAGTCATCGAGCTTGTTTAAATAGAGCTACTGCTCATTCTCCACTACACCTAGAGCGAGCGTGAATCTTTTCCTCCCGCACACAGTGACACACACACACACACACACACATATTTACGTGTGCACATTTGTCTGTTCCCTGGAGGTGTCTGACAGCAGCCAGAGGGCTGCTAAGGGGCCTTAAAATTGGGAATGATGTGGCTGGAACATTTTCTTTCCTCTCTCTCTCGATCTCCATCACAGATGTGTACACTCTCCATTCTCTCATAATGACAGTTCCTCAGTCATCGCTGTTTATCTCATGTCTTATGGGCAAATATATGCATGTGAACCAGCTGAAATGCTTTTAAACAGCGTGTCTGTATGAGTTTGAGTGGGTTTGCGTGCATTTGTTTGGATGTGTGCATATGTATGAAGTGAATCCATGCCCCCCAGTCAGCTGAGCTGAAATCAGCCTAATTAAATGACAAAAGGAGGACAGGCGGTCTTCTCTTTCACAGCCTCCCGCTATTCTGCCTGACGCACAGTGGTTCTGGCAGTACAGCTCTCGTGAATTACACACAATCAGTGATGGACTTTATGAATCACTCAAAGGGGCCTTGTTCTACATTTGTATTGCATTTTATTGTGAAGTCCACTTATAATCCAGTTGCTAGATGCTAATACTGTGTCTGAAATCCAGTCTGTCAGCAGAGTTTGTGTAAGCCTGCTTCCCATTTAAGGACCTAGAACACAATCAAGTGAGCTTTACAGATAAGCAAGCAAATATTTAATGACTTATTTAAGTAAAGAAATGTGATTCTTGAAAATTCTTTCAACTGTTCCATCAAACATATATGGCCCATATTTATTATTCTCTCCACAACCCTCTGAACCACACAAACAGGATTGTGGTATATTATAATAAGCAGTGATGGGGACACTCTCTGAAAAAAAGATACAAAAGCTGTCACTGGGACAGTATCCTTCAAAAGGGTACTATGTAGGTACTAATATACACTTTTGTTACCAATATGTACCTTTGAGGGACTAATATGCACTCTTTAGGTACAAAGGTGTACCATTTGAAAAGGTACCACCGCAGTACCTTTTTTTCTGAGAGATACAGTACAGATACAGTTCATACAGTACTACATTCACACTGTACACACATACTGGAACATACATTTTTAATGGTCACAAATCAAATACAGTACCTCTGACAGTATGCGATTTCGGACAGCTTTTGCTACTGCATTTTTTTGTGTTTTTTATGGCTAATTTGATGTGAAAAATAGAACAAAACACCCAAATTGCTATATGTTAAATAGCCATTCACATCATATGTCGTCAAAAGCTCATGTCTTATGTGTCTTATTAAGGCGCTGATAGGTCTGAGATCATAACAGTGACCCATTTGTGCTGCTATTTTGTCACACTCATGTTTTTTTTTGTCAGCTGACCCTCTATAATCGGAATTATTTACTTGAATTATCCCTGATATTTAAATTCAATTCAATTCAATTCAAATTTATTTGTATAGCGCTTTTCACAATACACATTGTTTCAAAGCAGCTTTACAGAAAGTGCATTAAAAATGTACATAGAAAATACAGTTAGTTCATCATGTATTAATTTAGGGCATAACATATCGCCGGCGTTGAGTCGTCTCTTCACAGGCGTCGAGTCATCTCTCCACAGGCGTTTAGTCGTCTCATCACAGGTGTTGGATCATCCGAAGTCTCCGTGAGAGGCTGGATACAAACTGGAGCTGACGAAGGCTATTTACCTCGGGACTTGCGTAAAGTAATGTTAACTTTTTTTATTTTTAAATTGTAATTTTTATGTTTGATTTAACGCAGCATTGACATTTCTATCAAAATCTCTGCAGTTCCCTCAAAAAACCCTAAGGGTTCACAAGCCTCCTTTCTGTAAATTATATATTATGTGCTCACACAGATGTAGAGGATAATTGGCTCATTCATAAAAGGCAGGAGGTGAAGTTGTTTTATGAAATGATGCATCTGCATAGCAGCATCAGGTGTTGGCCCACCGTTCACTTCATCAATATGTGTGTCAGCAGCGAGAGACGCAGCTGTATGCAGGGTAATGTAGTCCGTTCCCCAGCCAGGAGCACAATTACACATGAGGGAAGAGAGAAGGCTGGAATGAGTTTATTCTTCAAAACGAGCAGATGATCCCAGCCTGTGTGTTAGACAGACGACACTATCATGCGACCACCTGCATTCACACGCGCCAAGACTCCAGTGTGTCATCAAATATGCATGCTTTTATTGTACTAATGTTTCAGACATTCACACATTGGAGCTGCGAAGAAACATTGAAGAACATTTATTGTTAAGAAGGGAATAAAGGCTTTTTTAGTTTGTATGTGTCGTTCTGTCTGTAGGATTCTGATGGAAGATATTTGCTTGGCTTGAGCTCGTTGTTTGTCACGCTGTGTGAATGATATCCGTATAATACCAGGAATTTAGCATGTTTGCATAATCCATTTGCATAATTACAGCATTTGGGATCTGAGTCGCCTAATTGCATTTATATAGATGGCGACTGATGAGAGTGATTCTAATCGATTGTCCTGGTAAAATGAGCAGGTAAAGGAATATGAAAGGACGAGCAGAAAAATGTGATGATATGGTTTCATTACTGAAGAAGAGTCAGACACTCCTGTCAGAATGAGATGAACGCGCAAAAATGCCAACATAATGATATAAAATGGGAAGCTCTGAATTTTCTTCAAGAATCATAGTTACTGTATTTTTTAACTATGAAAGTTGACTGTCTTGTGTTTGCAATTTGTGTATTGTTGATTATGAACCGTTGTCAATGTTACAAAGGCAGTGCTATGCTGCAATAAACAGCCTGGATGGGTTTTTAATGTGTGTGTGTGTTTGCAATCAGGTTTTATTTTCATATAGTGGAGGGAAAGCAATCGTTTATCACTAACTGTTGTGTTTATTTGCACTTCTCCAATAGAAAGCAGGGAATTCAGACTTTAAGAGGAGAATAAAGGGTAACTAAGCGTCTCACCTATTGCACATTTTACTTGCACTAACACTAAAAGGTTTGTAGAGAAAAAGAGAGGAGTGTGTTCATTTTATTCCGAACGAAATGACCATGTAATTCCAATTTCCAAACTCATAAGAATTTCCTCGAAGGATCCGAAGGCCTTGCAGGATGGCCTTGTTCTCTCCTTCAGACAGACTTCTCAGTCGTACAAAAAATTGAGAATATTATCGTGTGGAAAATAACTTCTCTCAGGGCTTCAGCCTTAATGCCTGGTTGCAACAGGAAATCATGTGTTTTGGACTCACATCTGAAGATCCCCTACCTTTTATATATTTGCCATAAGGGGAATCGTGATTTGCTACTGATAACAAGAAAGAGCCAGCAGGTGTTATTCTGAGAGATGGAGTGTCAGACTCCAAAATAGGTGAGGCAGAGAGGGACAGAGCAGGAGGTATTTCTTGTTGAAATCTACTATGGGTAATATTCTCACTTTTGACTAATGGTCACATACGGCGTAAATGCAGGCTTTCTCCAGACCTCTATTGCTTGACATAAAAGCCATTTTACTGTGGCTTTCTTTCATCTGTGTCTTGGGAGTGCTGTGCCTCCACGGCCCGAGAAAGCCTTGCTTAATCACTTTTAATGGCGGCAAGGTTTACAGTCTACTTATGGAAATATCAATACCTGCAGCTTTATGAGAAAACCCGTTTTATCAGGCGCATTTGTACGACTGTAACTCGCAGCGAGGATGTCGCTTTGTTTCTTTTTTTCTAAATTGATCTCAGATGATCGGACCTGTCTGAAACAGTCAAACGTTCACTCTCACGAACACAGAACATGAGTGTGGGAACAGCATCAGTATACGTAAACACTGAAGTTAATGTGGGTGACACAAGTTCATGTTTACCATCCATATAGTTTATGAACTTGTGAGAAATAGTTTTAGCTCTGGAACTCATGTTATAAATGTGCGTAGGTTTAATTGATTTCTCAGAGACACGATATAAGCCTGTTATATCGATCTCATCTGGTTTCATTTTGCATTTTAAATGACTACTAAATAGTGTAAGCTAATCTTTGCACATTAGTGGCCTTGTGTGGAAGTCTCCACTCTCCATGTAAAGTTTTCATGTGAATTTATTTAAAATGCATCACTCAGAGTTTCTCACTTTTCAGATTGTATGCGAATTGCTCGGCCAGATGGATAATTACCTTTGCTGACTGCAAAGCGGCGCAGCTAACAAGTTGCAGCCTACCATTTAAATTTCAGCATCGACTTCATAGCGCTTTGCTTGTCTTTGATTTGGAAAAGAGAGAGAGAAAATGAATTGAACCCCCACGGTGATTTGATTTAATTTACTGGGAAATATTCCTTGTAAGCTGCATGGTGAATCTGGAGAGGTGGAGGGACTACTGCATTTGAAATGATCACCTGCGCTTGAGTTAAGAGTAAGTTTTATCAAAGTGTCCTTCCATTCTTCTTGGCGTCATTTCTCCTCTTTCATTTTCTTCATCTGCTGCGATTTTGAAGCTTCCAACTTGTTGATAATTTTCCCTTTCCCATAAGGCCACAAATGTGGAGAGAATAGAAGAGAAACATTTTTTAACATATTTTCCTGAAAACGAATTACTTTTTTTTTCTTTAATGCTTTTCTAAGTGAGCAACAATAAACAAGGCGGCGGAGCTTAAAACGTAAATTTCACGTTTAAACCAATGGTGATGGAAAATAAACAGTATTGTGACTTTAATAATCAAATAATCAAATTGTGATTATGCATTGCAAGCTTGCAGCTTAAATTTACTCTACTCAATGGTAAAAGGCTAAGGCTTAACAAACATGTTAAATTTAGCCATTTAACTTGTTCTACAGCATTTATGCTGCGTATATGAGTGATACCTCAAATTGTGTGGCTTGTTGACAATAGGTTTGCTATTATTTTCCAAGGAACTCTGGGTAATAATAGAAGCTATAAAGCCCTTTCTTGAAGGAGGGACCATCTTTTCACTTAGTAATACCAACCACATAGCATGCTGAAAAACACTTAGAACACCATAGCAACTGCAAAGCAACACCTTGGCACCCACGCATGTTATCCTATATCATGAAGGTATCGTCTGCACAGGCAAGTAAAACTCAAATTTTCTTCAGAAAATGTAAAAGTATATTTTTTATGCTTTTTCTATCTTCTGCTTAAATGAAAAACTAGAGATGCACCGATCGACTGGCCAGGGACCGGAATCAGACGATTTTCCGCTTGCTCTGCTCGGACCGGGCGTCTTTCCGATTTCGAGCCGGTCCGTTTAATTACCAGTGGTGCAGGCAATAAATTCACAGCCACGCTCAGTGACTATGTCTTGGGTGGGAAGTTCTTCACTGTGAGTGAAGACGACACAAAGTTCGCAATTTGTAATACTTGTAAGGCCAAAGTAAACCATGGGGTAACCACCACGAAAACATTCGGAACAACAAACCTAATTATAGTGTTGTCAAAAATATCGATATTTCGGTACGTATCGATACTGAAATATCTGAAAAGGTTCCAATACTCCTTTTCTGCAGTATAGATACACCGATACCAGCTGCGTGTTCTCACTCTCTCTTCTCTCCGATGGTGAATTGACTTCTGTCACTCACTTATCTCATTCGCTCCCTTTAAATAGTGCTTGTATTGCACATAATTTGGCATGTTTTCAGTTAAACACAGTCAGTTTTGGAACATAAATAGTTGAGAATGATAATGCATGTTTTGTGAAAGTATATTGGATCTGTGCATAAACTCTTAAAGTGACAGCAGCCTAATATTCCTCCTGTTCACGTCATGTTAATCAAAGAACAAAGAAAGAAAATCACTCTCTTCTCTTGTCTGAATAACTTTTGTAACTTTAATTACAAGTAAGCATTAATATGTATTACATTTTTTACAATGAAGATTATCCCGTGTTACTTTAATTTCTGTAGTATTTCTTAATCTGAATATACTGTTAGACCCACCTGAAAAACTTAAAGCTGTGTTTATTTCATATCTCTCTTTACTCTATTGCATTTATTTGTGCTGTTGTTTGCAATTTGTTCTTATTGTATTACTGGTTTTTTTATGGGGGGAAAATTTGCATTGAAGAAAAGTAAATTTTTGTATTTATATGCTGTCAATTCTTAGAATGAAAATTCTGAATCGGCAAAATCGGTATTGGCAGGTCACACTTACAAAAAAAAAAAACTGAATTGACCAATACATTTGCAATGGGTGCTATATAAAACAACTTACATTCTCTTCTCATCTGTAATCAATCTGTGCTGGCCAGTGTTTCTCTCTTGTTCACACCACAAAGGGAACAAAAGCAGCCCTATATTACTATGCTAGCCATGCAACACTAGAGCAAGCCTTAAAGGGACACCCAGGACAGATTCAGAAACCCTGTGCTCAGTAATATCAGGAGCTCTGGCAAGACTTTTACACCACATCATCACCCAAAACACTCCCCAGACACATCAAACTGTCGTGGCTCCTCGTGGCCAAGTCGTAAGTCTCTTTTTCTCTCAGTCTCAAATCCCATTTACTTTCTCCATTGAGAAATAGATTTTTTAACAATAACATATACAACTTTCAAGACACACCTGCAAGTCAGATCTTAATTTAATTATAATAGTAATAATAATAATTTACATAAATGAATATCTACACAACAAGCCAAAGTCCCGTAAAGATATACTGTATATATTTCTCTCGTATCACTCTATTGTTTCTTTCTTCTCACATAATAGAGTAATTTCAACTTAGATCAATATTTCATGTCTATATATTTATTTATTTGGCAAGTCGCTGCATAATAACCAGTATAGTGTACATTCAGCCAGTCATTATCTCCAAATAAAGCCCTTCAGGGTGGCTGACTGCACATTATATGTTATAATGTGTCATTTGTAATGTTTACTGCAAAATTGCGGGGAAAATTGTAAACTTCTGCAGGAGAAGTTGAAATAAAAATGTTGCTTTGTTGATGTATTTCTTGTAGTCCGTAAGTGTTTTTGTTTTTGTCACCAGCGGTTTCATCAAAGACATTTGTATTGAGCGTCTCCCCATCGATGATGCCAGTGGCCTTGAGATACCGACTCCTCGAGGGGTCACCCTGATCTTCACATTTATAGAGCCTGACGTAATGTTGGCACGAGCGCTGGGACCATTTGTTCTCTCTGGATGGGCGTGTGCCAGCCAGAGCTCTGGTAATGGGTTGGGTGGCAGACGGAGACAGTGGGTGCATGATCACTTCAGTGTTTTTCCATTCTGACTAAAGCAATGGTTGTGTCTCAAAACAAAAGCTGGAGGTGGACATAAAGATCTCCTTTCACACAGACCATTTACAATAATGACGTAATTTCTGTATGTTTTTTTTTTCCCGACCCTCTATGACATTGGATTAGCCTTGTGTGTGTCTCGATGTTGGGGAATAATTATCCATAACTAACATATACTGCCAACTTTACATTGTTCACTATTGTGACATTAGCTCAGTGGTTTTTACAATAGTAAGGCCCATCCAGTAATGAGTTGTGTCATGAAAAGTCATTACTTCGCTATGATTGTGTTTTGTGCTAAAATGAACTGAGGCAATAATCACAATCGAATTTCATTTAATTCGGATTTAAATGATTCACTCGAGGAATCCCTCTATATTGTTCCCAGATTATTATTTTTTTTATTAAAATGAAATATTTCATTTCATTTTGATGTCACCATTAAAGGTACAATATGCATTTTTTTTCACCGCTAGGGGTCGCTAACCTCTTTCAATAACAAAGGCGTAGGTTTATGACGCAGTGACGAGCTGAATGATGGGACTTGCTGTCAAGCTGATGGATCTAATAATGTTTATGGATGAGTGAAAACATTCATGCGGTATGAAGCAGGTCGCGATTGTTAATATGAGACATATACTGTATCAGACGCGAGTCCCGCGTATATAAAGGAACGAGGACATTTCATTCTACCTAATACACTCAAATGCTGAATTACTACTCAAAAGTCAGTTTATTTGACAAATTAAACTTGTGAGGGAACGCAGCGCTGTTCCACTTGGTCTAACGTTAACTGTTACATACTAAACAGCATTATGATGTTATTCTATGTGTTAGTTCGTTTGCTATATGAAACTAGCAGTAACGTTAAGGTAGATCAACATTAGAATAACATACTGATCATATTCTAACATTTCATCATGTTGAGCTATATAACATTGATTTGTTTTATGCACATTTGCTCACCTGTCTAATAAAGTATGTGCAAGAGCGGTGTCGCTGTCAAGTCGTGACTTGTGAAGCTCTGTCAAGTCCAAGTTAGTCGCGGACGTGGAGCTCTCGGCATCTAAATTTTCTCACGAATTAAAAATAGTTGGAAACATTTGGAATATTGTAACTTATCAACTTAACAAAATATATAACACTGGCCTTGTGATTTTGGGATATTTTAATGCAAAAATTTTACATATTGTACCTTTAATTTCATTATTTTATTGTTTTGATGAAAATAGTATTCACTAGGATTGAATAATCTTAAATGAAGTAGTTTACTGTACAACAAAAGTTTTTTTATTTTTATTTTTTTAATGAGGACATGGAAAAATTGTGTTATAAGGACCCGATGGATGGATAGTTATATGGATGGATAGATGGATGGATAGTATATATATATATATATATATATATATATATATATATATATATATATATATATATACTGTGTATATATATATATATATATATATATATATATATATATATATATATATCTGTGTGTGTGTGTGTGTGTGTGTGTGTGTATATTTCATAATTTATTCTCCCATTTGCATCAAAGTAGTTATACTCTTTTAGTTTTGCTCCAAACCACTGTTTTAAATGGATAGCTTGACTAAAGTCTAAGTGTTTTAAATAATGAGTTGCTTGTGGTTTGGCAAACTACAGTCTGAATTATCTTCCCCAATACTGGTCTGTCCAAGCCACAAGGAATCAAGTTGACTCTTCATTAGTGTTTTCTGTTGCTGCAATCCTACACCTCAGTGTGGTTCATCCGAATGACTCATTATTCACTACCTTACGATGGGAGTCATTGAACTGAGATCAGCATGTCACCAGTGGAATGCTCATGTGTGTTTTCATGTACGAATGTGTGTCAGTGTGTTTCTCCAGACTGAGGGCTGTGTCGGTGCATGTTCTTTATTAGCCGTTTATCGGAGTAAACTTAATGAACCTTGCCCTTGGCTTGACTGTTCTATTGTTGCTGTGCTGGAGCGAGGGACCATCTGATCAGTCCCGTCTGTACAGCACTCCAACACCTTCTGTCAACTGTGAAGTGTGCGTCTGCTGCCGTATGTGCTAGTGTGTGTTTATGCATTTCAGATGGCATTAAAGCTTGTACTCTATAAGCCTCACTTATAAAACATGAAGCAGAATACATTTCTGTATACATTATGACTTGTTAATAAAGTAAAATAAAGTATTAGCAGATATTAAGCAGACAGTTTTCTAATTCTATAATGAGAGTTAGTTGACATGTAGTTGCAAAGTTATTGTTAAATGAATGTCTAAAGTAGACCATTGAAATAAATTGTTACCAAAAGAGTGGACTCCATCTATTTTAATTAAATTATTGTATATACATATTATTAATGATCCTATTTTTCCATTTTCAGACAGTAAAAAATAGGACAAGGTCTCGAAAACTAGAAAAAAAATGTCAGCACGAACTCCCACATTAATATTTTCGTAGCCTTGTGAAAATCTTTTGTTAGTGAGTTATTCATGTAATAATCCATCTGGAATCATCAGCTGAAATGATCCATCTAACCGTTCATTTACTTAAGCAATAATCAGTTCACACACGAGCAATTACTGCAACAATGTCAGTGACATCTCTATTATTATCATAAGAGACAATGAGAGACTCAGGTGCCGTATGAACTGGACTCCACGCCTGTAGTTTCAGTGGTCGTATGGTTTCTCCATGCAGAATGTCTGAAGTTAAGAAAAGGAGAAATCATCATATTCTTGAAACATTCTTTTTGGGTGTCATACCATTTGACAACCTGAATTAAACAAAAAATCTCAATGTCTAAATATCTGATATTTTTAGGAGATGTGCTGATATTAACACACAGTCATTGGACTCTACAGGGTTCATTTGTGTGATGTAATATTTTGTTTTATCATTTGATTGTCATGTGACAACAGAACATCTTCCTTCATGTTGGTTAAGCTAAGCTTTGATTGATTGGCCTACAAAAGTTTTCCTAATATCAGTCACATTTCATCATTTAATATTTAAAACTGCTTTAAAGCTTGAAGGTTTATTTCTAATAACTTTTAACTTTTAATTTGAGTTTTAATTGTTAATGATTTAATTATTGCAATTTCTGTGGAGTTACCCCACCTTGACACTGACAAAATAAATTAATAAATTAATTTAATTCAGACGTTGAAAACACAGTCGTCTTAAAATTGTATTATTGTCATGTCATTGTCTGCATTAATTACATTTGAATGTATTTTAGAATTACTATCACGTCATTGACCTATACATTTTGTGTGTGTGTGTGTGTGTGCGTGTGTACTCATAAAAAGATTTTGTATTTCTGAAGCAGAACAACTTCCCTCCCTGTCATTACAAAGATGGCGGTACACACACGAAAAGGCTTTGATTTCTTTCCAGCATCCTGCAGTCCAGCCTTTGATTATCGCACAAGGTGACATGTGCCGGTTGAGGGGTGCCATGGTGATGCTGGTGTGACAGGTGCAGTCATCAGACTGACTGGAGGTCAAACAGAAAGACCAAACAGCAAGCCAAACTAGGGCGAGGGCGTCACGGCAACCGAGCGCCTAGACGACAGGATGTCATGGCGATAGAGGCCGGAGACAATCAAGGATAAGAGAACGAGAGCCATTTCAATTAATAACAAAGACAACAGCAAACAAAGAATTGTGAAAAAATTCTCCATGGAGCTATATTTTTGTATTTTTTGGGGAACATGTAAGCGTTTTTTGTTCCTGCAAAATTCGCCACAATGATGCTCGGTTGTTGCTATGATGTCTCGGAGTGTTTAAGCGTGTTTATGTGCAGTTGCTAGGGTTTTCTGGTTGGGTGCTAGTTGGTTGTTTATTAGCCAAGAAAAAAAAGGCCACTCATACACACACACATATATTATATATTTACAGAATTGTATGTTAGATGTGATTAATCACTAATGATCAATTTGAAAGCACAAATATTTATTTGGTTTGAGTAGGGTCAACTTAAATTAAACAAATTTGTTTGAACAAATGAACTTTCATGAGTATTTAGAACTTTATTTTCACAAAACTGACACATTTTAAGTAATCTGAAATGTTTAATTGTTTTGAGTTTAATTAACTTGTTTCTTTTGAAACTGAACTGAAACTGGGAAGCTGGGATTTCCATTTTCCCAGCATGCTTTGCCATGGCACTCAAAAGGCAGAGTAAAAGATAATATTAAGTGTTAATGTTTTTTATTTATATATATACATGGATATTATGGGATAATGGGATTTTTTGTTGTTGTTGTTGCAAGATTAATGTTAAGTGGGAGATTTAGTAGTGTTTGATGTTTTACTCTGCTAATTTAGAATAGTTTTTCTGTTGTGTATTTTGGGGGTTATACCATCATGATGACGAGTTGAATATTCTTTATTGCCATGCTTATTCACCCAATTGCTATGTTAATATATAACAATATATTATATGCCAATATATGGTGTATTTTAAAGGCAAAAAAGTCCCATTTTACTGTACTAAAGTTGAAGTACTAATCTTTGAAGTCAGATGATACTTCTGTAAAAGAGTCATCTAATTAACTGTTAACTGATCTCAAATTTACAAACAATAACTCCTTGATGAAAAGAGCCTGCAACGTTAACTGCTGTTATCTGGCTTCTCTTTTCATTACGATAGACGTATACGAGTGAACGAACACATCTTTATGAATAGGGAGATGTCAAACACAATGAAAAACAGGTGGCATGATATTCCCTAAGCTTCCTGTGTGTGCTATTGTATCGCAGCCCCAGTTGTCTGCCACATAAAAAAATAAAAAAAGGATGCAGCACAGCTAATTTTCTACCCTTTAAAAAATGCTGGGTTGTTTCAACTCACATTTGGGTTTAAAACGTAATTTAAAAATTTTAACCGACAGCTGGGTTTGTCCATATTTGACCCAACCATGGTATACCAACCCAGCATTTTTTGGAGTGTATGAAATCATCTGGAAAAGTAATATAATTGGAAGAGTGACCCAAGCTGAGCTGCTGAACAACAAAAAGCATTTCAAGGATTTTATTCCTTTTGTTTTTTTTCACAAGGGTGATGGAGTTGACTTTCGGGAAGTCGCCACATCAGAGAGCGATCATTATTCATGGAAGAACGCATCAGTCACGGCACTTATTTGTAAACATGATATTTTGGAGGGGTGTGTGGGGGAAGAGGACGGCCATAACAAAGGAAAGAATATGTTTCCTAATGACACAGCTCTGCTTCCATGTTTCTGTTTTAATCAAGGTGTAGCTCGAGCGTTGCTTCCTCTGGCTTCTGATTGTATTCACCTTGGATGCCATAACCTTGACGTCAACATAATAACACTGCGGAAAAAGATTATTACGCCAGGAATCCTTGATTGTGAATGTTTTTAATCCATGTCCATGGATCTGTGAAAAAAAGATGCACATTTCACATTTCCCTCTTCTCAAATATCATTAAATGGTAGATGTTTAGTCATAGAGCATAAATCAGATTGTAAATGAGGAATAGTGCTTCATTTCTTTTAGATTCATAGAGAAAACGAAAGCTGTTGGTATTTTCTTTGAAATAGATCCCGTTGTTTGGTTCTTATCACCTGAATTTGTGTGCTTGATGGTGCTTATTTGAAGAAGACATGAAATGGTTTCCTGAATGCTTTTAGCGTATGATGTATGATGATAGTGAAGGTGGCGTAACACTAAGCTTTACTAATGCAAAATGATTTTAGACTCCACATTACAGTAGTTTAGCAGTATATAGTGTGGCATTTAAATATTCAAAATTGTTCAACTGGATGACAGAGCATTCATTTCCACTTTCAGCAATTGGTTCTTTGGTTCTTATCACTTACATTTGTTGTCACAAAGGCTGTTTTGATGGGGTTTTTTTTCTTTAATAATGTGAAAGGATGGAATTTACACAATAAGACTGGTGACACAAGTAAATAAGGTCTGTTTTTATTTCATGTTAACTTATCACCAATGATTGGACCATCTTTGATGAGTTTGGTCCAGGCCAACCCGGTGGTCGATGTACGGTGGATACGGTTCGTCTGTTTGAGGCAGGTCTCGTGGAGCATCAATTTGCATGTTAATGGAAGATGCAACCCTGTCAGCAGAATGGAAATCACAAATGAAGGGACAAAATGGGAAGAGAACAGAGCAAGAGTAATTTAGTTAACATGGCTGGAGCAGAGGGTCATTTGACATGATCAATCTCACTATGCGATTGAAATGATATCATTAAGACGGAGGAAACTTGGAAATAGGTTTAAAACGCATTGATCGAAGACACTGGGGAAGAATTGATATCACTGTTCTGACCTAACATTTCCCAGGTTGAACTGAATATGTGATGTATTTCTTAGTAAAGGCCAGTGTTGTAAAATTACTGTCTAATTCCTTTCTTACTGTTGTTTTTTTAAAGTTAAATTTTTTGTTCCAGTGTTTATTATACAGTAGTTGATTTAAATCCATTTTTTTAATTCATGTGGCCTCATAATCTTTAATGGTTTTTTTTTTTTTTAAACTCATGTCACTCATGAGATCGCAGAAATTCGCAAATGACAACGATCCAACAAACCAATCATTTCCCGAATCAAGTTGATCACAGTAGGTAGGAAAGAAAAGATGGTCACAATTTCCGACTTTACACAACTCCTAACCACAAGTATTAAACTTTGCTGCATAACTTTTTGCATAAAACACCCATGAAACTCTAAAACCCTAGTAAACACCAATGTCCTAGCTACCACATTTCAACAAATAAGCCATACTTAAAAAATGGGCAGAGAAGTATTCCGTGTTAAACAAGTTATTTTTGAATTGAGGAGTAAGGCTAATCTAACATCTTTTATTATCCTCGCAGCGTGTCGGTTATGCGTTGATGGCCTATGAAAATTTAGTGGGGCAAATTAATTGTATTATTAATTTAATAATAAAAGTAAAATCCTCTTGATAAGGCAGATGGCTGATGCTTCTGACGATATCTCGATATCATTGCCTAGTAACCACCAAAACCCCACAGCTAAATCACTCAGAACACCATAGCAACCACTCAGCAACACGTTCCAATCATATATCAGCACCAGAATATCATTAGGACAACTAACCAAAACACTCTAGCAAAGTAACTCGCTACAAAAATACATAGCATCCTGCCTGGGATTTTTTCGCAGTGGCAAGCACTACTCACATCTCCTTCAGCAAATGTGAAAATTGTTCTCCCTCTCCCTCTCCCTCTCCCTCTCCCTCTCCCTCTCCCTCTCCCTCTCTCTCTCTCTCTCTCTCTTTCTTTCATAATTGTTGTCACTGAACACAGCACTTTATATGCAGACCAGTTGAGTAACCTCAGGTGCTTGAAATACAGTCTTTTGAACAGGAAACTCATTCAAAAGAGGAGCTTTTTTAAATAAAGGAAATGCATTTCATCGTTGGAGTTTGAGGGTGAAATTGTTTTCTTCTGTGAAGTGTGTTTCCTCCCTTTTTCTATCTTCCTCCATTTCCTGTGGTGCACAAGGGTTGTCTGTCAAAAATCAGAAAATCCTCTCAAATTCACCATAAAGTTACTGTGGTTTGAAAGCTCTCACACATATAATACACTGCTGGAGCAGGAAATGTGGGGCAAGTTCAAACAGAGACACACACTCTCCCTCTCTCCTCTCGTTCTCAGCGCCCTCTCTCTTTCCAATCTCATTTGTGAAATTCATTTTCCTGTCACTGTGACTCAGTCTCTAATTCATCCCTCATGATTCCTCATGTCAGTCCCATAATGCCATGCTCCTATGCCTCCTCAGAGACCATTAGAGGAGTGATAGGGATGGACTGTGTCTAGCTCAGTGATGTGCGGGCGGTTTGTGGGGAAGGGGAAGGCAAGGACTCACAGACCATCAGTGCACTGTCTAATATTGTGCTCAAAATTGGCTTTTCCAAAATGGTAAGCTCCAATCTGATTGGCTGGCTCGACGCAATTACCTGGAGTCAGGGTGACCATTATGCCAGGAAACAAATATATATGTTTGTACATTCCCAAAAAACAGTTCAAATAAGCAAAAATTAGCTGGAGCTGCCAGAGTTTGGGAGGCTCATGACATTGGAACTGTACTGTTCTTTATTCATTCAGGAAGTTCTTCACGGAATATGATTTGTGTTGCGTAAAGGATTTTGAAATTCTTCAATTTGAAGGGGGACAGGTCTGATTCGATTTCTTTCAAAACACAAATAACTAAAAGTAATAATGCTCAGCATTGTTGAGCTTGTTCAGCAAGTATGCCTGAAAATTATTAAAAGTTTAATATAATACATTCTCTTGAACTTTCTATTGATTCAAAAATACTGAAAACAAATGCATCATAGTTTCTGGAATAAAAAATTAAGCAGCACAACTGTTTTCAACATTTATAACAATAAGAAAATATTCCTTGAGCAGCAAATCCACATATTAGAATGATTTCTGAAGGATCACGTGACATTGAAGACTGGCGTAATGATGCTGAAAATTCAGCTTTGATCACAGAAATAAATAAATAAATTAATATAGAAACAATTCTCAATATTACTGTATTTTTGAGTATAAGAGCATAAGCATATGCATCAAAACATAATATGTATAATATATATATGTATATGGATATATCCCCTTCTTTAATTTTCAAGTTTTGGCCAATTCTGGATTTCCGTCACTGAAAAAGTCCTCTACGCAGGGGGTCAGGCTAAAGCTCTGATGCCACTGTAATTGTACGACAGAAACTTGGTATCAGCACCACAACCAGGAGATAACACCGTTTCCTCATTCACTTCGAAGGGAGTGGCAGTAGCAATTAAACCACTTTGACTCCATCTGGTAGATTAAAAATGCTGAATGCCTGCAGGAGCCTGAAAATTACAGAGTGGCAGCCCAAAAAATAACAAACTCCTTTCAACATTGCCATCACGTTGTAATAAACACATATGTCTGAATGTGGGGAGGCTGTTCTTTTCTACAGTTAGTTTATTTTCCCTTGATAACTGAAGGGAGTGACAGGTCTCCCTCCGGGGATACATATTTAAATTCACGTGGAAATAGGGCTGGCTTCTATAAATGGCACGCGCATACAGTACGCCTTGTGAATAAAGTGACAAAAAAAATCTCTGAACGTCAGCGTGTATTGTGGATTCATTATTATTTGTTGCTGATGTGATTGTTGCTGCATTATTCCACATTTGTATCACACATTACGGATGTAAATCAGACTTTGTGCCATTATTTGCATTGCGTGCTCTCACACAAACATGTCAGAGTGATGGAAATATCGAGTCTGGCCTCTCGTTCAGGAGCAGGTATGGAGCTCTATAGTCCTGATGAGAGATGAGGGCCGAATCTAACGCTGGTTTATGGGACACTGAAGCACCAAATGGCCCATGTTATTGGCTTGATGACAAGAGGGGAATGAAGCTGCCATGTTAGGAATAGATAAAGTCCAGAGGAGGGTTGATCATGGAGAACCTCTTCTTTAAATCTGGATCAGCGTTGGACCTTCATACTTATTTTGTTTTCTAATAATCATTTGTTTTTTACATTGTACAAATTCATACACGTTTGCCTCGTCATAACATCGTTACACGTTCTCGTGAGATCAGGTTGGGTGTAACAACGGAACCTGTACAAACACACACTGAACATGTCACAGTTAATTTGTTTCGATTCCCACCCTACTCAAGAGACTCAAGAGAAAATAAAAGAGCAACAACCACTGAGAATGTTGGCATGTCTTCATAGGTTGGAAAATAGAACTAACCAAGAAAACAAACATTGTTTGTTTCTGATTGTGTTGATCTTGGTATTAGTCATCTGTCCTTTGTCCCAATGTATTTTAAAGTGATGCCATAAAATCTCTTGCTTCAGCGATTCTTCCATTTCCTGCGGTAACTCTGGCAGTCACTTGTTCCTTATCACACCAATTAGGTAGAGACATGGCGCTTTGGCTTTTTTCCCCTCATCAGACACTCCTCTTTTCCCCATTCCATGTATTCATCGGTTCTGTCCGGCTACAGCATGTGGCTGTCTTTCATATACAGTTCATACAATTCTCGCAAACACAAATCAGCGATCTCTGATCTCCCTCTACGATGCATTTTTCAAAGCTCTTTGTTCATTGTAGGAAATGTTAGAAATGTTAGTTGTTATGGTGTAAATTAGAAGCAGATTTGAAACCCTAGTGCTCCAAACAGTATTGTATTACACAAAGTGTATGAATAATAGATGCCTTGTGTCTGGGATTCACAGACTGGTGTTAAAATGAAAGTGTGTTTTCAACAGAACGGTATTATATTACCGCATTATGAAAGTGTTTGGCTTGAATGCAGGTCGTAACGACGGGTTTAATGTTGGTCTGTATTCGGGAAGCTTTTTGTTTGATTGTTTGTGTGACAGATGTGAGTGACATAAGGAAAAGAAGGGATATTCCGTGTTGCTAAACACCGCTGAACCGGGGCTCTTCTTTGAAGAGATGAGGTGATCGAGTTAATCTCACACCACTTTATATTTAGCAATTCAAGCTGCTTTTTAAATCAACTTTAGGCCCGATTTCTTTTTTTTTTATCACTCAGCAGCTGGTGGGAGAGAGAATCTTTTAAGCTGGACTGAGAACAGTTCAGCCAACGATCTATGATAACAGCCCAGGGCACAGTCTAGTCACGCACACATTTAGTTTTCAACACTCATAGGGACATTTAAAAACCATTCAATTGTCCAGATGTACGTTTTCAACACAGTCAACTTGTCTGAAAATGCAGTGATCGGTTTATTTTCAATCATGTGGAAATAAAACAAACAATATAGTGACAGTTTCATTAATTTAATTGTATTAATATCTGTACTTTTTTTTATTGATTTTTTCCTTTGTTTTTCTGTTGTCTTTCTACATGAGACATTTGCTTGTGAGGATTCATCATGAATGACCTGCAGCTCTAATGACGCTTTACTGAAGTCACAGTATATTTTAATATGTTTTTTGAGGACTATAATAGTTATCATTTACTCATTTTATGTTAATTCTGCCCAACCAGTGTCCAACTGTTGCAAATACTAAATGACTCCTTAAGGATTATCCTCATTATATTCTTGATTATATTTGACAGTGCAGTTGAGCTCATGATACCACATCAATTCCCACAATGCACTTTGTGTCCTAGAGTGGGTGGAATGTCAGTGTTATTTTCAATTGTCTCTTTATTCGCCGTGTGTTTTTTTTTTAAATTAGATATGATGCAAGCCTTTAAGATATTATGTTCATCTCATACAGCTTAATTTTCATTCACTCTAGGTCTATGCTTTGGAAGTTATGAACTCGACACACAATCCTAAGTCTTTTAGCTCTGTTTGTGTCCACAGATGGACCTCTAGGACCGAGAGGCTTGGTGGAGGCCACAGAGATGTGCACCCAAGAGTGTCTGGTGTTGGGCCACTCCGACAACTGCTGGATGCCTCCGAGCCTGAGCTCGTACCCTTCGCCCAAGTCCCCCGTTTCCTCTTTCAACAACCAAAAGGAGTGGGCTAAAGAGAGACTGCTCAATGGCCACACACTGACCCGCAGCTGGAAAGGTGAGCGTGGAAGCCAGGAGCAGTTTGGGGACAGGAAGACCTACGGGAGCTCGGAAGGACATTTTGGCAGCGGCGGTCACATGGCCGACATCCCATTGGCCAGCCTGAAATCTTACCAGCCCGCCTCTGGCCACGACAGTCCTAAAGAACAGCAGCTTTAAGAGTGTTTTTGGGTTCATTTTGTGTCCGTCTTCTCTCTCTCTATCGGATCATCCCAGCAACTTTTGAGAGCTTTAGTCCATTCCTCCTTTTTTTCCCCTCCTTTTCTTAGATCGATGCCTATGCGTTGTGATAGTTACGTGTATGGAGTAGACATAGACTTTAACGCTTATGCAGGACAGTATACTATGCGAATCCGACTCGCCGACGGCCCGTCTGCGGGATCTTCTCATGCAAATCCATAACTGCCCTCAAACTCTCATGGTTTGCTGCAAATTCACATTAAAACGGATCATCTCATACTTCGTCTTGAACAGAGACTCCAAACAAACGTTCAGGATAAACAAAACAGGGCTGTGCTCTATGTATTACGGTTATAAAACAAAAAAAAACAAAAAAAATATATATAACGGCTGACCAATATATACAAATATTGTGACGTGGTTGTTTTTGAGCTGTTTTGGAACTATATTAATCTACACCATCCGAGAAAATGGAATCCACAAACTGAGAAAGCTTTGTGCTTATTAACACTGTTAGTATCGTTTAGTCTGTCATCGTTGAAGTGTTTGTAAATAGGACTTAATACTAACCAATTTTATGTACTTGTAATAATCACATGGAATAGATCAGTGAACATGACAGCTGTCTTTTATCATTCATCGTATCGGCCTTTTGTCATTGACGTCATTGTCTTCTGGAACAGAGGACCACAGTCTGGATCTGTAAAAGCAAACATACACATGGTTACACACACACACAAACACAATTAAACATGCACACACACACACACACACCCTCTGTAGGAGAATTAAGGAACGAGTCCTGGGAATGTCAATCGGTCATAACATTGCACAATTGCCCAGTTTTTTGCATTTACTGAGTCGATGAACATGGCAAACTTATTTTTTCAAAGCTATTTTGTATTATTGATGTAAATGCTCAATTTCTACTTACTGACACGGAAAGCTTGATGTCTTTTCCTCAAAACAAAAAAGAAGAACGATGTTACAATTCAACAGCAATATATTTGTAAATTCTCGACATCTAATTTCAAATGTCAATCTTGTACATGTTTAATTGAACTCGTGCTTTAATTGAGAGTAGTATTTGAGAAAAAATGACTTTTTCTTTCATAAAATATCGTGTATGCCCACGATTTTTTGACGCAAGAGAAGTGAGTGTAGTTTTCATGTCTGTGAATTCATGACATATGCTACGTATCGTACCGACCTAAAGAATCAGCAGGCCCTAGTCTCTGAATGCCGAACACAGTAAATGTTTGTCAGGCTCCAACATACTCAGTCATTCCATAGGAAGAGTATATAAATAAAAAATGCACTGTCCAAACTGGGGAAGGTATTAAAAAAAGAAAAAAAAAAGAAAAAAAAAAGAAAAAACAACGAATAAACGTGATCAAAAAAGCATGTGCATTATACAAGGACTGGGATTTTAGTTTGATTTCTGTTTTTCCTTTAAATGTTTGGGCCGTTCTTTTTTCCCTTCTTGTCACATGGCATGGCAGCCAGTTCAGACGATGAAACCGCATGCTTACCAAGACAAAATAGCTTTAAAATGACTTAGTTTCACCTTCTTTTCATTGGGTTGATGATTATTGATTTGTAACACAGTGAGGTCATTCATTTTGTATAGCACTTTTATGTTTGATCACAATATTTAAAGTACAAAAAAGGGTATAAAAAACAATATGAAAAGAGACAAGAGTGGTGTGAGTTGCTTTCAGCAGTATGTTTGTTGGTTGTGGGACGTTTGCCATCATAGATATTAAACAGTTACTCCTTGTTACTGCTCTACAGGTATACCGCTACTGCAATAAATGTTTTAAATTGTGCATGTTTGTGGCTTGTTTTGTTCCATGTGCCATGTGTTTATTCTCATGAAGCAGTTTTATTGCTCAGTGATTGGTCTTTAAAATATCACCAAATATTGATTTTGATGGGAATTTAAATGTTTGTGTTCATATAAAATTCTTGAACTTTAAGTTCAAGTTCAGGTCTTCTTCTTTTTTCCTCAGGAGAAACAACTGAAAAGATGACATAAGGAAGTCTTCATTTAACCTCAGCGCTGTCTGAGAGAAACAACTGAGTTGAGATCGCAATGATTTGTCTTTCCTTCATTATTATTATTTTTTAAATATTGGGGAAAAAAATCTTCGCTCATCTAAATTTTTTCATCGCCATGTCCGTTGATATTTTAGACGATACATTTGACAACAATTTACAATGAGTATCAAGAACATAATTTTTTTTTACAGCATTTATTTATCTTTATTGATGTTCATTTTGATCTATACTATTTTTCATTGTTAATGCATGTTTGTTTTTACTGAATTAACAATTTATTGTTATATTTTCATTTATGTAAATTGAAATTAGCATTAAACTGGATTAGTAAATGCTTTGTAAACATATTTTTTGTTAATTTAATGCATGAACAAATGTTAATGAACAAATGTTTTTGGAGACTACTAGAATAGGTTTTAAACACATTATTTTTCACATATTTGACATTGTTGCAGCACCTCACTTCCCAGTCTGTCAGTAACACTCTCTGTTTAGTTCCTGTCTCGTTTTGAAAAGCACAATGTGCTCTGATTGGCTAGTTGTGCCAGTGCGTTTTGATTGGTCACCTGCTTCGAGTTTATTTTCATAAATGTCACGCCCCTTTCCATAAATCTGAGTTTGAAAAATCTACTAACTAACTCAACCAGGCCTTGTCCTTTTTTCTTCTTTTTTTTATTTTTCTTGTTTATTTTTGCATATGCCTTGGTAATTATTTAAGTGAGGAATACTGTGACGTGTTCGTTCCCAGAAGAACATTTAAGACTACAATGGAGACGTTTCAGGGAGATCAGAAACAGTGACACTGATACTCACCAGTGAACTCCCGGTGGAGGGACTTTGTGCTTTGTAAATTTGCAGACATTTTTTCATGTTCAAACCGCAACATTAAGCACTAAAGAAAGTTGAAAATATAAAAAAGTATGATAGGTCCTCTTCAAGAAATCACCCGAGCAAGGAACGTGACCGACGGCTGTGGAAATTTGCAGATGTATCTGCTGAGTTCTTTGTGCACAGATTTCATGTGGTTCTGGTCATTATAAAACAAAATACTGTCAACACTTTGTGACCTTCGTTTCAGTAACTATTATTGAGACAAAAGATCACAAGATAGTGTGGGCCGAACACATTGCCGAATTCTCGCTTAGCTTTCTCTCCTCATTCACCATGTTTTCCGCGTGGCGTTTTGCCCAAGCCGTCAGTAAAGTTTTTGTTTACACTGTCTGTGCTTGTGCTTTGGCTCTGAGGCAAATTGCTAGGAAGTGAATTTAGCATGAAACTGATGCCCAGTAATGAAGGCCAAGCATACAGGCGAGCAGTTGGAGTAATTATATTTCTTTTGCTCCCCCCTCCCTTCACTTTTTTCTCTTTCTCTGGTTTCTCCTCCTTCTGTTGATATGTTTATCTAGCCTCCCCCAGTAGACCTGCTTAAATTCGTATTCTCCACGCTAGCTATCGACTTGGGCTAGAATAGCTTCTGAAAAGCTTCAAAGCTAATTGCCTTGGAAGTGCAAGGGGAAGCAAATTAGTGTCACACCACAAGAAGGGAAAGAGACGTTCCCATTTCCTATTCATATGGCTTTGTGAGAACCATTTCCGATGTGCACCAGGCCTCTGCTGGGCGGTGAGCGGCAGACGTGCGGGACCAACTGAGATTTGGTCGAAGAAACATGCAGAATTTTCCTGAGTGCTCATTGGACGAGTCACAGAAACTGAACAAATCTGTCTTGAAATTGTGTGTATTATCGATAGGGCAGAAAATAATGAGCAGGTACAGGTCTCTGTGCAGAACAGGAACTAGAAACGTGATCCATGGTTGGTATGGATTCATACTGTGGCCAAAGATGCAATCCAAAAAGTAGCTCAGAGAAAAATAAAAATTCTGTCATTGTTAAAAACCTCATGCAGTTACAAACCACATATGACTTTCTATCTAAAAGAAGTGACACAGAATGTTCACTCTGCTCTTTTCCATAGACTGAATACAGTGACCTGCGGCTTTCAAGCTTTTATAAGGACAAAAGCACTATAAAACAGTCCATGCAGTCATAAAATATAGCTTTCTGTCAGGGACAAACCAATTTTTTTTTGTTTTTTTGAAATAATTGAATACATTTATTCAGCAAAGAGGCATTACATTTAACAAAAGTCACAGTAAAAACATTTAAAATGTTACAAAATATTTAAATTACCAATAAATGCTGTTCTTTTGAACTTTCTATTAATTAAAATATTGCCTTTGTCATCACAGGAATGCATTTAATTTTAAAAATGCATATTGAAATAGATATATTGTAAATTGTAATAACATTCACAATATTACAGCTTTTACTTTATTTCTGATCAAACAAATTTGTGTAACCTAATTGTGTTAATTATGCATAATTTACTGTTATTACTATATAACTACATGTTACAACATGTAACTATGTCACCTTTGCACTGAGGCCAATAAGATTATTGATACTTGTTGCATTTTCTAATCCCATTGTATCTGACATCAAACCTGTTTTAGCATGTCTTCTCTTTCAGGTGAAAATGAACAGCTCCTGTTTAGTGGCACGTAAATACCGTTCAAAAGTTTGGCCTTGATATGATTTTTTTAAAAATGTTTTTGAAATGAGTCTCTTATGCTTAACAAGGGTGCATTTTCTTTCATGAAAAATACAGTAAAACTGTAATATTGTGAAATATTGTTACAATTTCAAATAACTAAAGCTGGATGTTCAGCATCATTACTTCAGCCTTCAGTGTCACATGATCCTTCAGAAATCATTCTACAATAAGCTGATTTTGAAGAAACATTTCTAATTAGTATCAATAAGTTGTGATAATATTAAAGTTGTTACTTAATATTTTTGTGGAAACCAGGATCTTTTTTTTCCAGCATCATTTGATGAGTAGAGTTCAAAAGAACAGCATTTATTTGAAATAGAGATCTTTTGTAACATTATACATGTTTTTACTTTCACATTTGTTCAATTTAATGTCAATAAGAAAAAGTGTTTGAATTTATCTTTATCGCCCCCTGGAGTACATTCTCTAGCATCTTGTGTCTGGCTTAAACATAGTTTTTTAGGTCTCTAACCTCAGTAATGATAGTGCTGCGACATTACGAGTGGTTATAGATGGTGAGAAATGTGATCTATGCCATTGATTCTACCTCTATTGTTTCAATTAAATTCTCTCAAAAATCCGGCAGGCTTTTTGTAGACCCTGCCAACAGCTCTCAGTAATGTCCTGATCAATTTGGCCTTTCCCTGTTGTGTGTTTTTTGAAAACACCAATCTTTCAGACATTGATGTTAAGTAACATCCAACAACTAAATGCATCAATATATACGGCATAAAGCACTGCGCTGACGTAGAGAATGAGCTCACACATGCCTTTTCTTTGAAAAAGACAATGATTTGTGTCAATGACATGCATTTCCTTCTGTGCGATTTACAGTAAACATTCACGTTCTATTTCTGTGATCTTTATGTATGCTTTCTAGGGGCTTGTATGCTGTTTTTGTACAAGGGCATAGACGTATTTACTCTCATTCACACATCATTAATTGCCTATACCTGTTTCCCACTTAAGGCCACTTATTCCTTTACAAGTTTAATAAAATTAGTATCCAGCCTTATGGTAGGCATAAAAAAAAAACCTTAACCTTAATATCTACACCAGTGCACCAATTGAAATCTGAGTGTAACTAATGGGACTAATTAACACAGATGTAGCGTAGCCTGAACGCAGGAGTTCTGCTCAGACGGCCTTCTGTGACGCGCATGTTTACAGTTCTGATAACCAGATTCATGGGATGAAAAAAGACATGTTCACAGGACCACTAGACCCCTAACTGGAAAATATGTTTAGTAATTTATCAATTTATCTTGAGATAGATTTAAATTGGTTGCTGATGTATGTTATTAGACATCAGCAGTTTCTGAAACTCTAAACTAAAGCAACATCGTATTGACTTGCATCTTTAATCAAGCAAAACAGCAAGCAAGTACCATGGTGAATGTACACAAATTAAAATAAACAAGCAGATGTATATCCAATAATTTTACAGTTTGTAATGTGACCATTTTTTATATTTTTTTGAAAAGTTTTATAAAACTGCTTCAACAGCAATATAATATATGTTCGAGGAAGTTGTATTTATTGAATGCATAATATGTACGATTTTTTCTTTAAAATATTCAAAAACCACTACAACTGTTTTTTTTTTTTTTTTTTTTTTACTAGTGTACTTACATTATCCCAAATGTTTCCAACAATATTTAAATCCAGACAAATCAGTGTCATCCGTGTCATTGCGTCACTTGTCAATGGGCAAGTCCTGATTTTGCTGAGTTTGCATTTTGTAATTCTGACTTTACACACAACACACAACAACGTTATATCATGCAATTCTGACTCTATAACATTGTGAATTGTGAGATAGAATAGAATTTTTTTTTTTTAAAATGACCTTATTTATTTGTTATTCTGTGGTGGAAACAAGCTTCCATAGTTTTAACACTTGGTTGGCAATACAATCATTTTTAGGAACCCCACAGTTGCTATAATACGGAAATCCTTCATTTTCAGGCACACAATTCCAAGAAAGTGTTTATGTTGAAATGTGGTAAGGATATTTCAGTTCATTCTCAGAAGAGATGTCAAATCATATTCATTATTCTGTCTGTGCTGAAAAGTCTCTTGTTTAGTGTTTTATGCATGAGTGTGTGAGAAGACAAGGGCTAAACAGTGGCTACACACTGCGCTTGTCAAGGGAGGTAATTAACAGCACAGGGTAAAATCACCCGCAGTGTTTCCTGCTTTTTAGGTCCATCAGGTAACATGTACAACCAGAGCCGAGAGGAGCCATCATTAGCGAGAGCTTTTGCATCACATTGTGTTGTTTGGAAAGTGTGTGTGTGTGTGTGTGTGTGTGTGTGTGTGTGTCTGTCAGTGTGCTTGAAAAAGAAATTGAGTTTGTGTGAGAGAGAAAAAAAAAACAAAAAAAACATCAGTTTATTAACATTCAGAAAGTTTCAACACAGTGACCCTGAACAAAAAATCAAGACGACTTGTGAAAGTATCACAAGACATGCCGTTTAATTTTTACAGTTTATTTTACATAAAAAGTAAATGGATTTACTGAAGAAATGTGTATAATTAAAGTCTCTTCTGCTTACTAAATTTGCATTCATTCAACTTACGATAAATACAGTAAAAACAATACTAATTTGAAATATTATTATGATTCATAATAATGTATTTAAACATGTAGTTTATTCCTGTCTCCAGGACTACTCCAGTCTTCAGTCTCACATGATCCTTCAGAAATCTTTCTAATATGCTGAATTTGCTGCTCAAGAAACATTATTATTATTATTATTATTATCAATGTTAAAAACAGTTGTGCTGCTTCATATTTTTTGTGGAAACCCTTTTTTTCAGGGAATGTTGATGAATAGAAAGTTCAAAAGAACAGCATTTACATGAAATATAAATCTTTTGTACATTACAAATGTATTTACTCTCACTCTTGATCAATTTAATGCATCCTTGCAGAATGAAATAATTAATTTCTTATTAAATAAATGAACCCAGACAGCAGTGCCGGCCCAGGTCCGGGCCACATCCAGACAAATGTTTCCTACGCGCTCTCTCTCTCTTTCTTCTAAACGATTTGACAATTTTTGCTGCTGTTTCATTAAACGCTCTGTTTGTAATGGAGAGGAAGTTTTGAAAGTTGCATTATGTTTTCGTAGTGCATCAAACTCTTTTATCTCATAAAATCAAGAACAATTTGATTAATCACGATATGAGTCTTTTAAGCCCTGTTGCTCTTTTGGACATTTCAATGTGTTAAAAGGCCATACAGGTTTGATCATTTTCCATTTCTCTCTCTCTCTGTCATGCACAAATACACACTAAAAACAGACCACTAAATATAAGACCAATTTGTGACACAGGAGGGATTGAGCTCGAGGTAGAGCATTACAGATACTCCTCTTTTTGTTTCCACAGGGGAACATGTCGAGCATCTGCAGTTCATCCTGCAAAGCTTCTGAGCCACGTGCAAATACACGCTAAAGTGACTCTCATGTTAAAATTGCTGCTCTCATTAGTTCTTTTCCACTTCCTCTCTTCTTTCACACCATCCCTGAAGGTCCACAGTGGGCTGGAATCCATATGCGTTATAACAGAAATCTAGTGTAAAGTGTAGGCTCTGTTTTCGGGATGAATTTGATTTTGAGCATAATCGCGTCTCAAAAAGTAAACTCTCTTTCGCTGTGTGCTTGGCTGTGTCTCATAACCTACTGAGCTGCCAAACTAAAAACTAAACAGCATTCTTGGTACCCTAGCAGACATAACACCCTGCAAAAACTAATTTCAGGGATATATATATATATATATTTATATATATATATTTAAACATTTCGTCCGCCATAAAAAAAAAAATTATCGAGTTTGATTTCCTGCATTTTTCACATCCGTAGCATGCATTTTGAGAGGCGTTTTGACAATTCAGAGCCACCGAATGACGAATACAAAAAACTACATGTGTACGAAAGTTTCAGACTCAGTGTGTGAGGACCTTAATCGTGCACTGAGCGTGAACGTGAGTTGAGTGAGACGAAAAAGAGGTTTGAAAAATCCGAACTCAAGTAGAAGAAGCATTTACAATGTGTTATAATACCAGGTGTAACAGTAATGCATTTTGGACCAAATGCAATCTGAAAATGCATCTTAATACCAAGTGGAAACATGCTTTCTCTATCACTCGCTTGATTTCTGGGTGTCAGTTGGAGTTGCTGTCAAGTCTGCCCTAGATGCTGTATAGACAGGCAGATGCCAACTCAAGCCTATTCGTGGATTGCATTGCATTCACACAAACCTCAAAGCATGTGTGTGAGGAAGTTAGTGGCAAGAAACTTGTTTTAGGACACAGAGACTTCCCATTACCAGGCAGATGGAGGCAGCTGGGACAGGTTAACCCATCTGATCTCTGCAGGTCAACTGATCAGCGGGGTCAATAAAGGCCTGGAACATCTTTAAATTGCCACCGGACATTTACCCTCTCTCTTTCCGTTAGCTTGTTCTTTTTTCTTATTTCTCTCTGTTTTCACAGACGGAAAAGTAACAAATAAAGAGCAAACCACCCCCACAGCATGGAGGTCTATCTTTCATTTTCAGATGTCACAAAGCATACACATTACTCAACAAAGCGAGTCAGTGAAGGTCATGTTAGTATGAGGAATATTCAATGTAAGGACATCAGTTACACACTGTGAAAAGGCACCAACAGAACTTAAAAAATAAAGCCAACTTTTAATTTTTTTTTTTTTATTATGTCAAGTAAATGTCTTGGACAATGTCAATGTTATACATTCAATACTAAAATCTCCTCCTCATCAGATGACTCATTGTTGATGCCTCTGCAATGTGAACACTGCTCTTTGACACATAAATAGTGCAAATCAATATGTTTATTGTATCACATATAGTGCCTAGGTCTACTGCAGTAAGTTGATAGCATCTGGTTTAATAAAGAAGTGTGATTGGCCAGTACAGGTCATTGTCTCTGTTATCAGCAAGGCAATGGCTTCTGTCCATAAATCACATATTAGTAAATATGTTTGCTCTAAATTCTGTGGGTTTTTCATTCATTTGGCTATCTACAATAGCATTTAACTTTCAAATGGCTGGATCCATTAGATGTTCCTCTGGCTTTTGGCATCAGCAGCATGGGATGGTCTTTCACACATCATGAGGGGTATTGCAAACTGAATCTCTGATTAAAAACCTCTGGAAAAAGATTCTGATGGGTAGTTCAAAGATTATTACAGCATGCAACCCAGTGATCAAAAGGTATATCATCAATAATGAAGGTTTGATGTATTCTCAGAGGTTACACTTTATTTCGATGGTCCACTTTAGACATTCTACTAACTATATGTAACTTTGCAACTATGCCACCCAGACAGCAAAAACTGTGCCACATCTTCCACACGTAACAGATGTGGGCCGGATCTGGGCCGAAACTTGCTGTCTGTCAGCTAACTCTCATTAGAGTATCAGTAGACTGTTAGGTTAGGGTTATGTGTTAGGGTTCATGTTAGTAGAATAAGTTAACATGTTTGCAAAGTTACATATAGTCAGTAGAATATCTATCGGAGGAGAATTAAAATAAAGTGTTGGCAGATATTATACAGACAGACTACTAATACTATAATGACTTAGTTAACATGTTAAGTTGCTTATAGTTTGTAGAATGTCTAATGTGGACTATCAAAATAAATATTAACTTTTCGAAACGTAACAACATAATGTAGACAATATTTCATCCAATAATGAAAATGTTGTCATCTCTTACTCATTCTCATGTTACAAAAAATGAGATCTGATTTTCTTCTGCCAATACAAAGCAAGTAGACGGTATTTGATATTGTCAAGCTCCCTAAAAAAAAAAACCTAAAATAATCTTCATACAAGTACGCCATACAACTTGTGCTTGATAAAGTGTAAATTACTATCAAATTCAACAGATAGCAGGTCAAACGTTCTATCTACGATCCCTGTTTGTTTCAAGTAGCACAGGGTCAGAACTACTTAAAGGAATAGTTCGCCCTAAAATAAAAATGATCCCATAATTTACTCACCTTCAAGCTATCGACTTTATTCTTTCAGACGAGTTTTTTAAGGTCCAAAGAGCGCATCGATCCATCAAAGCAATCCATACGACTCCAGTGGGTGAATGAATGCCTTCTGAAGCAAAGAGAAGGGTTTTTACAAGAAATATATCCATTTTGATGGTGAGCAAATTATTTTCAGCAATCTGCATTTGCCAGAACGTGCATCTGAGTGATTTCATGACTGCTCCTCGATGTTGTGTATGACATGTAGTGGCTGGGATCATTTTCATTTCTGGGTGAACTGTTCCTTTAAAGGACCTTTGGTCTAATTACACATTGGTACATAGTCAACCGTTCTCTGATATTTGTTTTCATGATTGTCGAATGTAAATAGTTTTATCTCTAAAAACTGTTCAGCTTATAACCCTAGTATATTGGGCATAGAGTAATGAAAATAAAAATCGCTGGTTAATACCACTAACAAGGCTCAAAACAGCCCAACACTAACACGGTAGCATAATGAGGGTCCCTACCTGCAAACCGAAGCATTGAGAACTTTGTAAGTGTACAGACAATTTAATAAGAAGATATTTTATAAAGACAGTCCACTTCGCTTATACAGACAGGAGCCGTCTTTGGAAAACAGTCTCGACTAATCGAATCATGAACGCCGAGCCGAACAACGGACCATATGAGATTCCAAGACAGTGTTGAGCGCACTCGGCTCGGCGTTCATGATTCGACTGATCGAGACTGTTTTCTACAGTGGAAAAAGTGCGAAGTGGACTGTCTTTATCTTCTTATGAAACTGTCTGTACACTTACAACGTTCTCAATGCTTCGGTTTGCAGGTAGGGACCCTCATTATGCTAACGTGTTAGTGGTATTAACTAGCGATTTTTATTTTCATTACTCTATGCCCAATATACTAGGGTTATAAGCTGAACAGTTTTTAGAGATAAAACTCTTTACATTCGACAATCATGAAAACAAATCTCAGAGAACGGTTGACTATGTACCAATGTGTAATTAGACCAAAGATTCATTTTGCGCCGGAGTTGTCCTTTAAGGATGATTTGCATTTTGGGTCAACTATTGTTTTTATTTATTTATTCCGCAGCATCATGTATTGTTGAATTCATGTCAAAACTGTTGCTTCCAGCCCAGTACCTTCACCGTCTTATCTTCGCCCTAACTCTCTGGAGTAATTGAAATCAAAATAACATTTTCAGCTCCAAAGCTATAAAATGTTCCCTGTCACTTCACCTTTCCACTGAATTAAAATGGAATTAGTGGTAATTGTCGGAGCTTAAGGGATTATATTATTTAACAGGAAGTCTTTTGAACACCTGAAAGACTTTCTGGAGATAAGAGATTTCCATTAAAATCCCCCTAGACAAGACACCAAAGGAGCACTGCGAAATCAAGAGCCCTTTACACCGTCATACACTAATAATTAGACAAGACTTCCAGTTCTTTCTGTGACAATCGATCCGAGGATTGATTTAATAAAGCACAATATCTTTAAAGGCCACAGGACACATATTGGTCATTAATTAGCCGGCCGCCAGGGAAACTGTAAAATGTTTGAGTTGAGTGTTGAATTTATGTGTCCTCCGACATGCAGGCAAACAAAATGTGCTGTACAAGGAATATTGTGAAAGAGAAAACAGTGGGAAATATGGTAATTTGCTTAGTTTATACCGTCCACTGTCCAGATGAAAGTTAATGTCATATTCTTTAAATTCCAGTTCATGTTTGCGGTCTTGCAGGGAAACTCTCTAGGCATGAACTAAACCTAAGAAGCCAAAATGACAAATTGTGACATACAGGATTTTTTTTTTTTTGGATACAGGATCAGGTTTTTTGAAATACAATCTTAATGTTCATGGTGTTTTAATGTTTTTGAAAACCTCTAGTTTTTTTAACCCATAAGAACCCGGACCAATTTCCCCTTATAGGAAAATTATGGGGCATATAAAACAGACTAAATGGACCACTTAAAACATGTTTCTGCCGTTGTTTTTTAAATACAACCACTCCTTGTCAAAGATCTGTAATGTGACATATATGTCACATTGGGCGTTTATAGTGCATTTTTAATGTGACATATATGTCACATTGGGCTTTTATGATGCATTTGAAAAAAAATTTATTTGGTCAGTTTTCTTGCTAAATAACATTTTTTTTCTGTTTATTTTCTTTTCCACAACATTTTCTAAATTATTACTTTTCTGGGAAGATAAATAAAAAAAAAAAAACTTTTTCAGAAGTAATAGTTTTTGCATTTTATTTGCTTTGCCACATATTTCAAAACCAAACAACTGTGACCATTACATTTTACAACAACTGTTTTGTAACATCAAAAGTCAACCTTCTCAGGTATACGGTTTAATCATAAATACATTTTTAGATTATTTTTTCACAACTCGAAAATGTGCAAAATGAATAAAAATAAATAACTACCTCACAGCGGAGGTCAACATGTTCAACATGCATGTAGTGCAATAACATTGCAAAATTCTACCTTTTCAGGTATACGGTTTAACCAGAAATACATTTTTTGATTATTTTTTCACAACTCGAAAATGTGCAAACTGAATAAAAATAAATATGGTGTTTTGTACCATATGTTGCATAGCTGTTTTAGTTACAGGTATGCAACATATTTTCAAAATACATTTCATAAAAGGGTAAACCCTAAACCAACTTTCTTTAGTTAATGATCTGTAAGACTGTGGCTTTATTATTGCTGTTCATTGATTCAAGTCATTTTTTAGACATTTGGGTATAAAGTGTTTTAATTCTACAATATATGGTGTAAAAACATCTGAGTGCTGCCCTCTTCAGGTTAAACGGTGGCTACTGGAGTTGAATTTTCAATTTGTGGTGCCCTGTGATGTAAGCAGGCACCAGCTAACCACACCCTCAGGTGCACGCCCTCCTCCGCTGGGCTCTGCCCACATTTGCAGCATTTTTCAAATATTGCCAGTGGGTGGAGTCAGGCTCTGACCATGGGTTTAGTTACCCTTTGACAATGTTATTAATTTGACATTTTTTTGTTTAAAATATGCTTTGAATTGAGCAGCAGAATATATATAATACTAAAATAATTGAATCAGCTAAATTATTTGAGCAGTTCATTAGCATTTTTCTTAATGTGACACATACGTCACATCAAAATTCCACCTACTGTTTTACTGTTAAAAGCCCGATGTGACACATATGTCACAACAACATTTGCAAAACTTGTTTTATATCAATTTGTACAAGAAACGTTTTAAAATCAGGTCAAGTGTAATCTAGGATATGTTATTAAAACATTAGAATTGTTGCATGGGTTGAAACATACCTTTAGTAACAAAAATAAGTGTCTTTAAAAAGTGCTGACACTGCAACATGTGCACACCAGACAGACCACCATTTTGGAAATGTTACCATGGCAACAAAACTGCACACATTGTCACATGACTGAACCTGGATGTTCCTTATATGTCCCTTAGGGACTTCCTGGGTTGAAAGTGAGGTATAATCGTTTAAAAAAACCTTTTCCAATGATCATTAGTGTTTGTGACACCCACGTCACATCGGGTTCTTAAGGGTTAAGTATATGGAGTAATGATAAAGTAAAAAGGTAATAAAATATTACTTAAAAATTATATTATATAATATTATTTAAATATTTTAAAATAAAGCAAAACTTCATTAATAAAAAAACAAATAAATACACAAAACTGCACTTTAAACTTTATGCACCTGCAACTTAAACTTCAAAAGCTTGTTGGAATGATTGATTTCTCTTTCATGGGATGGGGGCGTGGTCTATGATGTAAGGGGGCGTGGCCTCTGATGAGGGAACAGGTCTGCACTCATATTGGTGCAGAAGACTGATTCATTTCGCATTTCTTCATCCACGACTGTGATGCACGATTACTTCAACTTTTGTAATACGATATTAAAATATGTTCTGTATCATCAGTGTATAATTGCCCACGTCTTTATATTCATATTCTGTCACTGTCTAGACAGCGAACTGCACTTGTACCTAAGATGACACTGCATAATCAGGCTGCCTTATTGTTTACCCAGCGTCCCTCTGTGTCTTCATATTAATCATTAGCATTAAAATGATGTTCCAGTCGCTGTAATGAATCGGCTTATTTTCAGTATGAAACTAGCTTCTTTTAATAACATTAATGGAAATGACTAAACTCTGCTCATTTGAGATAATTTAAAGATGGGTTTAAGAATGACTTGAATGCCTTTAGAGAAATGAAGTGGATCAGAATTATTCTCCCTCCATAATTGCCCAATGCATTTGCTGTGTGTGTTTTTTGCGTATGTGCGTGTGTTTGTGTGTGTGTGTGTGTGTGTGTGTGTGTGTGGTCCTTATAAACCTTATGTTGTAAGATGTCCCCACAAATATAGTAATACCATAATTGTTTTACATTGTGGGGATTTTTATTTTCATGAGGAAAAGAGCACAAAAATCAAACTAAATTATGTTTTTTTTTTTTTTATGTGAAAATAAAAATAAAAAATCAGAAAGTATTCAGGTTTAGGGTTGGGGATAGAATATGCAGATTGTATAAAAATCATTACGTCTATGGAAAGTCCCCATACAATTAAAACAAATAATAATGAAAATAATAATAATATATATGGAAAAATTTAATAAACGAATATGCAATCACATACTCACCATCTTGTCATTCCAAACTATGACTTAATTTTTTTCTGCGGAGCACAAAAGAAGATATTTTGAATAATTTGCTAGTCGCTCTATTCCATGCCATTACTGTGAATAAGTTTGCCTTCAGAAGACTTTGAATACAGTTCTATGAAATTTTGTAAACTTAAATAACTTTTATGACACTTTTATGTCACTTTGCCTCCTTTTTAACACTGAAGGAACTGAATGTCCTTTGAGAACACTGGAAAAACACTTTTATGCATGCTCAGAGTGAATATGGGAATTATAAGGCCGGTCACTATGAAGTAAAAATGTGTCTTTAGAATCTCCAGAGGTGGTTATATAGAAAAGAAGTTTTCAAAATGAATGGCACATGATTAGTAGATGAATTTATTCTGCTAAGTCTTGCCTGCCGTGTTAGAAAGACGAGAGTCCGGTCATGCATACTGATTCGCGGATCAGAGAGGAAACGTATAATATCTCACATTATGGAGAGACGCTAATGGCATCATGCTGATAAACCCGATTTATATAAAGGACATGCACAAGGTCTTCTGTGTAACAAATTCAATTGCACAGGTGGATTTGTATATCAAATGAAATCAAAGTGGAGCCCGTTTGCCGTTGCACATGAATGGAAGACACTTCACTTTGATAAGAGGTTTTTTATGTCTTGTTTGATTGCCAGCCCTTGATAAAAAAAGAAATTAAAAAAAAGCCTGTAGGGAAAACAAGACAAAAAAAGAACATACTGTTAGCATTATATACAGTATACTACACATGAATATAATCACACCGTCAATATTACAATTAATAAAAAAATATTTCTGATTGCTGACAGTTTAAAAAATACATTAGGTATGAGTGTTTTTTGCTAATAAAATACATTTACAACTCTAATGCAATATAATACCTATATCTGGCTGTGGTTAGCCACCGCAAGCTCCAATGTGCAATCAAATATTTCATATTTAGATGTGAGATTAATTTCTGAGAAGCTGCTAATTAATGATCATAACTGTCTGTTGTTTTAATAATGGGGTGCCAAAAACAACATAACACCTCACATTCAAACAATATGTTCATCTCATATTGTCAAAAAAGCATCACATAATGAAGTATCTGGAATCTGTTAAATAAGAGTATCCACCCAAAGTTGATGTGCTATTTCATGTTTTTAACCATTATTTGCACAAGATTGCACCGCACTTCTATTAGACCAATGTGCACAATTATTGTTGTTGTTTCTAGTGTACTGGTAAATTTTTATTTTATTCACACAGAGTACATAACCTTAACATACCCACAATAGTTTTTTTTTGTTTTTTTTGTCAGCGTCACATGAATTGGCGAAAAAATTTTTAAACGTGCTCTGTGTGCGCTGATCTAACTAGACTTAATCAGCAAGTGCTGGAATTATACATTTTGCAGATTATAAATATTGCAGGTTTGAACGAAGGTCTAAAACAACAGGCAGAGAGTATATTTCTAATTTACTGGAAAATGTTATGCTCCAACTATATGAATAATTATAATGTATATAATGTTAACTCTCCAATGGACACACTATCTAATAAACATGAGTTTTTAAAAAGCAGCATGTTGTCAAAAGTTAGATACATTGCCAGCAAGCAGAAAACAAAAAGTTGCTTTCACAAGACCTTTCTTGAGCTGTGAACCATGATATGTGCATATGAAGTCAGTCAAGATGAAAATGCACAACAGCAAATTTCACAACTGTAATTTAGACAATTAGAATCACGAGTAAACAATTCCACGAAATAAAAAAATATTAATTGATTAAACTGTTCACTTAAGAATATGCCTTTTCCATTGTAAAATCAGAATATGATATAATATAAAAATAAAACTTATTACGCTTTTTAAAATATACACTCACCGGCCACTTTATTAGGTACCCCATGCTAGTAACGGGTTGGACCCCCTTTTGCCTTCAGAACTGCCTCAATTCTTCGTGGCATAGATTCAACAAGGTGCTGGAAGCATTCCTCAGGGAGTTTGGTCCATATTGACATGATGGCATCACACAGTTGCCGCAGATTTGTCGGCTGCACATCCATGATGCGAATCTCCCGTTCCACCACATCCCAAAGATGCTCTATTGGATTGAGATCTGGTGACTGTGGAGGCCATTTGAGTACAGCGAACTCATTGTCATGTTCAAGAAACCAGTCTGAGATGATTCCAGCTTTATGACATGGCGCATTATCCTGCTGAAAGTAGCCATCAGAAGTTGGGTACATTGTGGTCATAAAGGGATGGACATGGTCAGCAACAATACTCAGGTAGGCTGTGGTGTTGCAACGATGCTCAATTGGTACCAAGGGGCCCAAAGAGTGCCAAGAAAATATTCCCCACACCATGACACCACCACCACCAGCCTGAACCGTTGATACAAGGCAGGATGGATCCATGCTTTCATGTTGTAGACGCCAAATTCTGACCCTACCATCCGAATGTCGCAGCAGAAATCGAGACTCATCAGACCAGGCAACGTTTACCAATCTTCTATTGTCCAATTTCGATGAGCTTGTGCAAATTGTAGCCTCAGTTTCCTGTTCTTAGCTGAAAGGAGTGGCACCCGGTGTGGTCTTCTGCTGCTGTAGCCCATCTGCCTCAAAGTTCGACGTACTGTGCGTTCAGAGATGCTCTTCTGCCCACCTTGGTTGTAACGGGTGGTTATTTGAGTCACTGTTGCCCTTCTATCAGCTCGAACCAGTCTGGCCATTCTCCTCTGACCTCTGGCATCAACAAGGCATTTCCACCCACAGAACTGCCGCTCACTGGATGTTTTTTCTTTTTCGGACCATTCTCTGTAAACCCTAGAGATGGTTGTGCGTGAAAATCCCAGTAGATTAGCAGTTTCTGAAATACTCAGACCAGCCCTTCTGGCACCAACAATCATGCCACGTTCAAAGTCACTCAAATCACCTTTCTTCCCCATACTGATGCTCGGTTTGAACTGCAGGAGATTGTCTTGACCATGTCTACATGCCTAAATGCACTGAGTTGCCGCCATGTGATTGGCTGCTTAGAAATTAAGTGTTAACGAGCAGTTGGACAGGTGTACCTAATAAAGTGGCCGGTGAGTGTATATAAGAAATGCATGTACAATGCATGGCTTAACCCACTTTTCTGTGTCATGAGAAACTGTCTCTCATTGATGGGATCTTCTGAGCTGAGTTAAGAATGGCATAAGTTTCATTGGTGCAGTATTAAAGACTGCACTTGGCTGTCCTTAAGAGTATGTCAGTATGCAAACAGGCTTCTCCATGTAGACCATGGCTCTTCACACACAACGTTCATGCCTAGCCAGAGAGAGGAGGAAAGAGAGCAAACAGTCAATCGTGTGTGTGATGATGAAAGAGCTGAGAAGTGAGAAATAGAGGGAAGCGTCTCTTAAAACAGTTTAAAGCAGCACTGACAGATGGGGCCGTATTCCTTGTGTGTCAGTGTTCATCCTTTACACAGCGAAGGGCCCGGATTGATGATGCCCTAATTGGATTTCCTGATTGATCCGTCGGCCATGCTGGAACCAGAGATTGACAGACAGTGGGACAACCAAGAGAAGAACGCAAGACAAGACATTTCAGTAAACATTTGACTGAGCAACACATAGTGTGATATTTTGTATAGGGTACAATTGGGCAACAAAACCCAAACATTTTGAAGATTAGGAAGAGAAAATCATGTTTTTGTCAAAGACTTTTTCCAGATCAGATTCAGACCGATAAACTGAGTAGACTGAGTAAATCAACACCCCCAAAGCTTGCAGCCTTACACAGTCCTATACATCATCTTGGGACAACATTTCATTCAGTAACATTAAAGGGATACTTCAGGATTTAGCGTTAAGCTTTGTATTAGTAGAAAACCTGTAGTATTTTCAAATTATCGTGCTTTCCACCCTCATATCGCCCTGAGACGAGAGATTTATGTATTTTTTTGTGTGGAAAAAATCCTCAGATGACGCAAAAATCGTCATTTTGCATCATCTGAGGATTTTTTGGCCAGAGGCTAAAGACTACAGCCAGTAGTAGGGGCCGTCCCGCATGTTCTCAACCCGCACATAGAGGGTGGGATCTCACTCACAGAATGTACTCATAGTGTCAGCCATCTTTTTCGGAAGCTAAGCTAGCAGGCTCTTGTTCTGTGGAGAAAGCTGAGTAGTAAGGGTTACGGGTTACCATCCTCTTTTTCCGGGACATGTCCGGCCGTCGAGATCGTCCAAAACGTCCGGGATTCAGCTTTTGGTTTCTGCAGTCGCCATTTATTGTCTACATGCACACCTTTTGTTTCAATCTAACTGAATTCATTCCGATTGGTGAATCTGAATGTAGTGTTTACATGAACGCTAAACAAGTGATCGGTTGATGTGCGTTTTAACATTGCTAAGAAAATTCCCACTCCTCTGTGAGAGATACGAGACCGGTGCGTCTCACAGGAGTCGCTCATCAGTAATCACGCCACCTGCCTCACGCCGTTCTCCCGCGGCCCTCAGTCTCGTCCGGCGACTGTAGAACTCAAAAGCCGAATCCCGGATATTTTGGCCGATCTTGAAAACCCGGGCAGACTCATCACGGAGACTCACTAGTAGCCTAGACTTGTTTAACTACTGCGTTCTGTTACCGGTAGGTGTGGCCTCCTCGGGCAGCGAAGCAAGTGCATTCTGGGAGTTGTTGTCTTTCATCCACATAAGCAAAAAAAAAAGAAATTCTGGCTTTTCTCAGTCTAGAAAGCTCCAAATTCAACAATAATTTCACTTTTCTTCTACATAAATGGCCCATTTTTAATACACATTCATCTTTCCAGTGGTGAAGTATCCCTTTAAGCAGTTTTGATGTACATGTTTAAAGGGATAGTTCAGGCAAAATTTTAAATTATGTCATCATTTACTCACCCAGGTTGTTCAAAACACATAAGAAAATATTTTGAAGAATGTCTGTAACCAAACACTTGATGGATCCCTTTGACTTCCATAGTTGCCAATTTCCTTCCATACTATAAGTCAATGTAGCCCATCAACTGGCGAAAAACAGTGAAAAGTGAAGGACTTTGCAGAAAAAAAAAAATAGTATCAAACATATACATTGATTCCTATAAATACCCACAATAAAATAATGTGCAAACCACATTTATTGAGCCGTGAGATGTCCTTTAAACAAATTCTACCCCTCATCCATTTCTGGTGAAGCTCAGCACGCGTTTAACAGCGAATGAAAGTCAAGGTGGCCATTTGCAGAGAAACACCCTGCGAATTTGAATAATTCTGTGGAGTCGAGCAAGGGCAAATGGCCTATAATTCAGCCTCATTCACGCCGGCTCTCAGTCAAAGACTCTGCGACTGGAGAGGACAAAGCTCGTCCTCAGTTTAATACATTTATTTGTGTTTACGTCCTCTTCCATTACTCACCACAAGCCTGTTACTGTCACACACATACGTCTCTGTCACCACACATCTCATGGGCACCTTTCCTTTAACAATTTTTTCGACATTTGACACAGTTGGGTTTCATGTCTCTCATTATCAAGGGATATGGTCTAGTGATCCATTCAAAAAACAGCATCAAATGTGGTGTGAAGAAATGATGGTCTTTTTAACAACAGAGTAAACTTGTTGGTATCTTGTTGGCAAGCTGCAAAAAGTGACTATGCACTGGAAACCTGCAACTACTCACACTTTTTGTTCTTGTCAATGGTTTAAAAATAAGTTTTACACACTTTCTATTTTTGAGTGCAATGACCACATCTCAAAATCCAATCAATAACTCATGCAGAATCAAGTCCCTGCCCTGTTTTTTTTACAACATTTTGTTACATTCAGATGAACATCACAATACAGAAGAAAAGAGGCGTCACTCAGACATTTTATTATGACTTCAAGGCATGCCAGTCTGATGCCACATGTAGCAAACAATGCATGTCTTCTAAAATGTGAGTATTATTTTGCCAAATAATAACATAATATATAACACAATATATATAACAAGCAATCTTAAGTAATATTTACTTGTAAATTAGAACTTTTATTTCTGTCTCTAACTGACCTTTTCAGTGTAGAAAGTACAGAATATTACTTTTCACGGCATCTTATGAATATTTGTACTTTATTGGTTTTGTTGTTGTGAAATGTGGTGACTTTCAGTGACATCCAAAACGTACATTTTTGGCATGACTTGAAAGAAATTTTATTCATTCATTCATTCATTGATTTGGTCGGTCGTTCGGTCGGGTAGTTAGTTATTTGGTTAGTTAGTCTGCTATAGGCCATAGTCCTAAGCTTCTGACACATTTATTGCTAAAATGTTGTGTAATTGTCTGTTTCATATGTTGTCATGTGCCCCATGAATTTATCACCAAATTGAGACACCTTGATAGGCATGACTGCCCTCAAAATAAGTATATATATATATATATATATATATATATATATAAAAGTTTACCATGACAGGTAAGTTATATCACACTTTGAATTATGTATATGCTGTATGTAAATAGTGATGAACAACGCATTCACAAATTAATTACGTTAATCAACCTGAATTATTTATTATTATAATAACTAGTGTTTGATTGCAACAAAATCTAACATGTGTAACATGGACAGTTATGTTTCTCAGCACATTAGTTGTGGAGAAAATGAGCTAATGTATTTTCATTTCAGTCTAGTTCTAAGAGACAGATTTTTGCTGTGAGATCAAGTGTAAAATTGAACATTTGCACTCTCTTTTAGTCTCAGACATTGTGAACGGCTGTATTTAACTGGGGTAATCTCATTCACATTTGCATGTAAAATGCACACAGACAGACCCTGACACTGAAACAAAGCATTTATAAACATCGACAACATCCAAAACACTGATTTTTTTATGTGAACAACTTAAGAGATGTTACAAATCTTTATGAATCCTCTGATGCAACTGTAAAGCACAAAACAATGCGTTAAATATCACAGCCATAAAATGGCAACTACGCAAATGGCATTGGACATTTAATTAATCTAATTTATTGTGAATAGAATAAAATCAACCTTTGAATTCCATTGACATGATTCAGTATTCTGTGAACCTTAAAGATTTCTACAATTGTCCATAAGTTCGGTAAAACTTTATTTTGATGGTCCCTTTTGAACGTGCTATTGACTATAAGTAACTTTGCAACTTAACTAACTCTCATTGGAGTATTAGTAGACTGTCTTAATATCTGCAGATACTTTATTGTGTTGGTCCTCCAACAGACACTCTACTGACTATAAGTAATTTTGCAACTACATGTCAACTTAATCTAACCCTAACCCTACCAGTCTATTAATACTCAACTAACACTCTAATGATAGTTAGTAGACATGTAGGAGCAACGTTACTTATAGTCAACAGAATGTGTTAAAGGGACCATCAAAATAAAGTGAAGTTCAGATGTTATATGCATATGAACTTATGCATGCATAAGTAAAAGCCTTGCATTTTAATTTAGTATACGAAGTAATATCATCATCTCAATATTTAGTTCAAATAATCACACGTAAGGCTGAACTGCAGAACTGTATATCTCCAAAGTTCCCAGGGCTCCGTCATGTCTATTTTTTGCGCTTTTCCAATACCAGTACCAGTACTCGGCTTGGCTCTCTTTTCGCTCGATTGCAGATAGTACCTCCACAATAGTACCTGCTCGTCAAAGCGACGCTGCAGGAAACTGCCGTGACGTAATCTTCTATGCAACACACACGCTCTACCCACACACACAGGACAATGGAGGAAATCGAGGGTATGCTGTTTTTGATCCTCGGGATGTGACAAACGTTGTTTCAGGAGAGGCTGAGGGCAGCAAAACGAAACAAAATGATGATGCAGTGAATAGTGACGATTCTCTCTGACCAATCAGCAGTCTGCCGTGTTTTAACGTCACATTTTAGTATCGCCTCAGCTCGCTCAGAACCTGATACTGGAAGCAGGTACAGGTACAACTTTTACACAGTGGAAAACCAAACAAAGGCGAGGCGAGTCGAGGCGAGCTGGTACTGTGTAGTGGAAAAGCGCCATTTGTGTACCGTTTGCATTTGCAATATACACTCACCGAGGCCTGTCCTTGAGCTCTCTGCCTCAAGGGAGAAACAACAAAATAAAGGCAAAGCTGAAAGCTCAGCAACCTGGATGACCTCTTCACTGACTGACACACTCCACAGCATGCTGTCACAAGTACCTTCCATCCCCATAAAACTATTGGTGTCTGGGAATGAATGCAAGATAAATCCTAGATAGCATAGCTGCAGATTAAAGATGGGAGTCCTAAATAATAGTATTATTCCCTTAACACTTCTGTTCATTTTTGTTAACATTATTAAATGATGTCACTTTATTAAACCATATATTGTATTTTGTTTACACAGAAATATATATATATATATATAAAACAAATCCAATATGTCTGGTAACATCTCGTATTTCGGTGCATTTCTTTAACTCTTTCCCCACCATTGACAAGAATTTCAGTCACTTATTACGCTTCCTGCCATTCCATGTTTTATGATAGAGGGCGCTGTTACAGATCTTCTGAAATAGTACAGCATTTCTGGATCCAGAAACAAGTGAAAAAGAAAATCTGCATAAACCAGGATCGAGAAGTACAGAGGCTGTTCTGTTCTTTCTTTTCATATATTCATACATTAACTGTTTACATATTCATGCAACAAAATATTCTGGGGGCCATGAAGGTTTTGTGAATACAATCCAAAATGCTGTTACTGATTGGTATTATTATAAAAAAAATTTGTAAATGCTGACGGGGAAAGAGTTAATAAAATTACAGCAACATTTAATTTGTTTTCCAGAGGTTTAAATTTAGATACGCTGACTTGAGTCTCACAGGAACAGCCGGTTTATCAATACACTTGGTTTATTTCTGGTCATTTATGAGCACAAGTAGTGACTTGCTGTTCAGTGAGACTGATTCAGTGAATCACTGATGGGTTTTAGACTAATGATTTTGTCTCTGTGATTCGTTTGTGAGTCATTTTGAATTCTTCTTCTTCATCCTAGCGTATTTTCAGCGCTCTTCGGATCATGGCATGCCACTTCACATGGTTGAGTGCACCATTTGGGAATCATTTGGCGGTCTGCATATCAGCTTCGAGCGTATTCTACCATCTCTGCTTTGTTTATCCACGTGGACATTTTCCATCCACCATCGGAGGTGCCGCTTGCAGGACGGGTCCACAACACTGAAGACGACTTTTCCGCAGTCTTTCCATAATTGGTGGTGCAATGCCCATTTGCTGCTGAATTGTATCATTACAGCAGTGTTGAAAGAGAGACACACCAGCAATCCAGCAGTGAAGGGTGTACTCAGTGCTCTTGGTGACTGGCCAGCATCTAGCTCCTCACAGCGCAACTGGGCGTACTACCATTTGGTATATCTTTGACTTGAGACAGATTGGTATTCATTTACCGCATAGAACTCCATTGACTTCTTTCCAGCACATCCAGGCTGCATTCACCCTCCCACGCACTTCGTCATTGATACCACCGTCACTTTGCAGGTGCGATCCTAGGTACTTAAAACTATTCGTCATTTTAAGTGATTTGTTAAAAAGAACATGATCATATGAGTCATTTAGTCATGAATCAGACTACAGCACTCATGCTGCGTTTGTTGTCTACAACTAGAATCAGTGCAACATATTACACTTTGAGAGTAATGCGGTGTTCTGTCCGCATCCGTGAAAGATTGAAAATGAGATCCGCTAAAGGAATGTTTCAGTAAAAAATGACTGGTTTTGAATAAGAAGCTCTTCCTGATTTTCGAACTCCTTTGCAGACCCTTATTTCTCCAGAGCATCAGAGCTCGAACACATCAGTATGAGCCGGTGTGGCCTGACCTTTCTCTGTGCACCTAATCTTCTTTGTGCAAATTACACTTGCATATTTTTCTGAATATATTGTAATTAGGCATATGTATTCCAACAGGCTGATAAGATATAGTCTCTCTGTAATCTCTCATTTATATGCAAAGCAGCGGAGTTAAAGCGCTTATGCTTTCTTCACTCTTAATGCGTCCCCCTTTTTGCTTAATCAAGTTCATTTTTTCCTCACGTTTATGTCTCCACAGTCCCATCTCACGCTGAGTTCTCAAAGTCTGAGTTTCCAAGCGGTGGGGTGTCGTTATGAAAGACAGACACACTGATATGAACTGCTGAATTGCACTTCTTACATTTATTACCGGATGCAAACTTTTGGATGTAAGAAGCATCGTAGGAAAATTTTTGACCATGCACAATTTACGATAGGGACTTGTCCAAAAACTTTAGTCTGTGGATGATTTTATCCCAACCACTTTTTGACAGCTTTTTTTTTTCTGTTGACAAAGGCAGGAATGTATATAATCAACACCCTCTCATAAGGAAACATCAATCTAGTAACTTTTATTCTGCATCAACAAAAAAATAACTTGAGTTTTGGTATTAAAACTTTTAAATGTCACTCTAGCACTGTGTCCAACTTTTCTTTTTTCTTTTCAGAAGAATCAATTATTTTACCTAGAGCTAAACTAAAAATGAAAATTTATCTCACATTGTTGGAAACCCACACAGTATGATTTTCTTCCAAAGAATACCTTTTTTTTTTCTTTTTCAGTTCCATAAAATGGAAATGGTTATGTAGGCTTTATTGAAAAGAAACCTTCAAAATGACACAAGAACACTGTTTTGGTGGTGATGTTTCCCGGTGAGCGTGAATTTACCAAGTACAACATGTTCCTGGATCAACATCTCTGTTGATCCTGGAACATCATTCCAATCAACCAATCAGATTTGAGGGGCAAGTTTACAGCCTATGTAAAGAGTATACTTACAACCAGGATTAGGTGCTTCAACATCAGTGTTATACAATTATTCGTTTCCCTATGATTTTAGGGATAAGTTATGGTTAGGTTTAGGAGTTGGACACAATTTTCTGAAAATATCTTTGCCTTTTGAGATTGTCTTGATCTAATATAGGTGAATTGTCAAGCAAGTTTAATTTAGTCTTGATTGAAACATACTGTAGGGTACAGAGATTTAATCTGTTGGATTGATGGAATCAGAGCAAATTAATGTATTGTTGTATAAATTATGCTGTACTGCAACAGCGAAACCATTTACACAGAAAACTTACATTAATGTGCTTAAAGCCTCCGTAAATACATAAACTCATCGGCACTGTGGGATTTGAATTGAAAAAGTTCATTTTGCCTCTCCTAAATCTAATTTAGGCGACATAATTATACTTTTCTACGCTACAATTCTCATGACTTCTCTCAAAGATATATTCTCAAAAGATTTCAGTCATTACAATTCATCTAGCATTCGGCTTTCCACAGAGTCTACCTGCTGCTATGAATTATTGTCCACAGGCCCTCACCATTTAGAATTAAGCTCCAAACAAATTCATTAGCACCCCCAGTGTGTTGAATTGACTTTTGCCTCTTGACTTCAAAGGGGCCCTGGGCATCCACCGCGGAGCATGATAGCAGTGTTGGGTAATGGCCATAGGGACTCAGATAAACCATTCAAGTCAGACAGCATGTGTGCCTTTAGATGGCCTTTTGTGGTAACTACTGATGTTGCTATTCATTCAGTGTGTATATTTGTATATACCCAGCCGACATTTTTTGGTGGGGCCAGTATAAGCGGTATATGAGGGTTTTTCCAATGGTTCCATGTCAGCCCTATCTGAATTAGCCCCAGTATGAGACTAACCTCAAGCCCATATCACACCTACACTGGCCCAACAGTGAAATGCTGGCTGGAGAGTATGCATCATCGAAATTGATGTATTTTGGAGTTGGAACAATTGTTTACCTCAACGCAACCTGCGGACCAGGACTGTATGGCATTGAGACTTGAACTGCAAGCAGTTTTTTTGTGCAGTTCTTGAACTTGAATTGTATAGCTACTCAAAAATCCAAGTTTCAGTGTATTACATTTAAATGTAAGGAATGCCTTCCTATAGCGCAAACAGTAGTGCATTGTGTAGTGATACATTTATAAAATTGTAATTTGTAACTTCAATTGCAAAGTCTGGACAGTTCCAGGATGGAAAAACACTTCCTAGGATGCATAGAATACATCGACAGTGTTGAATTTCTTTCAATTTGAATTTCCTGGAGCTAATTATTCAATTCTGAATTGTGCACAACCCTGCTGTGGACTCAATCTATCCAACTCTTTTAAGTAGAGACTTTCACAAACACTTTTTCTTCCTGTTATTTAGACTTGTAGAAGGTTTCCAAGCTTCAAATACAGCGCAAAACACCCTTGCATTATTAATGAAAGCTGTAACGGAGGTGATTATTTCTGTTTATCTACAGAGCCTTTGCAGCGTCACTCTTTTCACTGTATAGCCATACCTACAACCCCAGTAGTTTTAATGACCACCAACAAATGGGAAAGTCAGCAGAGGACAAACCACAGAGGAGGTAAAACAAGATGGAAAAAAGATGGTAAACGGACAGAGCCTTTGCTCCTCGGAATCTGTGTTTGCATATTTATGCCGACTCCTGGGTGACATGACTGCCGCTGTGTTCATGTTTGTCCAGGAGAAGGATATAAATTAGCTGCTTGTTGGCGTGTCAGCTGTGGCGTGTCCTTGACGTGATGGACCCCCCCCCCCCCGCGGAGGAGAGGCGTTGTGATGCGAGGTTTGGTGAAGAAGAGGAGGAGGAATTTGAGAATACCTGTGCTCTACCTCGCTACTGGTCTCACAGGTGTAGAAGGGAACCAAAGTCACGCTGTCCTTCCTGTCACTTTGGTCTCCAACCAAAATTACTTTTCTTTGTCATCGCAGATACCCTTCCACGGTTCCCACTTCAGACGCCCACAGCTCGCCAACTCCAGAAGTTCTTTGAATCGCAGCGCGGATGATCTTGTTCCTTTCTCTGCATTCCCTTCATCATAAAACTGATGCACGTTCACTTGTTTTGACACAAATCAATATGTTCATCGGGAACATGCCAAAGTTATTTGCCTACATGTGATGCAACGTACAGAAATATTGCCTTCTTTTGGTTGATATGCTCTGACCTCCTCCCACAAAGTGTGAAGAATGATTTTTAACAGCACACTGCAGAATTTCTGATGTGTGAACAAGCTTAAATAACGAAGCTTTAAAAGAGAATGCAGCCGTGATTCCCTTCGTCCTCCTGTATAGCAGCACAGGAGAAGCAGACAGAAATGGATTCTTGCCAAATTTTCATTCAAACATCAAATGACGCACAACAGAACTTTTAAGCTCCTCCGATCTTGTGGTGCGACACTCATATTGACTGGTAAGTTTAGATGGGGCTTTGGATTGTGACATTTGATGATCTTATTGGCCGAAATATTTAAGACCTCTGTTCAATGTCTATGAAAAAAGTGGGCAGGACACAACAGACAAAACAGTTGTTTTTTTAGCCACTGGTCAATTTTGTTTCCTTTTATACAAGTGGAAAGAAAATGTCCAGAATACATATTTATTAAGCTAGATTTCAGTTACAATACATTTCTTTAAAGGCCTTTAAAAAAAAATATATATATATTTTTGCTCAACTTTCACACGTCCTGATTGTGCAGAGTGAGACGCATTCCTGGGTCAAAACATATTTTGTTGGTCCTGGAACATCATTCCTGTCTGAAAATTGTATCATAGCCATATACCTGTCACGATGTGGTGTTGGAGGAAGACAAGGCAGGCAGAAGATCCAATATAAACTTCTTTACTTAAGTGAATATTTCAGGATACAGACAGATGTCACTCACAATAACATAATCACCAGGTAACATAGACGAGAACCGACCAAGACAGACTGAACAGAGAGAACTAAATACAGATACAAATGAACACTAACGAGGTGACGACAGGTGACACAGATGATAAGACGATGAACAGGTGGATGATTGAGAGAGTGAGTTCAGGTGTGGACACAAGGAGGATTCTGGGAAGTGTAGTGCAGATGAGGACTGTGACAATACCTAACCCTACCCATATGTTATCCCTAATATCAGAGGGAAACGATAGGTGAATAACACTGATGTAGAAGCACCAAACCTTGATTGTAAGCCTAAACTTGACATAATCTGTAACTTATCCCTCAGAAATCTGAATGTTGATCCAGGAACATGTTGTAATTGGTGAAATCTGTTTCTGCAGCAGTTACAGTAAATACACCAAACTTTCCAGTTTTATTCCTATCAATATTCTGGTGTTTTTTACACAGGGGTTTAACACAGGTTCAAGTAACATTGGCCTGATTTACATAATATTTTAATACAATAATATTTTTTTTCCTGGCTATTGACAGTTTATTTCAGGTATTGACAGACTATTTTCTGATTTATGAGTGATACAAAGAGATGTACAAAATACTCTCTGCAAAACAATTTACATTTAATACAGTATGCTAAGTCAACCAAATGAAACAATGACTTTTGACCTGGCTTTATACAGTATTTAGATATATGTTGTGTAATTGTATGCAAATCTAATTAGTTAATGCCTCATTTGCATATTTAAACATAACATTTCAGAAAATGTAATAGTGAACTGTGATTAATCAACTGGGGAAAGTATGGTAATATATATTAGTTTTTTTTTTTTTTTACTCTATTCCCCTGTATTGTCTTGCTGGTGTAAATGTGTGTAATTTTTTTTGCTATTTATTTCAAATATCCCTGATGAATGTAAACACGGGTGCTTTTAAAATATCCTGACACTTCACAAAACCGCGTAATTAGTTCAACTAATAGCATGAGTTGAATAAGGTACTAGTCATTTGACCTGACCAACTGTTCTTGCTTAAAAACAGTCATTATTATTTATTTTTTTTACAATTCGGTGACGTTGGTGGCACCGAAATTACACACTTCACCTTTTTTCTCCAGGCGAAGAACAAACTGTTTTGTAGTTTAGGAAAGGTAGCCAAGAAGCAAGTTTTTTTGTAAGCAATGTAGTCACCATGGTGATTTGCTTCCCTCCAGACAGTGGCAACAACGCAGCTCAAGTTTGGCTCGCTCCACTAATGCTGTAAATCAAAACAAACACAATCCTGACAGCGCAAAGTTTCCTGTTCCCGGGTGACATTGTGGAGTTTTCACTCACATCCACATCAGTTCAATAGGGAGCTGCTCTGGAGCCATGCACACTGACAGCCAAGGACAGGATTGAAGCCCCAGCATCTGTGGGCCTCCTGCGGGCAGGGAGATGAAGACAGGAGCCCCCTGATACCCCCCGCCCTGGGTTTATTCCGAACTCCAACAAAAGCAACCCGAAAAGGGATAATCAAGCTGTCACCTGAACACTGTGCCACTGAATACCAACCTTTAATCATTCCGGCAAATAATAGTAACTAAGGGCTTTTGCGTTCTTCACATTAAACGAAATGCTGCAGAAATAGGGAGAGAGTAATTTTGCGGTAACGCACACTGTGTGCTTCTCCATGAGAAAGAAAAAGTTGGCTGAAGTTTGGGAGTCCTCCCTTGTCTGTTTTAAATGCAGAGCTTTTTTTAGTCCAAGGTCAAAACTTTGGAGAGGTGAGAGAAGGAGTATTCAGATGATGAAATCCGTTCTAATTACTGCACACACCAAATTCTCCAAAGGCTTCCACACTAATTTTGTGCTCGGCTCCATTTATATTGACATAGATTCCTCTAATGAAATAATAAGAGTACTCCCACGCCAAGACACTTTGTCCCACAGATGGATCCACATGTAGATAATTGGATATAAAACTAGCGATCTCCTGGCCTGAAAACACTCTTACGTTGTTAACTCACTTTTCACACAAGTCTGCTAAGTAATTAAAGCAGCCACAGATTCTCACCTGTGATCCCTGCACTTTGTGTGAGGAACTCAACTTTAATCGTCGCCATTACTTCCGTCACTTAAGGAACCCTGAGCCAAACACTCACCTGGTTTATCTAGCCAAGCATTACCTAGAAATATATTATTGACCTTTTCATTGTTAAGTTCTAACTGCATATTAGTTATGGATAATTTGTTTTACTCTTATGGAGAGGAAATCAGTGCTTTTGTGTGTACAATTGAGCCTTCACAAAGACCTGCCTCCCTTAGTTACTGTTGCTACGTCCGACAAGCTATGGCGCTCTCTCGGCTGGAGTGTCCACACTTTGCTCATGACCCCATCATGAAGGGGTAGTTTTTTTTTTTTTTGTTGGTTTAATCATTGGAGTATATATTTATTAAACCAGATATATAATAATACTATTTTAAATAAACAATGTAAATATAAATCAAAAATTAAAAAAGAGTTTTTAAAATTAAGTTGAATATTTGGTACATTTTGGTAAACCCATAATTAGGTTTTAAATTGTAATAATATTTCACATTATTACTGTCTTTACTGTGTTTTTGATCAAAATGTATACTCAAAAAATTATGGGTTGGTTTAACCCATGTTTGGGTCAGACATGGACAAATCCAACCGTTGGTTTATTTTATTTTTTTTAAATTTGATTGTTAAACCCAGCGGTTATTTTTGTCCATATTTGACACCCCAGCATTTTTTTTTTTTTTGTGTAGTGGTGAGCAAGAGACTTCGGTTCGGTTCGTTAAGATTTTTTTGGAAAGCATTTTTAAAAGGCAAGCATGCTAATGTAAACACCATATTATATTAATAATATTAATAAAACCATATTGATAACATTGCTAAAATTGCTTATTTCTAATTACTTGCTAAATGACACGTACATTAGAGACCTCATACCTCCTCGGATTTCAAACATGGAGAAATATGCTACTTTGCCACGATTGGTGGGTAAATTTCTTAACTGCAAATAAATGTTGATATAGTCATAACATATATTCAAGTACTTAAATGTCCTCCAGTGGATGATGTCAGATGTGCAAGTACAAAACGAGCTATTTTTGGCAGCTTAGTTTCTTTACACCGGGTATGGAGTTTTCTGAAAGTTACATTGTTTTCTTAATACAAAATAAAACCTGTTTAATCACAAAAGATCCAGGAAAATGTGATTCCTCATACAAGCTCTTTAATTCCAGCTGTTCCCAGAACAGGGAGCTGAGTCAGTTTTCAGAATACGTTAGCAGGGGTCACCGTGAGCCACAGGCTCTGAGCCCAGCACTTCTGGTTCTTCCCTCCTCCTCCTCCACAGCGGCAGGGCTTTTAACGGGCTCTGTCCGCTCCAATAATGATTTCTCCAAGGGGCAGCGTGGTTCTCGTGCTCCCGTCCCCTTGGGGGGAGGTTTAATAACTCCACTCACTGTCCCACTGTGCATGACTGTAAGTGCCAGGCCTCAGCGGCAGGACCGAAAGAAGTGGCTGCAGAGTGCAGAAAGAAACGCCAATGGGTTCCTGCAATGGGAACGTGGCGGGAGGATTGATTGAAACCCCACGCTCTGGTCATGCAGGTCTTGTAGTGACGAGGTTGGAGGAATCCTGCTGGGAAGCAAAGAGACAACATATCTCTGTGGAAACAGAAGACTGATAGGTTCCTACACTACGCTCATAGCAGCATATCTAATAGCCATTAAGCAGCAGGAAGAAGTGATGTTATTAACGGAGACGCCGATGGTCACATTTTAGAGTACTCAGATCTCAGTTAGCCGTGGATGACCACCTGGCATTCATGATTTCACAATTAATAAGGAAATGTTCAGTCATAAGCATGCTTCCAGTTGTGGAATAGAGGACCGGTGGGGAACGGCGAGCACTTAATGATTTCTATTCTGGCCTCTGCTGAGATGGCGAGTGCTTCCATTTAGCCTTTATATGAAGTGTACAGCATGCAGCGGGAGAGCAGTGAGCGTAATTGGACCAGATCAGAACCGCCAAAATGAGGGCTAAATATGCTTTACGTCTGCCGGAGCAAGCATGCCAGATCAATGCATATCAGGAAGGAGTTTTTTTTTTTCAGCTATAGCTCTCCGCTGCTCTGTTTACCCCTCAATCAAGCAGAGAGGGATGCAACAAATAATTTCCTGGAAAGTGCCAGCGTCGATGATTTAGGTGCTTACAATCAGACAGAGTGAGACAGGCCTCCCTGATAATATCGAGCTCTTTACCGGGATGTCAGCACCGGTAATGAAGAATGACTGTCAGCTAACCTCATTGAAGAGTCAGACACCATCTCAAGACAATCTGAAACGCTTCTCCGTGCATCTTAGTTTCCGTTAGTCCAGAAGTATCAATGAAGTGCTGCAGGGATGATGTGTTTGTGTAGGACAAAACACGGAAACAAGTTCCATCTTCCTGAAGTCAATGGGTTTTTGGTTAAATGCCTGAAATAACTAAGTGGTTATCACAAACTCAAGATATTTTCACACTTTATTTTACAAAATAAATCACATCAGTAATAACTTTTACATTTCTTAAAAAGAAAAAATATGGCTGCTAGCAAGTAGCTAACAAAGATTATTGAAGAACTTTTTACAAATACTATTTCAGTCTTAAAAACTACTTAAAAAAAATAAAAAAATAATTCAGATTCGTGGAGGGAATTTGCTTGAAAAAAATGCAATAAGATTCTTCATAACCCTCAAAGTAAAATTATGCAAATTGGGAATCAAAAGGCTGGCGAATGCTGGAGAAAATTTGGAAATATAAAGGCCGACCATTTTCACATCTTTTGGGACTGTAATTCATATTTATTGGCAGGATCTGAATAGAGAAATAAAAGCAATAATGGGGTGGAATCTTGACTTTAAAACAATGTACTTGAGCATTTCTTCTTCAAAAATAATAAAGAAGAACATTTGATACCTTTTTAATATTTACTGGCAACTAGTAAGAATGCCATTACAAGAAAATGGCTCAAGGAAGATCCCCCATCTGCATAAAAAAAAGTAAATACATTTGCAAAAATGTCCTCATTAATTCAATGTGTTACTTTTTGTAATTATTTGTGAAACTCATTTTTGAGTGAAAACAGTAAATCCTTCGCCATTTTTTTTGTCTAGTCTGCTCTTACAGTATCATTCTGTTTGTAATCATGTTCTTGCAAACTATTTTAACTCAAACTTTCAGGGAAAACGTTTTTAAATAAAGACTGAAGGAATGAACTTAATGGTGGTGATATTAAATGTGACTGTGGTGTAAATTGCTTGTAGCTTCAAAATTCATGAAAGTTGTGTTCATTTATCAAGTTTATCATGATAATCAACGTGTAAGAATCATAAACTTTTCCTTTTTGGATCCTGCAGTAATCCAAAAGCCAATAAAACAGATCCTAATGGGTTTTTGTCGAGGGAACCGGGGTGATGCTAACTTGCGTGATGTTCTTCAAAAACACGTCATCCCTGCTGCACTCTATATGATTCTCTGGAGGGAACACCCCGAAAATGGCAACACGAGTGAATGGAGCCACGCGGGGCGCATGAGAGAGAAGAATTGCATCACTTTTGGAGAGGTGTGCTCAGGATGTGGAATGGCTCGGAGCCGAACCTCCCTCTGATTCACCCTGAGCGGTATGACTTGTAGAGCATGACAGAGCATCCCTCCCCGATTGCTTTACTGACCCGCGGCCTTATCCGAGAATACACTCGCCATTCACTCTCTCATCTGCTTCTCTCACTCATTAGAGGGAAAACCACTGCCTTATTGTAATAACCGAGACAAATGAAACTATCCCCGCCATGTGCTGAAACTACCTCAATTTATTTGTTTTTGAGGCGCTTTGGTTCTAGTCGAGAGAGGAAATTAACGTGTACTATGAGCTGGGAGGAAATGTTTCGGAATGCTTGAGTTATGATGCAAACACATCATTATGTTGAGTTTGCTGCGAAATAATCTCAGTGCATCTGAATCACATCTCTCACATTCGCACCGCCACTTTAGGCTACCAAACCTATCTCCATCATAAACTAAGCCAATAGATAAACTAGGAACAGAGAGTTGGAGCCGTGCGTTCCACATATACAGAAACTCAACTGTACTTGTGTCTGAAACATTCACTGGCTGCTCGTGAGGGCATGTAAAGACTGTGGGTAACACTGTTTTTCACTGATCCACTTTAGACAGTCTACTATAAATAATTTTGCACTTACATGTTAACAAACTCTCATTAGAGTATTAGTAGACTGTCTGCTTATTATCTGATTTATTTTGATGATCCTCCAACTGACAATCAACTGACTATAAGTTACTTTGTAACTACATGTCAACTTATTCTACTGAGCCTAACACCTCACCATAAGTCTACTACAGTCTACTAAAGTTGCAATTGCAAGATATAAACTATGAGGAAACCGTTGTAGTTGCTGGATATAAATTCACAGTGTGACAAATAATGCCAAGTTTAACAAATATAATAGAAACAAATAATATAATACAATAGAGTTTCCAAAAAAAAACAAATGTGATGACATATTTACAAATGCTCAGCAACACTGAGAAGAATAATCAAAGAGGGAAGTTTTGTAAGAATCTTTCACAAAACGAGTCTTTGAAGTCACATGTCCACTAGAAACTATCTAAAACTAGGATAAAAGAATGTATTTTAGCCTCAAAAAGTTATAATCATTACCCTTAATCTTTTTGACGTAAAAAAAGAAAAGAAATGCTGTGTAAAACAGCAGTGACATCAACACCATGCTGAGTTAATACCATGAGTTTCAAAGCTCAAAGTTCTTATTAAAGTAGGTTAGTACTCTTTTTATAACCAGAATATCTGCAGGCTAAAATGTAAAAGAAGTGCGGAAAGTCTACTTTCGTTTCCTCTTCAATGTGACTTCCTTGAAGAAACTTCTTTAAATGGACCAAAAAGATGTTTAACAGATGGTCTGACTAATCTAGATTGCAAGTGAAAGCCAACTATGTAGATATTTCCTATCCATAAATGACTGTTCGATGACCCACAAAACATTGGCGCACAAACTGTAGCCTTTCCACCGATCAAAGCGCTCGTAGAAAATGAACATTTACCCCGCCATTCAAATCAAGTTCTTAAATGCGTTTTATTGTGAACTATAAAGATTTCTTTCACCTCAGGGTATTGTAAAATTATTGCAAATTAATATTCAGAATGACTTTTTCCTCATGTGATGGTCTCAATGGACTGAATGGCAAATGAATTTCAAATTCAATCATTGGATTTGTTTATTCGATTCCGCCCAATAAATCTCAAAGGACAGTAGATCCCTGTGGCACTAAGCCACCTACGACTTCAGCCAGTTTCAGATTAAGTAAAAAATTGCTTAATATTGATTTTGTCCAAAAGAAAATAAAAATAATAATACAGTTTTGCAGTAAATTGACAAGTTTTAATGAGGTCAGTAAATGGCATTAAACAATCCTCTTCTGTGATTTACTGCATCACTGTAATATTGAATATAATAAATTACATTTTTAAAATTAAAAGTTGTATTTGTTAACATTAGTTAATGCACTGTGAACTAACATGAACATTTAATGGACAGCTGTATTTTTTATGAACTAACATTAACAAAGATTAACAAATACAGTAATGTATTGCTCATGGTTATTTCTTGTTAGTTAATACATTAACTAATGTTAACAAATGAAACCTTATTGCAAAGTGTTACCAAAAATATAGATTCATTTGTCTTGTTCGACTCAGCTTTTGCCTCTCGTATTCCTTCTGTTGTTAAAACTTTTATTTTCCATCTTCGTAATATTGCACATCTTCGCTCTAGCTGATGCTGAAATCACGTCTGGAATATTGTAATGCTCTATTTCTTGTTCTGCCCATGTCATTTAGTGCACAAAAAAAAGAGTTGCTGCCTTACATTTTCAAGTACAAACAACTTGGATGTTTATGTCGTTTTAACGCAAATTACATTAAACTGACTTAAAAAAAAAGCTATATAAAAACATGTTGTCATAATTTATTGATCAGTTTTTACAATATGATTAATAAGTTATGACAATATGTTTTTTTTATTAAGTTTTTAAAAGTCAGTTTAATGTAATTTAAACTGTTTGTAGTTTAACTAACTGTTTTAGTTGTTTGTACTTAAAAATGTAATGCAGCAACTTGTTTTAATGCTCCTAAATTATGGAATTATATCTCATCTTTGTCTACCTTCAAGACTCGGCTAAAAACATATCTATTTAATATGTATTTTGGACAATGTGGCTATATGTGGCCTTATGTGTTTGCAATGTGTGTGTGTTAGTGTGCAGATGTATTGTAATGTACACTCTAAAGTTACCTTGAGCTACGGAAAGGCGCTATATAATTAAAACTTCCTCTTCTTCTTTTTATAAAAAAAAAGTCATTTCTACTCCATCGTTTAAATGCAAATTTTTATTTTTAGATGACTGCAACCCACGCTATGTCAGTGCTTGAATAAAATCTCTAAATGGTAAAATAGTGATAATTTTATATTTCATGATGCCTGATGTAATAGCTGTGGCAATGAGCGTTTCACATTCCAGTCAGCCATTTTGAGAGGCAATGGTGCCACATGACACATACAGACACATACTCGAGAAGTAATTCCTGCCTCTGTTTGACACTGCCTGTCAAGCTTTTCAGCGGAAAGGCTATTTATACAGTTTCTGGCCCCCTCATGACAGCCAAACCGGAGCCAGGGTTGCCGTGCTGTTGGTGGCACTGGACTTCGGGGTTACGCTTGTAGCCTTCCTACAGCTGAGTCACACCAATGAGTAATCCAGCCTCAGAGTAAGATCAGCCATTATCTTCATGGTGCGTTGTTTACCTCTACAGTTTTCAAAAGCCACTACAGTTCTGTTTCAGATCTGTTTGTATCTTTCTCAGTATTCCACCCTTCTCAATAACTCAACAGTGTTCCTGTTATGCATTACGGTGATGTCCGTAACTTAATAAAGTAAAAGGTATAGCAGACTTAGGATGTATGAATGTGCAGATACATGTTCTGGTCGAGCTCAATCACTTACACTTTTTATTTGTAACACTATAAATCACATAACAGCAAGAAAATGATTAATATGAAAAATTTGTGATTGCCTAATCAATTTGTATTTTACATCTTACAAGGGTGTGAATTGAAATTTCGGTCCCACTTTATATTAAGTGGCTTTAAGTACTATGTACTTACATTTAAATGAATAATTTGATACAATGGATGTATTGTGTACATACATTCTTTAACATTGTACTTACATTTTGAAAATAACTGCATGTAATTACAGCTGTAATACATTTATGTAATTACATTTGTAGTTGACCCTTCCCTTACACCTTACCCCACCCTTAAACTTACCCATATGAACACAATAATGAACACAACAGAATATTGTACTTATTTTTCGATGTAAGTACATAGTACTCAAAGCCACTTAATATAAAGTGGGACCGAAATTTCTTGATTACTTTAATATGTTTAACCATTTTTGAAATGTTGACATTATCATACAGACTAATCCATCAAATCCATCTCTACAATTGTACAAAAATAACTCTACACAAATAAAAGTTGCTGTCTTAAATTTGTACGTACAATTAACTTAAATTTCATTAAACTGACTTTTTAAAAAAATAGTTGAACCTTGCATAAAGTCAAAAACTTATTTTGATGAGTTAAAGCAATGTAAAATATATGTTGTCATAACTTATTGATCATACAATTGTTTATATACATTTATAGTTAAGAAAATACCAATTTAAACAATATACTAAGAAAATCATTTAGATTGATTTTTTTTTTTACGTTTTAAAAGCACTAATAAAAAAAAACACATTAAAATACTGTGAATATATTAAGAAAAAAAAAAAAAACGTATTAACGTAGGCTATATTAAAAATGTGTTGAAAATGTGCTGTATCGTAGGAAACAGAAACCCTTGATATAAGGCCACCTTTTCAGAAAATCTAATTTAAAAAAAAAATCTTTTTTTGTGGTAGTAACTAAGGTCAGTGAAGTGAAAGTTTTTTTTCTTGTTTTCTTTATTCTTTCCTCCTCTGTGATGTGAAAAAATTAAATGTTTTTGAGGGAAAGTACTTTGTAAAAGCTCCAATGGGATTTATTTATTAGTTGTTTTCTTTTTGCCCATAGTGATTTTGTTGTAAAATTTGACTAGTTTATATCTGTATATTATATGGAAAAAAAAGTATGCCAAAGTGTGAGCTGTAGAAAACCATGGTTTATCTTACAAAAAATAAGGACATATTAAGGAATTATATATGGTCTGGTTTGCCCAAAGCCTTCACAGCAATGCAGGCCTTTTTTTCCTCCGCCTTCCTTTCTTCTAGCTGGTGTGTAATGGTTTCAGTCCTCTATCTCTCTGTGCTTTATCACTGTGGAGACCCAGCCTTGGCCGGACACCTTCATTCTGCAGCAGTGCTTGGCAATTATCCTTCAGCCACAGTAGCGAATGCCACGCGTAAGGACGAGGCAGCCAGCTCTCTGTGACATATGAGGTGCAGCACTATCTCCCGCTCTGCTTTGAGTTGGAAGGGGGTCTTATTATCAATTACAGTGCATTATGCAGCATTAGCAACTGCATTTCACCAGGACACGCTTCAGAAGACTTTTCTTCCTGAAGGAAAGCGTGTGTATTAGTACACTGGGTGTATTTTGAACCCTGCTTGATGTAAACATATCAATGGTTTTAAATTGTGGCGTTTCTTCTAGTCAGGTTTCCTCTTGTCCTCATTATTTTACTACTGTTAGTTTAAAAATAAATAAATAAAATAAAAACTAAAACTTTGTTGTGAGGGTTGAAACCACTGTTGAAAGGGGTTATTTTTGCATATTTTTATATTTTAAGCATCTGTTAAGCACCTGACAGTGAAAATAAATGCAACATTTTATGCCCTATGTTGTTTGCTATGATATGGTCATCTCAAAATGGCTGACTGGAGATGATTTTGCCACAGCTATTGCCACAGCTATTACATCAGGCATCATGAAAATATAAAATTCACTATTTTACCATTTAGAGATTTTATTCAAACACTGACATTGTGTGGGTTGCAGTCATCTAAAAATAATACTTTGCATTTAAACAATGGAGAAAAAAGTACTATGCTTTTTTTTTTCTTTTTTTTTCTCATTTTCAACTTTATTTAGTGTGTAATGTTGTTGTTTGAGAATGAAAAAAGTTTGCAAAGTTCCAAAGAACAAAGTTACTACAAAGGGAGTTATTCTCTATATCAGTGTCACTGTTTCTGAACTCCCTGAAACGCCTCCATTGATTAATTTTTCTACCAGGAATGTACATGTCACAATGTTTCTCATGTACATAATTCCTGGCCATATGCCAAAAAACTGGCGAGGCCTGTTGAGTTGTGTTATTAATGGGTTGTCCCCATGTCCAAGATAAAAAAAAAAATCCATCCTGGAAAACGTGGTTATGGTAAGGGTGCGCCATTACAGGATCACGCTCAAAGTGGTTGAACAATCCTAACACAATGATCCAGCTGACCAATCAGAGCACATTACACTTTTTGGAAGGAGGGGCTTCATAGAGACAGGAATTAAACAGGGGTGTGTTTCCCATAGAATGATGCAACTCGCTGCTTGACTACCAAAGTATGACGCATTATTGAAGAAATCACCTTGCTTGTCACGACTGTTTATCGAAACCGTATTGTCGCAAATTGGTCGTTTAACCATGTTGGTTAATGATGTCACACAGGTCGTGGAGTAATAACTTATTTTAATGAATCTGTTTGAGATCGAATTAATGCTAGATGTTTGATATAAATTACAGACATGGCATCTGAGGACTATTTATAATTTTTCTCAGTTAATTTTCTAAATAAAAGATGTAGATTGTACTGAATGTCAGATTGCTTACTTGGCTCAAGATAAGGATTTATTGAGTCCACATGTCATGCAAACAATAAACTATGCTTCTAACCACAGTTCGAGAGCTGTCATTCCAACCACAGAACTTTCAGATGCTGTTTGCGAATGTTCGTTAGAACCTATTTGAATAGACCCCCCAAAAAACTTTAAGACACAGCACTATCCCATATATTTAATTCCCGGTTAGATTGTATTGCAGGTGGTTTGTGAATAAGACACTGAAATACAATGAAGTAAAGTGTCTGTTTAGTAAATCTGTTTTATCTGCTGTACCTTTAAGACCTCTTACCTCCCACCTCATCGTCTGCAAACAAGGGCAAAGTACTTACTCTTGTGTCAACTATGTTGTGTTCCACATCAAACTTTCATAGAGAAATAATTAAGATAAACGATGCATGTAATAAGTATTAAATAGTGGTGAAATATGCAACCTCTAAAGCGAGAGAGTGACCATGCTGTCTGCATCCTTTCTCCCCAGTGGACAGGGACCATCTGGCCACAGCCATTATCACTGACCCTGATGTCAGGATCCTTAGCAGGGGGAAGAGGGCTCAAACATCCCTGAGTCTGGCCCCAAGCCCCTGACTGCATCTATACAACCTTGCAGAAGTGTGAGGGGACAAATTACAAAGTCACTCATATGAGAACAGTATGGCTAACCAGGCGGCTTTGCTTTATTAAAATGAATCAGTCTTTAAATGCTGGAGAAAGTGTGTTATTTACTGAGCATTTTGAAAGGCAAAGCTTCCTCAAAGTCAGTTTAGAAACTGTTTTTTTTTAAACATGTCATGATGTTTGGTTCAGTTATAGGGTTAGTTCACCCAAAAATAAAAATTCTGTCATTATTTTCTCACCCTCGTGTCTTTCCAAACCCACAAGACTTTTGTTCATCTTCTGAACACAAATAAAGATATTTTTAATGAAATATGAGAGCTTTCTGTCCCTATAGACTGCTATGCAACTGACACTTCAAAACTTGCAAAGTTTCTTTAGTCTAAATTTTTTGAAGAGATGTGATCGCTTTATATGATGACCAGACTTAATTTAGGTTTTTATTCAAATTTAAACATTGATCAATGAACATAAACAGAAGCTCAATTGACCCTTCTTGACACGCGAGAACAAACCTCAAACGTGCTGTGTAACACGAGAATGAATATCATTGGTTCTCGCACGTCAGGCAAACATGCTTGAGCTTCTGTTTACCACAACTGATGTGTTCGCTAATCCATGTTTAAATGTGAATAAAAGCCTAAATTCAATCTGTTCATCATAAAGCCATCAAGTCTCTTCATACAATTTTACAATCTCTTTATGGACTTTTTGAAGCGTCAAAGTGGTAGTTGTGTAGCTGTCAATGGAAGCTAATATATATATATATATATATATATATATATATATATAGTAACTTTGCAACCATTTGGCATATAAGAGATAACAAAGACAGCACAAGTTTCTAGAGACAATGAAAATGAATGGGTAACTTGTTTCCAAAAAATCACTGTTCTTTTGAATCATGAAGTGATCTTGCAATATGACTACAGATTAAAGGGTTGTAAACATGTTGGCAGCAAACCACATCTTTTTTTTTCTTTTGTTTTTCTTGTCTGTAATGTTATTTGTGCACTGTATTGTCTTGCTCTGGTAAAAAACAACAACATTGTAATGTAAACGCTTTGAAAATATTCCAAAATTGAGGTTGATGTTTTTCTCAGTCATTTGATGGCAGTGTAATTATGAAAAGCCAAACATGTAAAAGACTAAAAGACTATCTCTATCTACATGCTGTGACTGAATGAATAGCCACAGAGGAATATATATTTATATGTAAATACTCATGCGTTTGGAAAGCAATGTGTTAATGAAATTTGGAGTGCTTAGCATGGTTACAGTGTTAGAGAATAGAATCAGATTAGCCTGTTCTTCAACAGTATTTTCTGCATAAAAGACTCAACTAAGCAATAAAGGTGCTATGATTTCAGATGTTTTGTTATACTTCTGAATAAACCACTGAATAAAACAACTGCTTCTACTTCAACTACACATCCTCCTTCCAAAACCTCATAAGGAATGCCAGCCAATCCCATGTCAGCAAACTCCTGCATTCATTACAGTCAGAGAGTCGATTATGGTTGAAATTGATTTTGACTCACCCATCAGATGTTTACAATAAGATACTTACAATGGAAGTAGAGAGCATCAGACAAATCATTAAGTATAACCTCAAGACTTAAACATTATGGGTCGGTTGCATAAACTGCTAAGGCTCTAACAATTAAGTCATCTTTTTTCTTTTCTTTAAGACTGTTCATAACTTTTATAAGTCAGTTACATACAAACATAAATTGACCTAATTTGATACCAAAAGTAAGACTTAAGGTCCTGTCACACTCCACTTTTTATTCCACTGACTTCCATTCATACGCATGTGAATGCAGACCACAAAAGGAAGCTCATGGGAAAAGTTTCACATTTTGCTGCGTTCCAAAGTTCAAGTTTGGTGAACTCTGAGCTGCGAATTCGCATCACATTTGACAAGTAGAAGACCGATATTTCTCTGCATGACCTCTTTGCTGTAGTGATAGAACAATATTTTTGCAGTTGAGTAGATTGTATATTTTGTACATTTTGAGTGTAGTACTATTTTTATAAAATTATAAACATGTTTATAAAAAATACGCTGCAGAGTGTTACATCATATCACGACCGTTGCAGTGTCTGAAGAATTTTGCATGCTCAAAGTTTAGTGTGACTGCGGCTTGACTGCACCTTGACTAACAGCTAGTGGGTCATCTTGAGATACTGTCTTGATATAATAGCTATGTTTATGAAACTGGTCCTATGAGATGGCAGGTTACATAATTAAATAACCTTGTCTGAAGTTTGGCAATCTTTCAAATTATCATTAACCGTAGCTTTAAGAAACCAAAAAGGGACGGTTTAGATTGAGCAACCTTCACTATGGGAGTTGGAAACACATAATCAAAAGTTAATCTGCCTAAATCCTTAACAAACTTACAAACTCTATCTTTATGGAATTGACTGCTATGGCCTGGTTTACATCCGTTGTAAGTATTCTGATGGTAATATTTCGATTAGTATTCAACATTTTGGCACTAGCAGGGATTAACTCTAAACTGTGTTAAATACAATCATTGCTAATTACAACACTAATAAAACAACCACTTTGACCATTTTAAAACCTTGAAGTCTGTATCTTCAAGCCTCTCTCTTGGTAGGATGTGGTAATTAGAGACAAACCCACCAAGAAATGCATAAGAATGAAACAGTTTCTAGAACATCTGGTCATTGTGCAAATATTATTGTGTTCAGAGGTGGAATGAAATCTGAAAATCTGAAATTCTGAAAATCTGAAAGCTCCAACCCAGACAGTAACAGTGTCGGCCACTACTCGTGGAATGGACATGCACCAGATGTGGCCCGGATCTGGCCAGACACTATTTTGCTGTCTGGGTATTGTTCTGTACTGTACATATCCATGTAAACTTTTCTAATGGGAGAACCGAACCCAGAGTCTTGCAACATAAATGCAATGTTTAGTTTCACTAAATGTGTTTATCTGGATGTGTCCTACTGTTGAAATCTCTGATCACAATCCCACTTTCTCTCTCTTTGAAAAAGACATATATAAGTTTGTCTAGGTTTTTCAGGTGGTATTATTGATGCAAGAATAGGAGGAATGCTTTGACATTTGGTCCGTTGCCCTGGCTTATGTGTAAGGTACTAATTAGCAGAGAAAACACTGTCAAACTGCCATATGGTGGGAGAGAAGTAGCAGCTTGCCAAGTACAGCTACAGTCCCAAACATTTGCGACCACAAACGTTTGTCAAGACAGCTTGTGTCAGGTATTATATGTAAATGTAGGCAAAATTAATCAGTGCTCTGTTGTTTAGATTTTTTTTGCTTCTTGAATTCTCTTGCGCACGTCCCCAAGGTTATTGTTGCACACTTTTAGTGCCATTTTTTCTGCTAGGTTAGCAGTTATTATCTGAATCACAGTTTATTTCAGAAGATTATAAAGCTCATTCCATGTTACTACATTAATCCTCAAGTGGAGACAGTTAAATGTGAATTAAGATAAAAACATACACAAGTGTATATGTGACGCTGGAGACAAGATGCTGTCATTGTAACCAAGGGTTATACAGTACAATTAAGAGGTTAAATAGCGGCAAACACTTATATGAAATAATAGGGAACAAAGTGTTTCATCGCACTAATGGGACTTCAGGGGAGAGGAGAGATCTTGATGTTCCATGATGCTCATTAAGACTATAGCAAACAAAGCTGCTCCGCTCAGACGTCCTCATAATAATCTCAAGAGAATGAGGATTTGAGGTTCTCTCAGAGAGTTCTCGTTCTATGTTTAAGGCTGTTTTGTCCCATTAGGGGTATTTGCCGTCACACAGGAATCAATTGGTTGCGCTGTTCTGTCATAAGCTATAAGATTGACGATGGACGAGGAGGCCGAAAGGCAAACAGAAATGTTTTTGAGAGGAGAGATAAAGATCAAACCAACCTTTAGAAAGATGAAGGGGGAACGGCAGAGGAGAGCCCGTAGTGAAATGATTTTCCATCAAAGTTTCATGGTTTTCTTGGAGAGCTGAAGCATGCTGTGCTTGGTTGTGCCAAGTGTTCAGAAGCTTTTCTGGAGACAGCACAGTAGAATCTCTTAAAGAAAGGTCACTTTACTGTTAAAAGGGCAATCCAAAACGTCACTCTAGTGCCATCATCAACTCTCTTCTAATAAACATTTTTAGTCAAATTTAAAATCGTCATTTCCTCATGTCTTCAAAAAGTATTCATTTTCAGTAACACTTCATTTTGATGGTCCCCTTTAGACATTCTGTTGACAATAAGTAATGTTGCACCTACATGTAAACTAACTGTCATTAGATTATTAGTAGTCTGTCTGCTTAATATCTGCTAACACTTTATTTTGATGCTCCCCAACAGACATTATACTGACTATAAGTAACTTTGCAATTATGTGTCATCTTATTCTACTAACTCTAACCCCACCTCTAACATACCAATACTCAACTAATACGAGTTAGTTGACATAGGTGCAACAATTTGTTTCTATTTCTGTTATGATGCATATATACAATTTTTCTATATTTGGATATACTCTGAAACACACAATATAGACATTATTGCAAAAACATAATTGGCATACAAATGTACAGTGACAATTTTAGGGCTGGGCAAGTTAACGCGTTATCGCGTTAACGTATTTATTAATTGATGCCGACAATTATTGTATCTCGCATTAACGCAGTTTTTATTACTATTATTATTATTATTATATTAAAAGTCTGTTGCTCACTAACTCTGAATTCAAATGATACAGACAAACCATGGGTCACAGGAGGGGTGGAATGTTGAGGGGTGGAATGCCCATCCCAAGCCACTACTGGCTTTTGGGATCCTCACGTGTCTCAAAAAATGAGAGCATTTGGGGTGGGCCTAAAGGAGGTCGCACACCGAATGAGAAGCGTAGCGGCACGTCTTGGACCATTCAAGGTATCACACACGGGATGCGCACATTCTCAGTTTATAGTCAGCAATATCGTTATGTTTAAGGACATTATGAAATTAAGATAAGGTCTGCGCTATGTTATGATTGCACTGTACAATTAAATACAATCGTTTCCGAGTCTGAAGTCTGAACACTTTAGCCTACCTCAGAGCGTCCGTTAACTGAATGAATTGAGAATCTCACCTGAACATCCGCTAACATCAGGAATTTTCATCCACGCAGCTGATTTATGATTTAAATATGGCTACAGCGCACATTCTATCAGCTGCAGTTCTGGCGCCTCAAGCTTGGTTTATACTCGCCGCGTCCGCACGAGTGCGAAGGTGCGCAAGGGCCCATTTCGCTTGCCGGTGTGCACGACTGATTTTGTGACTGCGCGCGGCTCCGCATCCGAAGATGCATGACTTCGAGACAAATCTGGCATTTACAAAATGAGCCTAAAATAGCAGACATAATCCCTTTTAATTATGGTCAATATTTTATGAAAAAAATCTCGAAACCAAAGTTATTTTAACCACTACAAAGTTCCTAAAATTCACCTGAATCCCTGTCTACTTTTTTTTGTGCTTGACCACTTCACCTCACTCTAAAGCCCAATTTATACATCTGCGTCGAACTTACGCCGTAGCTACGCCGTAGGCTGTGAGTAGCGCGTGCACCCTACGGCGTACCCTGACGTGCACCTCTCCAAAAATTTAACCATGCGTCAATTCTACGTGGACGCAAGCGCTGTGATTGGTCTGGTTTTCACTCGGGTTTCACATGCCTCCCTCGGGTTTCACATGCTCCCTCTCCATGAGTAATTGCGTGTCAACGCGGACAACGACGCAGAAGTATAAATGAAAACGAACGCGTAGTCTATAGCGTAGAGGCACCGGCGTAGGTCCGACACAGAAGTATAAATCAGCCTTAAGAGGGACACTTGCTATTGAACATATCAATCAATCAATTGAATTTTATTTGTAGAGCGCCTTACAACAACCAAAAGCTGCACAAAGCGCTTTCCAGTAAAAACATCAATAGACAACAATATATAAAAAGCTTGTCTAAATAGATGTGTTTTCAACTGTGATTTAAAAGTGCTCAACATAGTAATACTAAGTAGGTGAGGTTGAAGTGCGTTCCACAGCTTTGGGCCTTGGACGGCAAATGACTGACATAGACAGTTTATACTGCTCCATGATAAAAGAAAAATGTTTCTGCTGTTCAGAAAAAAGAAAGAAAAGAAAACAGATTTGTAAATGTTACCTTATTTGATTAAAGTGTTTGCAAGACAAATTTGATAGCACTTTTGTTTATCTAGCAGTACTTGTAAAATAAAAGTGCACAACACACTACTTTTGAATTCATTATTGAATTTAGTGCATTAACTATGCGATTAATCGCAGAAAATCATGCGATTAATCGCATTTAAATTTTTTTATCATTGCCCAGCACTAAATATAATATAATACAATACTATTACACCACAAAAGGCTGGTGGGGGTGGCAACAAGAGGCAGGGCTGGACTGGGTTCATTTTCAACTCCCCACATTGACACCATTACGCCCCGTGTCTAGGGGAATATAGAAACTATAATGTGGCGTAATACAACAATGTTGGATTGTGGTATGAAATCCCAGCAACGTCTCTCAAAAAAAAAAAAAAAAAATTAAATAAAGAGTATCTCTTCAGGGTGTCCCAAAGGCCAAAATAACAAACAAAACCAATAACGAAAAGGTAACTTACTAACCTAATCCAATAGTAAAATAAAATATATTTAACTTACCTAACTCCCTGCCAAAAAACAGAGAGCAAACTAATTCCGAAATAAACAAGGCAGGACACCCCTACGCTCCACACGTTTAGAATATGCTGTTTTAGACATAAGGGAACGGCCTTGGATGTTACAAAAAAGATACCTGTTCCCTTTTGCTAACTAACATCTCCAAAACACACACACATTTGATCATCGGCCGGAGGAGGGATTCCGGAAACAGTGTTTTCTCTCAACCCACTCGCAGCCAATCCAACAATGAGCTCCCAGACGAGTTCCGGCAGTGTCCTTATAAGGACCACGCCCCGGCTGGACAGCCAATGGCTTTATGCCCCATCATTCGACAACCTATCAGAAATCAGAGAAACATGGAAGAGAAAAGGAACACAAAGCTGAAAAAAACAAGCGAAATCAACACAGTTCGTAACAGACACCATCAAAGGGATGGAAAAGCGCTTCCTGGTCCAGGAGGAGGTGAGAGCAGTGGTCAAGGAAGAGAGAACCAGCAGGACAGTAGGAATGAGGCAACAGGCTGCCTGGACACGATGGGAGAACGCGATCGAGGCGAAGGTGACATGGGCAGAGCTGTGGAAGGCAGAGCCACAGCGGATCAAGTTTCTCATCCAGGCGGTATACAATGTGCTTTCCAGCCCATCAAACATCCACATATAGGGCAAGGTAGAGTCTGGTGGCATGCCCAATGTACTCCAAGTATGGAACCCTAGAGCAGTTGCTGAGAGTTGCTGCTCAAAGGCACTGGAAGAGGGAAGGTACAGGTGGAGGTATGACCAGGTGCTGAAGGCCATTGCTATAGGAGTCAGGTGGGCCAAGCGCTCCCGCCCCTCCAAGCAAGCCATTGCCTTCGTCAGAGCTGGAGAGTAGCCAAGACCAGCTGCAAAAACATCTGCAGGTATCTTGACCACTGCAGGGGACTGGCAGCTGTTGGTGGACTTGGAGCGGCAACTTAAGTTCCCCAACCACGTTGTTACCACCACCTTAAGACCAGAGTTCATTCTCTTGTCGGAATTCACCAAACAAGTGGTTCTATTGGAGCTTACAGTCCCTTGGGAAGACCACCTGGAAGAGGCCTTTGAGAGGAAGCTCGCCAAGTACAAGGGACCTGGTCAGTGAGTGTTGACAAGCCGAATGGAAAGCAAGGTTTCTCCCAATAGAGGTAGGATGCAGGGGCTTTGTAGCCCGATCCCTGTCCAGAGCCTTCAGTCTGTTGAGGAGGAGAAGAGCCATCCACAATACAACTGAAGCGGCAGAGAAAGCCTCAAGATGGCTATGGCTCAAGAGAGGAGATCCACGGGGGCCGGGTAGCTAGATTTGCCAACTGGACAAAAGCTGGGGTCTGATCAGCCACAGCTGGGTCGCCTGGATGAGTGTGTATGATGTTGAAAGTGAAAAATATGAGACTTTTATTACAGAAATATTGTTGTGCTCAAATTTATTGTTGCATCAAAAGCTTAGAATAAAGGAACATACCTTAAGGTCTGTAACAATATTACATTGCAAAGAAGAATTCAGTCGGAGAGGGGCTCTCAAATGCTAACCACATTTGAAAAGATGTCCCTGAGAGCACAATAAAAAATATTATCAGTATGTGCATCAGGCCAGAGCTGAGTTGTAAATCAAGACATCGGCATGAGCTGGCAATGACCTTCCACAGTTATCTGCAAAGGCGTACGCCATGAGATTGCAACTCAAATATTGCTGTCTGTGTGCCTGCTATAGTCGGCCTGGCAAGTATGCCCTATCTGTGCCATCACCATTGGGCAGAATGCTGCAAAAACCTTCCGCTCAAATCAGCAGCTGAGTTGGGCAAAGGACAAAAGCAAGATCCCCTGCTCATAAGAATCAAATCTGACAACTAAGGGGAAAAAAGAATAAACGAATGAATCAGTGAATGAATCACATGAACCCATAGCTAGATCATGTACTTTTAACATTAACTTTATGGTGTTGAAGTCAAATCTATGATCTGATTAGCATGTTAAAATACTAATAAAGCTACTTCTGCGCTATATGATGTCTCAGTCTCCTTCAGCCTTTTCAGGACAATATTGACATACATGCAAACACACAAACAATATACTACAGAACATATATAATTTAAGAATTATATACCGTAATGCAATTTAAGCAATAAACTTGCATGAGCATGACAACAAAAGACACAATGCTAAAATATAGCGAGTTTATACCATTGAATATTTTGGGGGGTTGGGAAGATTTTTAGTTTTATGTTTTTGAAAAGAAGTCTCTTATTTCAGCCCATTCTCACGTAAATGTGTCTCTATAGCAATATTTTTATCGTGTTATTTATACGCGAAAATGAGTTTTTACGTGCATATGATACGCAGTTTTAGCGTGCATTTGATACGCATTTCATTGTGTGTAATACACACGCACACAACACCACTAATTCTACCCAAACGTATAATACACACGCACCTCACACCACTCCTAAACCTACCTTAACAACCCATGCGTATCATATGCACGTAAAAACAAATTTTCGCGTATAAATAACACGATAAACACACTGCGTGCTATAGAGACGCATTTAGTGTGATCGGGTTGCTTATGTTCACCAAGGTTGCATTATTTGATCAAAATAAAAAAAAGACAGTAAAAACAGCACTATTGTGAAATATTATTACAATTTAAAATAACTGTGATTCATGTGATAGCAAATCTTAATTCTCAGTTGACGTAATAATAATTATTATTATTATTATCAAGCATGAAACACTTATTATTATCTATGTTGAAAACCATTGTGCTGCTTAATATTGTTTGATAATCTTTTTTAGGATTCTTTGATGAATAGAAATAAAAAAAAAGAAGCATTTATTTGAATTACAAATCTTTTAGAAGTATTATTTTTGTTGTTGTTGTTCATTCCATGTTGATAACTGTATGCCACTCATGCAAAAAGATGAGGCCATGAAAGAAATGTAGCATAGTACTGTACTATAATATGTTTATTGTAAATTAATACCTAGTATTTAATGTAATATAAACAAACAAATAACATAAACATAAACAACATAATATTGACTTCAAATTAAATGGTCTACCGTTATACCAATGCTCTTTTTTATGTCTTTGTTTTAACAACTTACACTTTTGAGTAAACCATGCATGAGAAATGCAAGGCAACAAGTTTCCACACACTGTAAAAATATTGCACGTTGACTCAAAAATAATTGAGGCAAGTCTTTACATTAGATTTTTGAGTATTTTGAACTCTAATTTGTGTTTGACCAATTAGACTTTACATGTTTTCAACATGCACCCTTAAGTAATACCAACACAACTTTTCTGGTAATCTCAATCCGAATACTTTGTGTAGCATACACATAACATAACACATGAGAAACATAACTCAATTGAGTAAAAGTAACTCATGTTTTAACTTTACATTTCATACATGACATAACTTTACATGTCAATACACATTAGTGTAACTAAATATATTTTCACCTATTTTTCAATCTATGAAAAGTGGCAATTATTTATGTATTATTAAATATATTGTAATATATTAATGCAGTCTATTATTCCGTATGTTTCTCAATATATTTAAACCATTTATTGATAATAAATATATGGAAATATATTTTCTTTCTTTAAGGGTATACCCTTTGAGTCTGCCAAGCCTGTAAGAGTTAGTTTAGGATGCACATATACTCACAGACCGCTCTTTCTTACATACTTGGAGAACAGATTTGCAGATTGTAAGTGAATATTATGACCTAAATGAACAGAATTAAAACTTTGTGAAGGTCATTTTTTTTTCAGAGTTAACACTGACTTTTTGCACCATATCAGTGAGTAAAAATAGCTTTGCTCTTTTAATTCATTTCCGATGGAGCTCAGAACATGTATTAAAAGCACACGTATAAAAAGAACAGTCGTTAAAAAAAAAAAAAAAAAAAAAACGTCCTCATTTCCACTCTATTTATAATAGAAGATATTACAGGTGAAACATTTAATAGTGTCGGAGGTCTGGTTTTATCAGGAGATTATAAAACAAGGTGGCTAATAAGCCCAATTTCCCTCAAATGTAAAACATAATAATAAATTAAGGCAAAATGAGCTTTGTGGTCAAATTATTAAATATTTCATGCAAATATTGTATGAGCTCTTACATGGTTATTATTTAATAATGTGCTCAAAATCAGCTCTTTCCCAAGGAGACTCACTTGTATAACTTTACATTGTAATTTAGAGTGACTTACAATTGATTTAACCTGAGGTCAGTCCTTCTGACATTAGAGACAAAGAGACTCTGTAGTGAAATTGTTCATTTAATGATTAACACATTAAAGGAATGGGTGACCAAAAATGACCATTTTATCTTCATTACTCGCCATTATTATACTGACACTGTATTACTTTCTTTATTTAGAGAAACACAAATTGGGCATGGGCAGAATGCCCGAGCTGCTCTATACAGCAAAAGTGGATGTTATTTACACCACTGGTTCACGCGTGTTAATTACAGTTACAGTATCCTCACACTATTAAATGACCTCAGAAGACTTGGAAAATAGCACACGAGTCATATTAACTATTGTATGATGATTTTATCTGCTTTTCGGAGTCAAGAACTGTCCTGGTATGGAAAACAGTTTTGACATTTCGGGTTGGAACGTCATCAGGGCGAGTAAATAATGGGAACATTTCTGGGTGAACTTTTCCTTCAAGATTGATGCTTTTCTCCTACTCATTCATTCAAATCGATTTAAATAGAGACCACAGAGTTGGTGCAGCGGACTACACAGGGATTCTGTTTTGGTCAGCGAGTCTTTGAGGGTGTTTGGCTGTTTTTGGATCATGGCCCAGGTGCTTCCTGAAAGATGAAGAGATGCCTTAATAATTTATTGTGATGTGTGTATGTGTGTGTGTGTGTGTCTGTGTGTGCTTGCACCTGCATCATGCTATGAGCTATGGGACATTCTTCCTTCGTTTCTGCCCACCTGCATGTGTGTGTGTGTGTGTGTGTGTGTGTGTGTGTGAGAGAGAGAGAGAGAGAGAGAGAGAGAGAGAGTATCGCATGGTCCAAGTGGGCTTGTTTGGCACCAGCAACGAGTGAAAAGAATTGATTTTGTGTTAGCTGTCCTGCAAGCCAACTCAATATAGATTAAGTCTCCTCTCTTTCATCCCCTTCATGCCTGACAATCTGAGTTATCGAATCCACATAAAATATGTTCTCCTGCATTGCATCTTACAATTACACAAGATGGACAGAAATAATTCAATAGATTTCCACAGAAACTGCTTTCTAGTGTATGCCCTATTTTAACGATCTGAAACGCAAGTAACTTTGTGGGCGGGTTTCGGCGCTGTTGCTATTTTACCGGCGGGATAAATGACTCTTGCGCCCGACACAAGTTTAAAAGGGGTTGGTCTGAAATAGCTTCATTATTCATAGGTGTGGTTTGGGCGTAACATGAAATAAACCAATCAGAGCGTCATCCAACATACCCTTTAAGAGCAGGTGTGCATGTTGCATGGCGGATTGTTATTATTATGGCGGATTTACCAGGCGCACTCTATGAGAGGTTCACAGCCGAGGAGACCGACGTTCTTGTCAGGGCAGTGAAATAGCCTACAGAGAAGTGACGTTGTATGGGGATGTGTAAGCTAGATTTAGGCCTAGATTTTTTTACATCTTCATGGACACCACAATGATTTCCCTCATGTGTTAATATTTTTCCTTGTTATAATGTATGATTTGCAAAAATAAAAACTGCTGCATCTGTGTTGATGAGAGAATCAAAGTGTGTGCGTGTTGTGCATCCGCTACATTATGGCCAAGCATGCGCGCTTAAAATAGCATTATGCACAATAGCATTATGAACAACGCGCAACGCGCCACTGACTTTAGACTAGGTTTTTTCTGGTCAGCGGCAGAATTGTTTTCTGGAACTGCAAAATAGCACTAGGGAATGTTTGCGCCGAAACACACCTCCTTTTTGCGCCGACCCGCCCAGGGAGCGCAAGTTCATTTCCTAGTTTACCGACGTGCGTCTGTGGAGGGAAAAGCCCGCTTTGCGCGGGTGCAAAATAGGAATGATACATGCGTCAGTGTACAAGTCATTTGCGCCGGGTGCAAGATAGGGCCCTATATCTATCTATCTATCTATCTATCTATCTATCTATCTATCTATCTATAAAATCAAATGAAATGCTCTCGGTCCTGTCACAACATGACGGCAGCTCCTGCTACGGGTGGTTTGAGACAGCGTGTCGTGTGCTTGTTTCAGCACGCTCATCTGCTGTATCCGCAGGTTGAAGAGCGCTAGGTGTCTGCTGGTAATGAGGAAAAGCGCTCTGCTTTAGCAGCTGCCTGTAATCAGATGGTAATTGGATTGAGGAGTGGCGGTCCATCCTCCACACAGCCGAACTGGAGCTCTGAGCTCATTGTTTTGGTGTGAGGATGAGGATTATCCTGTGTGAGTGCGCGAGTCAAGCAGGGCAGGCCAGCAGGGCGGCGCGTGTCCCCACTGGGGCCGCATGTTGGCTCAATGTGCACTAGAATGGCTTCATAAATATGTTTGCCTGCAGCTGCACAGGGCATCGGGCTTCTCACTCTGCCAATATTTCCTTCACACTTCCTTTTATCCATTCTGTTTTCCATCAAGGTGTTGTGGGACAGAAGAACCAGCTAACCTTGCTCCAGTGCCCACACACAGCACAAGACTTTTCATACTACTTGCATTGCTGACGCCTCCAGCATTTTGATGTCATCATTTAGCTGATTTATTTATTATTTTTAATGATTGTTTATACCTTGTTTGCATATGCATTTTATTCATTATTACACTAATGCACAGATTTCCAAAACAATTCCAAAACAATTTGATGTCCCCCCATGTGAAACAGTAAAGGAACATTTTTACATACAATCATAGTGCTTGTCTTCATGTTAACAGTGTTAAATTGCAGTTTGTTTCCCATAAACATTCAGAAGCAGTGAATAAATTACATTCTCGACACATCTTGTATCACATATCTCGACACATATTATTTTTTTAGAACTACTCAGTTCTTACTGAAGTAATTAAACGATAGTTTGTGGAAATTTGAGAGGATATTCAAACGTGTGCTGACGAATCGAGGTTGTCGTTTGATACGTATTTACTAAGTAACACAACAGAACTGTGTTTTTAACTTCTAAAGCTTCACAGAGGTGGGGTAAAATGACTATATGCGTTTGCCTGCGGCTTCGTCTTTTAACTTTATAAATCATGAATATTTAAAGCTTCATAACTAAAATAGCTGAAAATAGCCGGTTGGCAGTACATTTGCATGTAGGATCACATTACAAAGACTAATCTACAGAAAAACTAATCATGGCTATGTAATTAGTCAATTAAATATAATCTACTATCTATTTCACGACTGCCCACTTCAGATTTAAATATAGTTCTCAATGATATATTCAATAAAATGGTACTTGCAGTTAAACTCCAGATATAATGCTTGCATAAAAAATTAAATAGGCAAAAAAAGCATAATTTGAAGATTCATCAGAGGGGCAAAACGTAGCTGGGTAATTGAGTTTGCTTCATGGTGAGGGAGATACAGAAATAATGAAGAGGAAAGAGCCACGGTTATGACCCCTTTACACTTTGACTCATATGTAAAAGAGGTTAGGACTCGTACGTGCTTCTTTAAATAAAGAAAACACTTAAGATCCTAGATTCACCACTTTTCTACTGAGTGACACTTCTAAGAGAAAACCAAGGATAATATTTGTTTAGAAGATGCCACTTGCATGCCTGAGATTTTATTAATTCAACATTTTAACAAAGCATCTTCAAAGCACTTGCAAAACTCCCCAATTACTGTAACTGAGTTGAGTCCTGTTAAAGGTGCACAGAATGTAAAATATGTTTCAAAGAGCAGTTTCACTTATGAGAAGCAAAAGATTCATAATGAAGAATATGAACTGTCAGACCTGAGATTTTGATGTGATTTGAACTTATACTTAGTGTGAATGCAGATAGATTTTAATACATCATAATTTGCATATTTCAATGCAAATGCAAATAACAGGGAAATAATTTTTACATTGCATAAAGACTTTAGTGTCCCAAAACATAAGCTCCTTATATGCTTATGTAAATGAACATTTTAAAAGTGTGGAGGATTTTTTTTCTTCTTCTTCTAATGAAAATGACAAAACTGTTATTCATTTTTTGGCTCATAGAAGTCGCAGCAGCTCAAGAATCCGGTCATAAGACGACAACTTAGATAAAATAATTGTATTCTTCCAGTGTTCGCAGCCACGGGCGGAAATTAAATGGCTTATCTAGGGGGTCTTGAGAAATCCTTCAATGGTGAATGTGAGTGATATAACAATTTTGATGGTCTTGGGTAATTCAGTCTAGTATTAAGATAGGGGTTATATGGAATGGCACAAAAAAAAAAAAAAAAATGTCAGGGCATGACTGTAAGACTATACTTTTTTCTGCATGCATATCAGAGTATATCAGAAAGCACTATACTAAGTAAAAATAGTAAAAGTGCATCAATTACTTGTGCTAAATCTAGGCTATGACGTCTTTATAATCGTTATATTTATGACAGAATGCCAGTTTCATTCAGCTGAATTGAACACAGTTCCAAATTCAAAACATTCACATTTCTTATAAAAACTTTAACATTTAAAATATATATTTTTAAATGGACCCTATTGCATTGAATGAGTCACACTGGGAGCCTCTTGTAAAACAAAACACATACACCTGTGACCGCACTGCAAAATTGTTTTGTTACCTGAACAAAATTGTTTTGTTCTTTGCTTCTAAATGTAACTGAAAATGTGCACCTAATGAATAAATGGAAGAATTGCACTGATTGAATATTGGTGTCTTTAATTATAACATTGTTGTCAAAGTAGGCTAAACTAGTTTAAAATAGCTTCATGTTGTGCATAAAGACCCATTAACACCAAGAACGATAATTAGCGTCCACACCAACACACAATATCGTTCAGTTTATTACAAGTGTACACTGCATTTTTGGCATTTGCACCTTTAAATGCTCAAGCTCTTTAAAGTCTATGAGAAAATATTGTAGTGAAAGTGATTCCAACGATATCATTTCTTTTTGCCATTATCATTATAGTTGTGGACTTGTGAAACACTTTTTATAACCATATCTTTATTGTTATAGTTATCGTCCAGTTGTGTGAACAGGCCTTAAGAAGTCAGTTTGCTCATGGTAAAATCACTGTAACGTATGTCTCCAGTGGCATATTGCTTTAAATTCTAATATAAAGCAATCCAAACATCTTTAATTCAATGAATGTGGCTCACATCCTCTGAAAATCTGGTTATTTGGGGTTTTGGGTGCATACCCACAGTTCGTCACAGCAAAACAGGAGTGATTGACGGAGAGCTCCGTTGTCACACGGAATCTCATGTCTATCCTAAGATAGCTGCTGAAAGAAGCCTTTAGTGGTCCACGATCCAATCTTCCAGAGGAGGAGAGGACAGAATGAAACTTGCTCTGTGTCTCCAGAGTAGAGAGGTGTTCTTACTGGCCTATTATTAGGGGCCAATGTCTCACGTCCCCCATGACACTGAGGCAGAGAGAGGAAGACAGCGACTAGTGCTGTAACAGCTCCCCAATCAATATTCATCTTCCAAAAACAGTAACAGGGAGAGCTGAGCTGGTGCCACGGTAAGGGCCGGCAGATAGAAGCCATTATGTGTGTGCGCATTACCTCGATATATATCTGGAAAGAGGCCAGTGGTGCTGCAAGACCATGTCTATGTATTCTGTTTCAGTCAAAGTCCCAGTAGGAAGACAGTGATCTTACGACCGGGAGAAACAATGGAGCTTTTCTTGAAAATAACCTCTACCCCAGACGGCCTGAAACCGGGGACAGAGGAAGAGATGGAGCCACGATGGAGAACAGAGGAGAAAGGAGGGGGGGAAATCAATCAAAGCAATTAACTGCTCAGGCTGAACACTAATTCCCATGGATGAACTTTTTTATTTATTTCTTTTCCCGACTTCAGATTGTGCGGAAAGTTCAAAGGAAACCATGACCCTCTTTTGATAGTAGCTACTGATAATTTAAATATAAAAATAAATGCATAAATGAGGCAAAATCTAAGGAGATTAGTCACGTTTATACCCCTTTGATAATATCAAACCTCCAACATGTTCAGGAAAACCCCTAGTAATCAATGTTTTATGAAAAGCACGTAATATACTGCTGTAAGTGTCTTTAGGGAAATCATCTTTCCTCCACCTCTTTCCAGGACTGATGTGGCTGTATGCTGACACTTGAGCTGACACAATGTGCTATGACATTGTCCAACCAAACAAAAGAAAAAATGCATGTAAAGCAACATGACCTTGCATGTACAGATACAAAAACGAGATGAATAGTGTCTCTATGGCGATTGGATAGCTCCTTTATAACACATTTTATTTTGATATGACAACTATACCGCACTGCACTGGCATTGAGTTGAGGACCTTGGTAAATTTTCATATACCACTCAAGAAATGCGTGTTATTACAAAATGAACATTCTACTAACCTTCATGTTGCTCTGTGTTATTTTTCCTTTTCGAAGATTATTGGAATGCATTTTACAAGTTCAGTCTTTCTAATTAAATAATTACAAATAATCGACATGTAATGCACTGATTTAAATGAGACATTTTTATGAAATATATTACTTTTTTCAGTATAGGATCGTTTCAATGCTTCGCAATCATGTCTAATTGTATTGTATGGAAAACAATCTTTACCTTTCAAGGAAGAGATAAAGTCATTCACGATTAGAACATAATGACATAAATTTCATGCTTAGGTGAACTATCCCTTTAAATCACAATAATGAAACCTGAAAACTCACAGGCTATTTAACACCATATTTCCTCCCCAAAGACAATGGCTGTATCCGAAATCATACTTCCCTACTATGTAGTAGGTGATAAATAGTCTGTGACAAAAGAAGTATGTCCAAATTCACAGTACTCATAAAAGAGTAGGAAAAAAGTTCCCGGTGACCTACTTCATCCGAGATTCTGAAGTGTGCATTATGGACGCTTTACTATCCGATGAGGCCACGGGAAAGGATTTATGAATGGCAGTGAAGCGACGTAACTGGATTTGACGTCCGGATTCCATTCATACTACACACACTCATAGACTGCAAATTGCAAATTGATCTCTATTTAGATGCCCAGAAATTGATTTGAATCGTATCTTTGTGATACGCTCAGTGTGTTTTACCTCATCCGGCAGTAACGCTGCACATGTGGTCTCTATGGATCACCAAATGAGCCCTGCTACTCTTATTGCACTAAAACCAATCAGGTTTTCATAACAGGAAAACACAGTGCTGTAAATTATACTAGTCAATTATGGGGCCCAAATGAATGTGATTGAAGTAGTAATTGTGGTTGCACAGAGAGGGGAGAATGCAAGAGACAGACAGAAGCATGGTGCTCATTACCATCAGCCTCAGCGGACGGCCGATTGGCCATCGAGCTTCCCTGGAAATTGAAATGCTTATTGATGAATACTTGTGAGAGCAATCCGAGCGCACACACGAGAGCGCTGGGAGGAAAGACGAGTCTGATTGTCTTCGTCATTTGTGTTAAGGGCCCTCGTCAACAGTTTTGGTACCAGGAATGGTGCATTTCCTTAATAGGATGATTTATTTCCTGACAATGTTCATTTCCTACAGGGCTGGTGGAGAGTGGCCGTTTCAGGTGGCTGCTGTTTTAAGTCCGCTTCCTCCTCCTCGGCACCCAGGAGAGCACATATCGGACAGCCTCTGCCACTATTGACATGTGTATCAACCGTCACCGTTTTATTAGACACTGACATTTCCTATTGGACCGGTAACAAATGGCATTTCCCTAGACAACTTGTTAACTTTTAAAGGTTGATAGATTCAGTAGCGTAGGGCTGAGATACGCCGGCAGATCACGGCACGGCTATTCGACGGACCCAAGAAAAACAAAACCGGGAGATTAGCTGGTGACAGACAGGGGATGAAGTGTGCATGGCACAGACGCTGCGGGGAGGAGGGGGAAGCCTTAGATGGACCACGGTGCAATGGACAATATCGATCTAGATGCAGAGGCCTCGGGCTGGAATGAGAGAAAATGAAGCTCTGGACGAGTGTCTGCTGCGGGAGAGATGTGGTCAGCCTTCATGCTTTCTGCTAGCTTGCTCAATAGTTTGAATGGAGTGTGCTGTTGTTTCTAGAATTGTGTGGAAAGAGTGTGCTCTTCAACATTTGTTCATAGCAACAAGCAGTGGTGGAAGAAGTCCATGAATCAAATACTTGAGTAAAAGTACAGATACCTTATACAATTATTTTTCAGTAACCATTCCATTTAAGTATTACTTGTACAAGTACAAAATGTACTTAATGTACTTAAAGTACTGTAAAACGTACTGATCAATGAATGTTTAGCCTATTTATTTAGCAATTTTATGTACTTCATATCCTAGTGCTGAAAAAAAGGGAGGGGTGGTTGTAATGTAGTAGACACACAGATAGAGCTTAAACAGGTTACAGCTCAGTCTGACATCATTATTAATTATCTGACATCATTATTAATTATTGTAAATTGCCAAGTAGTTGGTACTAGTAAATAAGGAAGATTAGGCAAACACTTAATATGTATTGATCTGCGAGTAAGAAAACATTTTATTTTATTTCCAAAACTTGTCATACATTGACAATAAAAGATAATTCAAGTGTGAAGAACAGGTGAAAATATCAAAATATACCATATATTAAATGCAGCGTCAGTTCTGGCAGGTCACGTTAGTCAAGCTTGAAGCTGACTCTCAGCTGATCCACGTCTACCTATAGGAATAAGAATAAGCAGCTATCGTGTTTCTCACGAGCTGATTACCCTCCTCCATCCCCAGCTCCACCTCTCGCCCAGTCTGGATGGCATTCTGATTCCCCTTGAATCAGAATACATTCTTCAATTATGTTGTACTTTAAAATATTGAATTAATGATATTTGCAATACATTCATGTTGGTTCTGTTCTGTTTACCCTAAGGGGGGTTAGGGTGGGGGTTAGGGTAGGGGTTAGGGTAGGGGGGTACCCTATGGATGGAGCCTAGCATCCATGCAGCATGCTAGGCTGCATGGATGAGCAGGGAGTTCTTGCCCAGAACAGAACCATACTGCCAATCCAAACTGTACGCAATTGTATTTGATGATAGTGGTCCTGACAGAAAGTATATACAATTTAGAAAAGAAATAAAAAATGTGTGCAGATCTTTACATTTTACCGTTTACAGATCGAACATTTTGAGTCTGTCTTGTAAATTCAGTGAACTCAGATCATTACCGTATTAATAGCGCACACTGTCCGTAGGCATGTTCACGTTAGCCGTAATGATATAACAGTAGAACGTCCTGGTTGCGTATGCAACCCACCGTTCCCTGAAGGAGGGAACGGAGGACGTAGTCGACGTCAACTGAATGTGATCTCATTCAGTCGACGTCGACTACGTCTGACGTTCTCGACTGAAAGGGAACTACTGGGCATCTCTCTCTTTTCATGGCAGAAAGCCCTGTTTGTTTTCTTATTTTACAAAAGAACAATGTTTTGTTTTGATTGTAAGACGACACAAATATTATTTAAGTATAAGTTGGCCCTTTACTGTTTTGAATGAAGTATTGCTTTCATCTGTATGACACTCATGATAGAGTATTTTAAGTCGATTTCACAGCTAAAAAATCCAGCAGAACACGCCGGCGCGTTCATAGACCCCAGATGGTTAACTGGAGACTCGGTCTGACCAGATCATTTGAATGAGTGAGTTGTTGACTCGAGAAAAGATGTGCAGTCGGATCAGTCAAATTCACAAAATGAATCGTTCAGTGTAATTTGTGAACTAGACACAGCTTTCAGAGTGGGTGACGATTTATTTGGTCCAAAATAACGAGGAGCGACCTTTTTTTGTGAAATGTAGTGGAGTAAAAAATACGATAAGGCATAAATGGCTATGGGTAGATAGTTCAAGCACCATGAAAGGCATGCCATGAGCCATCACGATTGCACCCTTAAGCAAGGAAATTCACTCCAGCTTTCTGCAAGGGGCTTGACAATCCAATAAAGTCACAGCTTTGTGGTGACATTGCATGGAAGTCACAAAACAAATTCAACAAACCCTGCTTTGTAGTGATGAAGGGATATGTTGTTCTAGCTATATAGTTGTGTCTATCATGTGCATATGATAGACACAACTATCACTGCAGAGCTATACACAAAGCCGAATCAGGAATAAGTTTAAAGTTAAAAGTTATAGTTTAAAGTCGCAGTGCTTACAGGCCAGAATGTGACATCTGGCTTCCAAAAATCTCATCTGGCACAATGGCTCTGACTCTTGACCTTGTTTATTTGCTTTTCTACCCACTCTCAATATTGAATTCGGTGGCATGGCACTCTCAACTAAAATAACCCACGTCCTCTCAAGCTCCTATGATAATACAATATGGAAGAGAGCCATTTGTGGGGGTCGGCAGCACTTGACCTATAACTGGGCTCTCCCTGCTGAAGCCACACGTTTGGTAATGACAGATGATGTTGCTGAGAGAGCTGTTCGCTCCTTCTAGACTCTTCATTATGAGCTGGAGGGGGACAGAGAAACACTAAGTGACTGAGTGACACTAATTGGTGTTCAAAAAAAGTTGGAATCACACCTGATGAGCAGAGAACAAGTTGAACCTGGTCATTTACTTTTCAGAAGTAATGAAAACTTTCAGTGGTCACCAAGAGTCGTTTGATAAACCTATGGAACAGATGTTTAAATTGTTGGTGACATTCTATTAGCCTTGATAAGAAAGTCGTAATTACTATTGTATATCACCTTGTCAAATGTTGATGTCTACTTGACTGGGACTGAGTTCAAAATTGCATACTCTCTTGAGTAGGGAATTATTTTGAATAAGTAATTAATTTACGACTGCTAAATAAGTATGTTCTAATAAGTTCATGTTGTCATTATCATGTGACTTACCAGCGTCAGTTACGTCGCTTCACTGTCATTCACAAATCCTCTCCCGTGGCCTCATGGGATAGTAAAGTGTCCATCATATGCACACTTCAGAATCTCGCCGGAAGTAGTAGGTCATCCGGGGACTTTTTTCTTACTCTTTTATGAGTACTGAGAATTTTACTTTTGTCACATAGGGCCCTATCTTGCACCCAGCGCACGATCTGAAACGCAAGTGTCAAAGCGCAAAGCGCAAGTACCTTTGTGGGCGGGTCTCGGCGCTGTTGCTATTTTCCCGGCGGGATAAATGCCTCTTGCGCCAGGCGCAAATCTAAAAGGGGTTGGTCTGAAGTAGCTTCATTATTCATAGGCGTGGTTTGGGCGTAACGTGAAATAAACCAATCAGAGCGTCATCCAACATACCCTTTAAGAGCAGGTGCGCATGTTGCATGGCGGATTGTTATTAATACGGCGGATTTACCAGGCGCGCGCCAGGAGCGGTTCACAGCCGAGGAGACGACGTTCTTTTCAACCTAATTTTCCGTTTGTATTTTTTTTTTTATCAATATACTGTTTGATATTGATTTTTCATTTTGACAAATGTAAATAAAGAAATGTCACAAATAAACACTCTCGGATGTTTTGGACTCGTTCTCTCTGAATCACGAATATATGCATGGTTATATTTTTTAAATGTAGTCGAACATTAGACCGATATTAATTAGCTTTACCTCACTATACTGTAGATGACGCAGCAGCTCTTCTGCCAAATATGCTCTCCTGTCCCGTGCTGCTGCTGGGGCATTTGGGTTAAGTGGCATCGGCACATGCAGTTCACCATCACGTCTCCTTAAGTCCTCTAATGTTTCCTCATCTATGTCAACAACACAACCTTGATTTATGGAAATGTTGTGTAAAACACAACATGCCACAAAGAATGCTACAACTTTTTGAGGACTGTAGGCTACTGTAAAGTGCCTCCTGACCTATCCAAACACCTGAAACGCAGTTTCAGTATGCCGAACGTTCGTTCAATTACACAGAGTGTTTGTGTGTTTTCGATTAAACCGTATTTCACTCATTGTTGCTGGCATCAAAAATGGTGTCATCAGCCATGTCATTACTACAATTAGCCTGAAAAAATTGGGTAAATGTAAGCTAGATTTAGGCTTACTACATATTTCTTACATCTTCATGGACACCACAATGATTTCCCTCATGTGTTAGGCTAATATTTTTCCTTGTTATAATGTATGATTTCCAAAAATAAAAACTGCTGCATCTGTGTTGATGAGAGAATCAAAGTGTATGCGCGTTGTGCACCCGCTACATTATGGCCAAGCATGCGCGCTTAAAATAGCATTATGAACAACGCGCAACGCGCCACTGACTTTTGACTAGGTTTTTTCTGGTCAGTGGCGCAATTGTTTTCTGGAACTGCAAAATAGCACCAGGGAATGTTTGCGCCGAAACACGCCTCTTTTTTTGCGCCGACCCGCCCAGAGAGCGCAAGTTAATTTCCTAGTTTACCGACGTGCGTCTGTGGAGGGAAAAGTCCGCTTTGCACGGGTGCAAAATAGGAATGATACATGCGTCAGTGTACAAAGTCAATTGCGCTGAGTGCAAGATAGGGCCCATACTGTTTTATACCTACTATATAGTAGGGAAGTATGCAATTTTGGATGCATCCCAAACCTTGCCTTTGAAGGTTGTATAGGCATTGTGTACATTTAAAACTTTTTAAAATGAATACCATGTTTGTCTGGTTAGATTGGCCCTGCTGGTAAACAATAAAACTACACTGCAGACCTAAAGCCTATTGCCTTATGTTAGCAGTTCACAAATAGCAGTGCATTTAGATTTTTATATTCATGTATTTTCATTGTATTATTTATGCTTAAACTGTGCCAAACATCATTTTTAAGGCTCTCAAAAGTGTGAAACGGATTTCAAACAACTAGCATTGAGATGAATTAAAATGCAAATGGATAGATTTACATTATGGGAGAACATTTGTATGATCAGTTAGAAAAGATATAGCACACCAAGTCAGAACAAGTAAAAGGACCGTGAGTCGTTTGGTATATGTAGCTTAAAGGCTTTATTTAATCCTCGAATTAGGGATTCTGACATAATTGCAACCCAAGCTTGTACAGTAACTTTTTCAATGCAACATAACTATGATAATATGGAATATATTGTCAGTGATTGAGGAGTGGATGCCAGTTTTATTTTCCCTGAGTCTACAAAATTTGTTCCATGCAAAAATTATGTTTTTGTATCAAATCATCTCAACAGAAGTTAAATTGCGAAAACAGAAATGATGAGAGCGGGATTGGAAAGGGAGGCAGTTGTCTCCTGTTTGATCTGACAGTTTTAATTCCAGGGTTAATTACCTCAACCATCAGTGATAGCGCAGTCACAATGGTGTTGACGTGATGTCTTCTGACAGCGCTACGTGGGAAAAGAGAGAGACAGGCTCAAATGAGCTTTCATGAAGTGTTGTCTTTAGAGCTCAACAGACAGATACCCAGAGGGGTGAACGCACAGATCAGTTTACAAATCACAGTGCATCACTGAAAGCGCACCGATTCTTGAGGCGAGAGACAAAACAGGATATAAGACTGACAAAATAAAAGTTTTTAATCACACTTAATAAATAACTGCAGTTCAGGTGGAAACTCTGGCTTCTTTCATGTTCTCACAAAACGTGTTTTCTGTAATGTAACTCAAGGTGTCAGCATTCAGATGTAAAATGATAATGTCAATCACAGAAATACTGTCATGTCATAAATTTAATATATTGATATCTAGTTTTTCAATTACGAATGAATGGGTGCTTGAAAACTGACTGTCAGATGGATCTGATGATGGTTTTGATAATATCCACATTTTATCACATCACAAACTATGCAGCAGATATTGTGTTTATTGTTGTAGTTTGCCTGATGAATTAACATTGCAATCAAAACAGAGAAACATGTAGGGATAATTAATTCAAAAGACATAAAAACATCAGAGCCCATGTGGCCTTCTTGATTTTGCAGTATCCGTTTAATATGGCATATGGAAATAGGAATATATATTATAATACTACAAATATGGGTGACTTTCATTGCAAACTGCTTGTGATTATCCTCATTTGTAAGCTGCTTTAAATAAAATAGTGTTAAATTACTGAATGCGAAATACATTTTGTCCCATTGGCTCAAGACTCTTAGAAGTTATCTTTCTGAACCTATTATCTAACTGGCAAGATGATATCCTTATTTCACAGAATTGAACCATCAATCATTTTACAATAATGTAAGGAGAGAGTAAGTATAAAGAATTTGTTCACAGTGAGTAATAAGCCTTTCCTGTGTGAGTTTTGACTGGAAGAGTTGAACCTTTTGAATGATGAAGTCTTGGATTCACTCATGATTTTGCAGTAATCACCACAAAGAAGCTGACACACTCGTTCGGTAATTGCTAAGTTCAAATTATTACCTAGACGTAATTTCAACCTGAATAATGCATCAGTTATTGCAGTTTTATGGCTAATGCACAGCATCATTAGAAAACCATATGAGAGTCATTTTATTGGAGGTGACAAGGTCGAGTGATAGCACAGTCCCCTAATGCACATATTAATGCTCCAGAAGACATGTGTGATCACCTCACATCCAGACATCAACCTCGCAGAACTTCTGATAGCCCTGCGGATTCAATAGGTTTTATTTTATAGATAAAAGCAATAATTATCTACCACGTGTTCATGGTAGTGTGATGCCTTGACACACTGAGTCATGCCACTCATGTGGGCCAATGCTAAAACTTCATACTTGATGTTTAATCATGAATCGGACTGAATCGACCACAGAAGTCAAATCAAGAAATTAATCAGATAATAAATAGACTCTGATTATTTGCCCACTGACAACTCAAAATTTAGCAAAGAACTACAACTGTGTCTTTTTTGATAACATAAATAAATAAGGTGGAACTTAAATGAGTTAAATATATCTGCAAAAGATTTGTAACGTCTCTTGATTTTAAGATAAGTAATTATACCATAAAAACACACACACAAAAAAAAAACTTTTTATTATTTGAATTATTCCCCAGACAGCAAAATAGTGTCGGCCCAGATCCGGGCCACATCTGGAGCATGTGGATTCCACATATACCAGATGTGGGCCGGATCTGGGCCGACACTATTTTGCTGTCTGAGTCATGTATGGATAGTAATCACATAAAGACAATAAAAGCACCATAAATGTATGTGTTCCTATAGTCAACAGGCCAGTATGCTAAATTCTATCATGTATTTCTTTAACACATTATGCTGGTTAATAAGAAAAAAGGCTTCCCAATTTTAATAGATCTCCCTGGTCTTTTTTTTTTTTTTTTTACTGTCGCATTTTGTGAATGTGGGCACTTTAAAGCACCTTAGCAGATGCTCATCCTCTGTGATTCTCATCTTTTCTCTCCTTCCAAGTGGAGTGTTGTGCTAATGAGAATTTGATTACTCCGTCAAGGCATTACATTAGAATGCATGATATCATTAGCAGCCACAAACAAAGTCTGAGTGGCCACACAGCATACTGTAAAATAATGGTAGTGCTACTAGTGTGCTACATAGTAGGGGAGTCCAGGGCTGGTTAAGAAAGAAAGAAAGAAAGAAAGAGAAAGAAAAAAAAGAAAGAAAGAATTGATTCATAATTGAATGATTCATTTAACTGACCCTTCCAAAAGTGGCAGCTTTTTCACAGAGTCACTGAATCAATCACACAACCAATTCAAACACTGATTTATTCTGTAACGCCAATATTTGTGTTTTGCATTGAAACATGCAACATGTTGCTAACTGTTCCTTACAGTAAACATCTCAGGGCTGGCATTGAATGTAACACTGACGCAATAAACATCTAGATCATATTAGTACCTTACAGTAATACAAAATGGTGCCTAAATAGCTTTTGCATGCATAAATGTAAACTATATTATCGAACAGCTCTCTTTAAAAAGTTAGATATATAAGTATGCTTCAGCTGCATACTCACAATATATTATGGCAATTGTTTATATCTTTGCAAAATGTGAATTATTTTATCACCCATATCTAATCTACTAAATGCAACAATAAGACATGAAGATATTACAATATTATAAATATAAACATCATGATATTAAAGCTGCTGTGAAACGATGTGTAGGCTATTGTAAAAAGCACTATACAAAAAAAAAAAATTACTCGACTGATTCCTGAAAATTAACACTTCCCATCATACTAATATTGATGATTTTCAGTTCCAACTAATGAATCAACACACAAAAAGGACCTACTTAAAATTAAGAAAATGATCTAAAAATTCCCCATTTTTTTTTTTACAATTTGATTGACACCATGGTTGTGGCACAGAACCATGAATTAAATAATATGTGTGATTTCTGTGAATTATATTTCTTTCATAATATTCAAATAAAGACTTGACATTTTCTTAAAAAAAAAAAAAAAAAAAAACACGTCTGGAAAAGTCAGTCAAAGCGAAATTCAAAGCTCCCAATACAAAGACCTTTATCAAGGGACAAAGCATCCAAGACTGGATAAGGGGGTTCCATTAACTTCCCAGCATGCATCTGCGGATAGTGGGTGAAAATCGGGCTGGAAGTGTTGACAGCGCTTCTTGAATAATTTAATATCAGGTAAATGTATTAAGCCCTGGCTGTCATATGTCTCCTTCATGACAGCAGGATAGCTCTTTTAAGGTTGTATTGTCACAACTGCTCAAAACACAATCTTCAGCCACATAAGTTTTCTTTCTTCACATGAATGACAAAAAAGGCAAATTTCAAGTTCACCTATGAATTGAAGTGGGCGTATAATCAAAGTAAATTGACACGCTTCACCTGTCAAATTTACTGACTTTCCTCCGCCTACGATAAATTATATTTTCTTATCCTGGCTTTGTGTAAATGCTCTAAGGTGCCCTAAAACTAATTCTTTATCGCACAAGCCCATCCATCAAAAGCATGGTTTGAACCAGGTGGAATGACATCTATTCCGGTGCAATGGAGCAAAGCTAATGAGGAAAAAAAAAATCTCCATTTAAATTCTTGTCATTTGTGGCGGTGAATATCCATACAAGCAGACAACTGATTTGAGCAAAGACAATCATAAAACAAGAGTTGTGAAACCAATGTCTCCAACATATTTTATTAACAGCACCAAAAGAAAGGTTTGAAAGTCCCCCTGTAGTCATTAATATTATCCCTTAAAATTAATGTTTGATCACCAAAATGAAGTATTTAAACGGTTTTGTTTTTTTTTCAGTTATTTTTTTTTCAAAGCCTTAAAATAGCTTGAATGTTACTACCCTTGCTTCATTTAGTATGATGAATATGCAAAGTAGTCTCTGCCTCCACTCAGTCACACAAGCTCAGAATAACTGATCCACACGATCAAATTTACTGTAGTAAACGCTGCACAATGGCAAGTGGAAATACTGCTTTCAGAAACTGATTCAGAAGAAGAAGTGGAAGAGTGAATTATACAGGCTCGTCTACAAGTCAATGTTTCAGAATGGTAATTTGTTTATGTATCGCTCCTTACATCAATGGACACATAACCGAATTGTGATTAGCATTTGGCTTGACTACATTGTAAGCTAAAATGTTACTAAAGTACAAATCATGTTCCCGTTCACCATCTCTGAGTCAGACTGCTGTCTTCTAAAATCAGCATCCTTAGAAAGCTTTGAACAACACTCTTGTTACATCAAAACTTTGTAATATACATAATGCGCCCGCTATGCTGTTAAATGTACATGATTTTTCATATCAACAGAAAAATATACCAGGATACATTTCTTCTCTTGAGGCTCCCCTGCTTCAGAGCAGTTAATGATATGCTGAAGCCCGCCCACACATTAACGTGATTGGTCAACATGCTTGTGACCTAAACACCAGCGATTTCAAATTGAGACAGTCTTTGGTAAATAGAAAATATGCCTACTCGGCAATGGTGTTGACTTATGAATTTGCACATGATTTGTCTTAAAGCATATTAAAAAAAACACCTCATAAACATATAAACAACTTTAAAAACTTGATTTTCACCACAGGGGCTTTCAACTACATATTTTGTCAAAAAACAAACAAAACAACTGCTAGTGTTTTCAGGACTAGGAAACAGTGTTAAGTCTTTGATGTGTTCACTTCAGCCTGTTGTTCTGAAGCGCCGGGTTACCCAAGGTTCAGCCCATCCTGTGTGTTTGTGACATTCTCTGAGTAAACATAACTTCTTGTGGCACAATAGCAAAGAGATATACAGTGGACAGCTTCCCTTCTGTGTTTTTTTTCTTTACAATGTCTTCAGTAAGAGAGGGGAAACAGCACGGGCACCGCTGCTATCAAAGGTAGTGTGCTCAGCAGTGCTCAGAGCTGCTGATCCATACCACACTGTGTCCCCGCTGTCACTCCATGACGCTCGCAGAACCGCGTGTGAACCACTGAAGTTACTACAATACACTGCATGCAGTCAGCGTGCTTAAACAACACACAGCACAGTTAGCACGGAATAAAGGAAGTGCTCTCCACATTCCCTAACCCTTACTGTCTGCCCCTCCGTTTATCCATCCATCCATCCATCCATCTTTCAGTTTGTATATATTTGTACAACTAACTTTCCTTGTGCTCCAACTTTCCATTCATTTCTCTTTCCTTGTCTCTGTATATCCTCTTTCTGAAAAGAGCCAGTGACCTAAAATGGAAAAAGATGTGCAAATGTGTAAGTAATCACTCTTTCTCTTTGTTCTTGCAGACATGGTGGGATTTTGGTGAGATCTCAGAGTGTCACCAGGCATTTACACTGTTGACCTGCCCCATTCCCATTCTTCCTGCACACGAACCTCCCAAAACCCACAAGAAACAATTAAAAGAATTATAATAAAGGATTAAAAGAACAGCAGGAGTGAAGGAGTGTGAGAGAAAGACACAGACAGAGGAGTGGACGTGGTAAAATCTGACAAGTGACAAATTAAGACTTAACATGAATCATTGTCAGCTAAATGACATCATTAGCCTTGCCAAATTTTGCAAGGAACTTTTTTTGCTCCCAGCTACATAATTCACCCGTTTATATTCATAAATACAGATGAACACATCTTGTTGAACATTTTGATGAACATAATTGCCCACTTTTCCAGGTTAACACAATGGTGCTATTCTTGAATACATTTCACTCTCTGAGACCTTGTTTATGTGCTCGCTGAATAAATGTCTTCTCATCCCAGAGAGACATCGAAGTGCATTGATGTCTCATATATATGAGACCTTGGTGTAGAAAACAGGACTCAGGGACTCTGTCCATTGTGAGAGCAACAGGCCCTGTCACTCATAACATCTGCCTGGCACAGCTCCCAAATGTACTTGTTTGAATTATTTTAATCAGCTCCAATGCCATTCTACTGGAAACGACCATTTGCATACGGGCTGTTCGCTCTCCGATCAGCTTTCATAGATTCCCAATATGATGAGCAGCCAAATAATACCATTTCCGTCACAAACCGCCATGGCTGATGCAACAATGCACTTCAATCAGGATATATTACTCCTCTCTGCTGGCTTTGGATGTTGCTGCAATTGAGCAACATTTATCCAAATCTCCCAATCTGATTTAGACGAGGACAATTTCATTTCAGCCAGTGAGAAAAAGATGGAATAATGAAATATATTGGGGAATATATTTGGGTCTTTTGATGTCTGATAGATATTAAGCTACATTCTCTGTCCTTGGCTGATTCATTGACTGTACAATCTCAGGCTGATGGGATAGTGCGGAATGTATTAGTGAGGATAAAATTGCAACCATGTGCTGGTAAGATTAGACCAATTGGCCTAGTTCTGTTGACCACTTAATCATTAATATTCATTCTATATCTTGTTGTTGGTATGGATTATGCCTTAAAGGGACTGTATTCTTTAAAAATGTTGTCTGGCAGTATGCACATGCTGTGACATGTTGCGAGATTACACTTGACCCCAGTATGAATCATATTCTACACTAAAAAAAATTGTTACAAATGGTTACACTTTAGACAATTTGCTAAGTAACTTTGCAACTATGTCAACTAACTTTCATTGAGTATTAGTAGACTCACTGTAGTAGACTGCAACTAACCCTAACATATAGTTTACTAACAAAGTTATTTATAGTCATAAATTGATAAATTAAAATAAATTGTTAGCAAATATTAAGCAGACAGTCTACTAATACTCTAATGTATGTAGTTGCAAAGTTACTTAGTGACGATAGATCGTCAAACCTTCGTCGTCAGTTAGGAACCTGCTCTTTGATACCAATCTTTCATTTGAATGTCACTTTTCTAGTATCTGTAAAATCACATTCTTCCATCTTAAAAATATATCTAAATTATGTCAAATGCTCTCAATGATAAATGAGGAACAATTAGTTAATGCATTCATGACATCAAGGCTAGATTTTTGTAATGATATTATGGGAGGTTGCCCTGCACGCTTAATAAATAAACTACAGCTGGTCCAAAACGCAGCAGCTCGAGTTCTTTCCAGAACCAGGAAGTATGACCATATTAGCCCGGTTCTGTCAACACTGCAATATTAAAGTAACACTATGTAGCTTTTCAACCTTCATATTATATTTCCAAGACCCTTGTGATGGTACATCGACCTACAATAGGTTAAATGACACGTCTGCCATAGCCTGACGTGATCTGTATCGCTTTTACTTGCACTATGTAACTTCGGGTTTCGGGTAGTAACCCGAGCACAAAAAGAACTACAAAATTCGACTGCTTTACGTCAAGTGTTACAATAGTCATTATTTTGTTTTTCTTCGTTTCTGATGTCGCAGTACATCATACTTTCATGAAATCATGCAACATACTCTACCTTGCCTGTGGACATCGTTCATTCCAAAGCCGGTGCTGGATAAACAGCGAGTGTGCGTGCCACAGTAGGCTGCGGTAGGCTAAATTATTTACGAAAGCGGTAATGGACAATTCCGCTTCCAACCAGTAGGGCGACCGCAGAGGAAAAGTTACTTGGTGTTGCTTTAAAATATTGCTGATTACTTACAAAGCACTAAATGGTTTAGCTCCCCAATACTTGAGCGAGCTCTTAATGCATTATAGTCATTCACGTCTATTGCGATCTCAAAATTCCGGCCAGTTGATAATATCTATCAAAATCGACTGCTGGCGGTAGAATCGTTTCATATTTAGCACCAAAACTCTGGAATAATCTTCATAACATTGTCCGAGAAGCAGACACACTCTGTCAGTTCAAATCTAGACTAAATACATCTCTTTGACCTATAGCATTACACATAACACATTATAAACTTCTATAATTTAATGTTAGGCTGCATAGATTAGGTCAGCCGGAACCAGGAACACTCCCCATAAATCCTGATGTACTCGTTACATCATATGAAGAATGGCGTCTATGCTGACATTTCTGTCTCTGTTTATCCTGAGGTTTACAGCAGTCCGCCGGATCCAGGCCGTATCCAGATCTTATGAAGGACCTGCGCCTGGACACGACGACAACGCCTCTGTACAGATAAAACGTTGTCAAAATAGTTCCGGTTCGGTTCACATGGCTACTCGGAAGGGATAAATAATTCTGTAATATACAATTTTAAGTAATTTGTTTAGGTCACTTTATAAAGAAAGCCTGTGCACATATATATTCAAACGTGGAGACCTATAGACTAAACACGTAATACGCATGTGCACAGGTTTGCGTTTTTAAAGCTTGCGCAGAAAAAAAAACAAAAAATATATATTATGTATAATTTGTCATCAAGGCTGGCACCTTGGAACCTTTTTCAAGGTTTGCGTTCTCGAGCACTGTTGTTGAGCAAATGAGCGGGCCGGAGCACGTTAAGGATTTTCTGTTTGGACGGTGTCGTGTTAGCGGCCCCTAAGTTAATAACTAATGATCTTTTCAGCAGAAGGGAATCGATCAAATCTAACTTCATCTGGACAATAACTTTATTCTAGAGCTGCTGCAAAGCCAAAACAATCTCTGTTACTTTAATGTCCTATCATATCACTGTAAAGCTGCTTTGAAACAGTCCATATTGTTAAAAGCGCTATATAAATGAAGGTGACTTGACTATAGAAACAATTCTCACTCATTTAACAACAACTATTAAAAATGCTAATAAAACATTGAATAAAACATGAAATTATGATGTAAAAAAAAAAAAAAACAGTAATTGCTTGTAAAATGTATACCAATAATCTTTGTTTCATTCATAACTTTGGGGGGAAAAAATCACACTGTACACTTTTGAAGCCTTTACTTTTTTAAAGAATTTAGAGAACATTAATACCCTTACTTTGAAAGTATTTATTAGAATGTTTAGAGTATTTTTCTGGTCTATAAATTTATTATTGTTCATACTTAAAATGTGTTATGGTGCTAAGTAAACAAACCTAGGTTTATCGTCCAAAGCCAGTGGAGTTCTTCCCTATACCAGACATACAAACCAAACATGTTTGGACCTTGTTTTCTGCACAGGTACTGTCAAGCTGCAAGAGAAAAGACCCTCCCTGAACTGTTGCAACAAGGTTGGACGCAAATAATCCTCTAGAATGTCATTTTATGCTGAATCATTATTTGAAAACCTTTTAATTAGAAAGGGGTGTCCACACACGTTTGGCTAAGCATGCTAGCCGTGCATTTAATTACAAATGGTGCGGTGAAAGCTGAAGATGTGTTAAATGTTGGATGACCCTGTGAGCAGCAAAGCTTTTATTCAACAATGTGGGTTTTAAGACATCAGTAAGAACACAATAGCCTTGGAGAGAGAGAGGAAAAACAGGCAGAAAGAAATGAAAAACAGAATAGAAAAGACGAGTTGAAAAGTGGAGAAGAAAAAGTCCAGATGGGAGATTTCTGTTGTCCCTGGAGGGGACAGAAAGACTCAGTGGGGACTTTGCAGAATGAAACCAGCATGAGCTGCTCTCGTTTTCTCCTCTCTCCCAGTCCTGTCTTCCGAAAGCCTCATGACAAACACTCACCTTGAGTGCTGAATCACGGGTCCCGTGGGCCTCCGCATGAGGCGCTGATGAATTTTCGCCACGAGAAAGCAGGGGTTATATCTGAGGTCAACCCGTCCAGAGCCACATTCATCACAGCTCTCTTCCAAAACAACCGGCCAAAATTGGAAAACTGAGATGGTACGAGCAAAAGTTGAGACTGAAAGACGGAAAGAGAAGTGTGGGGGGTGGGGATATCAGCCTAGGCCGATACAGATACAGGCAGACAGAAGTGTGTTTACCCTGCATTCATGCAGCTGGACCACAGCTTGTTTACTCGGTTCACAATATTCTATGCTACCAAATTTACTACAGTTCAAAAGTTTGGGGTTGGTAATAAATACTGTAAAAACAGTAATATTGTGAACAATTATTGAAATATTTGAACATATTTTAAAATGCAAGTTATTCATGTGATGGCAGAACTAAATTTTCAGAAGTCATTAAACAAATCGTCAGCGTCACATGCTTTTTCAGAAATCATTCTAAATTGCCGATTTTGGGCTTAAGAAACATTTCTTATTATTGTCAATGTTGAAAACAGTTTTCTTAATTTTTTTTTGGGAGAAACTGAAAACAATATTATTTTCAATTTAAATTTTTATTAAAATTGTATAATTTATATGGAATTTATAATTCCTTTTTTAATTATTAATTTAACATGATCCTAGAGGTTCACTTATAATGTTAAAGGATTAGGTCACTTCAAAATGGAAATTCTGTCATCATTTACTCACCCTCAAGTTGTTTCTGTTGAACACAAAGGAAGTCATTTTGAACAATGTCAGTAACCAACAGTTGATGGAGCCCATTGACTTCCATAGTAGGAAAAAAAAAGGTTTGAAACAACTCAACTTGAGGGTGAGTAATAGATGACAATTTTTTCATTATGAAGTGAATAATTCTTTAATTAAGTTTTTTTGCAGAAAAAAATAAAATAGGCTATGCCAAAGGATCAAGGCAGATTTGATTTCTCGTGTCATGACCCCTTCAATTTGTTTCAAAATCTGAATCCCTTTCAGTATATACAATTTAAAATCCATCTCTATTTAAAATTCAGACGAATACAATCCAAATATGACTAAATGCCACTATAAATTAACAGTAAAGGTTTTCCTTATGTCCTCAGCACTATATTCCAAGTTTTTTTGAAGCCATTTTATGACCTCACTTAAATTTAAGATATATGCCTTTTAAAGACAGTTCTCCAATCCAAATTGGGGAAAATGTCTATGTTTGTCTTTTCTAAGCCTGTTGGATAAAGACACACCTCAGCAAGCGTAACAGATGCAGCCAGCTCATAGGCGCTCCAAACAGAGGTCGTTTCATCAGTATTGCAGAGCTGACCTGTGGCACCTCTCTCAGTGGAAGCAGTCCCTGACCTTTATTACTGCTGAGTTACACACCTTATTGCCAGGAAAACTGTACATTTTTATCACGGGGACATTGCACACGGCAGGCAAAGGTCAGGCAATATACTGCTCCTTGGTCCAGTGTCCTCCTTTTCTCTCAAACAACATGCAAAGTGTCCTTCAAATGCACCTCAATCAAATCTTACCCCCTGCTCCAATATGAGCACCTCTGTTCCATCCGATTATCTCTTTCATGGCCTAGATTTATGGGTTCTGGGGTTGGAGAGCACCTCCAGAGACGCAAACCAACCGCCGGTGTGTGTGTGTGCATGTAATTTATCTCTTTTGCCCCAAAACTTATTTTTCTGTTTTTATACAACTCGTTGTCCACAATGTGTTTATACATTGTATTTTTTTCTCCCTTTGACAGTAAGCACTTAAAAGTAAGTTCTTGAAAACCACTGGTTTCAAGACTAAATTAGAGTCAAATAATTGGAACTACAGTTTCATAAAGGAAGCAAAATAATGGCAAACCGAATGTGTGATTTATATTATCTTGACCTATTTCATTAGCATTGGATAGCATACTTCAAAGACAGCCTTCTTAAAGTGACATTTTGCTCATATATTGCAAAAATTATGCCTTGTTTCACAAAAAGAACAGTGGTTTGTCGCCTCCCTCTGAAATTATTATTTCTAAAAATGAGTGATATACACACTTTTTGGGCTAATACTTCATAATATTTGTATTGCATTGTTTGTTTAAAGTCTTCCTATTATGTTATTTTAAAGGTTTCTGATTTTTTTTGAAGGTCTCCTACTATCGGTTTAAATGCATCCAAGGTCAAAAACACTTTCATTTTCTTATATACGTTGCACACATGACCTAATTTCTCAAAGGCTTTGTTCACACTGTCAGTACAAATCAGAATATTTGTGTATAGGATTGGAATTTGATCTAAATTATTGACTGTCCACACTGTGTGTCGCAACTGTTCGGATCTGATTTGTGTGTCTAGTGGCGCTCTTTAATTTTCCGGAATCTCTGCATTGGTTTCTATGGCAATGATGTTGCGTCAGTAGCCATACGGCAAAAACAATAACAACAACAGCAATGTGGAGGGGTTTGCAATACATATGTTGTCTTATTTACAACATGACAATGTGTAGCCGCCACATACTGCGTCTCATGAAGCAGCACGCTGAAGTGCAAGACTTTATTACATGCTTTAATCTCCATCAGTCTTAAAATTCAACATGTCTCCATTATATTGTGATTTACCGGCACTTCACAACAACACAACCTTGTTCCTGAATTTCAGCATGTTTTCTATAACAACGTCTGATGTTTATGTTTTACTATGGTCTAATGAAATCCATAACTTTAGCCTTAGCCCCAATTTCCACCAACTGCGGAACCGCTGCGGAACGGCTGTGGAGTCAATAGGTTTCCATTAAAGTCAATGTGTGTATTTTCAATGCAGAACTGATCCGCAGTCGTTCCGCAATTGGTGGAAATCAGGGGTTTGAGCTTCCTATTTGACTACACTTCCTATTTGAGCCAATGCAGATGAATGAGCAAATTCATTTCAGGGCAAGACCACTCTGATTGTAAAGCCTAACGTGATTGGTTGTAGCGAGAACATGCTACGATTGTTTAGCTCAATGTGGCCGTTATCTGATTGCCTTGAGGAAACGGTGGGTGGAGTCCACTTTTGTCTACACATCGAAGCTAGTCGAAGTGTTTCAAAATCCACAGATGCGTGAGGGGATTTACAAATGCACAAGAAGCAGTTCACAAATGCGTGCAGGGATTTACAAATGCACAGAAAGCGGTTCACAAATAAATGCCAGCGAGAGTTGTTTTTGTGACATAAAACACATTTGTAAATATTTTTATTTTACAAATCTCACATCTCATTTTATTTATTTGTGAGTTTTATACATTTTTGTGAAACTCTACATGTATTTGTGGATCTTAATCTATTGATTTGTGGATTTGGTACATTTTGTGAATCTCTTTACATTTGTTTGCGCATCTCAATTTATTTATTTGGAATAATGCAACAATTCTAACCCCATATTTTACATGGTGTGAGAAAGTCGCATAAACCCCGATAAATCAGAGCAATCAGACTGAAATGGATTTCTAAAAATGTGATTTGAATAGGATTTCACACCTCATATTAATATGTTTTTTTTTTCTTTTTTTTTCTGTTGACACTTGCTAAATCTGATCATATTTCAATCAGATTTGCACAAAGAATCGGATTTGGACTGACAGTCTGAACGAGGCTAACGAGTCTGAATTCGTTTTGTTCGAAGCTTCGGTCTCTCTAAACCCCACCTTTCCTTACACTGCTCTGATTGGTCAGACGGCCCAGTCTGTTGTGATTGGTCGACCGCTTGCAGTACGTGTCGGAAAGGAAACGTCCATTACCATACCTCAGCACTTCCTCAGCACTTGATACACAGTGATACGAACAGTAATGATGCCGTCGGTTTTCCAGATCAATTCCAGCACGAGTCCTCATCCTTTTGAAGTTCATGTAATGTGGATTCACAGCGCTGAAAACATGTCGACAACATGAACGAAACTCTTTCAGGCTTCAGCTACAACTACAGTGTTTGAGGACCATAGGCTGGCTTTATACAAATTTGTTACATATGTATGTTACAGAATCAGGCAGTTCAGAATCGATTCTTTATTTAGGAGACAATAACTTTGTTTGTTGTGCACTTTGATCTTTTTACTCCTTTGCAGACCTTTTACCTTCACAAATCGCTATATTACTGTTACTGATATATATATACGCTCTGGCTAGCAATCTCCAAAAACAAAGAACAGAGACAAGGAACAGTACAAAACTAACAGGCTAACAACTCAAACCCAGGAACAGACGTAACAATTACACTTACAATTACAACAATTACTGCATTAAAGGTTATATTCGAAAAAACATAATAGAGGCACTTTAATCAATTATTTTGTCTTCCACATATTTTTGAAGAGGCACTGACTGCCTGGTACAGACTCCCAATTTTAGACATTTCTTCTTGAATGATATTTTTGGTATTTGTCAGATGCTTTTTAAAGACTTTTTAAATGAAAGTTAACAACCACTGAGTTGTTGATCACATTTAAACATCAAAAATGGGGTCTGTATCACTTTTTATAGAATACGCAAATTTGTGCATGTCTTGCAAGATGATGCCTAATTTGCATGTTCAGATATTTAAAATATTTTTAAAGTCAAAATAGAAAACTTTTTTGTATGTAATTTGGCATTGTCTCATTTTGATTAAAGGAAATGAAACTTTTGGCCTGCTCTATACCTCCTGTTAAAAAGAAAAAAAAATTAGTAGAAGTAGAGAAAGGAAGGGAGAGTGAGAGAGGTAGAGATGAAACCGTAAGGTCATATTTGAATGATGTCGCTGAGATTCTCAATAGTGAGTGCAGATGAGCTTTACTAGACTTTGAACTGATTATTTCAAGTCCTAATTCACTGTCTTCCCTGCTGCTATGTGTTTCTTTTGATGACCTTGAGATGTGAGAGATTCTAGATTCTCACTTCCAGGTAATGATGGATGGTGACCTGCGATGGATCAGACACAGATCTGGTCTTGAATTGGTGACAGACAGTTGGTGTTAGAGGTTTCGTTTTCAAAAATGTGTAATGTTCATTTCTAGGAATGGACTATTTGATGGATGTTAATGAGAAAAAATGTTTAAAAACTTTTCACCTCATGTTTCCAGTTTCACTTTCGTATAGCTTTAAATATTACTGCATGTACTGGATATATATATATATATATATATATATATATATATATATATATATATATATATATATATATATATATAGAGAGAGAGAGAGAGAGAGAGAGAGAGAGAGAGAGAGAGAGAGAGAGAGAGAGAGAGAGAGAGAACGAATGAGTTTTATTTAATTTGTATAGTTTTTTTAATTATTGTTATTTTTTGTTGTTGTTATTTTACTACATCAACTTAAGCCAATTGAGAATGAGAAATGTTCCTTTGGCAACTAGCTGAAATAAATTAGATTTTATGTCAAGCAACAACTTTTTGGTCCCACTTTATATTGTGGCTTTAAGTACTATGTACTTACATTGAAGTTACTACTTTGATACAATGGACTTATTATGTACATACATGTTTTTACATTGTACTTATATTTTGAAAATACCTGCATGTAATTACAACTGTAATTAATTGATGTAATTACATTTGTAATTACACAGTTGACCCTTCCCTTACACCTTAACCTACCCTTAAACCGACCCATACCAGCACACCTGTCCCTAACCTTACCAGTATCACATCTCAATAGCAGCAAAAGTGTTTTACAATACAACCTGAACACAATAAGTACATTGTACTTATTTTTCTATGTAAGTACATAGTACTTAAAGCCACTTAATATAAAGTGGGACCAACTTTTTTTATGGTTTTAGTTTTAGGTTCAGATAACAATAACAACCCTGCAACTTGTATATAGCGATGTGTTATATTCACAATTACTGAAATTCACTTTGCAGTTGGTAAATCAGAATCAAGTCCAGTCCGTTTTAAGCAAATTACACATTTAAACCGATCAATAGAGAATCACGCTGGATACTTTAGCAAAGCTTCCACATCCTTTCCATTAATAGAAGTGTGTGATATTTGAGACCCTGACCACATATTTGTCCTTCAATAAGCTAAAACTTTGATAACCTTTGGTCTAATATTGATAAATAACTCCTGTCTCATGACCCTGTTGGTGGGACTGAAGCTTATATGAGTGTGCATGTTTGTGCCTCATTAGTCTTAGATCCGTTAGAACAGATAAGCACTCAAATATTACTGCTGCAAGGACCATTGGGCACCAGAACGATGCAGAATCTGTCGCCCTTTTTTCACTGTCTCTCGCCCCAAACTTCCTTCATCTCCCCTCTTTTCTATCTCATTAAGTTCAAGAGCTAAAGATGCACTACAATTCCACACATCTGAGGCCTTGCAGCTCTCGTACAGTTGGGTCTAGTGCTTCAGCAGCTATGAGTGATATATCATATCTGCGTGACTTTGATACTGTAATAATTCATCTCACCCCAGCCAGCTATTGCTGCGTAACAAACACAGGGAATAATGATAATTCATGAGTGAAATTCACTGCTCAGATTGGTAGCTCTTTTTAGCACCGACTCTGTCAACAAGACTATAAAATCACTGTATTATAAATGGAAAAGCTCTTTTCTGAGCTTTACTCGTGACAAATGTATGGTTTAATAAATTTGGCAGGGCGTTCATGAAATATGGAAAGGGGGAATTATATTTTATGCAGAAAATAATAAGCAACATGGGAAATAATGTGTTGCTCTTTGCCGCAGTGTTTTTCCATGTCATTAATTTTGGCATTCAAAATCGCTACGCTTAGCATCTCACGACAAACCCTGAATGAAGACACCTAATAATGTATATAACATAAAACTAGTGTCCACCCTCAGTTTAAATAGCTTATAAAGTGTGTAATTTCTCTAATGGCTGTAACGGCACCCTCCCTCGTGCCCACGAGAACATTGCTGAGGGCCGCCATTCACTCCTCGCATTTCCAAAGTGCGTTTCTCTGAGGGCAAATGTTGGAAATGGGTCAGCTTTACAAAAACAGCCATTTTCTGTTGATACACCATGAATATTTGATGATGGCTAACTTCTCTGTAGGGAAAGGCAGATATCAATAAAAAAGGCCATCCAGACGGTGATAAAGTCCACAAGAAGGCAGTCTGTCCAAACAGAGACGGGGTTTAGAAAATAATTGCTTGTAGAAGGTCTAACTAGATGGTAAACTAGATTTGCATTTCCCAAAGGAAATACCAGTGCTTACAAGGAATGAAATTACCGCATCAAGTGTAACAAGTGTATATGTCAGGGTTATGTCTTTTGTTTGTGTTTGACTTTGAGTTGAGTTGAGTTTCTAGACCAGTTTTATTTGTCTGTGTTCATTACTTTCTATGGTTGCTCGAGGGTTAATAAGTATTTGCAGCTTAGGCTAATTTAGTTAATTGGTTTGTTTCAGTGTCCGCTGACATTACATTTAGTGTGGTTGTTCAGCTTGTGTCTTGTTTACTGAGTCCGTTTATTAAACTACATCACTGCTGCAATTAGATCATTTATCCCTTATAATTTCAACTGGCTGTTACAATATTAATATTTCACATGAAGTGGAGTGGGAAGTTTACCCTAATAATATTGCACAAAAGTTTAGCTAAAATAAAGCAGCTCTATATGAATATAAAACCCACAAGATACCACAACTACATTTTCATGATGACCATGTGTTGCTTAACAATCAAGACACATCCATATTATAAATGAACCAAATCAGACATTATCATGTTTCTATGCATTCAAGAGTTACAAAGAATATTAGAAATGAGTTTCAATCTATGATATTGTAAAATATCCCAAAGATCAAGATGCTACAAAATTGTTAATGCATAAGAATAATGAACTGTCATGATTCATTGACAGACAAAGGAATTTTGCATGTGATGGTTTAAGCTGATCACCTTTACTGGTTTCACTTTATTTTGATGGTCCCTTCTCCTGATCTACAGTACGTAACATTGCACCTACATGTCGCAGAGTAGAGTATCAGTATACTTTTAGGGTTATAATAAGTTTGACATGTGCTTGCAAAGTTACTTATAGTCAGTAGAGTGTCTGTTGGAGGAGCATCACAATAAAATGTTAGTCAATATTAAGCAGATAGACTACTAATACTCTAATGAGAGTTAGTTGACATCGGTGTAAAATGACTTATAGTTAACAGAATGTTCAAAAGGGGACCATCAAAATGAAGTGTTACTCCTTTACTTGATTAATGCCATTCATTAGATCGGTGTCTTGATTACCTCAGAGAGCCCAGGTCTTCTCCATCATGTGGAAATCAATGCATGCATGGAGCAGCTAATGACGTAGTAAAAGTGAGTTCTGTCCCTCTCTCTCTCTCTCTCTGGATAGAAAACAGATTTACTGACACGATAAACAAGGTTTTTACATTGTAAAAGCATTAATAAATATTACACGAATGTGCAAACTCTCTGTCTACAGCCTTTCAGGAATCCGCAGAGCTGGAATATCCCCACTGACGTTTAATAACAGCATATAGATTGATAGATAAATTATGTAATTGTTCGGCATGGACGCGTATCGATTTCTCCCCGTGTTGGAGGGTTTTCTCCAGGTGATTTGTCACACAGCCGTGTGTTTGTGTCTTCAATGAGAGCTAATGTGGTTTGGGAGGGAGGACTGAATTCAGGTCCAACACAATCGACTTTTGTCGCAAGACAATAGAAAGAGCGAGAAAAAACAGAGTGAGAAAGCTGAATAAATAGCTGCAGGGTAAATATGCTTGTTTGCTAGTGAATATATGATATTTATAACGTTTACAATCAATAATTCATAAATGACAAGTTGAATTATAAGTGGCGCTAATATGCCCTTAATTTTTTATTTAGGCCTATTTATTTATTTCTGTGCTTGTGCATATTTCAGCTGGTAAAGAACCTTTTTTACTTATTCATACACATTTTTAATACGATGTTTAATACTATTTCCTGTGCACTGCACAAAATCGAATGTCTACTTCAGATCAACAACTTTATCATTCAGATGTTGACTTCAGTCAACTCTTTCCTGCAACTTTACAAATAAAATTATATGAATATAACATACCGACTTTGTGATTTTTTTTTGTTTTTGTTTTTTGTGATATTATATCCATTCCAGCTCATTTTGAACCAAACCTTAACCAAGTTTGTTTGTTTATACCTCATCTTTAAAATAATATAAAATAGTTTTCTCAAATTTGAATGGTCATGAAAAACAAATATCCCCTCCACACACAATTTATAGACAGGCAGACAGACAGACGGACGGACTGATGGATAGAATTTTATACGCAAGTTGGCTTGTTTTTATAAGCTTAGAGCTGATTGGTTAGTGTAAGCGCCTTTCAGAGCAAGTATTTAATTCTGATTAAATGTTATGTAGTTACACTTACCATGGTAAACCATTTTGCTCTATTATCTTTTACATATTTCTCACAGGTTGGAGGAAAAAACGGAGACCGGCGTTGAAAACGGAGCGTCTCTTCGCCCCCGTGGGGCTGCCGTTCGTTGGGTTGGTTTGGACAGATAGGCAGCAGCTGCAGGGGAATGATAGTGTGTTAGCCGTCACAGCCCAGTGCAATAATCCCAGTCCTGGCTGAACCAGAGAAAGAGAGCTGTGCTCTAACAGTGGGGCTTCTGCCATTCCTCAAGTATCATCCTGAACAGCTGTTCTCAGGCCTGTAGGTGAGACAGGGCAAGTGGAGGAGCCATGGGACACTTCTAGGCGTCTTCAGCTGACTCACTGACTGGCCTGCTGGCCGGCGAGGGACGAGATCAGATTAGATCAGATGTTTGTTGTGTCAAAGACCTTGGCTCTGTGGTTAAATGATTGTGACTGAATTAATGAATGGCCTGATGTTCATTTACTAATTAGTCGCAGTTTATTGTAAAGTAAAATATAAAGTAAAAGAATGATTATTATAGCATCACCTATAGTGTCAGATGAACGTGCTTTGTGTTCAATCTACTATATTTGGAGTGTGACACACAAACAGCTTTAGGACTGAAAAATTAATAATAAAAATAACAATAAGAAATTCATGACAAAAAATAACACTATCAGTCAAAATGTTGGAATAATTATGATTTTTTGAGAGTTTCATGTTCACCAAGGCTGTGTTTATTTGATCAAAAATACAGTATAAACAGTAATATTGTGTAATATTATTTAACGGTTTTCTATTTGAATATTTTGAAAATGTAATTTATTCCTGTGATTAAAGCTGAATTTTCAGCATCATTTCTCCAGTCTTCAGTGTCACACGATCCTTCAGAAATCATTATAATATGCTGATTTGCAGCTCAAGAAACATTTCTGATTAATATCAATGTCAAAAACAGTAGTGCCGCTTCATATTTTAGTGGAAACTGTGATATACTATCATAAAAAAAGTAATAACTGTTCATTAAACTGTCTGCACATCAAAGAAAAAAAGTTATCATTGTTTCAGATAACCATCTCAACCTGAAATTCAGACATATTTGAATGATTTCTGAAGGATCATGTGACACTGAAGAATGTCATAAAATAACAGCTGTGCCAAAGGTCTACAATTATACAGTGATTTCCTTTGAATCTTATAAAAACTATGAAATTCAATCTGATAGTCTATTTTACTCTTCGCCCTACAAACAACATTCAACTCATTGTCTTATTGTTTGTGTGGTGTGGCCGCAGCTTGTCGAATTCATTGTTCTTTTTACTCCTTACAGCTGGTGCTATTTATCTTTTTGTCATTTCCTTTAGAGTGTTTCTTTTCTGATTGTTTGCTTTAATGTATTCTGGTCATGGAGAACGTCACAACGGCTAAACTGAAAATGAAGTCACTCTCTCCAGGATCATCTATTTCAAAACAAGCATGTGCTCAATTAATCATAGTCTCAGTTGAATAAAAAAATAAAAAAATCCTTCACATCATTCCCTCGCCAGTCCCTAACGCACAAATACAAAGCCATCATTCTGACCGTATCCAATCCCTGGACTCTCAGACTCTTTCCCACAGTCTTTTTATGATTTTGTTTTTTGTTTACCATCGAGTACACAGCCGAGTCTGTCTTAGAATATATAATTGAATTACTCTGGGGTGCCACTTTGTTCATAAGACGCAGTTGCATATGGTTTTTAGACGCAGATGACTCCATGTGGCATTGACCGGCCCATTCCAGAGCATGGTTTCATCAGATTAAATAAAGATTACAAAACTGTGGTGGAGATATGAGGAGAGATAAAACAATCAAACCCACCTCTGTAGCAAACTGACCCCCAGATCTCCCGAATCAAGGCCCCTGCCCCGGAGGCACTATTATTTTTTATATCAAAGCGATTGGATGAAGAGTCATTCCTCTTTAAATTAGAACGTTCATGCAAAATTGATAGCCGTTTATTTAATACAGCCACTCTATTGTACGCTAACTTTGAAGTAAGATACACTTTAGACAACTGATGAGCTCAGACAAAGAAGTTTTTTTTTTTTACCAACCAAATGTGAAAGTGTGTCATCTCTGGAATGGCTTATGCCACGGTGATGGCTCTTTGTGGTTTTCAGTGTCTGCCATCCAGCAAAATGGGGGTCAGGGGAGAAATAGGCCTATTAATATTTCACGATGAAAGAGCTTCATCCCGGTCTATTTCAGCCAGTAGCCACAAGTAGCCTACTTCCTTCGGCTCTGCTCCCATTTATCAATTAGTGGACCTCTTTTTTTTTCTTTTTCTTTTTTTCTTCCAGGGGCATAACATTAAACCTAAAAGGAGCTTATCTCATCTGTGACAAAGTGTTTTCCCTCTATGGCTGTAGCTAGAAAGAACCTTTAATGTTAAGTGACACATTTGAACATGGGAGATGGGGCCTTACTGTCAATATTCTGTCAGAATGTTTTATGAGCATTTAAATAAACAAGAGTGACCTCACATTCACATAGCTAATATCATGGATTATTCATGAAAATGCCATCAGATTGAGATTTTTTTTTATTTTATTTTTTTTATGCAACATCCTTGATTTTATGAATTTCATAAAATAGTAATCTATAAATTAGGACACTCTCATATTTTAAGTCTGCTCCACCAAAAAGCTTCTCACATTCTCACCTAAGCTCAGTTCTCAGCAAACTTCAAATATTGTCATGTGTTTTTTTGAATGATGCAAAACATGGAAAGGGCTTTAACACCATTGCTCTAATATATTTACATTATGTAAGGAATAATATACATCATATTTTATAATGTTCATGCAGAGCAGAGGGGTGTTGCAACATCCTGAAAGGGTTTATTTTGTGAAAACAACTGCTGGATTTACATTTACATTATTATGCCTGATACTTGCAACAAATATAATTACGCACAAAATACTGATTTGAGTACATTCACAGCTTCTGCAAAGAAAAACAGTTCCTAGAAGGCATCTTTCAGAACAAGGTCAAACAAGACGAATTTGTACTTGTACTACTATTTGTACATTATGTTCTAATGTAGTACTAATGTAATAGTATAGTACTAATAGTACAAAAGTACTATTTGTGCTAATGGATAATGAGCAGTCATCCCACTTACTAAATGATGTCTCATAAAAAAAAAATAAAAAAAATTATAGATATACAGTATATACTACACAATTTACACAAATAAGTATTGAATAAATAAGTACTGATTAATATGAATTAAGTACATGTACTTACTATATAGTTATGGTTTGGTTTTGGGGTTGCACTTTATTTTAAGGTGTATTTGTTACAGTTTTTTTTTCAATCGCTAAAAAGCGCTTGTACATACTTCAGATACTTTTTCTAAACTCTTAACACAGACTCACACCTATAAAACACAATTGGCCAAATGGATAATTCTTCTAAAAAACACATTTTGTTAAATATATACTAACTCTTCATTTCAATATAGAACACATCTTTCTCTGCACACACTAACTTTACCAAAACACTGGAAATCTGACTCAAAATTAAATGTTTCTGTCAAAGAATAACACTTGTTTTCACTTCACAAGGTACATGCAGTCAATCAAAGTACACCAGGTTTCAAAATACTGGCTATTGTTGACATTACAAAAACTGCATAGACTTTTATGTTTCGGTTTAATAGGTATTTGCATGCAAAACATGCAATCCACCGTTTTTACACTAAATTTCTTCGTTTGGTAACTGTATGTCCACATGTACAGTAATGTTCACATTCAAAAGCAATCCAGTAAAAAGCAAATCAGTTTTTTTTTTTTTCTTTACTGTTTACTACAGGAGGTACAGTAGAAACATGATATGATAGAACAGATTTTTTTTACAGTATTGCTTACAGTGAACAAAATATCCATGAAACACACAAGAGCATTCTGAACAAAAAAAAGCACAAAATTACTGTATCTAATCTCTGCGATCTTCAGGGTTAGGCCACATGTTTTCATCAACATCAGATCTGGTATTGTCCAAGGCGATGCACCTGGGATAAAACCGCTTTGTATTGCACCTCTCACTGCACCTCTCACTGCACCTCTTACTACATCTCTCACTGCATCTCTCACTCCACCTCTCACTGCATCTCTCACTGCATCTCTCACTGGATCTCTCACTGCACCTCTCACTGCATCTCTCACCGCATCTCTCACCGCACCTCTCACCGCATATCTCACTGCATCTCTCACCGCATCTCTCACCGCATCTCTCACTGCACCTCTCACGGCACCTCTCACTGCACCTTTCACTGCACCTCTCACTGCATCTCTCACTGCATCTCTCACAGCATCTCTCACTGCATCTCTCACTGGACCTCTCACTGCATCTCTCACTGCATCTCTCACTGCACCTCTCACTGCATCTCTCACTGGACCTCTCACTGCATCTCTCACTGCATCTCTCACTGCACCTCTCACTGCATCTCTCACTGGACCTCTCACTGCATCTCTCACTGCATCTCTCACTGCATCTCTCACTGCATCTCTCACAGCATCTCTCACTGCATCTCTCACTGGACCTCTCACTGCATCTCTCACTGCATCTCTCACTGCACCTCTCACTGCATCTCTCACTGCATCTCTCACAGCATCTCTCACTGGACCTCTCACTGCATCTCTCACTGCATCTCTCACTGCACCTCTCACCGCACCTCTCACCGCACCTCTCACCGCATCTCTCACCGCACCTCTCACTGCATCTCTCACTGCATCTCTCACTGGATCTCTCACAGAACCTCTCACTGCATCTCTCACTGCATCTCTCACTGCATCTCTCACTGGATCTCTCACTGCACCTCTCACTGCACCTCTCACTGCATCTCTCACTGCACCTCTCACTGCATCTCTCACTGCATCTCTCACTGCACCTCTCACCGCACCTCTCACCGCATCTCTCACCATATCTCTCACCGCACCTCTCACTGCATCTCTCACTGCACCTCTCACTGCACCTCTCACTGCACCTCTCACGGCACCTCTCACGGCACCTCTCACTGCACCTTTCACTGCACCTCTCACTGCATCTCTCACTGCATCTCTCACAGCATCTCTTACTGCATCTCTCACTGGACCTCTCACTGCACCTCTCACTGCATCTCTCACTGCACCTCTCACTGCACCTCTCACTGCACTTCTCACTGCACCTCTCACTGCATCTCTCACTGCACCTCTCACTGCATCTCTCACTGCATCTCTCACCTCTCACTGCATGTCTCACTGCATCTCTCACTGCATCTCTCACTGCATCTCTCACTGCATCTCTCACTGCATCTCTCACTGCACTTCTCACTGCATCTCTCACTGCATCTCTCACTGCATATCTCACTGCATCTCTCACTGCATCTCTCACTGCACCTCTCACTGCACTTCTCACTGCATCTCTCACAGCATCTCTCACTGCACCTCTCACTGCACTTCTCACTGCATCTCTCACTGCATCTCTCACTGCATCTCTCACTGCACCTCTCACTGCACCTCTCACTGCACCTCTCACTGCACTTCTCACTGCACCTCTCACTGCATCTCTCACTGCACCTCTCACTGCATCTCTCACTGCATCTCTCACCTCTCACTGCATCTCTCACTGCATCTCTCACTGCACTTCTCACTGCACTTCTCACTGCATCTCTCACTGCATCTCTCACTGCATCTCTCACTGCATCTCTCACTGCACTTCTCACTGCACCTCTCACTGCATCTCTCACCTCTCACTGCATCTCTCACTGCACCTCTCACTGCACTTCTCACTGCACCTCTCACTGCATCTCTCACTGCATCTCTCACTGCATCTCTCACCTCTCACTGCATCTCTCACTGCATCTCTCACTGCACTTCTCACTGCATCTCTCACTGCATCTCTCACTGCACTTCTCACTGCATTTCTCACTGCATCTCTCACTGCATCTCTCACTGCATCTCTCACTGCACTTCTCACTGCATCTCTCACTGCATAATTTATTGTTATTACTGTAGTAACTGTATGCAACGTGTAACAATGACTGCAAAATAAAGTTTTGGCGGTTTTGGTTTAGGGTTAGTTACTTGTAATTATGCATAATTTCCTGTAATTACCATAATAAGTACCATGTGTAACTATGTCACCTTAAAATAAAGTGCTGTACAATGTACAACATAATCGACTGGCAACCAGACAATATTAATATTTACAACAATATTAATAGTGGTTTTTGTCACACAATATTGAATTTTGACCTTCACAGAGGACAGAAAACCATACAGTTTTGAACGATGGGTGAGTATATAATACTTCATTTTTTTCATATTATCCATAAAAAATTTAGCCTTGGATAAAAACATAGCATCCTCCAAAATGAGTTGAACACAGCCAGGAGTGAAGTTTACTTATGTTGTGTTAATATGACATCAGTGAAGTCCGATGAAGACAAATAAGCCCATGCACAGCATTCAGAGTCACTTGTGTAGTCATACTCTCTGCAAATACACTTTTTAAGGCGCTTAGCGCAGAAGCATCATGCTAATCCGTCCTCCTGCCAAATTAAACAGAGATCTTAATAAGACAACGCTAGAAAGTTATTTAAAGTTACCTAAGTAAACATGTTGGGAGTTTCTGTGAGTTTAAGCTCAGGGGAGATCTGTGGCTGTAGAGTCACGCCAAACGGATTCAACGCTGCAGGCTTAGGAGAGAACTGACAGGTCATGTTACACAGGCTTAGGGGAGAAAAGGAGGAAAGGAAAGATAATTGAAATAGCTATACTTTGTCTTAGTGGGGCACAATTATACAATAAAGGATATAACACTCGTTTGTGATATTCAGACCAATATGTTAGTGAATCATTTCCACTTTCACAGTTCATTCAATGAACTGATTCACGTACCAAAATCACGTCATCACACGGTTCTTATTACATGTTACGGTAAAGCCAAGATTCACAAAAATCCATTTATAACTTTTTCAGTTTTATAAATAAATAAAAATGTCGTTTTCTATTGAAATGTCAATATTTTTTTTTTGTTACATTATTTGAAATAAAATAAAAAGAATATCAGCTAATCATTTCCATTTAATTTGATGTCCTGAAAAAAAAGAATAAAAACCTATATATACACATTTAAGAAAAAAAAAAAAAAAACTAAACAAACAAAAAAAAAGATTAAAATTGACACAAAAAAACCCTGCAACAAAATTAATAAAACTTTAACTAAAATTAAAAAGAAAGAAGAAAATATAAAAAATACAAATAAAAACTATAAAAAAAATATTAACAACTATCTCATTGATACTAAAATAACACTGCTTTTTGTTTAGTTTGTTGCTCAATTCAGCTCATAAAAGCATAAGGTAATTTATGCATAAATATAATTTACATTTAAATTAAGACTGACATTCATTTACTTATCTTGGCTAAAAAGGTAGATTAATTAATATGTAGTATGTATGTATGTATATATGTAGAATAATGTGTAATATAAATATAAATAGATACAGATATGTAGTACATATATGTAAACATTGCAGCTAATGTCACTTCTGTGTTTTGTATCAGTGAAACATTAGAAAACATTCAAAGTTTGAGGAGGCCAAAACCAAAAGGCACGGAGAAAGTCACCATTCACATTTATATATTTATATATATATATACTCGCTATATTTCCCGCTATTTTTTTTCGCTATTTCCCCTTATAAAAAAAATTACTGATCCAGCTCATTAAACAAGAACAAAGTGAACATAAATTGAGTGGGAGGAAGAGAAACAAAGAAGAGAGAGCAATGCTAAAAAGTGCTGTACTTTTGACAGCAAACCTTTCCCTGAAAAAAGTATTTTTTATGGTTTTTACCACTGCCATCTCACTGGAGCCTGAAATTCAATTTCATTTCAGATTCAACACAGGAAATATTTGGTTGGACACACCAATCATTTAACAATCAGTATTGTCAGAGGGGATGTGTGTGTGTGTGTGTGTGTGTGTGTGTGTGTGTGTGTGTGTGTGTGCTCAGGATAGGCAGAGCATGACTGCGTCTATCTGAAATAGAAGGAAATTATTCAATCAGTACAAAGCTTTCACATTTCCCACCTTTTTTTGTAAATTACAGAGCAAGCTTGGCTGTCGTTACATGTAATGCATCTTAACTTCAATCAACACTTAATGTCTAATAATAGCATTATTGTACAAATGTGTCCTTGTGGACTCAGAGTTGTGAAGAAATTAGACAAAGAAACAATTGTCTGTTTTTAGACCACTGAGATAAGCTGTGTGATGTTAGCACCAGGGAATTGTTGAAACATTTGAGGGGCTATTGTCACACTTTTAACTCCATGCAGTGAATGTTGTTTAAAGTGTGCAGACACAAACGTTAAGGGATACACCAAATAAGTGGCAGAAGGTGAGTGTACAGGTAACCGTAGGCCTCAATAACAGTCTTCTATAATCCCGTGATCACAGCAGATACGTTTCAACAGGTAATTCAATTCTTGACAGAATACAGAAATGCACTGGAGACTTCATGCTATCAATTGTCCACAAATATTAAAAAATAAACGCATCAGGTAAATTCTCCCCTTCTGAAAATCTTACAGGTAAAGTCCTGAAAAACATTTTGTCAGTGTTGTGAGGTGTGTGAGTGAGTGAATCTGCTCAGAAGAATGTCAGACCAGCACTGATCTCATAAAATAATCATTATTATTATTATTAGAAGTATTATTATTACTAAATAAAATCATATATTTTGTTTATTGCACGGTGCAAACGGTATCCTCAATGATTTACACTCATGGCTGCAAAAAATACATTTAAAAATTCACGATCTGTTCTAGTATTTGACTTCTCAGCTGAAAATAAAAAATGAAAATGGTATTTTTAAGCTTCAGCAGGGAGTAATAATAATCATTTGACAGACTCCACAAATTAAAAATAATATGAGACATGGAGCTCATTTCACTAGCTTCTCCGTATCAAATATATATCTGCCTGGCTTCATTCCGCTATTATTTTAATCCCAGCAGTTCTTTTTTTTAAAGTTTGTTTTATCCATGTTCATCTAGTATCATTAAGATAAGTTTCAGTATCAACTCTACAGCTTTGCATTTATTAACAGATTTATCTTTCAATGGCCAGAGCTGCAGACCAATTCTACGGGATCTTTTTTTAATATTTGCACAATTTCCAAAACTATTGAACCATTCTACGCATACAACTTTAGAGATATTACAAATCCTTTGAGGCTCATAGAAAAATATAATAATAATGCCATGAATTGGCTGTTTTCACTGTATTTCTAATAGCTGAGATGAATTAAATAAGTTTGACGTCATCACAGGTACAATATTTATAATATAAACATATTTACTTACATGATTTTACATTGTAAAAGTTTTAATCTGTTTCATGTTTTCATGTTATACTCTTTCATGTCTAAAGAGTCAATTAATGAATAGGTCTTTCTTGGATCAAGCTTCTCCATTATTAAACTGAGAAACAAGCAGTTTAAAATATGCGTAACTCCTTAAAGAGAACCTATTATGCTTTTTTACATGTTCAACTTACTTTAGTTAGTGAGTAATGTTGATGTTTTAGAATGAAAAAGGTCTGCAAAGTTACAAAGCACAAAGGGAGTTATTCTATATATCAGTGCACATCTTTCCAGAAGGATGGGCTTCATAGAGACATGAACTAAACAGAGTGTTATTGACAGACTGAGAAGAGCAATAATGTCAGATGTGTGAAAAAATACTGTGTTTTTGAACAATTAAACTAGTAGACCCCAACAACAAAAACAAGTCTTTGAAAAAGGCCATAATATTTAAAGTTGGGTCAATATGTAAATTGTACTTTTCAGTCTTTCCAAACTTGCACACTTTATGTACAGATTCTGTGTGTGTGATTCTTGTGTCAGACGGGTCACGAATAACACACAGGACCTGAGCAGTGGCCATGGGAATCTCGTGAGCTAATCTTAGCCGGTCCTGGAAACATGACATTTCCTCCGTCTCTTAATGAGAAGACCAAATGTCTGGTTGAGTTCACCTTTGCCAGCAAAGTGTTAATCATGAATTGATCCGATCCGTGTTCTTTTGCCATTCGTCGCTCTCTGCTTCCTATAGGAGTTCGTTTTTACAACTACAATACCATTTAATTATGTAAAACATCAATACACAACAAAGCTCGATATTTAAGATTGTCACATGAAGTAAGATTTGATCATTCCATCCTGCATGTCATTCACAGATCAGAAGTGATTTTATACAATTAATGAAAACAGAATTTAGCTTTATGTGGCCAAAGAACAACATGGAGTAAAAACATATAGTGAGTGTTGCTGAATTTCCAGAGCTTTAAACATCTAAACATAATTCAGTATCTTCCCACCAGTAATATATTTTTTGTTAATCTAGTTTATGTTGTGTCTAGTTTGTTATGTCTGGTTTTATTAGATATCACTTGTAACGCATAAACAAAGTAATCACTTTATGCAGAATGTAGTTTTAATTCCACCAGCATTGTTTGTTTGGGGTCAGTAAGGTTATTTATTGATTTTACTTTTTTTATTTTTTGGGAAAGATATTCTTAGTTTTGTTTAGCAGGGTTGCATTAAATTGATCAAATATGACAGTACATTTTTACAAAAGGTTTATATTTCAAAGAAATGCTGCTCTTTTTAAATCTCTATTCGTTAAAGAATCCTGAACAAAATGTATAATGGTTTGAACATAAATTTTAAGCAGCACAACTATTTTCAACTGTGATAATAATAATAAATGTTTGTTGAGCAGCAAATCAGCATATTATGATGATTTCTGAAGGATCATGTGACACTGAAGACTGGAGTAATGATGCTGAAAATTCAGCTTTGATCACAGAAATAAATTACATTTTAAAATATATTCTAATGAAAATCTGTTATTTTAATGTTTAATAATATTTACAATTGTTTATTGTATTTCTGTTTAAATAAATGCAGCCTCGGTATAAGGAGCTTTTTTCATAACATAAAAAAAAAAAAAAAAAAAAAAAACCCAGCCCAATCTTTTCAATGGTAGTGTAAATGCAACTCACAATCATTGTGCTCTAGTCATGTTCACAGACGAGTCTGTTCATGCAGCAAAGCCAAAGCATTCAGCAAAGCTTGAAGAGTTCAGGAAAAATGTTGTCTGACTTTTCTTTGGTGTTCAAGGTTGTTCAAAACCTGTTTGAGACCTGCAAACATTCATAACCTTGTATCATTTAAAGTCATAGGTGTAGAGTCTTAGATTTCACAGTGTATTGCTCTTAACTTTGCAATTGTCACTAATTTTCTTTGAGCTGATATGCTGTATGTGAAGTTCTGTGATATTAGTTGAGTACTTCAGTGTGTCAAATTGATAATCATCCCCTCGAATAAATAGTGGAGAGGCAAAAAGGATTCACAACAGTGACAGTCCATTTATTCCATTTAGGTTTTATTCACCACTCTGTTGATCATCGCAGGATTGCTACATTGATTTTTTTTTTTTTTTTTAATGCAGGTAAAAGCATTGTTGAAGTCCTCAGAGAGCTGATGTTATTGTAAGTCTCACATGAGAGGCACACACAAAAGAACAGACTCACACACACATGGCCATGAACTAGTTATTTTTAACAATTCAGTAAGATAGTTCGTACAAAAGTGGTCGGTCTTGACATGTGACATTGGGAAAGTAACTTTAATTCTCATTAGAGAGGAAAAAGTTCACTTATGTCACTTTACATGGCTGACAGAACCAGAGGTCTTACTACAGTTGCAATTACTTCTAGCATATGTCCGTTTGGTTCCCTCTTATAATGGTGAAATATATGTAAATGTATTGGAAATTCAAAGAGTAATAAATAGAGTAATAATTTAGTCAGTTTCATCCCACTAAGGAATTCTGAAGGTGTGTGTGTGTGTGTGTGTGTGTGTTGAGGGACAATGTGCAGTCAGACAGTCATTATCACAAAATAAACCGCAGCAGGGTGATCTGGGGCACGTGTATCACCGTAAACAGGTTTATTATCCAACTTTTTCCTATACGCCCCATGACGCTTTATGCAAATGATAGGCCTAACTTCTGTTAAGCTGTGAAAAATCAGCGAAGTATTTAAAAAAACTGAGTACAATGATGTGACGTTATTGAACTCACCCTTAAACCATTGAAGAGTAAAAGCATTAACAAACAATTACATCAGACCATGAATAACCCTAAACGTGTGATTATTTCTCCAGAAATACGGATGTGTTAAATATCACTGTAATATGTGTCTGTAGATTGCCTTAATCAAAAATGTTCATTAACTGAAACTGAGTAATTCTATTTCAAAGTGATTTCCGTCATTTTGACAGACACTAAATATTGTATTTACCTGCTTTAGAAACATTCCAGTAAACACTGTTAATAGGAATTAGAAGTGAAAAGGAGAGACAATTACATTTAAACGCATCCGTGTGAAAACAAAAAGGATTTGGGAAGAAAAACAAGACATTCGTATGCATTCCAGTGAATTATTCGTGGGATATATCATAAACTAAACTGGGAAAGCAGACCAGAAGTGTTCAGTATATGTTGTCTTTTTTTCCATATTGTTACAGTATAATGCAAATGAAAAGAAAAAGAAAAGAATCAGGAGGAAAAGGGATCTGAAAAGAGCTCTTGCCACATATATTCGTGTGATACCAAGTCACATTAAAATACCAAGCATTACATTATTCTCCTTACATCTGAAAATTGAAAATGAAGGATATTTTATAGATTATTCAGTAAAACTCTGTTAAAGGGACAGTTCACCCAAAAATTAAAATTCTGTCATTACTCACCCTCCAGTTGTTCCAAACCGGTATGAATTTCTCTATTTTGCTGAACACAAAGATGTTTTGAAGAATGTCGGTAACAAAACAGTTGTTGGGCCCTATTGACTTCCAAAGTATTTTTTTGTTTTGTTTGTTTTTTTGTTTATGGAAGTCAATGGGGCGCATCAACTGTTTGGTTACCATATTCTTCTAAATATCTTCCTTTGTGTTCAACAGACGAGAGAAACTCATACAGGTTTGCAACAACTTGAGGGTGAGCAAATAATTACAGAATCTTCATTTTTGAGTGAACTAACTCTTAAAGCCAGTAAAGTCAGTCTCGTGTATAAAAAGGCATGTCTTAATGCTGACATGAAACTGAGGCAACAGCAAAATGATAAACGAAACACCAATCTCCAATAATTCTGTTAATACTATTTATAATCAGAATAAACAATTCTGCCACCATAATATCCATTTATACCACTCTAGGATGTTTACAGTTCCAAACAACATCGCAATTTTATATGGAGACTTTATAGAGATTATTAATAAAGGATGCCACATCTACACCTCACCTCTCACATCTAATGAGTTTTATAATGTGGGATAATGACCGTCTGATTATATATTGTCCAGCTTATTACCTATAATAAATCATTTTATCGGGCTTATAAAACATATAAATAGGCATTATAATAATATAATATAATATAATATAATATAATATAATATAATATAATATAATATAATATAATATAATATAATATAATATAATATAATATAATATAATATGATTACCCGACTTCTGTGAATAAGATACCATCTATAGCACAGATAGCACTTAGTAAACAAGATGCACGTTTTATACTAAAATACTGCATGCAAATGTATTTTCTCTGTGTCTGAAAAAACGTTGGTTTGACTATCTATATATATATATATATATATATATAGAGAGAGAGAGAGAGAGAGAGAGAGAGAGAGAGAGAGAGAGAAAGAAAGATAGTGAGAGACTGTAGCAAATGGCTCCAGATGTAGACTCGAGCTGAGAGAGATAGAAAGATATGCGTGATGGGGGTGAGAGAGGAGGATTTGAGGCACAGAGGGGGCTCAGGGATGGGACCGTTAAAAGAGCCTTTGATGAATGAAGCTGAGTGATTTCTGGGGACCAAGGTTGGCCCCTCCAGGGTAAAAGAGGTGCTGGGGCCACAGTCACCTTGTAATCTGTTTCATATCTCCTCTTAGCTGCACTGCAAGTACACTACACAGGCTTTTCTCTTTCTCAAGGTCTCGGAGCAGTTCCGTAAGCCCTGATATTTTCTCTCTCACTCTCGCTCCCTCTCCATCCCCATCTTTTCTTTGTCTTCTACCTTCCACTGAGAGAAGCAGCAAAGTCACGCTGTAAAAAGAGAGCATCTGTCCTGTGTCATCTAAAATGAGCAAGGGATCAAAATCACAAAGATGTCTTGCATAAAAAGACAAAAGATGGAATTTTACGGCATGTGTGATGAGTTGCTCAAAAGGAAAGTATTATCTTGTCAAATAGACCATGTCAAGATATCAGTCAAATGTCTTAGGGGATACTCATGTTTAAAAGAAGATAAACACATCAGTGCGTGCAGGCATATAATATGCACTTTTAAAAGAAGATGAAGAACAAATACAATTAGCTCGACAGTTTCGTGGTTTCTATCGGACCCGAGTGACGTGTCCTTATTGATCTGTTTGGTCAGCTGATTGGTGTTATGTGAACAGTGGCTATAGCACTCCTGACCTCTGACCTGTCGGCCCCATGTCGATTTATCCTCTGCGCTGCCTATTATTTTCAAGCTTCCCTCTTTAGTCAATACAATGATGTTGATGTTGAAACACATCATAGAACAGTGCAATCTCCAGCACAATCACCGTTCATGTTAAGAAAGTGCATTATTTCTGATTTACCGCTGGAGGTCACGACCTCTGTGACACGACCGCCTCCGCAGAACTGAGCCGTATGATCACGTAACCCTTCTTTCGTCAATTTTCTTTGTTGTTTCAAGAGTGCATGGTATTTTAATCTTAAAATCAATGTGTTTTTGCACAATTTCCTCCTTGAGTCAGTCAGCCTTCACACTTGGGGCATCTTAACTTCAGTAAATAGGGTGAAATGCTTTATTGCATTTATTTAAGCAAATAAACACAGGCCGTCGATAGTACTACTGACATTTTGCTCTATGAATATTTAGCTGGCAAAAATTTGCGGCCTCGCAATTTGTAGTGCGTTATTGTGAACGAGTCAGTGCATTTCTGAGAGAGAGAGAGAGAGAGAGAGAGAGAGAGAGAGAGATTGCAGTCAAAGGTCTGGAGCTCAACTTCACTTCATTAATGCAAAACACCGAAATATGAGAGCAGATTTACATACTGTCGACCGAAAACCAAAACAACAATGATGAACTGCTATTTCCTCTTAGGATGGGCCGCTTTGATGCCTCTCTAAAGGAAGAAAGCGAGTCTTTTTGTGCCTGGAGGTGGGGTGATGAATACTCAATGAGCCAACAGGTGCCATGTACATGGTTTGAACTACTGAAAAAGGAAAAGTTGTGCTTTAAAGTGACGGCTCCTTTGATTTCTCGCTGCGACATGCCGCTCTGTTGACTATCCGCTATTGTGGTTCATTTCCTGGGACTGAGCAATCAGAGATTGATTGTTTTCTTGATTCCAACACCCCTAATGAGCAAATGAAATGAACAACTGTCTTCTCGGATATTAAGCCCATTCTTTTAAATACAGACACTGTTAAACGATTAGCTATGTTACAAGTTTTTTTTTATTTTCTAATTGCAATTTGCTTAGCAAGGAATGCAATGAATATCAGTTAGGCTGCTGTCATTGTTTGCAATCAGTTTTGCAATTTATTCTTTAATGACATTTGCGTTCAGTGCGTTTTCGTATTGTTTGAGGCGTTTAACTTAAAGAATCATTAGAGTTGTCATGTGTTTTACTCCAGTGAATATTTCTCAGGGACAATTTATTTTTAGAAGTCAATTTCTGCATGGAAATGACCTTGAAGTCTTGGCAACAAAATAACATTACATTTAACACACCCCTATGTAAGACCATAATGTCACAATGTCAGTTGTCACAACGAGAATTTGACAACTCAATTTAATTGACCGATAAAGGAATTAATAAAGATTTGTTGAGTTTAGCTATTAGTTGTCAATCACCACTGCTCTCTTGGAAACTACACTGAGGTTGTGCTTCACTGCTGGAGTAGTTCAGCACCTCGGACAGCACCCATAACACACCACGTAAAGAGTTCAGCACCTCGGACAGCACCCATAACACACTAAATAAAGAGTTCAGCACCCGGAACAACACGTTTGCAATGCTGGACCCAGAACTGTGACACGACTGCAGTTACACATCCCTCACACAGCCCAAATCCTCCACCGGATTAATAAGTGAAATATGGCATCTATTCAAGTTAAGGTCTAATTTTGTTTTCTCTGGCCAATTAGCTTTTTTTTTACATTAGCAAAAAAAAAAAAAAAAAAAAAAAAAAAAAAAAATATATATATATATATATATATATATATATATATATATATACACTTTAGACTAGAGATATACATGTAATAATAACAATCAAGATAGCCTACTCATAAACATTATTATTATTAAACAATAATAATATTACTATTAAAATGTGTATTTATTTTCATCATTAAAATAATAATAATAATACATTTCAATACATTTATGATCAAATTAATTTAAAAACAAATTATTGCATCAGATCAGTCAGTCCATAGATAATGTTTTCATGAAATGATTCTAGGTGTCTGAAATAAATGTTAAAATATTATTTGATGGTGCAGTCATCGATGGATGTAAAGGTTGTTGGTGTACATAATTGGTAGAGGCTAGTATAAAGTTGTATAAGAGAAACTCCTACCACTAACACCGACATCATGCTCCGCTGGCATTTTCCAAAAGAGTCGTTCAAGACATCCCCTCTCCTAAGTCCACATTAAAGCAGCTCTATATATTACAGTAGTAACAGTCACATAATCTCTCTGAGACTCCACTCCTTCTTTCTGCTTGGTCAAGCACTGGGAGTCACGGTGAGGGGTTGGAAAGGTCTGGATCAGTCAGCCTCTCTGGCAATGCGATATTCACGGTTGCCGTCAAACCACAGAGAGGATTGTGGGTGTAAAGTTTAGTCAGCAGGATTTAACTCTTGCGTAAGACACGACTGTCAAAAAGACATGATACTTCTCACATTAGAAGGTTTTGAAGTTAACATTTAAGGATTTATCGTTCAGTCTAGCAATGGTTTTATTTTCAACATTTGAGTCTACATAATAATAATAATAATCAAAATTATTTTCTTAGGCTTTTCCATGTTTTATTTATCTTTTTTTTATAGTTTAAAACAAATTATTTTTTTAACTTTTGCAAGGTCACTTATTGTAGGGTTATTTTTTTTGGCATCATTATTATAAAATTTACATTTTCCAAAAACTCTAAGAAATGGTCCCATTCACTTCCATTTTAAGTGAAATCTCTCTCTCTCTCTCTCTCTCTCTCTCTCTCTCTCTCTCTCTCTGAGTGTGTGTGTTGCCACTAGGAGTGGTTTTCTTTGTTTAATACAGAAAAAAATATATAGTATTTTGACTTCTGCATGAAAATGGTCAATGTGAAAAAGATTCATAGTTAATATTCTCTATATAAAACACGCTTCCCCACAAATAACTCTGAATACTAATGAGATTTGATCAAAGGTGGTAGTTGCCCTGACAAATTGCGAAGCGCTGAATTAGACTGTCAACAATACAAGCACTTTAAAAACTGACTCTTTTGTGAAAAGCAGGAGCTGTTTTCATCAGCTTGGGATAAAAGCTTAGTGTGTTTACTGGTCCAAATTTACCTTTCCATGCTCTTCAGACACACAAACAAAAGCCTTGCCTTGTAATATTAATGTCGGACATGTCTGGTTTTGCGCCGGAGGTTTCGTTGAAGTGATATCCTTTAATCTTCTCCACAATAGCACTTTAAAAAAATGCTACTAATTTGCAAATGGGATTTAAAATGTGTGGATAAATAATGCATTACAAACGCCCGTGTGCCTCCAAACCGCCAGTGAATACTAAACACACGGGTGTGTTTTTATTTATTTCGACACTTTGGTCTCGCACACCTTCAAAGCGACGCTTGTTTGTCTTTCATTAGTGTCGAAGCACAGCCTATGCTCCAAACCGAAGGCAGAAACTCAATATTCTGTCTTCTCACCTTAGAATGACACAACGGCCTGTGGTTTTGCTTGCAAACAGGAGGCCGTTCTACTGAGAGATCATATATACCGTGTTTCTCTTCACACAGGCCCAGAGCCTTTGTAGTCCCAGACATCCCACTCCCGTCCTAGTCCCAGATGAGCACTTCGTCTGTAGTTGGGTTAATAAGGTTATAATCTCACCATTAAAGCACATCATTTTTGTCTCTCATGGCACTCTTCGCAGGGTAATCCTGTTAAAGTTGAACTCATTTATGTCAGACCATAAACATCAGATGGATGTGTCCTTCACTTTGACGCAGTCCGCTCTATTTGGGTGAAGCTAAAGGAATAGAGACAGGAAAAGAGAGGCTCTCTGGGGCAGGCACAAGTTACACTTCAAAGTTGGATAGAAAAGTTACAGAGAAACCTCAGAGAGTTCACTGAAGGGGACACACCATAACACTGCAGATATTATTAGAAGTGCATATTGCTGGAAAGTATTAACGTTGATGTGTGGGGAAAAGTCCATTATTATTATTAGCAATAAAAAAAATAATAAAATTAAAGCAACAAATTGTAATGGTATAATGTGCAAATGTCATTCATTCATTCATTCATTCATTCATTCATTCATTCATTCATTCATTCAAGCACACACTTTTAAAAACAGTAAATAGAAGTCCACATACTGTGCACAGTTTTAAATGCCAAGTTTTCAATACAGTAATTAGTAAGTCTCTCTGGGGTAAAAAAAAAAAAAAAAAAAAAAAAAAAAAAAAAATTGGTTATTGGATAAGCCAAAACTAAGTTGGTGGTTATTAGTCTCCAATAGCAGCCAAATCTGTAGATTCCAGTGAATTATAGCTACAACTGTAATGGGAGTACTGGGAGACTTCCAGGCTCATTCATATTCAAATATGTTCCCTATCGTAGGGAACTCAACACTGCGTCGTTGAAAACCGACTCTTTGGGGACGCTCCCTTAGCGTGCGCCTCTGAAGTATGAATGAAACTAATCCAATCCTGATTGGTGTTGCGTCATGACGTAACATGTGACGGCACATAAAAGTGATGCCGGCACACACACACATTAGCTTTCGCTCTTCAGCAAGCACTCTCTGTTGTTGTCAGTCTTATTTGGTGTTGTCTGTCTGATCTCAGTATATATATTGAAATGGCGAGCGAACAATTTTCCAAGTGTGTGCACCCCTGCCCTAGATTCATCACGGGTGGGGACACTTATCAGTTGTGTGTATATTGTTTGGGAGTGCAGCACGCACAGGCAGCTCTCGAGGGGGCTGCCTTTGATCACTGTGAAATCACTCCCTTTAAAGGTGCATTGCGCAACTTTTCATGTTAAAAATACCTGTTTTTCTATCCTATACATGCTTAAAGAACTGCCTGATGGGCTGAATGAGCCCTTCTCTGCTCGCTGTTCGGGTCCCGCGTCCATTGAGGCGGCGCGGCGGCTTAGATCGCGGGGATCACAGAAGGATCTCGCGGATGAGAACGAGACTGCCGAGGCACTTTCTCGTTCATCATCTGCAGATTCTATAACGCTCGTTCATGGCGCAGAAGCCTGCGATGCGGCTTCTTCTGCCCGTGACGAGTGCCCGATGCTCGAGCGATCTGCTTCTGAGGAAGTGGATGTGCTCCGCATCGGGAACGAGGAACATGAGTTACACTTGCCGGCTCATGTTCTCACTTATGAGGAGCTGATAGAGGTTATAACATGTGCTGTGGCCAGACTCTATATTAGCTGTCCACAAGATAAGCAGGATGATACTCGTCGCAGCAAATTAGACGAGAGATTCCTGCAGCACATTTCACAACCTCAGTGCCGGGGCTTACCATTTTTCCCAGATCTTCATAAAGAGATCTCTAGATCCTGGGAAAAACACCAATCTTCACGTATCTCATTTCATTTACTATATGATATTTCAAATGTGGTGGGTGCGGGAGAGGCGGGATATGGCAAGATGGCGCAGTTGGAGGAAGTTTTAGAGAGCTATCTTTCTTCTGTAGCGGCATCCTTGCTTAAAGCCCCGCCACTTCTATGGCGGCTGGTCTGGCTGGTGCGTGCCTGCACTCTATGGCGATTTTGCAGGCGAACCAGGCCGATCTCCTTAAGGATCTAAAATATATATATATATATTTTATGGTCCCAAGGGAAATTATTGTCTATAAGAGCAATATATGTCCAAGGGGTTCAGAATCAGGGAGCAGACATCCTGTCGAGGCAGGGGCTGAGGCCCGGGGAATGGAGACTCCATCCAGAGGTGGTGGAGTTGATATGGCTGAGGTTTGGACCAATGGAAGTGGATCTGTTTGCCTTTGGGGAGTGGCCTTTGGGGAGGCACCAACTGGTCATATTATTTCTCCATGGTACATGGAGGATGAGACCGACATTCAAGTCCAGGGTTCCTTCCTGGGACCTGGCGGTGGTTCTCAAAGCGCTATCCCTTACTCCCTTCAGATCCCTCCAGTCGGCTTCGCCTAGGACCTTACGTTTCAAGATGGCCTTTCTCTTAGCTATTTCTTTAAAGAGACTGGGAGATCTCCAAGCCCTGGCATTTACGCCAGCTTGCTTGGGGTTTGCCTCTGGCGGAGTTAAGGCCATCCTGGATCTGAGACCCAGCTATGTCGGCAGAAGAGAAGAGGTTCCTTGCTCTGCTAGTCAGAGTTCCGAGTATTTACCTTGAGAGGTCCTCGTCTTGGAGGAGGTCGGACCTACTGTAGTGTGTTGTGGGTCACCTATTAAGGGGCTACCGGCTAAACAAACTATAAGTTGGCCTATAAGGTGCGCTTTTTGCCTTCACCTTTGGCCATAAGAGCACAGTCTTCAAGAGGCATGGTGTCCTCTGGGGCCCTCCTCTCGGGAGTGACCCTCCAGGAGATCTGTGAGGCAGCCGGTTGGGCTACCCTGCACACTTTTTCACAAGTTTTTAGTCTGCACCTTCTTTGTACGTCTGGCACACGTGTGCTCTCGTCCTAGCTGAGTGCCTGAGATCAGTTTCACTCTAGGGCAGGCCTTTTTCGGTGCGTGGCCTAGTGGGCATTCGTTACCCAAAGAGTCGTTTTTCAACGACGCAGTGTTGAGTTCCCTACGATAGGGAACGTCTCGGGTTACGACTGTAACCCTTGTTACCTGAGGAGGGAAAGAGACACTGCGTCGTCTTGCCACGCACCTCAATGCCTAGGAGTGGCTTGCTTCATCGCGAGGCTAATGTGTGTGTGCCGGCGTCACTTTTATGTGCCGTCACATGTTACGTCATGACGCAACACCAATCAGGATTGGATTAGTTTCATTCATACTTCAGAGGCGCATGCTAAGGGAGCGTCCCCAAAGAGTCGTGTTTCAACGATGCAGTGTCTCGTTCCCTCCTCAGGGAACAAGGGTTACAGTCGTAACCCGAGACGTTTTCAAACATAAAGTGCTCACTATACAGAGTGTCGCCACTGAAACATATAAAATAAATGTAAACCCTTTTGCTTATGAACAGTCTTGAACGGATGTACACGATTTGTACAGACACAGAAACTGAAAGGAAATCAAGATGGAATAATAAAATGAAGCATTTGCACAATTTGTGTGACTGAGTTTAATCATAAAATCTCATTAAGTATGAAAAATGTATGTGTGCTGGGACCACACCTACGTATGAATACCTATGAATACTAATGAGATCACACAGTAATGTCATTTCATTTTTAAAGAGCCAAAAACCTGCTGTTTATATCTCTGCCATTTTTAGGTAATGCATTAAAGTGTCTACCAATAAATCCCAAGATATCACAAATGATTGATTGTTTACAATGTTGAATCATAAATAAATATGCATTTTATTATGAATATGTATGGTTTTTGGTAATAAGAGCGGCTCTTAATTTTGGAACATGGATTGTAACACAACTGTTTATCTCTGTTCCCAAAACACTCATTTGAGAGGAGAGGTCACCATTACAGCACATGTAACTTACAATGGTTAATAAAAGTAGCAGAAGGGGGGGACATTTCTAACAATCTTCAATTGTTCTAATCGGCATCATTAATTTTCTCTATGGGCCTCAAGATAATTACACGACATTAGTGTCATGTATAATGCATGAGCAATTTTCACCCCCCACATTCTACGGCCCAGTGTTGGTGTGTGTTATATTTTAATATTCATCTTGAAAACAGCATGTGTTTAAATTCACAGTGAGCATGCATGCATTTGGTCTGATATGGAGTGGAGTTTGTTATAATATATTGACAGTCATCAAATTGTCTCTACATATTGGTGACATCTACTCAATAGCAAATGCAGAGTTGTATGGGATATTGATATGATGCTGCTTTGCTTTTCAGGCTTACACACATTGCTATCCTAAACAATATACAGTATTGGTTATACAATAACAATCTAAAATGGGGGCAGACTGAGGTGTGCTAATTGAAATAGATCTTCACTGAAATACAGTATAATAACAATGGCTATGTACAGTCAGCCGTTCATTATCACAACATAAACCCTGACTGTGGACAAATTTAGCCTACTTATATTCTTAACTTATTCATTTGAAATTGTACTTGTATTATATTATTTTACAAACAAAGAAGAGTTGTTAGCAATACAATCTCATAAAAGATTTGTTTTCTAAGATGTGTCTATAGCATTTCAAAACACTACACTACTGTACATAAACTAAAATGAATTCAAACTAAATAATTTTAATTAAACACTGCAATACGAATGATGTAAATCAATTGAGTAAATAACAAAAAAATCAAGATATCAATCTGTAAAAAAAAAAAAAAATGAGTGAAACAACTTTTTTACCATCACCGCGTCTGAAATCACATACTGTCTGAGTAAGAACTACATTTGATTTTGAACTTCACCACTGTTTAAAAAAGTGCGTAATGAAATTAGGATGCACTACATCCGTCATGTGTCATTGTTATGTGACCTTTCAGTGTCAGTTACTTCACTTCACTGCCTGTGGACATAAACGATAGTAAAGTGTCCATCGTATGCACAATTTTGTTTAGCTTGTTCGCACACTTACTGTATTAGACCTTGCATGCAAATGTCATATAAATGGTATACCAGAAAAGGACACAAAGGGAAGGCATATGTATATTCATATATACACTGTTAGACTTTTCTGTAATTTCTACAGTTATTTACTTTAAATCACCCAGTATTATACTGCTATTTCTCTTTACAGTAAATAACTGTGATTCCCATTGCATCATGGGAATTTTCTGTGACGTCCAACACCACATACAGAAACTTACTGTATTTTTTAAATATGCAGTATACTACTGTATTTGACGTAATGGTCTCTCTGCCTGGCACCATTCCATCGTGGGTGACATTTGCTAATTTTTGCCTTACTCCACGTGTCTACGTTATAACAGTCAGAGGCTTTTTATATTGGACACATTGAAGCGTTGGAGTACCGTACGCCAGAAATATAACAGCGCATCACTAATACACTGTCTGGGATTTGTCATGTCGCGCCGGAGTATCCAGTGTAATATCACTGGGTTCTGGCTGTCTTTTGTTGGGCCGCGCCGTTCGTGTCTGGCCCGGGGAAGAGACGGAATTCACTTCACCGAGAAAGAGACCAGAAAGCAAGGTAAAAAAACATTCTGTGTGTGTTGACAGGTTTGTGCTCCCTAGTTTAACCCTAAAACAGGCAACGTGTCTCACGAGATACATAGTTTTTATTGTATTTTTTGGGGCATAAGAAAGATTTTTTTCATCAGATCTTTTATCACTTATGACAGCTTGGTCTGTCTGTTGAGTATGATGGTCACATGATTTGCGTCAAATTTTTTGTGATCATTTAGTCAGCCTGACCTAAATACAACATGGCTGCCAGTGGTGCAGAACATTCAGATATTGAGATAAGTAAATATATATTAAACTTTTCTAATGAAAAAATAAAAAATACTGCTAACATTAATTGTGAACATTGTCTTAAGGTGCTGAAGGAGAAAATTAAGTAATATGTTGTTCATGTTGTTATTTATCACGTTTTGAATGTATGTGTCTCCTGAGATACGTTGCCTGTTTAGGGTATAAAAAAGGATTAAACTAGCTCTATTTAAAATGCACTATTCAAACTTAAATGATGGTAATTCAAGAACGCTTTGGAATATAGACCTAATTTTGGTCTTGTTTTAAAGAAAACAGTCAGCAGATTACTGCTGAAGTGAAAGCACTTAAAAAAAATAAAGTATAAAAAGGTTAAAGAAGTTTAAATCTTACATTAAATCAAATATACTGTACTTAATATTTATTCTTTATAAAATATGTATTTTACAAAATATCTTTTACTATAAAATTACTATAGAATCAAAGCCATATATCTAACCAAGTTGTGTTCCAAATTTGAAGTTGTTTGAAGTTCCCATGAGATTTTGTTTAGGCATAATACCAAAAATAGCCACCGGGTGACTTACATTCCATTGAATTTAATTGTATGCATTCTGCCATAAGAAATTAATAAATTTCTGTCCAAATATCACTTCTGTCACAAAATATGGAACCTTGAGACTTAGACCTTTCTGACAATATGTGTTTTGTCAAGATTATAAAAGGTTTTGATCATAAATTATGAAACGTGACGATGCCCAAAAGGGGAGGAGCCCATTAAAATAGAGTACAGTTTCTATGGTAACACAATGTCCAATTTCAAAATGGGTTTCACAGGCTGAATCTTGAGTTCGTAAGCTTTCGAATGATATATAATTTGTCAACATCAGGTGAAGTATGCGATATAATTGTTTTAAACATACAGTGGCAGTAACAGTTAACAGATTAATGACATGGTCCTTTTTTATACCCTAATTAGGCAACGTATCTCAGGAGATACAATTCATAAAATCCAAAATATATCACATTTTTAAAAAATTCTTTTGGATATGTTTTATTTAAGTCCAGATGATATAAAAAATTAAATGAAATTATTTTTTGCTTAGCATTTTCCACTCTTGCCTGTTTAAGGGCTAACATATTCGTCAACATGGCAGTAACGAACTTTACCATGGTAAACTGCGCTAACGTTTCACTTTACATAATTTCTTGGATTATTGAATTGAATTAGATTATTGAATTGTTAAAATAGAGGCTTAGTTTACATTAACATTAAATTAACTAATGTGAAATTCTGTTTGGGTTGTAGCAATGTTGGCCAACTGTTGAGAAAATAGGCCTATGTTGGCTAAGATGTTTTATGGCTAGCGGCCACCGTTTGCAAACTATAACATATATACATATATATATTTTTTTTTAATGGAATTTAATATTTACTGCAATTTTGTAAGTGTTCGAAAAAAGGCAACTGCAACAAAGCGCAAATTCGCGCTAGCGACGTCTAGGAAGATTCCTGAGGTAGGCCTAAGCCTAAACTGTAATTGAAAATCATATTATTTTTAAATATATTTTGACATAAGTTTACTAAAATGATTAGCATTATGTGATAAGTGCTTTGGAGCCACTGGTGCAGGTAGCATACAATATCTTATATAAAATCTCTAAAAAATTGGCCAACTTTATATCTAATAGGCTAAGTGACCTTTGCATCATGTCTAACATTATATTTATTACACAGCAAATGAACCAATCAGAAGATGGACCATGTTCAGTCTCACCAGATTAAATGTATCCAGGTAAGTATTGCAGTAAAACTCTCACTAATTTATTCATACCAAATCTAGCATTGTAACAACTCGGAAGTTATATATTTTTACATTATTTTGATATTTTATTAGGCAGAAGAAGACTCTACCATTGCAGTCCCACCTGACCAGGAAGGTCCTATATCAGCGCACAGGTGGGTTAACTACTGGAAGGAGAAGGATCATCACTCAGTGATTTCTTGCATGTGTCTTACTGTGTATTTGTCTCAAACAGGAATCCCTTCACTCCAGACAAGCTGAAATGGGCTAAAACATCGATTTCAGTCTTTCTCCATATGGATCTCAGCATTCTTGGACAGAATTTAGGATATGTAAGTATTACAATTTAATCTGGCATAATTTAATTTAGTTCATCTGAAATGTTTGAAAATGCAATTGACAAAAAGCTGTTTACAAATATATATTCTTAAGTTTTAATAAAAATAACAATAAAAAAAATGTTAAAAAAAAATTTTCTCCTCTCTCTCTCTCTCTCTCTCTCTCTCTCTCTCTCTCTCTCTCTCTCTCTCTCTCTCTCTCTCTCTCTCTCTCTCTCTCTCTCTCTCTCTCTCTCTCTTTCTCTCTCCTTCTTTCTCTCTGTTTTATATAGTGTTGGAACCGGGATCTCCTCTGAAGGCCTGAGTACATTTGTGTTTGTGGACATGCGTACAGACCAGGGAACATTCTGATGTTGTCAGTCAAGTTCTGAACAGGAACCAATCTTTGGAGAAGTTAATTTATTCACAAAGGTGTACAAAAACATTGTGTTGGCTTTTTAAAGATTATTTTGATGATGACTTTTACTCCTATGCTGTGTAAAAGATGGAGGAGTAGAGAGTCAGACATTGATAATAATAAGAAATGTTTCTTGAGCATCAAAGAGACTTCTTTCAAAAACATTAGGACACTTATGCCGCTTTTCCACTGCATGGTACGGTTCGACTCGGCGCGGAACGGTTCGGCTCGCTTCGCTTTTCCACTGTGTGCCGTACCATATACCATGCACTGGAAAAGTGCCATTAAATATTATTTTGGCCACCAGTGTACATGAATCCAACACATTTTTGGAAATAATTATTTTGAAGGTGGGGTTATATGTCATGTATTGCCCTGTGTTAGACATTTCCTTTTTGACTGCTTAATGTATTAATATTCTGCTGTTTTATGAATGTAATGGTTGATATTTCATTATAATAATTGTATAAGCTAAACAACCAATGCCTCTACAATAATTTTGTAAAATGCTAACGTTTTGTTTAGGATTTTATGTAAAAAACAAAACAAAAAAATACCTTTCTGACATATTTACTTTGTTAAAATTAACACAAAACCTAACCTCACCCATTAATGTGTAAAAATTTAACACATTTCCAGCATTGGCAGACTGTTTATTTTGTGATGTATATGAAATGTTTTAAATAAAAAAAACTGTATTTTGTAATAATTTTGTCTAATTGATTTGAATGTCAGTAGTACTTAAGTAGGATGAAAATAAAAACTAATTATATATCAAAATTATGAAATCTAATTTATATTTAGTAAAAAAAATAAAAATAAATCAGTAGTCTATTGATTAGCTTGATTTTTACAGTAATGCACTGCATTACACAATTACAGTACCCTGTATGTACTGTAAATCCTAATTACAGTAACTTACTGGCAACAGTGTTGCCAGTAAGTTACTGTAAAAAAAACTTGAAAAGTCTAACAGTGTATTTACATACATATTTATATGTATATTTTGTCAAATGTTTCATGTGAACATGAAACGTGGTTCATTCTTCAACCTTCATGTGAGGTTTCTGGACGGACCACAATGTTGTTTGTCAAAACGATCCCCGTTCACACATACCATGAAAATGACCAAAAACACTGTATTTTGCATGCCAGGCAAGTACTTGGCAATGTCACTTTGTAAGGAAAGACTACACGCCTATAGACTGAAAACATAATATGCGCATGATGTCACCGTTTTCACAAATTTCTTTTTTTGTACTTTACATGGAGAAGATAACGGTATAGTTTTCGTCACACTTTGAACCCTGTTTTTTAACCCCTTAACGCCGACTGTCGCGAATTCACATCAAACCCCTTCCATTCAGACTGCAGGCGAGATAGCGTGTGTATTCCCCAATGCATGTTTGTGCAGATTCTATACATACCTAGGAACCTTTTGCACGCACTGGTTTGTCGTAGGACCGTTCGGAGTGAGAACTACATCCGGTTCACAGAAGCTAATATTTTGGTTAGCAAAATCCGCATATCAAGGCCGCAAATGTGGAGAAATTGCCCAAAATGAGATAAGTTGTGCTAAGATAAAAATATGTACCAGCTTATTGATTGTTTCAATACCTATTTTATTCAAATAGACTTCATGTGACGAATATTTTTTACGTACTGTATTTCTGTTTGTAGGGAATTCGCGACATTCGTCTATAACGGCTGGATTCGGTTACCTATAATAATGCTGGATTTAGATGGATTTCAGCCAAAAAAAAAAATATATATATACATATTTATTTTTTCACAAAAAATAGCATGTTAGGATATAACACTATAGAATATATCACTATGCACTGGAGAAACAAGGAAAGAGTTAAACAGAGTGTAACATGGAATGTATAAAAACTACTGTCAATGTTAGGGAGTAGGAGAGTGTTTTGTTTCTTGCTGTTGTCAAGATTCATTAATTTGTCAATTAAAGTTTAGAAGTTATAACAACTTTGTGACATGAATAAAATCTACATACCTGAGATGGGAAAATATGTTTTATTAATTTTACCATTTTGTAAACAAATGTACCATAAATGCCTGTTGTCGCTAATTTGCATCATACCTAAATTTATATATATTCTATATGCTACAGACAAATTAACAATCTCAACTTAATTTAGCATCAGCTTGGAGCCAGAAACACACATAAGAATTTTTTTTATATAATTGTAAATAAATTCAGGTGTCAAGGGGTTAAAACTTTGCATGTTCAGGCCCCCTGGCATTGCCGAGTAAATTAACGGCCAAAACGCATACAACAGTTTTCTGTTTTTAGTTGAAACTGGTTTTGTGTAAACGGGGTACAGTAGGGTGCACGGTGCATAAGCAATTAGAGAAAGCATGCCACAAAACTGTCAGTCTAATTGACATCTACTTGCAAAGTTACGTATAGTCAGTAGAATGTCTGTTTCTGGGAGCATTACAGTAAAGTGTTAGTTAGTAGATATTAAGAAGACTGTCTAACAGAATGTATAAAATGGACCACCAATATAAAGTGTCACCTAGTTTTGCAATGTAAGATGATTACAAACGTAGTTATCCATATTGTGAGTCGGTCAATGTCTGTGATGTGAACGAGATATTTCACCCATTCAGTATTATTGGATTTGTGAGTGTGCATGTGTGTGTGTGTGTGAGGGAAACGGGTGGAAGCGGCGGTGTCTTGGAGGTGCTTGTTCTTTGCGTCGTGTACTGTGCTTGTGAACGTGTTCCTCTCTGTTCCATATGTAGCAGCTGACCTCTATTAGCTCCTTGCCCACTTAGGTGCTGTAAACCTGATTGAGTTTGTCGACTGAGGCCAGAGTATTAATTTGAGGAAAACACACACTGACACACGCTCACTTCCACCTTGCATACACAAGCGCGCGAGCCCAGACGCACACGCTCGACACAACACCCACAGAGCGTGAATTGTGCTTCATAATTCATAAACTTCAAAGACAAGGCGGACGTCGAGCAAAACAGAGGGTAAACGTTTCTTCATGTTTGCTGATGCCAGCTCGGAGCTTTTGATTAGTGTGGGTGGGTTAAAGATAGGTTCTTGAAAGGATAATTTAACACGCTAAATATGGCAATCAGTCTCTCCCTTAATCAACGGCTCTTAATTGTTAATGACATTACAGGATGGCTAATATACCGCGTTAATATTACGCGTTGATATTTGACATTGAATCCCTTTCTTTGAGGGGAAAAAATCCAGTCGTTTGGCTCGACAAAAGAAGGCTAATCATAGAGAAACGAGATAAAGTAAGACACGTTGTGCCTGGTTAGCTCAGCGCTAGCGCGTGCAATGATATCCAGCATCAAGATGAGGGCAAAACACCCTTGTAATCAGATGGAAAGACTTCACCCCATTACCATCTAAAAAGCAAATTAAGGCTCTAATGAACATAAGCAGAGAGAGCAGACAGCAGCTAATTAGTTATAGACCAAAAATAGAGAAAGATCAAAGAGACATTCATGCGTCCATCTTATCTCACTGCTTATAAAAACTCAATGAACTACATTTAAAAAGCACACAAAGTCAGCTGGGAGTTTGCTTGCTTATTTTCAACTTTAGAGAGGGTAAATAGAGTCTAAATTAGTTGCTGGACTCCAATGTAAATAAGTCATTTTAATATCACATATAACTTACTTTTATAAAATACTTTTAATGCAATGGTTCCTACATGCCATGGGTGAAAAATGAGCCGCAAGCCTGTTGTGATATAGTGTCACGAGCAGGAGGGGGAAATGCTGTAAATACAATTCAATTCAAACTAATATAATTGTGCATTTAGAATAGAAAAAACAAAGGTAACACTTTATTTTGATGGTCCCTTTTGAACATGCTATTGACTGTAAGTAACTTTGCAACTAACTCTCATTAGAGTATTAGACTGTCTGCTTAATATCTGCAAATACTTTATTGTGATGGTCCTCCAACAGACACTCTACTGACTATACGCAATTTTGCAACTTCATGTCAACTTAATCTAACCCTAACCCTACCAGTCTATTAATACTCAACTAACACTCTAATGAGAGTTAGTGTACATGTAGTTGCATAGTTAGTTGAATGTCTAAAGTGGACCATCGAAATAAAGTCTTTCCCCTTTCCCGATAGTAAGTTCATTTAGTTATTATTCAGTACTTAAATGTATAATTACACTTTAACAGGGACACATTGAAATAAAGTGTAACCAAAATATGTCCCAGATATGTATTTTTTTTTATTTCCTAATGGATCAAACTGTCATCTAATCTCCAAATGCTGTCATTCGTTATTCAGGAAAGCATAACACGATTGATGGAATGTTCTGTTATACTGTACGAGCTCTCAAAGTTTAGTTCAGAAATGTTTCTCTGTTGTATTGCAGACTTTAAGGCATGTGTCTATAAAGAAAAAAATATATAAAAAAATAAACCCACTCTTAAAAATATTAATTTCACTCTAAAAAAATAAATAAAAAAATAAACATTGTATTAATGTAAATAGGTTCTTCCACTATAAAGATCCTTTTGTGCAATGGAAAGATTCTGTGGATTTAAAGGGTTTTCATGGAACCATCGATAACATTGAAGAAACCGCAGACTAAAAAGTGTGACAACTTATCCCTAGAAAACAATTCTGGGTTCCATTTCCAGCAAAATATTTGTCTGTTATTAAATGTACCATTGGAGTGATACAAAGTCATACAGTTATTTGATATTGTGATTATACCAACCTCCTCTACAACCTCTAAAGACTTTCTCTTTTTTAATCCTGCTTCCCTGTTTCACAATCAAAACAGATTATTAATTTACTCAAGTGTTGTTGCAGTTCTATATGGAAGAGTGCTTGGGGGATATCACTCTGATTGTTTCTCAACAGAAAAAAAAAAACACATTTGAAAGATAAACTGTAAGCAGGGAGGATTTGAAAGTGCGAATTTTATAATTAAGCCTCCTTCTATTTCTCTGAATGGGGGAGTTTAAATCACCCTTTTATTGCAGTTTCTTCCTACAGGCAGTTTCGAATAGACACACATTAATTTGTCTAAGAGAACACTCTCATTTTAGGCCAGTCTCTATTGGTTCAGCAGAGAAAAGGTGCTTAATTCAGTCAGTGCATTAAAATTATATCCATCCTGTTGCTGAGATAAAGCTGGCTCTTCCCCATTGCAGACACAAACAGCTTGGCTCAAGTGCTGAGTTTGTATTGTGGCAAATTTGGAGTCATTATGAAGAGAGGGAGAGACTAAACTTAAAACAAATATTATCAGAGACGAGAAAATGAGACTCCTGCCAAAGTGCCGTTGCCTTAGGGAGAGCGGCTTGCCTTTATTCAGCGGGAATAGAGTGCTACCATGTCGCTTCACACTCCACAGCACATATTGCTGGAGCCTGGAAGCTCATCCAAAAAATATCTGCACAGTAATCAAGACGAGCACTTACGCCTCTAAAGATTTCTCAATTTATTTATTTATTTTATTTTATTTGTTTATCTCTTTCTCCCATGGGGAAGACGTTGATTTGATGCATATGCAGTTTTCCTAAAGTTGCCTTGTAAACATCTCACAGTTGGTAGTTGGACATTTTGCTGAAGCGAAAGTTGGCGCAGTCAACTGAAAGTCCTGAAAAATGTTTTAGCCTCTTTAAAAGTATTCTGGCTTATTGGTTGAAGATCTGGGCCTTAACAACACAGATATTGGATGAGTGAGGTTATGTAGGCTATTTTGCCTTCACCATTTTTTCACAACCTTCACAATTAACCTGTGCTAATTATCTCACGTCAAACCCGCACTAATTTGTATGAGTTATCGTCATTAAAAACTAAGATACTGTACAAGTTGCTTCATACAAAAACATATAACCTTTTTCTCCTTCTGACACAAATTAACACAATTTTAAATTGGCACAAAATAGTAATTAGCTTGTTACACAAAACTTTGATTTAAGAAATGGACATTTGCCAATAATTCAAATAAAATGCAGTCCCAAGTGTATTTACACAACACATTACATTACATTACAGATTAATGTCAACCTGTATTACCTGTATTATACCTGTCCTCTCCTAATCATTCAGCTCAATCACAAAGTTATTTTTGGACTATATTACTCACTCTTGTGACCAAAACCCTTAATATGTTTGCTATTATTTTCTTATATGTGAACGGGAACTGATATATAGGACTGATAATCTCATAATCTCTCTCTCTCTCTCTCTCTCTCTCTCTCTCTGGATCAAAGCATCCATGATTGGAGGATCAAAGAATCCATATCTCTAAAATAGGAGCCTGGACTAGATGATCAGGTTCACCCGTCATGCAGGACTCCCAACCCACAAGTCATGCCCTCCGATGCCATTCTCTGATGCCAAGTTCTCTGTGAACATGAAGCTCATGGCTCATGTGAGCAGCAGTGAGAGATGCATTGCAGTCCTTTAAAAAAATAAAAAAATTTGAAAAAAATAAAGTGTACGCTGCACAAATTGGAGAGATGACTAACTCTAGCCCACGTGAGAATATTGCGGGGGAGAAGCCTTTTAATTGGGTTCCTGTTTCATTGTGTTGATACATTCGTTAGCAAGCCAGATATCAGTGTTTTCCTCAACCCAGGCTCATTGGAAATACGTTACTCTGCCTACATTTTTGCAAAACCTAAAATACGTACCTCCAGGTACGTTTCCCTGCACTGTAATTAACTGATTGTTACACTGTTGTGCAGTAGTTTTGGCACTACATTTGTCTTTAAACAGTTTGACATTCAATATTGGATTATGCTTTCAAAATTGTGTGCATTCATTGTGCTTTTGTTACATTTATTTGAATATAATTTATATAACTTTGATATACTATACATACACTGCAAATGTTAGAAGCACTTTAGTACATGCAATTATCTTTAATTAAAATACTGCAAAACTACCCCTGCTGTAGGCCATTGCTTACAAAAAAGTATTTTATTTATTCAAATGTATTTATGCATCAGTCTAATCAAATAAGCAAATTTGTGTCATTGATCATGTGAACTCGTTTTGGGATGGTAACCACACAAAGGAGTCTTTTGTTTTTAAATGTAGGAGTTTTATCATTTAATTAGAAGGAATACATGTTTAACAAATATAAAATATTTAAGGTATTTATCCTGCAACTGGAACCAGAAGAGCTCTGTCATCGTTTACCATAAATGGGCAAGTAAGTGTGGCGCACCTGCCTAGCTGGGTTGTCATTGGCTGTGACTTTACCGCAGAACTCGCTGTGATTGGACCATTGCTTAACCCATTTAAAACGGCGCTTTATGTTACAAAGTATGTTTTGGTGTTATGTTTAATTTAGTTATATATGAAGTTAACTATAAAATGTCTCTATGTTGTGAGAAATTAATTCTTTACCGAGATCCCAACCCTAACCCTAAGCATGTCTGCACATTTCAATGAACTACAGCACCATGATTCCTGTTCCATTGATAGAATGACAGAGATGTGGGTAATGAAGTTTTAAACGTTTAGTAATGAAACAATAAATGTTACATAAATACCATCTTGGCAACACTTTATAATACTGTAACTGCACACATTAGTTAAGCATTAGTAAACAGTTAATTCATCATTTATAAAGCATTAATAGACATTAATAAGTGGTTTATAAATACAGCTATAAATGCTTTATTCTTGATTTAAAAGCATATCTATAATGTGTTTAATAATTGTATTTTCATACTTTATTGATGATCAATTTAATAATTTCTAAATAAAGTAGTGCATTATTTATAAACCATTTATTTAAGAGTTGTCAGTGGTTCATAATATTATTTAGAAAGTGTAAGTAAATGATTAATAAACTATTTGAATGTACATTCATCTTATTCAGACATATAGTAATAGTTACTTAGTGTGTTAATAAATGCTTTAGTAACATGTACTTATGCTGTAATTCAGGGTTAATCAACCCAATCACACTAAATGTGTCTCTATAGCACGCAGTGTGTTTATCGTGTTATTTATACGTGAAAATGAGTTTTTACGTGCATAGGATACACATGGGTTGTTAAGGGTAGGTTTAGTAGTGGTGTGGGGTGCGTGTATATTATACGTTTGGGTAGAATTAGTCGTGTTGGGTGCGTGTGTATTACACGCAATGACCTGCGTATCAAATGCACGCTAAAACTGCATATCATATGCACGTAAAAACTAATTTCCGCGTATAAATAACACGATAAACACACTGCGTGCTATAGAGACGCATTTTACGTGAGAACGGGCTGGGTTAATTCAGGTAGTTATAAAGAATTTAGTAGTGGTCATTTAACTATTTCTGTAAGCTCATCTAAAGTGAGGACTATTTATGCCTTGTAAAGCATTTACAAAGGAGATTGAAAGGCTGTTAAATATTTCTGTGTTCTGTATCACTGTGTTGTGTTTGTTTAATTTTTCTGTTTAGAAGATAAATTTAAGCCTTTAAATCTCCTTCACAAATGCTTTAAAACTAGCTACAATTTTAATAAATGAAAAAATAAAAACACTTCTTTAAAAACTTTTACATTCAAAAAATGGGTAACACTTTATTTTGATAGTCCACTTTAGACATTCTACTAACTATAAGTAACTTTTCAACTACATGTCAACTAACTGTCATTAGAGTATTAGCACACTGTCAGCTATCTGCTAACACTTTATTTTGTTGGTCCCCCAACAGACATTCAACTGACTATGAGTAACTTGGCGACTACAAGTCAACTTATTCTCCTAACCCGAACCCTAACACCTAACCATAACCTAACAGTCTACTGACAGTCTATTATAATATACTAATACTCTAATGAGAGTTAGTTGACATGTAGTTGAAAAGTTACTTATAATTAGTTGAACATCTAAAGTGACTATCGAAATAAAGTGTAACCAAAAAATGTATCCATAGTCATACTGTTGTTATTGACAACACAATTACACTTCTACACATATACAACTTATCTCTTATTTTTATGGTATGGCTTCTGGCAATGCAGTGTTATTTAAGTTGGCATGTGCACTGAAAAAAAAAATAAGAATTTTTTAAATATAATTTCTAGAGATGTCCCCTACTCTGCTCAATCCAGACGGTTGTCGTGCTGGTCCACTAGGGAGACCACACTGTAGTTGCAGCCGTCGTGTGTGCTGACGCGCCAAGTACACTGCAGCCGTTAACGCCGGACAGAAGGAGAGTCACACCCTCATATGGAAAGAAGCGTAAATGGATGGAGAAGCATAGTTTACTGTAAAGCTACGTCTTAGTGTTGCTTATCTTGGCGAAAGCCGAGTACAAATCAGCATGAAGTTTTAACATCTACTCTCATGTAATGGAAATCATTATCATTTAAAAAATAAGCATTTAAATTATTATGCCTAGATGCTAGACATATAGTAACACGAGAGAAATTTCCAAAATCTGCAGAGACACAAGCTTACTGAAAACAAAAGAACAGATTGACTGAGATTATGGGGTTAATATGTTATGTACCAGGGTTAATTGAAGTAAACAGTAAACTTCCTGTACGTTTCACCAAGTACATAACAATGTACAATGTACATCACAAACTTAAATTCGAAACGTTTTGGCAAAACAAATTCTTTATGCCTTCGATATTTTATTATATATTCTGCTTACAGTTAACTCATACTCTGTAGTGAGATGCCAGAGACACATAAATATACAAATTAATAATTGCTCGCCGTTCAAGAATAGTGCCAACAATTTTTTTGCGGTTTGGTACGTAATCAACACGGTAATATTCTCAAGATTCCCTGCCGTTTAATTCCAATAAAACACATAAAACTAAAACCTAATTCATTGTTCCGTTTGCGAGGCAATACCATACTCTTTCGGTAAACACGTAAGTTACCTCGGAGAAGTGCGATCCAGAAGTACAGTATATGCTCATCGGACGTCTGCAGTCATGCATCCTTGGCACCTCAAAAATACCTAATTGATATTAAAATGAGTGTATACTGAGAAGTCTGAACATCATTTACTGATATTGTCGCTTTTATAACCTTTAATAAACACGCATCTTGAAAAAAATGTATACCACTTAGCGCCTCTAGTGGACGTTTCACCCGGAAAGTGCAGGGAAATGTACCTGGAGGTAGTGTTGTAGTTGTAGTGGTCTCGAGACCACTTTTTGATGGTCTCGGTCTCGTCTCGGACTCGACCGCATTTGGTCTTGGTCTTATCTCGGTCTCGGACATTGAGGACTCGCGATTTTTATTCAAGACCAGTCAAGACCATAACTGTGGAAACATCACTAAATTGCCAGTATATTGTCTAATTTTTTTGTTAACATCCTTGCTTTTATTGGATGTAAAACGATCGATGAGTAATGTAGACGAACTGCTGCGCGTGTGACAGAGAGAGAGAGAGAGAGAGAGAGAGAGAGAGAGAGAGAGAGAGAGAGCGCCCCGGTCGCGCGCGCGCACTCTTTCTTTTCTGAGCCAGGCGAAAGTATAAACAAGGCTTCACCGTCTCCTAAGCGCTGTCTGTCTTGCATCGCACATATTAATAAAAATAAATCGACACGATGGTAAAAGGTTGGAAGACCATAGTTTCATGTGGAGCATTCGGATATTTTTTCCTGAATTACCGCTGGTTGTGAATTGTGCTAAAATATGTTTAAAAAAGGATTGTTGTAGGTTTAAAAACAACATAACTTTATGCATTGTTTATAAAAGGCGGAGAAAAGTGAAGACTTTAGTGATGAACAATGAATAATTGTTTTGCATTCTGTACTAAATGATGGAAGTCACCCAGGAGTATTAAATAAAGATGGTTACGTTTATTTAAACTTTAATAAAAGTGTTTAATAAAAAGTTTTATATAATTTTTTTATAGTGTTTAATAGAATGTGGATCTTTCAGATCAATTTGAGAAGCTCTTTTGATCATGTTTCACAATTTTTTGTGTCATGTAGTGTGGGGCGCTGGTCTTGGTCTTGGTATCGGTCTCGCCCTCCCTCGGTCTTGGTCTCGACTTGGTCTCGGCCCCTAAAAGTCTTGGTCTTGTCTCGGTCTCGATACACTCTGGTCTTGGTCTTGTCTTGGTCTCGGGTTAGGTGGTCTTGACTACAACACTACCTGGAGGTACATATTTCAGGTTTTGCAAAAACATGTTGTTTTTTTTTAACATGTGTTTTCACATGTTAATCTTAGAACTGAGTTGTTTGGTAATATATCATGTGTTTCAAGGCCTTTTGTATCAAAACAATGTCAAGACAATGTAGATTATGCAGATGTCACTGGAGAGACTGGAGTAGCTGAAACCTAGCCATGGTAAACCGATTTTTTTTCAGAGATTTAGTTGATTGCTAATGCCTTTAAGACCGCAGGGCCGAAGTGCACTCTTCCAATGACCTGTATTGATTTCTGCCTGCTTTGGACTTAAGCTGACATTACCCTGTTAATGTAAATGATTTGGAAGTAGTCTATGTTACAGTGGACATCTTAGAAGTCATTTTCTAGTTTTCACATAGATTAAAAGTCCAATACTTGATTCATGGCACTGAAATTGGACGAATCCAAAATATGGTTAAAGCAGATGCACAGATTACATTAAATATGTGCGTAATTTTAGCTTTTCAAGTCTGAGAAAGAACATTTCAGAAGGATTTCAAATTGATTTTAGCCGCACACTAAACCAGTTAAACCTGTTAGAAGTGAGCTCTTAGTCTTATCCAGATGGTCAACAGGGCAACTTTTCCACAATGTTGCCTGGCAACAACACTGGAGGGAGGCAAAAAGAATGAAGCAAAAGATAAATTGTTTATATATTAAGCTTTAGAAGTAAATCTCAGGGTTGCATAAGCTAGCTGCCCAGATTGTCATAGTATTTCTTATTTATCCTGCTGTTACCCGGCAACACTGGGATTTTTAGTAGTTTTCAAGAATTTGTTCACTCAAAAGCAAAATTCTGCCATCATTTACTCACCTTCATGCTGTTGTTGAACACAAAAGGAGATGTTTTAAAGAATGTTTGAGAATCTGTTAGATATAGTTGCTGGGCGATGAATGGAGCACCATTAAAGGAGTTTTATTTTCTGAAGCCGTACAATTGCTTTGTGATATAGTGAATAAAAGACTGACATTGAATTTGTTATTTGCAAAAAATAATAATAATAATAAAAAAATCTCAGCTTTTGTCATCCAAGATTATAGGTTCTAACATGCCTGGTGACGATTTTGAAACAACATGCTTGAATGTGAAACATAATCTGTGATATTTGGCTCTTTTTGGAGCTTGGCTCGAAAACATCACTTTTCACTTCCACTGTTGGGACCCTTTTTTCTGTGGAAAAAAGAAAGTCATACAGTTGTCAAATGATGAATGATTAAAATCTATTTTTGGGTAAACTGTACCTTTAAATTGTAAAGGAACAATCACATAATGTTAATGTAAAATGTGGTATATAAACATGTTGTGCTCTTGATGTGATTTTAAACAAAGATATTTTCAAATTTCACACGAGAATAGCCTACATATATTACTCTGCCTTTTAAAGCTTCTGATTTCAGTGTCCATGTACATGTTTTATTTATTCATTTATTTTCACGGGAGATTACAGTGCCCTAATGCCCTAATGCATTAAAATATTTTCCAGGCTAGTTTGTTTCCCGTTTATTCCCTGACCTCAGCAAACTTCCAATCCCGTCTCTCAGCACATAAACTCAGCGATCGTTTTCTCTGCCGAGTTGTGGGTCGAGGAACACAGATTCTCAGTGTCATACATGTTTTCTTCTCTGTGTCTTAGTTCACCATCTTCTGGTACACAGCAAGTTTTTATTTTGTTTGCTCCGCATGGTGGATTTGAAACTCGGGAGTCATGATATTAGGAATGGAAAAGTGTGGTTTTACCCTTCGCTCCAGCAGAGCCACAGGGACAAAAACAGCTCTGGCACAAAGAACACAAGGGCACAGAAAGTATTAAGAAGTACTAGTCTGCAGAAATATGCCAGGTTTTGTGTTATTTGGATATTGTCCTTTGTTGGAATGTCTTGGAACTGCATGAATGAGTGGATGTGTTCTAAATGGAACTCTAGCTTTCTGAATATTTTGCAGTTTGTACAGTGTATAAGGCACGCTATTATTTAACAATAGAAAGTGCATTATGCAACATTTCAAATAGTGTTTATTATTGTTGTCACATGAAATCATTATTTATATTTCAGCCAGCCAGTGTCATCCAATTATTATCTTTCATTTTAGTCAATTTTTCTATATAAAAATATCTCTACAATTGTCAGTACAATCAAACAGTGCAGTGGTTCTCAACCTAATTCACCCCAAGGCCATTGTCAAAAACACCTTTAAATAGCTGCTCCTGTTTTTTTTGTTTTTTTGTTTTTTTCAGAAGCAATATATCAAATTAAAGGTGCATTGCGCAACATTTCATGTTAAAAATACCCGTTTTTCTAACCCATACATGCTTAAACAATTGCCTGATGGGCTGAATGAGTCCTTCTCTGATCACTGTGATTGCCTGTATAATCCTGTACTGTAAAATAAATAAGAGGGATTCGGGACGGAATTTGAGACTGGGCGTGACGTCATGCGCGTTCACTCTCACCTGGCTATGTCTGGCAGGTTTGTGTATTCGCCTCCATTATCCTTATCAGCGAAGACAACTCGAGCGACAAAACTTTAGTCAACTTTCGACAAAAGTAGAAGATGGATTCAAAGAGACCGGCTTGTAGTTCATTCCAAACCCCAACGCAAACTCCACGTAAGACAAAGAAAAGAAAACTTTTGTCTAGTGCCACCAAAAGGGCCGAATTGGAGTCAGACAGGCGTCGGAATAAGACGAGAGTCAACATCGGGAAGGCTTTCAACAAATGGAGAGATCTCCGGTCTGCTCTAGGGCTCAAACGGGATCCTCAGTTGGCGTTTTTCTTGATAAAACGGTAAGATATAGCCCAGTCTCTAATGTCTGATATGGCAAATCTATGACAACAAATGACGATGCGTAAAATGCATAGACAGTAAACGAAATGGACACAGCGACCCCATAGACTTCAATGGAGAAAAGTGAAGTCAATTAGAAGCACTCACTTCCTGATTGCCAAGCGTACTACGCAGGCTCACACTGAGCTTGACGACGTGGATGTGACGTAAGCAACCTGTCTGACAGTGGTACGTCTTCTACTAGCTGTGCCAAGAGAAATCTGAATTCCTCAAAACGTTGCTGAAAATATTTTGTCCCTTTGCTTTTATGGACTCTCTATGGGCTTCTCCCTTGACTTTATCGGACTTTATGCCTCCTCGTCCCCCCAATTGCCTCATAGACAGTAAAAGATTGCCCGCGAGCTTCTCCTCCTGTCTGTACGGTAAGTTCTCTACTGTGCGACAGAGTCGCATGTTATGACGCAATCGTTAGCCTATTTTTACAAATACTGCTTCTACGAGCCCATAACGCAAGATACAAGGTAATGGAGCCCTTTATACATTGTCGTGTTTCTTTAGAAATAAACAATGGACAAATGGAGTCTTTAAACGCCTCAGATGTAAAGTTATTCGCTGTCAAAGTGACGCAAAAATGAATGGGAATCAATGGCATGCTAACAGCAGGTGAAGGCTTGTTAACCAATGGCGGCCCCCTGGCAGACTTCAGTTTCCGGCTGGTGGATTACACCCTTGGTAAAATGTGTAATGCTTTAGCGTGTGGTCCATGAGCGTGCACACCTCTGGTTGCAGTTTCGCTTGTCGCCAGAGGGGGCATAGTTCTACAAAAACTCAGAGATTTGTGCAATGCACCTTTAAACATAAAATAATTATAAATTATTCAAATAAATAATTTACAAAGTTTCGGCAACTGACTGCTCTTTACATTTGTATTACCAATTAATTCCTATGACTTTTCTAGTCACTTGTGATTTACATTATATGTTTTAATTGCAAATAGCAATTTATACCTTGTAAAATATTTTACACTAAGATTTATATTCAGTGTAAGAATTTCCATGACTTTTTAAGAGTGTATTATTTAAAAATGTGAATTGTATGTGTACGCACACACACACACACACACACACATACACACACACACACACACACACACACACACACACACACACACACACACACACACACACACACACCCTGGCTGGTATAAAAATAAAAGGCTCCGTATGTGAGTCCCGGCCCCCTGGTTGGGAACCACTGAAATCACGAATTACATGTTTAAAATTCTGACTGATACTTCCAGTTTATTTTTTTACACCAGACATGGAAGGTCATGTCATGTGCATTGCATTGTGGGAAACAGTATTGTGCTCAGTCCACAGTACATGTTGTTAGAGTATACACATTTCCTGTATGAATACTGTAGAACATTGCCTCTCAATCCTGTCCTGGATACTTAATTGTAAAGACATATTTTTTAATACAAAATGAGATTATAAATTCCATAACTGGATTCCACACTGTATTTAACGTGCAGCATAAGGTCATGTGACATTGTAGCATACTGCTTTTATAATTAAACAACCAAGTACTGTACACAAAAAGACCCTCAGTAAAATGCAACATACATGTGCAATACCCTACAGGTCACATGTGCAATTACTTTCTTATGAATTTGAGACATTAAAATTGCCGGAAACTTGTTTAGAATACAGTTTCGAGTTGGTACCAAGTCTCGTCAACATGCGATTAAAGGCAGTTGAGGAACGACCTCCGCTATTGTTGCTGAAGGTCTATGCAGTGAAAAGAAATCTGCTTCATCAACCTTTCACAAGGTTAAAGGCTTCCACAAAAGACCCCCCCCCCCCCCCCCCCATTTCCACAAAGCCGGAGAATGGGGCCAACATTGGATTTCACATGATCTTATCTCATTTGACGGTCAAGATAGTATTTTCATCTCCCCCCCCCCCACCCTCCCGTCCCTGCACAATAATCCATTTCCCTCAATTCTGGGTCTTGAGACCAGCCACAGAGGGCTATTGGATCAATATTTGCCAAGTTTAAACTAGAGGATTATCCGTCTGTCAGGGAGTCTAACAGAAACCCTCCAAGGTGACATGAATCCTTTTCTGCCCACCACCATTTTGGAGGTCGCCCTCCCCTCAGAAAATAAAACATGCATATGTATTTATTTATTACGTTGCTAATTACAGAAATGTGACCCTGGATCACAAAACCAGTCTTAAGTCGCACGGGTATATTTGTGGCAATAGCCAACAAAACACTGTATGGGTCAAAATTATCGATTTTTCTTTTATGCCAAAAATCATTAGGATATTAAGTAAAGATCATGATCCATGAAGATATTTAGTAAATGTCCTACCTTAAATATATCAACATTTTATTTTTGTAAGTGGATGCAGCACAATCGTCAACAGAAATGGAAACTTTTAAAGGCGATTTTCTCAATATTTAGATTTTTTTTAAACCCTCAGATTCCCGATTTCAAATAGTTGTATCTCGGCCAAATATTGTCCTATCCTAACAAACCATACATCAATAGAAAGCTTATTTATTCAGCTTTTGGGTGATGTATACATCTCAAAAAAAAAAACAAAAAAAAAAACATAAGACTGCTTTTGTGGTCCAGGGTCACAAATGTACTATGCTATACTTTGGAATTCTCATCTCTGAAATATCAGCTTCTGCTCACATTAAGAATAAATCGTTTGTGGACCATGCATATTTGCTGATAATATTCACTCTGCAATGACTTATCAAAACAACATCTCATTAACAAGATATTCCCGCAAAGCCACTACGTAAACAAACTCAAACTGATGCTCCCTCCGTAGACCAATTAAAATGAGCTACCACTGACAGTGCAAGTGAAATTTGAGGTGTATAGGCAACAACAGAGAGGACTTTGACTCAAACAGGTTGCCTGCTCATAATCTCAACCAAATTTCTTGCATTTGTTAAAAGGGAACCGAGTCCAAGGTCACCAGATCAGCAAACGAATATGATGTTGAGGTCCTCGATCATTTGGCAGCATGCTACTTGTTTGTGTTGAAACTGTCTCATGTCTAATTATATGGACTGAAAATCCTTCAGACACTTAGATGCAAAAAAGAAAAAAAAATCTTGGCTCTGTTGGTCTGAGTCGGCTGAGAAGTGAGCATGCTTCTTTAAAATGATCATAGCATTCTGGCCTGGCTTAATAAAGTTTTAGACTAAAAAGATGCAGGGGGGGGGGAAAAATAAACTGGTTTTCCTTTCAGTAGTTGCCAATAAGGAGCATGACATGTACTAATTTTGACTATAATTGTGAAGTGTTTTGATTGTTTGACTGCTTGCACTTACATGACATTGTCTCAAGGCCTATTCAATGTGCATTTATGTCATTTTCCCACATTTCGTGGCTGATGTGGCATACTGCTCAGTATTATAATTTATAATAATTTGTCAGATTTTCAAGTTGAGCATAATGAGCAGGAGTTGACTTTTAAATGTGTTACAAGACATGATAATTTCTACCATTATTTGTCTACTGGAATGAAATGCATTACAAATGCACATTTCCAGACTATACTATATTTTATAAATCATATTTTGGGTAATATGTCAGCCAAGACCATTTTCGGTTGTGCTACAGCTTGAATGATGGAAGGAACGAACTGCAGAAGTGCAATTAGCTGTCAAACAGATCTAAACTGAAACTGAATAAAAATGCACAAAAAATTCTGCAATTGTTTACTCACTCATTACTTTGCTCATTTTGATTTTTGACAGCACCCATTCACACACACACAAAAAAAAGGTTACACTTTAGACATTCTACTAAGTAACTTTGCAACTGCATGTCAACTAACTCTTATTAGAGTATTAGTAGACCGTAGTACATTTTTAGTAGACTGTTAGGTTAGGGTTAGGTGTTAGGGTAAGAGGAATAAGTTTACGTACTTGTAAAGTTACTTAAAGTTAGTAGAATGTCTGTTAGGGGAGCATCAAAATAAAGTGTTAGCAGATATTAAGCAGACAGTCTACTAATGCTATTCATGTAGTTGAGATGTAGTTGCAAAGTTACTCATAGTTAGTACAATGCCTAGTGGACCATAGAATAAACTTTATTATTATTCAATAAAGTGTTACCAAAAAACAGTGCTTGATTTACTTTGAAACAATTTTCACTCAGAAATGGATAGTACATTTTGCAAATAATTACTAAGCCATGCAAGTATAACATTGAATTGAACATGACATTTTGAAGTAGAAAGACTGAAACAGTATGTTCTTGTAAAATGTACTCCAATTATCTTAATTCATCATCAAGTTGAAGAGGCGTAGTTTTTGGGGTCCTTGGTAGCGTCCATACCAGAGACGCTGGTTTGAATCCCGCTCGGAGCAGGTCGAATAGGACGGGTTACACGTTGGCTTTCATTAAAAACTGCCACGATGTTCTTCAAGAATTCACTTTTGCATTCTGCAGAAAAAAAATTGTTTGAGTTTGGAATAACATGACAGAGAGTACAAAATACCTATTATCCTCTAAAACATGTAATTGTGCCTTTCTTTGACATTCTGTGTCCATGGGGAATGTTTCCACTCCCTTTATTTTCCTGAATCTGTATAAATACACAGTATAGGAGCTCAAAGTGCCACGTCACTATAGGATCATGGCCATTCACAGCTAGCGCAGCAGCACCGGCAGCCAAGCAAGGTTGCTTTGTCCATAAATGTTTAATAAAAGAATACACATAACAATTGAACCTCTCTTGCTCTGCGGAGGGGAAGCATGTCCCAAGTCCTGTTGAGATATTCCATTTATTTGTAATACCCTTCACAGCTCCCCACAGTCATGTGTACTGCTCCGCTGGGCTATGATACAAATTCATACCCGTTAGCCTCTCAGAATTGGATCAATTTGGGTGATATTACCCCACAAAGTCAATCTCAGGAAAAATAGATAGTGGATGTATACGTTCAGAGCAGATGCTCTGTTGTAGCAAATGCAGTTTTATTCAGCGCGCTACTTCTGTGCTCCTGTCAAAATCTCCAATTTCAGGGTTAACCCTGTGACTTAACTCTCCAGTCAGAGCTATTATCTACAACATCTTCAAAAAAAAAAAAAAATAAGAACACAGATTAATCTGGTGAGGTGTATACTATATGACACAAGAATGTGTTTTGCCTCTGTGGAAAGTTTTGTTTTCCTTTTTTTATTTTCCCAGGCAACCCACTGATCAACCTGTCAATGTAATGTTGTATCCAATCTTTCAACTCATGTCAAGAGCAGCTAAAAATATAAACCTGGTTTCTTTCACTTGATATCATGTGAGAAGACCAGGCAGAGTGAAAGGATGAGATGAAATATTTGTACAACACTGTTTACATGGAGCAAATTCCAAACAATTCACCAACCTAGACCCTGTTCACACCTGGTATTAAGATGCTTTTTGGTCAATCGGATCACAAGTAGACAAGGGAGACACATTCCCCTTTACACCTGGTCTCTTTAGTTCACTTTCAACCACTTATGTCCTGATTTCTTTAAGGGGAGGGTCTATGGGTAGATAAATGTATGGGCTTTTTTAGATCTTTCGATCTAATGGACGAAATAAGCTCCGCAATTTACATATGAACACGAAAGGAGAAGATGGAAAAACATACGGACAGCAGCAGATTTAGTTTCTGCTCTGATACCCCCAAGACCACACCGAATTTTGTTAGAAATAAGAAATGAGGAGAGGACATGGTGCATGGTTTGTTTTTTGTCTGCAAACCAAACACAGGTCTTAGAGGTCTTCACTAAGTTTAAATCCCGTCTGTCTGGCGCGCTTCCTATAATGTTAACGCGTTAGGTCAATAGGCGGAGAGAAGGCATCTTTTGTGGCTGTTCGAACACATGAGCGTCTACACTACTAAAGTAATCCGGTCGAATGCGTTTTCAAAGTGGTCAAAATTGGATAAGCCCAAAACATTTTACAGCTCATTTACACATGTATTTGGCGTCGTCCAAGACTGACCAAAACACATCTTAATACCAGGGCCCTAGAAAAGGATGATTTAGACCATTTACATTGTATTCACTAAAGTTATTATGTAAGTGCTTTAAGAAGAAAAATAAAATCTAATTTGCACTCTTTTCTGCTTTTCTAATGGAACCCTGCTAGAATGTTGTCAGGTTCTCATAAACGTGACCATATAAAAAACAAAAAAAAGGTCTCCTCTGCACTGGTTGCGGTTGCTTGTCCGTTACAGAATTGATTTTAAGATCTTGTTGTTCTTTTTTTAAATCTATAAATGGCCTTGCACAATATTATTTTTCAGACCCACTACGATTTTACTACAGTAGTCTTGATTGTTCCTAAGTCTAGACGGCAAGATGGTAGGCCTGAAGCTCTGGAACAGTTTTCCTTTTCAAATTAGAACTGCCTCCACACTGGTGTCTTTTAAATCCTTTTTACAAACTCATCTTCTCTCCCAGGCTTCTTGTTAAACACTGAGATTCGTTGGAACACAATGTCTTATGTCTGTGGTAATCAGCGGCATGCTACATAGTCAATAGGATTATTATAGTAAAGCGATGAAAGACATAAGACGAATATCCTAAAACCATGTAACTGCATGCTAAAAAGAAATAGCTTGTCTTTTGAAATTAGTTAGTTTTAAATTTTTCATTTCATATTCATTCATTTTAGTTCTATTTAGCACACAAAAAATGTATAATTTAGTTTGCAATAATGTGCCTGTAAACTGTAGCAATCATTTACTTCATTGTCTGTGCATATTATATTTATTTTATGTTCTGGATATAACCAATTATATTTATTTTATGTTCTGGATATAACCAAGTAATCTCACATATATATATATATATATATATATATATATATATATATATATATATATATTGTTTGTATTTGAGAAAGTTAATTAACCCTTTAGCAAAGTGTCTCTGTTATTTTTTCTCACCATATTTGAATCTACAGTACGTTTTAATTAAACTCATTTAATTATAGTTATGATGAACATATTAACAATAGTATCAACAATGCTCTTTGAAGTATCAACAAAACACATTGAATATTTTCACCTGCAATTTCGTCAATCAGATTAACAATATAAGAAGGCCTATGTGATATGAGGTTGAAAACAACTGATGCAACTCTCCACCAAAATCATCCCGATTTCGTCCAAAGCTCACACAGAACGTTGCATTACCCATAACGCCTGCCATGTCTATGAATAGACTGGAATGAGTCAAAGTGCTCGCTCACGTACAAACAGCCCCCGCCCCTGTGCCTGGCCCCTGTCCGTTCACCCAGCCACACTAATGATTCAATCTGTCTGTCTGCTCTGTGAGAGCCCTTCTCTCCTGGGCAGATGTGCCCTCTGAGACAAACCTGAAGCAGCGCGCTCACCAAGGCTCAGAGTTTCTGACAGGTTTGAGGTTTCTCTGGGATTTAAGATGAAATCAAATTCTCAATTTGGCCCCTGACAGTCCTTGAGATGTTTGAGAAATACCGAAGGGATGTATGTGTCTGTGTGGATCAATTTGGAAAGGGCCCCCTCCCACCTAACACTACTAACATTCCCATTAGGTAATGAAAAAGTTATCTCTGAATATTAAAAACACGTATAACATATTTTATCTTGGTAATGTGAATGTTATGTAAGATTCCATTTGTTTTCATTTTTCAAACATTAATGGAATGTTACTTTTGACCAGGCCTTGACATTAACACCCGTAAAATGCAAGTGTATTTCAGCAGTGATGTGTAAGGCAGTCCCTCCTAAGGGCCACTTTGCCGGGTTGAATTTTATATGTAATATATTCATTTTTCAATGGTAGTATTTTAAAAATATATCTGAAATAATGAACTAAGTGCAGTGATACATATTGATACAGACATTTCTGAAACTCTTCCAATACTAATTTCCACAGATTAGATACACGATACCAGCTGCAGTTTCTCTCTGTCTCATGATCTCTCCAACAGCGTGTTGACACACAAACCCGTCCCCCCCTCACTCACTCTTTTAATTTGTTCCAAATGAATATTGTTGGTGTACAGGTCTTGAATTTCAGCATGGGATTGCATATATTGCACTAATTTCCGCAGATTTTGCCCGCACATTAAGCCTCTCAATACTAAATTGAGTTATTTTTCACTGCGTATTGTGCTTAAACAGTCAACTACAAACAAAATGTCAAAATGCCAGTCTTGGCGAGTATTCACGTAAACACAGTCAGTTATGTTTTAAGTGACCGTAATAAATATGTATGTGTAACAGTGTAATGGATCCGTGTGTAAGGTCTTAAAGTGACCGCAGCCTAAAATACTTGCTGCCAAATTATGAGATAATATTAAAAATATCTATACGGCAGTTTTTCCCCAGTGAAATGAAACTGAACTTACTTAAGCTGGGCTGTGACACTATTTTCTTCTAAACAAACTTTGTTGCATTATTTTCCTGTTATCTCTGTAAAGCTGCTTTGAAACAATCTGTATTGTAAAAAGTGCTATATAAATAAAGGTGACTTGACTTGGCAGATATTAAGCAGACGGTCTACAAATACACTAATGACTATTTGTTGACATGTAGTTGCAAAATTACTTATAGTTAATGTCTAAAGCGGACTATCAAAATATTTCAAACTAAAAACAAATATGAATCAAAAACATTCTATGACCGATGTATAAATGAGGTTTCTGTCAGGACCACTGTCGTCAAAAATGATTGACAATAAGCATATAGTTTGGATTGGCGGTATGGTTCTGTTCTGGGCGAGAACTCCCTGAGCATCATGCAGCCTAGCATGGATAAGAGCAGCAATAACCTCCCTTAGGGTAAACAGAACAGAAACAACATGAATGTATGCAAATATAATGAATTCAAGATTTTCAAGTACAACATAATTCAAGAATTTATTCTGATTCAAGGGGAATTAGAATGCCATACTGACTGACGAGAGGTGGAGCTGGGGATGGAGGAGGGTAATCAGCTCCTGAGAAACACGATAGCTGCTGATAATACTGAAGGAGCTTATATACATACACTCACCTAAAGGATTATTAGGAACACCTGTTCAATTTCTCATTAATGCAATTTTCTAATCAACCAATCACATGGCAGTTGCTTCAATGAATTTAGGGATGTGGTCCTGGTCAAGACAATCTCCTGAACTCCAAACTGAATGTCAGAATGGGAAAGAAAGGTGATTTAAGCAATTTTGAGCGTGGCATGGTTGTTGGTGCCAGACGGGCCGGTCTGAGTATTTCACAATCTGCTCAGTTACTGGGATTTTCACGCACAACCATTTCTAGGGTTTACAAAGAATGGTGTGAAAAGGGAAAAACATCCAGTATGCGGCAGTCCTGTGGGCGAAAATGCCTTGTTGATGCTAGAGGTCAGAGGAGAATGGGCCGACTGATTCAAGCTGATAGTAGAGCAACTTTGACTGAAATAACCACTAGTTACAACCGAGGTATTCAGCAAAGCATTTGTGAAGCCACAACACGCACAACCTTGAGGCGGATGGGCAACAACAGCAGAAGACCCCACCGGACTCAACATTTCTGTTGAGACATTCAGATGGTAGAGTCAGAATTTGGCGTAAATAGAATGAGAACATGGATCCATCATGCCTTGTTACCACTGTAAAGGCTGGTGGTGGTGGTGTAATGGTGTGGGGGATGTTTTCTTGGCACACTTTAGGCCCCTTAGTGCCACTTGAGCATCGTTTAAATGCCACGGCCTACCTGAGCATTGTTTCTGACCATGTCCATCCCTTTTATGGCCACCATGTACCCATCCTCTGATGGCTACTTCCAGCAGGATAATGCACCATGTCACAAAGCTCGAATCATTTCAAATTGGTTTCTTGAACATGACAATGAGTTCATTGTACTAAAATGGCCCCCACAGTCACCAGATCTCAACCCAATAGAGCATCTTTGGGATGTGGTGGAACGGGAGCTTCGTGCCCTGGATGTGCATCCCACAAATCTCCATCAACTGCAAGATGCTATCCTATTAATATGGGCCAACATTTCTAAAGAATGCTTTCAGCACCTTGTTGAATCAATGCCATGTAGAATTAAGGCAGTTCTGAAGGCGAAAGGGGGTCAAACACAGTATTAGTATGGTGTTCCTAATAATCCTTTAGGTGAGTGTATGTATACAGTGATAGGCTTCGTATTCCTAGATAGACGTGGATCAGCTGATGCGAGCTTGACTAACGTGACCTCTGACCTGCCAGAACTGACGCTACGCTTGATTTTTATTCCATTTTGAGAACAGTATTAAAGACCACATAACTTTGAACAACATTCCATTAACGTTGCTTGAACATTTGTTCATGACTTAGAGAATGTTCCCTGTTAGATGGGCTTCTCTTGGCACTGGGATGGAGCACACCTGGCCATGAAAAAAATCAAATAAAGATCTATAGCAGAACATTGTGTTTTACAGACACAAGAAAATGTTGAATTAGCTACCACTTTGTCGTCATTTCAAAATTGTAGACATATACAATCTCATGTCTGTGTGCTTTTTTTCGGTGAGAAAGACAGGTATAATCCTCAATGATATAATACGATCCATTATCCTGTTGAACACCCCTTGGCTGTTCCAAGCAGTGTTTGCTTACATTGCATGCGTAATGGATCTCTTTTATTTTCCAGGGTTCTCTTTATCGTTGGTAATAAATAAAGTTGTAATACCCATATGGAGTGTTATATTTGTTTTGCTTTTGCAATGTCCAAAGAAAAAGAAAGAAAACAGCATGCTCAAATGCATCCAAGGGAATTGTCTTGGCAGTAAGACCTATTGCCAATATTAAACTTTGGCTTGCTAGACTACGCTAACCACTCGCACGCTGTTAAGCATGAAACATTAATGAAAACGCACAAAACCTCTGCTGTGTCGCAGCACAATGGCCAGCTCTCTCCAGAGGAGAAGTGATTTCTGTGCTTGAGGATGCAAATAAACAGCTTCTCCAGCAGCTTAATTTCTTATTTTTTTAATTCTGTATTACATTCAGTTTTTAAAAAAAAAAAATTATTGCATTATTTACATTTAGATACAACCACATTTCAAGTACATTAGTTATTTGTGATGCAACTTAGAGTCTTAACACTATAGAGCCTTCTGTATTATTTGATACACAAAATAAGGCTTCTAAATGATCAACATGATGTAAACTTTGCTGAAAAAACATGTATACAATGTTTTACATGACTTCTGTCGTCTGATTGATAGTTTGTACTTTTTAGCAAGTAAATTGACTGTGAAATATTTTCTAATTTTATAAACAAACATTTACAGTACATTTTATGCAAGAAGTCTGTTATACTTTTATAAAGATCTCATTGTTTTATGATCTTAAATTTTGATTTTCATCTAAGAATTACATCTTACTTTTTGTCCATAATATGGAAGCTTGTTTCCCCTGCCATGGAATAAAAATAAAAAATAAAAAAAATAAATGTAAAAGATAATTTTGACTTTTTTTTTTCTCTCTCAGAATTATGTGATATGAACTCTCAAATGCAAGTTATGAAGTCAGAATTGTGAGACATAAACTCGAGATTCTGACTTTATAACTAACCATTCTGACCTTTTTCTTCCAATTGAGAGTTTATATCCTGCAATTCTGACTTATTTTCTTGGAACTCGCACTTGCGAGTTGTACAGTCCAATTTTGAGGATAAAAAGACTCTTTTCTCAGAATTGTGAGGTTTTTTTTATCTCACAATTCGGAAAAAAGCTTCCATAATATAAATATCAGCAACAGCACCAAATTACATTTTTCAAATTTTTGATTTATAAAATGGCTTCTCTGTAACCAAGTAACTGGATGTTTATAAATTATGCTGTAGGTAAAATATATTTTTGTTTTGTTTTTCCGTTGGTCTCTAAATGTTTACGGCACATGCTTAATGTATGCTAAGAGCTTATTACATGTTCTCACAAATAATTGAATCTTTCAAAAGGATCAAGAGGATTTCATAATAGCTTTGAGTGCTGCTTTAAAACCCCTTGAAGTTTCTTCTCAGACCCTTATTGGACCTGTTTATTGAGCTGTAAATAAATGGCACGTTTCAATGAGAACACATTTCACACACTTTTCAGGCAGCTTTCATCTTGGAATTGATTTCCTTGATTTGTCAGAAGAGACCATCTCGGATGAACATGAAAGAAATGACGTGTGTTTGCGGTGGTTAGAACATTACTATCTACCTTCCTGCATCTGGTTGCTACTAGAGATCTAGAGGAGATATCTCAGAATTGCATGCTTGTCCTAAACTCCTACAGAAGCATCAATTATAAAGAGCAGAGCATGGGAAAAAATAAACTAAAGGGGGAAAAAATCACCATTTTTAATACATCATTACTAATAAAGGTTTCTAAGGAACCCATTGGGCTCCGAGAACCACAAGGGGAAGGATAAATATTTGCGACAACAGATGTAACATATTAGTGGACGCAGGCCATATGCAAATGGTGGCTGCAGGACTTGTTGGCTTGGCGCATCATAGTGGGCCGGTTGCGAGCAAACAGCGGGGCGACCCAGCAACAGCCGTGCTGACAGTGATCAAGCTGCTGGGGCTGGAGGTCTTTGGAGACCTGCTGGAATCATTAGTTCTCTGCTCTACTTCTGCCATGATATGTTTTCTTAGTGCCAGCTTTGGGACTTCCCAAATACCCCTATTGTTTAAAATGGCTTGTTGGATACAGTGCATTTCCTGAGCAGTCTTTTGTTTGCTCTGCGAAGGAACCGACTTTACTCTGGAAGCGAATAAATGAAGCTTTCCATCACCACCCCTGTGATTTTTCATATAGCTTTTTCAAAGTCCAGTTCGTTGTATTTTACTTGATTTGCAAAACAAATGGCCCCAGGCTTGTGAGTCCATCAAAGCCTTGAGGACTGAAAATGTTTTTTTATATAGCAGGAGAGCAAGGTTCTCTGCTGACAGAAAGAGAGACTATGTGGTGTAATGGAAACAGACTAGTGTCATTCTCTGAGCTGTAGAGGACTCTCATTAACACATTTTAATAAATGAGAGGATCTTGTGTGTCTGCTTTCATGGTTGTTTTCACAGCAGAGATCCACTCCATTCTCATTCTAACTGGATGTTCACTCTCATCACTTTACATTGTACTATAAAAATAAAAATAAACTATCCATTTGTTCAGTTTTATATTATCTAGCTCATGTTTCTCCATACAGTATGCATATTTACGAAAATATCTGAACAGTGGTTTGCAGAGAAATCACTGATTTAATTTTATGTCCACGTACAAGAGATAAAGCAAATATGTATGTATGCATGAATAGTGTGTGTGTATATTATATATACAGTATATACACAATACACACAATATATACACTGACAAAATAGCAAAGGATTTACTACACAAACAATTTTCACTCATATTGCTAGTAAGTTCCTCAGATAACTGCACACAAATATAGCAAGTGATGATAGATACGGTTGATATAGATAGATAGATAGATAGACAGACAGACAGACAGACAAAAAGACCCTGCCAGTTTAAAGGGATAGTGTAAAATAAACCTTCTGGTAACATTTGCTCACCCTCATGTTATCATGTTATTCATATCAGAAATGATAAATAATTTGCCATCTGTCAAACTGTTTTTAATTGTAAAAAAAAAAGAAAAAAAGATTACTTAAAAATGTCATATTGTTTTGCAATTACATACAGGTGAGTAAATTATTACATATTTTTACATTAGGTGTTTGCAGCGGAGCAAATATCTGTATCTCTATCTGTATCTTTTACAACCTCAAAATGATCTGTATTCAAATAAAACTGTAAACTTACTTGAAAACAGCATTAATTATGTTCCTTCCATAGTTATCATTTAAGGAATATATATTGTATAACTCATAAAATATATATTTTTTAATTATAATTGTAACATTTATTTAAATGTTTTCCAGTGAAGCAACATCTTCAAATTAGAGGAGTTGATTACAGAACGTGAAATAATCAGCTGTTGAAAGCTGCTAAAACAACTTTTACCATGCATACAAATGCACAAATCCTTGCCATCTCAGAGAGAAAGACAGAGGAATATATAATTCATAAATATATATATATATATATATGACGGCAACACAGCTTTGATTTGAAATCATGCTTATTACATTCATTCGTGTAGCACATCGTACAAGTTTTAAATCATATAAATCAACATCAAATAATACAAATGTGTCAGATAGATTTTAGTTGATATCATTCTTGCCAAGCTGATCTCTGAGAGATGCACGGAGGCAACAGCTGATGATTTTAGAGGTTTATGTAAAATATCATGCAGTGATCTCCTGGCTCACGTTTTCCGGCAAACACGAGGAGTGACTGTGTCTGCCGAATATTTTCCCTATTTTTCGGTAGAATCCGTTATTCGCTTTTAAGCCATTTTCCGTGCCTTTCTGAATAAGGCATTCGGCTTCGGGAACATCCCTATAGTCTTCATGGCTAAAATCAGGTCCTAGTCCAGCTGTTCAAGCATCTAGGCCAGCGTGGACCAGCCAGAGCTTGTGAATCCAGCTAGCATGGGTTGCTTTTGCTGGATTTCCAGCAGTATACTTCACTCGAGTTAATGATGTGAGGGGAGGATTTTGTCACTGGAAGTTCATTTATCACTCCTGTCAACTTATGTCTATCGAGCGACTTATCTATCTCCTACAACTGAGCAACAAACATGAGCATCAAAATCCACAAGGTCCGTCCCATGCTAGCACATGGCACGCCATAGTACAGGCTGGCACTGCCTGGCACGGTCCTTCTTTGGAGGATTCAGCAGTCTTCACCGTGCCATCCAGCACTCAGATTGCCAGGAAACCTATTCAGGCACTCCAAGTCCTTCCACCCCCATTCTACATCTCTTTCCCGCCCCATTTGCCCAACAGAGACTTGCACATAAATGGCTCGTTTCTCCTGGTCTCATCCATCTCTGACTGGAGCCGGATGGCGGACCCTCACCGGATTCCTACCTGCCATGACGTCCCCTCTCTACCTCTCATCACGCCTTCTGCTCTCCCCCCAGCCGAAGGCACTCCATACCCCCGGCGATAAGTACCATCTGTGCCATCACCCGCCAACTCCTGCCCCAGAGGAGCGAGAGCTACGGGGCGGCTTTCCCTCTCGTCACCCCCCCCCCCCTCTCGTTCTTCCACAGTGCACTTCTCTGTCAGTCTGATAATTCTTCCTTTTGACTCTTTCTACCAAGCGTTTTTCCTCGTCCCTTGTGTCTGGACCAGGAGATGAGATTTAGGAAGCCTCTAGCCAGCTGTGGTTTCTGGCCATGGATGTAAAGCTCCTGGCAGACGTCTCAAGTCTTTGTGTCACAGCTTACAATGGAACTGCATGTCGGAAATCCATCTAAAGCATGTCCATGTCCCTCATATGCTGCCTGCTACCTGCCCACACCATAATTCATCCTTTTTCCTTTCTGGAGCAACTGCATGCGCAGACTCTGCTTTGTTCAGGACATTCAGTTCTTGTTGGCCCTTGTGGAAAAGAACTACACATAGGCATACTTTTAAAAAGAATACACTATACAAATGTTTGGTAGCACTTTAGTTTAGGGTCCATTTCTCACTGTTAACTAGTTGCTGGTTAGCATTGATATTAGTAGGATATTGGCTGTTTATTAGTACTTATAAAGCACATGTTAATTACTAATGACCATATTCTATATCCCTTAGTCCTACCCAATAGCTAATAGCTACCTAACTATTAATAAGCAGTAATTAGGAGTTTATTGAGTCAAAAGTTGAACAGTCCTAGAATTGGACTGAGTGACCAAATTGTTTTTTGAAACAAGATCATTGGAGCACGATTTACAAGTAAATGCTATATCAGCTTTTATTTGTGAAATTTACTTAGAATTTCTGAGGGAAACTTGTATCAAAGTAAATTATACACCATTATGTTTTTCACTCTACTTATTACAAAAAAAAAAATATATATATAATAATACTTAAGTGCAAACTGAATGTAATGTTTACGGAGACGTATACAATTACATTAAATGTAATTAATTGCACATCTTTATATGTAATTTCATAATTACTTCTATTGTCATTAATATTAATTAATCTCTTTATTTACACTTAATTAGTCTCTTATTTCATTCATATTTAACATTATTTGTAAGTACAGATTTTCTTAAATATATGGTTAAACTTTATTTAAGGTTTCCTTGTTACAGTGTAATTATACATACTGTACTACATAATTTGGGGTTTGGTTTAGGGTATTGATTGTAATTATGCATCATTTGCTTGTATTACTATAGTCTGTACATGTAAGATATGTAAAATAAAGTGTTACTAAAGGTACTTTAACAATTTGTACACTACAAGTGCATATTCATTACAATTAAGCACACTTCTTTATTCACAAGGAGTGTCCTGTTTTTCACTCAAACTTGTTAACTTGTATAACTTCTTAAACATGGCACTAGCTATGTCAAAGGTCATGGGTTCACTTCTCAGAGAATGCATGAGCTGATCAAATGTGTATCTCAAATGCAATTGAAATCACTTTGGAAAAATATAATCATTTGCCAAATGCACACACATAATATCACAAAAAGTGGATAGACAGATGTGGCTGAATGAGTTCTTGAGAAAATTGACGGCATTTTGATTAATTGCAACAGAACAACGCAACATAACTAACGACAGATAGATTGGCGAATTGAAGGTTCTAACATGCGTACATGTCTGCAAAGTCCAGGAAAGAACAAAGCAAACACATCACGCTGAGTTCCGTTGCCAAACCATTTGAGAGTAACGATTTGTCCTTGTCAGTGGATGACACATTTTTGTTGATGAACATTGACTGTGTTAGATTAGCCAGAGTGTTGTTTCCTGGTGTGATCCAATCCACTTCGGCAGCATTTGAGTTTAATACAGCAGCGGGCGTCTAAGACCTCTCTTACCAATTCAGAATGCAAAGAAAGAAAGAAAGAAAGAGAGAGAGAGAGAGAGAGAGAGAGAGAGAGAGAGAGAGAGGGAGAGGAAGAAAGATTTTGGAAAACATGCATGTCTCACATGTTATGTTCAGGCTTACTATCAAACGAATCCAAGATTGAGGATTAACCTTTTCGTACAAGAAGAAGGGTGAAGACAGCTCCCACGTATTTTATCTTATTCCATTTGGTGAAACCGCTCTCCTCGTCGGGTAATTTATTTGTGTACTTGCGCCCTTAAGAGACACGGGATGCTGTATAATGTGAGTGACTGAATATGCTGGACCATTAGAAGGTCAAAGTCATCAATTACACTTATGCACGGCTAAGAAGAGTGCTCCTGCAATCCAGTGCGAGATTTGGCTTTAGAGGAGAAGATGTCTGGGATGTAGGTCACGGCAGATTAAGACAAATGGATGTATCCTCCGGAAGAATCAGTCTCCATTCAATGCTGGACCGCAATTACACCACGTAAAGACACACAAGAGTGGGGCAGTGGGTCAATAAACATGTTTACACTGCTCACTTTAAGATTAATTTTCATAATTAGATGGGCAGCGCATTCGTCTTTCATGAGGCATTCTCGAAATTTCACTTATTTTAATATTCTGGTTTACTCTGTGTCGCACTATCAAGCACTTCTAACTGTTTCACGCATCTACTGAAGCACAGATATTGTTGCATCTGTGTAAATAACAAAAAAAAATCTGAAATCAGATTTTTTTTTGCCATCTGATTCGTGCTTCTGGTTCCGAAACTTTTGGGATCAGGCTCACATAAAGTTACTTAAAGCATGGGAATTCCTATGTGTGAATCACGATGAGCAAGTGTAACGATTCACTCATTGTTTTGATTCATTGATCTTGAACTGACTTTTAAGTGGATTGAGATAACTAATTTAAAAAGAGAAAAAGCTGGTATGCAATATTTAAAATATACACATATTAAAAAAGTTATGATATGTGCAGCACACTTTCATTGAATGAAATGTGTAAACACTGTACAATTTTTCTAAGTTGTAATATTTTCTTATAAAACGCTCTTTGCAATTAATTTTTAAGTTCACTAGAAATTTCTTAATGAAAATTGTTTCAAACTAATTGAAAAAAAAATCAATAAAAACAAATATAATCAAATCATTGTCCATATAATACAACCGCATCTTGTATCAAATCTAACTGAATCACTCCGAACATATATATATATATATATATAAAATATAAAATGTGTGTGTCTCTCTCTCTGGAGAATGGAATGAATCCATTAAGTTATCAATTAGCTAGAAAAAAAATCTTGATTCTCTGCCAAGATGTCTTGATATATAATTTGGTTTCTCAAGTAAATCTTCTTTTAAAGATGGTTAGATGTTTTACTGGAAAACAAGACAACATATTAATACATACATATATATATATATATATTTTTTTTATTTTTTTTTATTTATTTTTTTATTGCAATAAAAGTAAGCAGACATTATCCCTAATGCATGTCAAAATACTGTATTGGTAGTGTAAAATAATTCTAGCATGGAGATCTCACTGCCAGCCTTGAGAGACCAAGTTTTTGACATTTCTTTTTTAACCACATGCTTCATTTCCACAGAACCACTACTTTTCTCTCTGCTGATGTAAAACTAATCACTTAATCGTGTATTTCTAATAAGCCTCTTATTGGTCTGTCACACAGACCCTGGCGGAGGTCTCATTGGGGAGATGTTTGTGACAGCATAGCAAATGGCCGAAGCTTTTTCCAGGCTACGCTGAACCCTACAACCACTCTCTTTCTCTCACAACCCTGTAAACTGACCCACGCAGTAAAAGGATGCACACGCAAATCACTCTTTTTCTCCCTGTGCAGACATGCATCATAGTGAAGGTCATTGGAATGGGAGTCGAGCTGCTCCTGATGGACCCCTAGGGTACCATTCATCCAGAGGCGACAACAACAGTGACATTAAACAGATCTGACTGACCTGAACTCAGCAGCTACACATGCAGAATTTCTGTGAGATGTGTACTTAGCCCTGTCTCTCTTCATTTTTTTTATTTTTCTCTCTCTCTCTCTCCCTTGAGGACATGGAAGACATCTTTGGAAGTCCTCTTTGTATCCTTGTCGGATCATAGCATCTATTAAACAATGCTTTTACCTAGAAAAAGCTAGTTGCTTGACCCTAAAGCAAAAAAAGTCGCAAAAGTTACTCAAAGGAGGAGAGTAATGGTTGGGAACTTTACAGCTAAATATATATAGACATCTGCTCTCACTCTGACACCATGTGAAAAGGAGAGAAGTCTTTTAATTAACTCATTAATTAGATATTATAACTGACACCCCACTGGTCTACTTTTAAGTGTGGACTAGAGATATTTTGAGAGAGCGAGCGAGAGGCTTTAGGAGTTTTCGAATGTTAATCGCAGCGCATCGCATTTCACGAAGCGAAACCGAACCTGTTTACATTTCGAAATGCTACTTGAGACAAGCAAATTGTGTGGACTTTGTAAAATCACACTTTCATGGACCATCTATCATGTCTGAAACTGTTCTATAAGTAAACATCCCCTGTGTAGGAATCCAAACAATCCGGAGAGGGAAAGACGGCATTACAAATGCATGGTGGGAGGCACAGCTTGTTTGGGGCTCTATTTGTATAGTCAGAATGGAAATGTGACACAAATCCGTGTTTAAACAAAAAGCTTCAAGCTTACAGGGAGCCATTTCATCATTCAGACAGATATGTCTTAAGAACAAGCACACAATCAACTACAATAAACGTTCCTGGTGTAAAAAGTCACCTTGTGGGGGATAAGAAAGAGGGAAGATGCAGGAAAATCCAGCTAAAAACAGCTTTTGGTAAAAGTTACATGGTTTTTAGCTGGTCCAAGTTGGTGATTTAATGTCATTAGTTGATCCAAGATGGTCTAGTATGTTGATCCGATGGATTATTAGAGATTGGCCTACTTAGACAGGAAAGGTCGTCTAACCAACCACACTTTGTTTTGATGTACTGTTTAAGAGCAGGTATAAGTGAAAACATTGATACCACAATGTTTAAAAACTCAAACAGCAGTGCATGGCACAATGCCATATGTTATGTTTGATTTCAAGGTAGTGCATGAACTGATTTCCAAAGCCAAAATTCAATCTGTTCATCATAGCAATGAACTAAACTAAACCGCTCAATTCATCTGGTTTTGTTTTACAATCCCTACTGAAAAAGAAATGTACCAAATGTATTTGAAATACATTTATTTTATACTACAGTCCATTTGCCATTATTCCAGTCAAAAGGGGCTTTATACTGAAATGACCCACGTTCGACTTCACTGAAAATTTTAGGAACAAGAAAAAAAGGATATTGCGTATGTCTAAGTGAATACGAACTATCCAAAACTGTTTCAAATAAAAAGGACGACGACAATACACATATTTAAAAATAAAACAAAGCCAATTGAATTCTAGATTTAGGATGCAACCAATTAAGCAATCGCTATTGCAAGTGTATCTTAAATATATTCAACGCATTCTCACCCCAAGGCGTCATTTAATTGACACTTTTGACCATGCGTCAACTAACTGACGCTAAAGGGTGCCTTTAGCGTCAGTTGGATGACGCTTCCGTTATGGGTAGGTTTAGGTATGGGTAGGTAGGCGCGTCTCATATTGACGCTAAAGGGTTCCGTGTGCGTCTAATTTAGACGCATGGTCAAAAGCGTCATTTAGATGACGCTCGAGGATGAGCGTCATCTAACTGACGCTAAAGGCACCCTTTAGCGTCAGTTATTGAAGCATGGTCAAAAATCTCAATTAAATGACGCCTTGGGGTGAGAATGGGCTGATATATTGCATTTAAAGACTGATAATATACAGAGATCATACAAGTGATGTTAAAAGACATTTTAGGCTTATTATTAAGAAATGTGCATTGTGCAATAAAGAAGCACTCGAAATAAAGTTTAATTACACTGTTAGACTTTTCTGTAATTTCTACAGTTATTTACTTTAAATTACCCAGTATTATACTGTTATTTCTCTTTACAGTAAATAACTGTGTAAAACAGTAATTCCCATTGCATCATGGGAATTTTCTGTGACGTCCAACGTCAAATACAGTAGTATACTGCAAAATCAAAAAATACAGTAAGTCTCTGTATGTGGTATGTACTGATGTACAGTAGTGTACTGATTAGCCTGATTTTACAGTAATGCACTGTATTACACAATTACAGTACCATGTAGTTATACTGTAAAACTGAAATACGGTTATGTACTGTAAATCTTAATTACAGTAACTTACTGGCAACAGTGTTGCCAGTAAGTTACTGTAAAAAAACCTTGAAAAGTCTAACAGTGTATAAAATGTTTATCAGAAAGCCTCAAGCATTATATGTCAGTAATGTTAATAGATTTGTGGTACACTTAGTATTAAATAAATGTACTTTAAATACATTTTGTTATAGTTTTTCATTAAGGATCTCTATAAATTTGTGAAGCATGATGGTGAATAAGTATTATTTTTGGCTGGACTATCCCTTCAACTAATGTCAACGAACTAAACCTTATTGTATTGTTACTGATTAAATAGATACTTTGAATGCAATGCAAATAGCTTTGGATAAAGTTTTGACAATGCATGAACAAATTACAAATCAGTACATTCTAAAGACATCTCTGTTCATGCAGACTGGTGCACGTAGTAAATTCACATTAAACTGCTGATTTTTGATTAGCACTTGGCATTTTTAAGTGCAATGCGCCTCAAATGTATAGACTGTGGGTGGCCCGTCTAATTCTGTGGCTAATTTGAGAAGATATAGACTGAAAATAAGAAGGAAGTGAGGCTGAGAGGAAGGATGTAGAAGAGGAGAAGTGTAGATAAAGGCACTGCTTTGCTTCGACAGAAACATGCTAATGACGCCACCGAGCGCGGATTGTTTCGAGAAAGTCGACGAGGACTGTAACGTGTTTGCAACACAGCGGAATAGCTAATCCCCTAGCAAGATTAGCATCTCTGATTGAGTGCGAGCAGACTCTGATTAAAAAAGGCAAATGAAAGAAATAAACAGGAAGTAGAAACACGGCCCTGGGGCTTTGTTTGCGCTGGGTAATTAGCGGGAAACACCCCAGCATCTCCAGTCACAGTGCAGCTGCTCAGAGAGAGGTCTGTGCGCGTGCCACACAGGGATACAGCAACTTTGGGGAGGAACAGCTGTTGTTGCAATGACAGAGGCACTGGAATGGTGCTGGAAAAGAGAAATGATGGATGGGAGTGAGTCATGGAGGTCGTTAAGGGATGAGAGACACACACCTCTTGTCCGTGACATCACTCATGATCGCTGATCAAGTTAACGTGTCACGCCGGAGAGATGATCGTCGGCGGGCCTGTAGATAGAGAGAGAGAGAGAGAGAGAGAGAGTGTGTGGGTGCAGAGAAAGGAATATTTATGAGAGGGAAGACACAAATGGAAGAGGAGAAGTTCGTAAAGGAGAGGATGTTGAGAGACGAAAAGGACAGAAAGAGAGATGGAGCACTACAGTAAATGGTTCTCTGGGATTAGAGTCCTGACAAGTTGGATGACATTTTGCCTTGAAGAGGCTACAAGCGGCGAGTGACAGAGGGAGTGACAGCTTCTTCTGAGAGAATTCGCAGAGACTCCATGTCCTTTTCCTGCAAAGAGAGAGGGGGGGAAAGCGTCCGGTCCGCAGCGCTCTCGTCTATCTCTCTTCTCGTGTCATAATGCGTTTCAGTGAGGAGATCACAGAGAATGACCTCTGGAGCTGTGAAAGTAATATCCCTACAAACGCACACACACATTTTCACCAGTCAGATCTTTTGATCCTACAAGTCAAAGCCGGCCAGTTCTTAAGAATCGGAATCACTTCGTACTATGGCTGTTTGGTGTGCCATAGTACACCATTTTCTAAACAGCAATGTGGTGAAATGTTATTACAATTTAAAAGAATCGTTCAAATATATTTAAAAATGTCATTTATTCCTGATCAAAGCTGAATTTTCAGCATCATTACTCCTGTCTTCAGTGTCACATGATCCTTCAGAAATCATTCTAATATGATGATTTGTTGCTCAAGAAACATTTATTACTGTTAACAATTAGTGAAAACAGTTTGTGATGTATATATAAGTATTGATATAAGTATTATATATAAGTATTAATTTCTTTAAACAAATTCTACTGACCTTACTGAAAGTTTCCAGTAGTTCACAGTATATTGTGATTATACAAGCAAATGCTGCTATTTGAACTGCGATATAAGCAGGAGTGCTGCCTAGAAATCAAGACTAAAAGGTACATTGAACATCTAATAAAATGTGTGCAAAGATGAAAGGGATAATGTATTGCACTGAATATTAATTATGTGACTACTTGGTAACAATTTAGTTTAGTGCCTAATTCTCACTATTAACTAGTTGCTGTTAGCATGCATGTTACTAGGATACTGACTGTGTCTTAGTACTTATAAAGCACACAGAAGAAGTGAATAAATGCAATATTTTTTTTAAATACATAGACGTTTTAGACGTTCTCATGTACTGTAGCAACATAAACCCTTTTTATGTAATACTTGAATGTACTGCTTAATACAGTTTCTGTACGAAAATAAAGTTCAACAATATTTAAATACGAATACAGTGGGGAACTTGCTGATCTGATATAGATTTATTTGCAAAACTCAGCGGTGAGTTCAAAAGCACTGGCGAAAAGCCCATTTCTGAACTAGAACAAGCACTTTTAAGTTATTTCTGGCTATAGTTCAGATACTTTTCTTAATTAGAAAAGTTAATTAAGTATAATACAATACATCCATAATACTACTATTCAGATGAATGATATAGATTACCAGTTGATATGAGACAACTGTTGTCTCAGTTAATTAATGTTAAAGATATACTGTTTTTCCACAGATTTCATAGTCAAAACAACAGCACCAATTTCAAATGATCATTTATGTGCATTTTTTTAAAGCAGTATAATTTTTCAAACCACATTTTATTGGATTGAAGCTGTACAATCATGTTTGTTGACCAGCCAGACCTTTAAAATATATTCACACATATTAATGGAATTCCCCTTACAATATTAATGTTAATAAACTGTGTTTAGCTTTGCTTTTCACATTAACACGTTTGACTACAATTAGATAATTAGATTGATTATGTTTTTCCCTACTCTAATTTAAATTTGAATAATTCAGACTTTGAAAACCAAGCAGCCGAAGAGTCCTGACAGAGACTCTATGAGCAAGAATTTCAGAAGCCAAAGGCAAACCATTGCTTTTATTAAAGCTGAAGAATTATTATTATTAATTTTTTTTTTATTAATTTTTTTTTATATTTTTTGTCATAATGTTGCCTAATATCCTGAGGCTCTGTTTATTTCAAATGGTTTAACCAGCCCACCAAAGCAAAACTGACTCAACCAATTGCATGAGTTTGGGGCGGGGTTACCTGAATGTTTGACCAATAGCAGACGGAGAGTGTTTGGGAAACATACACTCGCAAAACAAGATATAATTTTCTTTAAATATGAAATTATTCATGCCTTCCCTTTTAGCATCAAATTACCAGAAACATTTGCTTTAATACTTTCATATATTTCTTATCAGAAATATAAGAAATTAAAATTCTTAGTGATGATATTACTCAAAATTCCCAATGGACTCTTAATTATCTTCAAGAGAACAACCTTCCGGGTAGTTGATGCTGATTGATTTTATTTTATGTAACAGGAGTCAGACATTGGGAATCAAGAATGCTAAATATTTTAGTAATATGAGAAAAAAAGGAGTCTCTAGTGAGTGAGTGAATGGAGTAATATTTCAGGCTGGGTAATCTCACTTTACAGAATAGATAACAGTTTTCCCCTTTAACAAATTAGAGCATATATTACTTTATTTCCTTCTGCAATTCATTTCAAACCTATACAGATAATATGTCCCACTGTAAGCTATAAATTGAACCCGGTTTGAATCAAATGTTACTAGGTTTCAGGGTCGCTGGCGTCAGCTTTGATAACAGCACACATTGAATTCAGTGCGGCTCTTGTCTGAGCAAGTATAATCTTAAGAGTGCTGAGGTCATGTCAGCTTCCCTCTGTTGTTGATTGACCTTGCCCTCCATACACAACACATTTACTCTACACTTTCCCTGTACACTAATTCAACAGAGGCAGATGAGACCCACAGAGCAACTGCTGTCAATGTATCCATGGGGTTAAGACTCAATTTACTTTTTTCCTCCACGTTTTTTCTTCTCTCCTGAAAAGCTCATTTCCCTAAGGGCAATTATAATAAGAGAATCGATGCTTGAGTGAATTTTAATTTGTCATATGGAGAGAGGGAAAGATATTTCAATCTACAGTGTGACTGTTGTCATTAGTGGAGAGAACGATGAGGTAGAGACACAGTTTGAACACTGGACTCTCCAACAGTGAAAGTAGTAAAAATTAATTGTTTCAAAAACTTGATTTAAAAGGGACATATAATATGTTTAAACATTTTTTTTTAGCTACTTATCTCACTGCCACCCACATGGAATGTTAGCCATGTTAGTCAACAACTGTCTTTTTTACTATACCTTTAAGATTTGTATATAACTATGAATTCTTTGCATTTGTGAAATTAGTAACTGTGCTTAATTGTGTTTGCCGTAAGGTCCAGTTTAGTTGACACTGCCCCATTCTTCAAAAACTACCTCAAGATTTCTGAATGACCCATTTTTGCAGTTTCAATGTATGGCCTGAGTGGACTGTAGGAAACTGTGTTAGAGACTCTTTACTCTAATTAAAATAGACGGTAACACTTTAGAATACGGATCCTTCGTTAATGAATAACTACACAAGAACCAATGAGTAACACAATATTAACAATCTAGTAACTACTATTAACTAACAAGAAACTCTGATTAACGAACTAGTAAGTAATAGGGCACAGATGAAAGTGGTAGTTCACTATTAACTAATCAATAACTACTATTTTTTTAATGCTTCCCAGAGAACTATTGAAAAAGTTTATTAACAATCTAGTAACTACTATTAACTAAAAAATAAACTCTGATTAACTAATTAGTAAGTAATAGCGCACACATGAACGTGGTACTTCACTATATTAACCACTAAGAACTACCGAAAAAGTTTCATAATTCATGCAAAACATATCAATAACCAATGCAGGACAAATGACGAGCACTACATTAACATTTTAACTGCTACTATATGATTTGGGAAAGCTGTTAATAATTGGCCTATGCTGTCTATTTATCAACTGAATAATTTTAAAGAAATGGATTTTTAAATGCAGAAAAGGGACCTTACTTGTCCTGTGGCCAATGGCTGTCCGCCATTCCTCTGTACTGGCATTGAAGTCATGCGGACTACTGGAACATATTGAGTCCGCCATCCAAATACCATATACGGTGATTTTATTATTTAACCTACCTCTCTCAAAAAATTTATGTCTCCTAGCTCATATAATGTGTGTGTGTGTCTGTGTGTGTGCCTATCTTGTGAGTGATTAGAAGATTCTACACTTTATTGGCTTTTCATTAGTAACTATGCTACTGTAATAATGGTAACTAGTAATGACTCAAGTGTTACTACATACTTCGATGGGAATTACTGATTATTTGGATCCGTATTCTAAAGTGAAGATCATGGTAACTAACTAGTAATGACTCAAGTGTTACTACTAATACCAACGCATCCTCATCCCAAGGCGTCATATTCTGACACTTTGCCAAAGCGTCTAAATCCAATGCACATGGAACCCTTTAGCGTCAATAGGCAAAATCGTCAGTATAGTACGTTTTTGTACGTTTGGCTATGCTGAAACGTATAGCCTAATATGGATGTATTTGCAACATTTAAACGTAACATTATTACGATTTTACAGCCACAAAATGTTAACTATTTACGTTTATTTCATATCATAAAGATATCTGTATACTTTTACCATTTTAAAGATAAATTTAACAAGATCCCTTGGAATTACTATTTGGATCCGTAAAGTGAAGATCATGGTAACTATTTACTATAGTAATGACTCAAGTGTTACTACATAGGCTACTTCTAAAGAAATTTTCTAAAAGTAGCCTATACTATTTTAAAGTTCACCAAAAATCAAAAAAAAATTCAGTAGGCCTAGTTATCTGGGAAGCATTAAAAAAAAATTGTTAATAGTGAAGTACCACTTTCATCTGTGCACTATTACTTACTAATTTGTAAATCAGTGTTTCTTTTTAGTTAATAGTAGTTAGAATGTTAATACACTTTTTCAGTAGTTCTCTGGGAAGCATTAAAAAAATAGTACTTTATTGATTAGTTAATAGTGAACTAACACTTTCATGTGTGCGCTATTACTTACTAATTCGTTAATCAGAGTTTCTTAGTAGTTACTAGATTGTTAATAAACTTTTTCAGTAGTTCTCTGGGAAGCATTTAAAAAAATAGTAGTTATTGATTAGTTAATAGTGAACTACCACTTTCATCTGTGCGCTATTACTTACTAGTTCGTTAATCAGAGTTTCTTGTTAGTTAATAGTAGTTACTAGATTGTTAATATTGTGTTACTCATTGGTTCTTGTGTAGTTATACATTAACGAAGGATCCGTATTCTAAAGTGTTACCCAATAGACTAAGGGACATTTATAACACAGTATGTTAACTTCAAACTCAACCTCAAATTACTCAATGCACATTCCTGGCCAATGTGTGCACAATTTATTAGTGCACATTACTTTTTAATTTCATATAAATATATAAAACATGCCAATATGTTTTAAGCATCAAAATAAAATGTATAACTAACTGGCTCAAACTTAACCTCAGAACTGACCGAAATATGAGTGGGTATTTATTATATATAATACATACAAATGTATTGAAGTAAAGAGTACATTTACTTATTGAAAAATATAGGTTTCATTTCTGGGTAACACTTTATTTAACACTTTAACACTTTACTTATTTACTATAAGTAATTTTGCAACTACATGTCAACTTAATCTAAAACCCTACCAGTCATTTAATACTCAAATAACACTCTAATAAGAGTTAGTAGACATGTAGGAGCAACGTTACTTATAGTCAACATAATGTGTTAAAGGGACCATCAAAATAAAGTGAAACCGGTTTCTGAAATAAACATTTAAGCTGCTTGATTTCTAAGGGTCTTAATGAACTAGGAAGATAATTGAAACACAAAGTATTTCAAAAGAACATATTGTTCTAGTGATTTATCAATGCGTTTTAGTGGTTAACATGTATATATTAGACAATCGAATCTGAACATCTAGTTGGGGTTTTAAATAGGAAATCTAATCATCACTGCCATTCTGAGCACAGCTTTAAATGGACTCCAGTTTCGGATCATCTTGCAGTCAATGAAATGAGCTGATTTAATTGGCTGTGAATTAACTGGCAACACAATCTGCCAATTGTAAGGTTTCTCTCTTTCCATCTCAGCAATCCAACCAAAGTGCCCTTTGGACAAGTCAGTCCCCTTCCCAGCCGTCTTGCCAGCAGATACAGTACCAAATGTAAAACAGTGAACCTAAGCACTGCACCAAACCAATGAGCTTTGAGATGAATCACAACAGTACTACATTTGATTTGATCAAATACTTGAAAATCACAATAAAATACATATGTACTGTCAATTGGGGTGTAACGATACCCTCATGTCACGATTCAACACATATCACGATGCTGAACTCACGATATTACAAGACATATGGTAAAATGTTAACTAAAAATGTATTGTTGATTAAAATGTTAAATGTGGGATTACATTGTGTGTGGAAATTAATAGGCTTGGACTTGGTGCTGGTGACCCAATGCACAGGACAATGGTGACACCAGAATAAAAATATTCATGATTCTGAAGGTGAAAATACAGAATTATATCAGAATTATGCTTGCGCTCTATCACTGACTAGATATATTTGAAATAGTGTAGGCCACTTTTTACTGGTAACATGAGACATTTAGCATTATCAGGACCCACGCATATTCCCCCATTGCTTTATTATACATTATATTCAACATTATATATAGTAGTTTAATGTAGTACTGACACTGACACTCTGTAAACTCGCACATAATTTTCATTTTGGGTGAACTATAAACAATACATATTGTCACCATCCACGATACATATTGATGCATTTTTGTATTGCGATATATTGCGATATATAATTTATACGACCTCACTCATACGTTTTCGGATGATTTGTTTAGACCCCAGTGATGGGTAAGTTTAGGGGTGGAGTTTGGCGTGGTCCTTACTGGTGACTTTAAAAAAAAATTTGCACGATTCAAATCTTACAAATTAGCCACCGCGTAAAATATTTATGAATTACCGTGATATCAGGCTAGAACTGTGTAGCCTACTGTCTTTTATGGTGTAAGGAACTGCTCATCATTTTATCAAATCAATTTCTCTATGGAGAAAATTGAGGCATGCAAAAAAAAGGGTGATTAGGTACTAATAGCATCACCAAAGGAATAAAAAAATAAAAAAAAGTCTGCCATAAAAAAGATAGCCCGCCCCAACCAAGTTTTGTTGCATTTCGTTTAGCACCATAGTGCAATTTTTTTTTAGAGCTATATTTGTTTTAGAGCCTGCATCATCATTAATATACATCGAAGATGTGATATTAACGTGCAATGCACATTCCTGCCATTGTGGTACCTGCTGGGGAATGAAAAACACAAAAAAAGACAAGGCACAGGACAGTTATACTAATATCACAGCACCTTTTCCGAGTCAGAGCAGATAAAGCAGACAGCGCTCTTAATTACCTGACCGTTTGTTTGGTGTACACCGCTCTGACATTCCCACAGATACAGCTAAACTAAGCTCCCCAACATGACCTTTGCGAAGCTGTCAGCCCTCTAAACACTAATAAAAAAATGAGAGTACTTCCCAAACACAAATTCATGCCAGGGTGAGTCTGGGGAGTGATGACATGAGAGTGGTGCATTAGAAATCATATAAGAGCAGCGTGTTTCACTGTACACCATCTGCTATACAAGAGTCCCAGTAGGGTTATTTCGAGCATCTTCAGAAAGTGGGGTATAGCTTTCTGTCTTCTGGAAACTCAGAAATCTGTATCAAGTCAACGGCTGCCAGCAGTTCCCAAATTATCAGCTGCCCCAAAATGGTGTGCCAGTTTTATGCAAGCTGGTAATGAAGTTTAAAGAAAATACCATATGATAAGAGAAGCCGTTTTATTTCTGTGTTGGCATATTTCTTATTAAAAGGGATTGTTATTTTTTTTTTTATATAGCCAATTAGCTTTTGTTTGTTTATAGTTACCCAAAAGAGAAAAGACTGTTCATTTTAAATGTGAATACCATTCAAAGGCTTTTGGTAATGTAAGGATTTTGGTTATGTTCATGTGTCACATGATTGTTCAGAAATCATTCTGCTGATTTGATGCCATTCATAATATTAGCAATGTTTAAAACAGTTGTGCTGCTTACTGTTTTTTGTGGAAACCATGATACTAATTTTCAGGATTCTTTGGTGTATAGAAAGTAGTTTTGCCCCCTAATGTAAATAAAATAATTTGAAAACATTATACATGTATTTACTGTAACATTTGATCAGTTTAAAGAGACCTTGCAGTATAAGTATTAATTAAAAAAAAAAACAACAACAACAAAACAAACTATTGACCCCAAACTTTTGAATGGTAACTAAATGCATATAAGTAGATACTTGCTAAAAGGTGTCATTTTGCCAACTTTTATGAGTAATATTACCCTATAGATTATAATGTACTTTGACTAAAACATACAATATACTGTATGCCTTAGTATATTAATATCACATTTGGTTTATATACATTTTGCCCCAGTATCTCTTATAAGGTGATATTATATTTGATCAAGTTTCCAGTTGTCTGGGATAACTGATCTGATTTATGTTACCTCTTTATGAAGCTGCATTTTTATTATCAATCATGCAGAACTAATGTTAGACAAATATTTTTTTTTTTAATGTAAACCCATTTGACACAAATGCAAACACGTATTTGTTTCCTAAGTGCACCAAATCAAAGGCTTTTATAGGATACAGCAGATTACCTTCAAAAAGTGCCTCCCTTCCTAACTGACTATTGATTTGTGACTAAGAGAGCTCATTATGCTCAAGCGTAAGGCACTAATCTTTTGAGTTTTTTTTGACTGCCCTTTTCAAGATGAATGTCAGATGCAAAGACAATTTAACAAGCTCAACTTCAATGAGGCAAAGAAATCAGTTTTAAAAGAATAGACAAAACATTATTCTATCATTTATTCTACCTCATGTCTTTGTAAAATATGATTGACTGTTCACAAAAGCTGCTTTTCTGAAGAATGCAGGTGGCTCTTCATGCAAAAAAAGTAAATGGGAACTAATGGTGGCAAGCTCCAAAGTAAAAAAAAAAAAAAAAAAAAAATCATTCAAAAAGTCAAAAAAAATATAATTCAAGCTATTGTGAGTTTTCTAAGCCATAGCTTTTGTGAATTGAACAGACTGAAATGTGCCCTCCACTGTAGCTCACAAAAGAAAAATGTCGCTTGTACACATATGATTGCATTATTAGTTTGTGGGTGTCTTATGACCAAATATCATTGACGCCAATCTTAACCTCACCTCACGGTTTGACACCAAGAGTGAAGGGTTTGTGATACAGCACATGGACCACGCTGTATTCTCATATTTGAGTTTGACACTCACAATTTACGAGCTGCCAGCATATCCCAAACCGTAGAAATTTACCTTTTGCATTTTATAGAAAGAAGGCACAGAAACAGCTAATAATTTCACAATTCTTCAGTTCAGTTCTGATTGTAACGTCTCTGCTTACTGCTTACTTTACTAATGATGTTGGATTGGTAAAATGATCATTTGATTCAGATTCAGAGTGATATTAAAGCTCCAAACTTGTGGGTTTTTTTTGTTTTTTTGTGTGTGTGTGTGTGTGTGTGTTTTTTTTTTTTTAAATACACAAGTAAAAAGAAAAATTACCTAAGTGTGTGAAATGTTTCTTTGTTCCTATAAAGCATAGAGCTGTGCGGACATCTAGTTCCCTCTTTTACATTTGCTTCATTTTATCCTGCATCTGAGCCCAAATTGTACATTTTCCCAAAAGCTTCTCTCACACATTTCTCATTTATGAGAACCTATTTCTATAGCGTACCTGGCACACGCACAAACTTAAAACGAATTCTGATTAAATGTCCTCCTGCAGACCTGGGATTCAATTCAAAGCAGCTAATTTGCAACCAATGTAGAATTCAAACCATTCAGTTCAGTATGTACTCTAGTTTCTCAAAGACACACAGGTGTAATTTTTGTCAAATAAAATAAAGATCTGGTATTTCAAAGATGAGTATTAGTGCATCATTAGTAGGGTGACCACCCGTCCCGCGTAGCGCGTGCGCGCACAGCGTTTGAAGCCCAATTCATGCGTCCCGCAAATTGAGACCGTGTCACGCATAATCAATGCTTGCTCAAAAAAAAAAGTTGGTCGCTCTATAGATGGGTTTCCGTTTCTCTAATTACCCATTATCCTCTGCGGCGCGCCGCCATGTTGTGTGTCAAAGCTGTCATCAAAGCCAGTCTGTCATGCTCATGTTTACCTGATGTTTACCGCCTTTTCATTTACCCAAGTATTTTTGACTCTTTTGTGATGAGGTAATTTTTTTGTACGTGTTTTAAATCTGTGTGTTATTCGTTCAATCAAATTTTTGATTTCTTATTTGATCGGTGAATAATGTACATGAACTGCTGCGCTTGTGACAGGACCTATTTTTTTACAGTCTATGGACGGACGCATGCTGAAAGAACGAGCAGAAAGAGAGAGAGAGCCGGTCGCGCGCGCGCACTCCCTCTCTCTTTGGAGCTAGGCGAAAGTGTAAACAAGACTTCACCGTCTCCAAACTAAGCGCTGTCTTGCTCTCACTCCCTCGTGGAAAAGTTAGTCTGGAGCCCTGCATTGACGGTTCACATCGCTGTAGCCAGGCGGCTGATATCTGCACAGCCCTATTATACGGTACATTTAGACTCCGTGTCAAGACAACACCATCTGGGTAAAAAACAACAACAACAACACAACGCTCCGAACTAATTTAGTGTAGGAGAGAGATGGAGAGCAGAAGCACGGAGCGATGTGCTCCAGGTGTAAGTTAGCCTCTGCCTCTGGCTCGACCAGCTGATGTGGCCACAGAGAAAGTGATGAAGGTGGACAATCGTCAGAGTGTTGTTTTGCCCAGCCAACACCTCTCAAGGGCTGTGTCGATAGTAGCCGCCTGGGTACAGCGATTTGACAGCCGATGAGAGCTAACGTTAGCGCATTTAGCTAGCCCATCTTGGAAATGATTAGATAAAGTGTCACATCTCCAGAGCACAAAAACCTCTAAATGTTCACAAGAGCAGCACTGAACATTAACTCCAGCCAAACGGAAAATAATCGCATGATTTTCATGTTCAGAATAATGCCCAGTTTAATTATTATCATGCTCCGTAACACAAACGCTTGAGCCACTTGACACACAAGATGGCGCCGTAAGGAGTTGCGGGAGAAATGTGACGTCATCGGAAACCCATCTATATCCTCGAGCCCCAGGCAGCCAAACGAACATTACTTGACAGTTCAGCAAGCTACTGTTGCCACACCTACGTGACCCACCCGTCAGTTGAACTGCTGACTAGGTTGTTGTCAACTTTTTCGTTGTTGTCATGACAGCGCACGCACGTGCACACCAGACATACTGGGAAGGAACTTTTAGATGCGCGCTTTCCAATTCGAAAAATGGAGATACTGAAGTCTGAGGCACCGGCGCACCGCACCGCCATCATCAATTAAAAAGAGGGGTTTAAGGGTAGCAGTTTGAAATTGAATAAATAATAAACATAGCAGTTTGAACTCTTCTCCACTTTATTATACCCCACATATCAGATCACTTACTCCAAAAACCCGTGACACTCCAGTACCAAGTGCGCGCGACCCATTCCTATCTACGGCAAGCCCCGAGGGGAAAAATACATTGCATACACACATACAACGAGCGCCAGTACAACCGGTATTATAGTAACAGACTTTGTTGGATTCTGTCATGTACAATCCAGCAAAGTCTGTTACAATAATAATAATAAAAAAGATTTTGAGGACAGTTACACTGTATTGAGACAGTAATATTAATAGTAATATTAATATTTTTACAGTTTTTAACAATAATTGCCATTGTTGAACCCTTGCTCTTATTATATTTCTGATTTCTCAGTTTTGTCATTATTTGAGCAAATCATTTATTTTATATGTTTTGAGACAGTTTGTTTAAGAAGTTTCAAAGAATTAGTAAAAGAGTAAAGTAAAAGTTACAACTTTTTTAAGTAGGCATTTATTTTTTATTAAGTATTTATTTTGTATTAATACATAACCTCACTGTATTCATTTATAATGCATCATTATTGCGTAACATTTGTGTCAATAATCGTCAAGCACAGGTGACTCCGCGTAGTGGGCCCCCAAATCAAATTCTGCTTAGGGCCCCAAAAGGCTCGGGCCGGCTCTGGTTGAGGGGGATACCGAGAGGGGCTTCTTTTTTCTTTTTTTTAACTGTTCCTGAGGTGTTGAGCAACTACAATTCCTGTTAATCCTATAATTTTATATTATAATTTATTTAAAGTGAATAAATTGTAATGAAAAAATAAATAAAACTAAATAGCTAAAGTAAATCGTAAGTGGAAGTGCATCGGTCAATTCACTAATGTTCAAAATATTATGAATCTTTATTTAGAAAAAAATACACATTGGTTGGCCTATTCATGAGCATACATCAGCAATTACACATGTTTAGGTGGTATGTGCTAGAAATGGGTAAACCACTATCAGTGAGTCTGCCCGTGGGGTGGTGGCACCGCCGCGCCAGGCAGTGTCCCACATTGTCCCTCAGAAACATACCCCTTGTCCCCCCTTGGGCTTATTAGCAGGTGGTCACCCTAATCATTAGAGCATCATGATTGTCTGGCTTGTGACATCTGTAAACGTAGAGTACAACAGGACTAAAAAGACATTTTCTTTGTAATAATGATAAATATTATTAATATTATTATGATTAATAATAATGATAGTGGCATATTGTATGCCATTGTGATTGTTGATTTTTACTGAACATACTATAACACTTTTTGTGGTTAAACAGGCAAGGGGGGCCTTTTGCTCAGATGATGATTTTCACTTATAATCATTCCAAGGTATGCCAACAAATGAAAAAGTTAGCCAGCTATTTATTATCACATCAATTACTGTACCTTTAGCCAAAAAAAATGTCAAAACGGAAAATCATTAACAATACCTTTGTCTCAAAATATATTTGGTCTTTTTAACGATTCTCATTTGCTAGAATTATTATTATTTTTTAAATCCGCCCACGTATGCTTCAGAGATGAGCCTAAGTTCCCAGTGCAACGTGGATGTTCAGAAAAGTGCTGTTATACTGTACGAGAAGAAAATAATTTTTTTTTTTTTTTTTTTTTTTTACCACAGTTCACCCCACTGTACCCTACCATTATTCAATTTCAAAAGTTTTTGTACTGTAAAAAACGCACATGGTTTTATTTTTGCAATTTCTAACTTGCAATTACAATAGTCCCTAATTACAAAAAACATCTCTCAGCACGATCCTTCAGTTGTAAGTGGAATGACTACGAGGCACATTCACTTTGAATAGTTTCCAAGAGAAACCATTGAAATTCCAGCCCATCTGTTTGCTAGAGTAGCTAAAACAAATGATGATGGCTGAGTGCATGTGTGTTACTATCCTCTGACCTCTTTGAGGAGGTAATGCTATGATGCTAATGGCAGATGGAGGACGAACACATGCCGTTAAAAGCTGCGGATGTTCAGTTTGAGCTTTTCGCCATGTTCGCTTTGAAACTCGGCAACCCGCGATAGCAGGAAACAAGAGTCCAACAAGTTTTTCCACTTAGCCGATTTGCTCACTTAGACACATAGTCGGTTCCCATCTGGGAGAGACCACACAGCAGAGAAACATCGTCTGAAGTGAATTAGACATATTACAGACAAGCTCAGCTCGCATGACTGAAATATTGCAGTGAGATTTGGAGGCAAAAGACATGATGTATATCTCCCGGATATGTTAAGCTGGTGACCAGCTCACCTGTCACTGACGTCTCTCAGAGAAGGTTGTTAAAACCCATCTCAGGATAGAGTGAGGGAGAGTCGGAGAGCATGTTGAAGGACAGGGGTTGACCTCTCTGGCTTTTTCTTCTTTCTGACTGGAGCCTCCATCCAGCTTGAGAAGTAACTCTAATGAGCAGAGCCCATCACTGCAGATGCCAGCTGCCTCTTTCAAACACCGTCGCGCTCGCAATTTCTTTCTCTCTCCCTCGCTGTCAGTCTTCCTTGACGGAACCACACGCCTCCAGGTTGGGCCCTGATCTCTATTATGGTCCTCCCATCTGCCACAGGGTGTCACGGGGCCCAAACTCAACCACAGGGCCCTTGTCAGGACCAGGCAATGAGGGACGTGAAGTAAAAGAAAGAAAAAAAAAGGATGCAGCACAGAGGATGGATGGAGGGCTGCGGAGTGACTGCCTCCCTCATCACTGGTTTCTCTTGTTCTCCTTCGTTCTCTGGCCTCCTGTCAGTATCGGCGACAAGAGCCACTCTCATAAAAACTTAATGAAGCGTCTTGGTAAAGAAGCGAGAGCCAGAACTCACATATTGAAGGCCTGTGTGAAGTTTTGGGAGGGACTGGTTATGCCTGACATCCACAGCTATCATTTTAAAACTCCAGCTGAGATCTATTGGGAGAAAAATGAGGTGCAGGAAAATTTAGAAAAGAAGAGAAGCAAGTTGACATTTCTCATGGCAAACAGGGAATGAAACGGGTCGTTCTAACCGTAAATGCACGGTAGGAGATCATTTACTTCTTTTCCACTGACAGGGTGCAGATACTCAAACTGCATGACCACTTTCTGCGCTCTCACAGAAGAAAAGGCAGCTGTCTTAAACCAAGACCCAGTAACATCGAAATCAGGAGCATGAGAATTTCCTCCTCAAGTGGTCAAGGTTTGGCTAGTTAGCATGATACAGTTAGTCCCTGCTGGTAGACACTGTAACCCAGTGGCGGTTCTACATTGAATTACACCCTTGGCAAGAGACCCCCTATCATTCCCCCTTCACCCCTACCCCCTCCCTATAATTTTTTTGATAAAATATTATAGGCTTATCAATTTGCATATTATAGGCTACTGTAAAAACACATAATTATAGTAGTTGATCATAACTAGAGATGAAATGGTATGAAAATTTCATTTCATGAATATAGTGACCAAAATGGTCACGATTAATATGTGAACGGCCTCTTGGCGAGCTTCCTCCAATCAGGAGACCGACTGGACACAGCTTCTGTGCATGGCACCTTCTCAGCAAGCAGGGGTGCCATTGCCAATAATTTAATTGAAATGATAGAAAAATAAAAAACCGCTTCGCAGCGCAGAATATATATTTTTTTTTAACTGCTCGTGCCACCCCCCCATGTGACATCAAAAAAAAAAAATGCCGCTCCGGGCGACTGCCCGGTTCACCCGTGCCTAAAACCGCAACTGCTGTAACCATACCATTCTACACCAAAATCTTTTTTAAATACCTTTCCCATCTTCATATAAGTGGACAAGTGGCTGACGAAGCACGAGCTCCAGTACAAACATCAGCACCATTTCAGTGGAAAACGTACTGGGGCTAAATATGAGTGGCTCAATGTGCATTAAAACTAAAACTAAAACCAGAACCAAAATATAGCATTTAAATACAAGTGAATACGGGCATCACAACATTATAATGCAAAGTCAAGTCACCTTTATTTATATTGCACTTTATACACAGATTGCTTTAGAGTGATAACAGGACAATTATGTTGTTCAGCTGAAGTCAGTTCATATATATATATATATGAAGAGTTCAGATGCAAAAGCCTCTAAGTGCCATTTGAAATTTTCTTCTAGAATGATAATTTTTACCAAGCTTGTATATTTAAGTAAGCAACTTAAATGACAATTAATAGGTAATCTTCATTGCCATTTAAGTGAAATTACTGAACTTAAATATACAAGCTTGATAAAAATTATCATTCTAGAAGAAAATTTCAAATGGCACTTAGAGGCTTTTGCATCTGAACTCTTCATATATACAAATGGATGGATGTTCATGTTAATAATACTAAATATTACATTCAATAGGGTTAATAAATTAGTGCTTTTAAGGATGGATGAATGGATGGAAATAACCAATATGGTATAAATATAAATATAAATGCATGCCTAATAAAAAGTATTATGATTATGTATGTATGCAAGAAGAAGAAAGTGGATCATATCCTTCTTTGGCAACTTCCAGCAATTGGTTTTGAGCACAAAAATAACCTCCTAAGGTGCTAGTATATGCTATCCAACATCATCCTCTTCCCCCCCTCTATCTTTATTGTATTTCTCCCTCCACAAACTTGATGTCGTAATTCAGACAACTTCAAATATCTGTCTAGCTGTAAAAACAAAATCATCTTTCTGTGTATTCGAAAACCAAAAGATAGAGACAAAGACATACACCATTCCACCAAAATATTGTCTTAGAGGGGTTCCTCTAGTTTGACATGGCAAATATTTGATATCTCTCAGAATTTAGCAAACAGGATTCAGACTTCATTTGGGTTTTTATTTATTTTTTAAAGAAAGTGGTGTACTTTTATGACAAAGATTATTGTGCTGTCTATCATGACCTGAATCTCTCACAGTCTTCATACCAAGCTTCTAACTTGTCACTTTAACTAGCTCGCTCAATAAAAAAATTCACACAGAGGATGGTTCCTGCAAGACTGAAAGTCTTATTCACTCATTACAGTGTTACTCAATGTTCCTTTGCTCAAAAATTTATTTGGGGTGTGTGTGAGTGAAAGAGAGAGGTCTTATGGGGATAAAATGTCCCCACAAAGATGGCAATATCCAAAATCATTGTCTTTGTGGGGACATTTGTGGTCCCCTTGAGGAAAGATACCTTATAAATCATACTAAGCAATGTTTTTTGAAAATGTAAAAATGCAGATAGTTTTCTGTGATGGGTAGGTTTATGGTTATAGGATAGAATACAGTTTATACATACAATAATATGTATGTCCCCATAAAACATGAAACCCCCAATGTGTGTGTGTGTGTGTGTGTAAAGAGCATTGATTATAATTAAATATGTACTACTAAATAATGATTATATTCTTATCCACATTGTGTGAACAGAACAGTGTATTATTAAGCATATACAATATTAATAACTGAAGAAAATGTAATTTTATGCAAGTGATCAGTACACGTATTACAGGAACAAAGCCCCTGGAGCAACCTGGGGTTAGACACATTGCTCAAGGGCGCTAACTTTATCAACTACGCTGTATGCATGAAGCTCTTCATTAATATACTCCAACTAGTATGTCATTTAACTTTCTTGGGTATACTCATTTAGTTTTAGAAGGAATAATCATCACCAGTGTTATTTTAGTTATAGTTTATATACTAATATAGTTTTTGTTAATATTTAGAATTTTATATCATTTTTATATTTTCCATTTCCATTATAATCTTACATGTTTTGTCATTTTGTTGTGTATTTCAGTTAGTGTTTATACTAAGTAATGCTTGTCAGTCTGTTTAATTCTTTATTTATTTAAGGCTTTGGTTTTAGTTTTAGTTTACTGTAATAACCCTGACTCATTCAGACATTGGATCAAGTGGAAACCCAACACTATCAATTATCATATTAAAATCAATACTTTTCAAATATATATATATATATATATATATATATATATATATATATATATATATATATATATATATATGAATAGACAGTCCATTAACTGCATATTTCAAACAATATATTTACATTATTTAAATTGATATTTTAAATTAGCACTGCATTTTACTACCAGTTAAAAAGTAACTGTTTTAATAGTAATAATAATAACAACAATTATGAATTTCATAATCTAAATCACGAGACAATTTATTTAAATTGAGAACACACTCCATATATAAGGACGTGGACGTGAAACTGAAGGGCAGTCTTGGATTGAGCTTGAAGGTCTTCACACGGGTTGATTTGTGGGCGAGGGACGTGTCAATAGGTCTCAGAGGTTACACTTCTCTGTGGCTGGTGGATTACAGTCTAATACAGCCTGTCACAATGGAGCACCGAGAGCACAACACACACTGATTAATGCTCAGACTGTTGAGAAGTCTCCTAATAAACCACATTTAGGCATCACTTGAATATTTGACCATGTTATAAATGACAAACAGCATTAGGCTACATTTGATTGTGTTTTATTTGTGTTAAAATTGCAATTAATTAAAACTGAATAAATAGAGGAATGCCATTTTATTTATATGACATCAAAAACAACATTAGCTGGGTTTTCATTCACATAATTGCATGCAAATTGTAGTGTATTACATTAAATATGCTAGATGGAAACACCAAGCAGCGCATAGAATCTGTATTTACTTGTTTATTTAGGTAAGAAAACATGCACATAAACTAGGATGGAAACACATTTACCATAATTTATTTTATTACTGATACTTTGTACCAGTTTTTCAGGAAGTGAAGATTTTGGGCTGGAAACTGTTTTATTTGCAAAGGTTTTTTTGTGCAATATTCAAAATTCTCCTAAGTTTAATTGATAACATTAGATGGAAACATAGATACAGATAATATTTATAATTCCATGTGTGCACTGAATTCCAATTATATCATAGAAACTACTGAGCTAAAGCATACTTGAATGCACATTTTGGAAATGAAGAAATATCAAATATGCATTTATTATAGATAAAACTAAGTTCCAATGCATAGTCTTTCTGTTCAGAAACCATCTCAACTCAAGGTCAATATGATCTAGTTATTATATCCATATAGCTTGAATGCAATGTGTTGCTTCGGATAAAAAGTATCTGTCAAATGCATAAATGTTACAAGCATGGCTTAGAGAGAGTTTTGAGTCTTCTGTGAACTAATGGCAAATAATGCGGAGTAATTAGGATTGTGTTAATGCTATGTAATAATTATTGTATTTTGAGATGAAAACACAACGTTCTACTCTGAGCTGTACATCTGCAGCGGTCAGGTAGTATGCTGGTCACATTGTACATATAGCTCTCAGATTTCCCAGCTTACAAGTTGTAATTACGATCTCTACAAGGACATGAATGATTTTTACAAATTCAAATCTCGCAATTACGACATGGCGCGAACACACACCTTTAGTCTTAATGTTCTGCACTATTATTTTATATTGTCTATACGAACACTGACATGCTGACGACACTATCAGATTATTAATATCTTGTCAATTATTTTGGTACTAAGTGTCTTAAAGGGGTCATGACAAGGTTTTTTGTTTAGTTTTATTATGTTCACTTAGGTGCACTTATAGTATTACTATAGTTTTTTGTACAAAAAAAAACTTTAAAAATGTAGTGATCTATGACCTTTTCCCACCCTGTTTCTCACCTCTGATTCAAACAGTCTGTTTTTGAGGTATTTCCCCTTTAAGAGTTCAGTGTTCATGCCCACTGTTATGATTGGCTAACATCAGTCCTGCTTATGCATAAATTATTAACGTTAATCATTTTGTATCACATGTAGGCTACCAACGCATTCTCATCCCAAGGCGTAATATTCTGACACTTTGACAAAGCGTCTATATCGAACGCGCATGGCACCCTTTAGCGTCAATATAACACGCAGAGAGATGGGTAGGTTTAGGTATGGTGTAGGGTTAGGGTTAGACCGCTAGGAGGCGCCTTCTGACCCATATATTTCGGCGTCTCATATTGACGCTAAAGGGTGCCATGCGCGTTCGATATAGACGCTTTGGCAAAAGCGTCATTATATTACGCCTTGGGATGAGAACGGGCTGAGGCTACACAATGCTCCACCACGTGAAACTTCGGTCTTCCAATCTTTTACCATTGTGTCAATTCTCAGTTGATTTTGATTCATATGCGCGAGAGAGAGAGAGAGAGAGCAAGACAGTTTGAAGGCAGGTGCGCAGCCGGGGCTCTCTCTCTCTCTCTCTCTCTGCTCGTTCTTTCAGTAACATGCCCTGTCACACTCATCTGATCACTCACCATTCAAATAAAGCTTTGGCGGGCTGCATATGCTGCAAATAAACTACATCCGACTGCTTTCCCTGACGTCTGGATCGTTCGGCAGCGTATTCAAACACTCAAACAGGAACAGCACATCTGCGTGGCATCGCAGTCATCTTGTAAACAGACCCACTCGCTGCACGTCGACTGAACACCTGTGGGCGCGAGCCGCACGACAACGATGCAATGATGCGAAATGAGGCGTAGGTGTCCTGCGATGGAGGCGGTCATATGCAAACGCCTGGTACGTCACTTCGTACCGCGACGTCACTAAGTTCAAAGGATATAGAACGAGCTGTATTTAGAGCTTGATCAAATAAATGCTTGGTTTATAATGGGGAGGACGTCTTAAGCTATGAAACTTGCAGGAAGTTTTAATAGTACATAGATCTCTTATATACCAAAAGATCAAGGCAAAGTTTCTCATGTCATGACCCCTTTAAGAAACTTAGATTTTGAATTTGCCCCTAAACAACAAAACGGCTGTGTTTTGGTCGCTTCACATTTTGGTCAGAGGGCCTTGTTTTGTTTATATGAAGAAAAATCTAGCAGACCATGACTCCTGTGTAATAATTTGAATGAGCTTTTGCTATACTGATGTATTGTGGTACTAAATATTGATTTCCCAACACTTGACAAAATGAGCAGTGGTTGGTCACACTGCATGTTGATCAGACTTTATTGTCTCAATGGGAAGTTCTTGTTCTAAATAAACTGCAAAGTGGACCTGACAGTATGCTAGATCTTCTGTCTGAGAAAAGCAGCTGTTTAATTTCTATCTGCTAACAGGTTTCATGATGACAAATTCAACAGGTGTCCCACATCGATGCCACAGTGGCATCAATGTGTCTTTCTTAAAACGCAAGATCAGACGCTGCGTGGTTGTCAGCACTTGTTCTTTTGTTCAGCGGTTGTTGGTTACATTTGTGAAGGGAATAAACAGTCGGAAGATTCCTCTGTGGCGCTATGCTGCGATGTTCGCTGCGCTTTCATTTGTCGGTGAGAGCGGCGCAGGGCCGTTCAGCATTGATTAACATTAGGGAGCTGTTGCTTTACTTGAAGCTTCTACACCAGGGACACCAACAAGCAACACAACAAGCCTTCATTTAAAAAAAAAGAAAGGAAAATAATAACAACAAATATTCAGACGAGGAGTCTTTTCATTTCATTGTCATTGTATTCCCGTACGTTGCGGAGGTGGCCTGATCACATGCCTCAGGGGCTAAAGGGGATTTCTAGCTGATTTGGTGAAGTGGCAACCTGTATCCCATATCTCCCCATGGCAACCAGCCAGGACTACGAGGAGCGCGCTGAGATATTATAGGCTGGAAGATTAAAATGGCCCCTAGCTGTTGAGAGGGTGAGCGGGGTCCCCTCTCCCCTCACGCATGGAAGCAAATTAGCCAGCAGCAGCAGGGCGTGTGTGTGTGTGTGTGAAAGGCAGTGTTTACTTTACACTCACCTCTCCCACATATCTACAGAGAATAAGAGAAAGATGGAAAGTGTGTAAGAGAGCGAAAGCACAGCCAAGAGAATTTACTGCAGGCGAAAGCAAAGCTTTGTAAATAAACGCACATGAAACAGCATGCGGAAGGCCTTAATGTGACATAATTAATAGTGAAAGACTTTTGACTGATTGACTGATTTATGTATTGATAGATTCTAGTTTTCACACGAATAGCCATGCAATATCACTCTATATGAACAAGGCTGAATTAACATTGCTATTAACCTGGTCATCCAGTGAACGCTCAGTTTTGGTTGTCTATCAACTGCCAGAAAGGGTATTTTTTATGGCCCCAGAAAAAAATTATTTGTTCTTAGCATGTACAGGGCTTCGGAATTAGGAATCGTTTAAGTGACATTAATCTGCCGGCAGAATCAGGATCAGTGAACTCATATGTATTCCACACAAAGTTTTATTAACTAAATCGCGAACACATAAATAATCCAAACAAACTATCACACATACTTTGGAAATGGGAAAGTGGGAGTGATGTAAAAGAGTCATTTGACCACATGAAAACAACCATCAGCTTCTTATTTCAAAGCAGAGTCCTCAACCTGGGTTTGAGTTTTGCTTGAGTTGTTCATTATTTGCCATGGTTTTTGATTGCCCTCATGCGTCACTCATGTGTCTTGTTAATTATCTTGTTTAGCCCCCAGTGTTTCCTTGTGTATTTATACGTGACGTAATGTGCATTCAAAAATATGTTTTGCTTGCAGAATAATATGCATCTTTGAATTGTGCACAAGACCAATAATATTTATTGTAAATGGATTATTTTTTTTTTATTTCCTGTCCTTAATGCACAAATTATATGGTATGAATATGACAAATACAAACAAAGATAGAACAGGATGGGGAGAGAGAGAGAGAGCAAAAATTGATGCTTTATCATGCCGCTAAAGGTTGAGAACATTTTGACCAATGAGGATTTCAGAGAGGAGGGGCTGGTTGAGCTTTTGGGAATTCCATTCGTTGTATTCCCACATGATTTCAAAATGACAGTTCTTTCCACAGCCTCCAAATGCATCTTCTGCATTCATGTCAAACGTTCCGTCAGAGCTTTCTCTAGTGTGTAAACACCCAAACAGTTCTTCAGCACACATTTCCCTGGTGTAAGTTGATTGTCTAAATGATGTCTCCACATGTAATTGTGAGCTTGACTGATGTTCCTCATTCAGAAATAGACGAAATGTGCTCGTTCCTCATTATAATGACTCAGAATGCCAAAACAAATATATCCATAATTCATCAACATTTTTCAAGAGAGGATATAGGCAGCCAAAAGTTTTCAGGGACTCCCTGGCAGTCCTAACAAACAAACCAAAAAATGTGTTTACTAAATTTAGTTTACTCTATTATTAAGTCATTTTATTTTATAAATATAAGATAGGAATTCCAGTAGGAACGCTTGTTTCCCCCACTGAATAAAAAAGGAAATTGAGAGTAATAAAGTCAGAATTGGACATACCACACATTATACCACACTTATACCACACACTGTACTGTACTTTCCCAGGTCAAAGATGATGAAGAAGGCAGAATAGGTATTTCCCAATAACAGAGTAATACCGTACCTCACAGAACATCCCATACAAGTCAATGGAGTTGGACAAAAACTAAATCAGAAACAATCTTAAAACAGGCCTTTAAGTGTAAAATACCGAACTTGTCCTTTAATGAAAATGTTAACATGCAAAAAGCAATCGGTGATACTTAGGTTTAGGGTTAGGGGAGAGAAAATACTATAAAAACAATAGATGTCAATGCAGTAGAGGTCTAGTTACACACTGATATATACACTGTACACTCACAGGCCTCATTTAGATGCCTTAATGTCTGCCTCATTCTCAGTATCACATTAAACACATCAGCATGGAGCCATTATTCCATAATGAAACCTTCCAGTTATTTCACCTGATTTGATTTATTTCATGTCTGAGTGAGCCTCACATTTACCATGATGTTTTTCACATGGTTTCACTCCCCCTCTCTTGTTGTCTCGACTTGATTGATCAAAACATTTGATCGCTCTTTATGCTAACTATATAAAAGTAATTAAGCAAGGAATTTAGTGCCGCGCTATAACAAAATGGAATTATATAGCATGACGATGAGTTACAAACGACTAAACACAAACACAACAATTACTACAGCGAGGTCTTATTATTTCTAATAATGCTTGACATTTTCATCTCGAGATGTAGTTATGCTCTATATGTGTGGTTGGATTGTTAAATCGAAACACATTTGTCAGTGTTGTTATCAAATTCTTCAAATGCTTAAAGCATCACTTAGTGGCAACTGTACTCTCATGACAAACTTCTTATTTGAAAAATGACCTGGTTTATGTAGAAAAAAAAATCTTTTAAACTTCTGCTGGACATATATTTAAATATCCAAATCAATATAAGTCACTTGAAATAGAATATTAACATTTTATGAGCTGGTTCCACAAAGGATTCATTTGTAGACAAATGGGCTGCAAGTCAAACTCAAAAGAAAGGGATAAATTATAGTCTTGGTCATTTTCTTTGAGTCCTGGCTTTAAAAATATCCCTTCTGCTGTGGTACTAATGCATGATTCATGCAACTGTTGGAGTTTTAATCGCCATTAAGGGCATAATTTCTCCACTTCAGAGGTAACGCTTTTAATGACCTGGTCATATATTATTTGCGCCACTGAGTCGAAGTAGGCCTGTCTTTATCTACTTCTCTCTATCTACCAGAAGTGTTGCACCCCCTAAGATATATCAGCCAAGTGCATTTTTAATGCATCTTTCTCAAAAAGTTATTTACAATTTTTGGTGTAATTTTCACATTTTTATTATGTTTAAAAAATCCTTGACCGTTGGTTCATTTTGGTTCGTAATTTTTATTTTATTTGTATTTTTCTGAACAAAAACTGCATGAAGCTTGTTTCCACCACAGAATAAAAATAAAAAAGGTAATTGCAATGTTTTTTCTCTGACATTTTACTTCTTATGTAAACTCGCAATTGTGAGTTATTAAGTCAGAATTGTGAGATAACAAGTAAAGTCATATCATAATGATACATTTGAAAACGAATGTTTAATTACAGCAGACAACTAGTTGAAATAGCCTACATGGCTTATTATTAAGGAATTAATACATTATGACTTTGAATTAATAACAAATAATATAATCTATTAATCATAGAATATTTATTTGCTGATGCAGTAAGCATTAATAATGGTTTAGTTCTTCATGAATCAAACGTTAACACGTGATTATCTATGGATTATTTCAGCATGATTTAATGCATATTAATGCATCCATATTGTAGTGTAACCAAATTTTTATTAAAAAAAACATAATCATAATAAAAAAAAAAACTACAATGCTATCAATAGACTTTGGAAGACACAACACTGGTCTAGAGATTAACTAGAAATCTGATTAACTGATTATTGTCTGATTAACCGGCCTATTGGATATATATTATTAGTAATATATTTTCTCTAAGCAATATTCATTTAGAGATTTTCTGGAGTGATACATAATACATACATAACTTTGTATATTAATTGCTCAAATAAAATGTATACTTTTTATACTGTATTTACTCATATATATATATATATATATATATATATATATATACATATTAAAACAGGATTGTTTTTAACAAAAAAAAAACATAAAAAAAGGAAAAACTCAAAAATAAATAATGTTTTAATAATTGTCCTGCAAACTTTACAGTATAGTGTTGCTATATATCACTTACTATTTATCAATAAAGGTTAACGTATTAAATGTTGCTGTTAAGTCAAGTGAAGCCAAATAATCAAGGAACAACAACAAAAAAAAAATATATATATAGTATTATTACCGGTATTATTGTATAATAGTTAGGTCTTGCTAAGCAATCTGATCCATAACTGTGTCATTCAATTATCTTTGTTGCAAGATAGCAAGCAAGCAAATGGTGAGCGAATTATAGAAACTAAAACTTATACTGAACTGATGTGTCATTGTTTCTTTGACTTACATTTTAAAAACACACCCCCATCTGCCTTGTCTCTCGTCTCAATGTTGCTGTATGTGTTTGTGTAAAAAAACAAAAAAGCAATATTGCAATTTTGTTTGGTGCCACTAGTAACAGATGCTATATGCTTCACCTTTAATGATCATTATTAATGACCACATAGGACACAGTGGTTTCTCTGCAGTTTCAGGGGCTGTGCAGTGATTGGTTGACCTTTCCTTTCCTGATGTCATGAAAAGTGAGAATGGTTATTTAGCGCAAGTGAACACCCAGAGAGGGCTGAAATGAGAGAACGCTGGATACATTGATTCGGTCTCTGGAGGAAAGGCTGAGACATTTGATACCTGTCCTCTTCATGTCTCGCACAGTCTCTGGATTACGCTGCTCTGACTCACTTTCACTCTCGGTTAAAATCCAGGCCCACTGGGGATTAGGATTGATTACTTAATTGCTCCTCATAGGGTCTGTTACCTCTAGAGAGCAATTTGAGCGAAGCAAATAGAGTCCCGACTCGATTGGAATTGAGATGTAACTCAAAAAAGGAAATTCCAAAAGGAAGACAAAAAAAAGACGCCCATTTTCAAAATACTCACTGCATTTCAAAATACTATATTATGGACTGACCTGGATATCTTTTAATGAAATTTACCCAAATGTGTTTCAAAAACAAGTTGTTGATGATGCATATATTAGAAAATTAGTTTTTTTTAATTTTTTTTATGTGTTTGTAGATGGGTCACAGAATGAAAAAAAAACGGAATAAGTTGATTCAGTCTTAGTGCATCAGTAAATATGGATTGAATATTTCACACTGCCAAGTGAATCGCCATTGATGAGGCACAGAGGGAGGCTGAGACTGAATCCAGTTTCAAAAGCACATCTTTTTTTCTTTTCAGATGTTGAATCTGGCCCTCTGCTGAGGCTGCACTCATTCTAATGAAGGAGAGTCCTTGCGGCTTCCTCCCTGGAGCCATAATTGCAAGTTTGTGTCTGAGGTTGGTTGTTAAGACACATGCCTGACTAGACATATCAGTCATTTGTAAATACACTTAATTTATCAATCCTTTTAAAGATACATTTTCATTTTCTCACATTGTCATGATTCTGCCATCATGTTACTGATTTATTCCTAGTCTTGTGGCAGGATCGTGACAGAACCAATGTTTTGTGTGCAAACACATGGCCTTGTGTTTGGGCCATGTGCTTGCGTTGTCTCGTCACCTTACCCCGCCCCCTTGTTACCCTTGTTTAGTCTTCATTAATTAATCTGTGTCACCTGTTATGTCTTGATTAGTCTCCTTATTTAATCCCCTTGTGTTTGCTGTCCTGTGCCGGTACATTGTCTATCTTACCTTGTCTACTTTGTTAAACCTGCTGTGATCCTTATCTGTGAGATTATCTTACCTGTGAGTACGTATACCTGTTAGAGTTTTTGATCCTGTTTCTGTTGTTAGTTTTTAGTCTTGTCAAGTGTTAGTCTAGTTAGTCATCCTCTGCCTTGTCTTGTTTTACCCCATCGTGGGCATTATTTTCCCCTTTCTGTCAATAAATCGTGTGTGTAGTGTACTCTGTCTGTGTCTGGGTTCATCCGCCATCCCCCTCATAACAGAATGTACCGGCCACTACAGAACCCAGCAGACAGTGTGCCTGCTCCCGCAAGACTGCAATCATCAGACCCCGAACAATGGTGGCAGTCGGCCATCACCGACAGCCTGGAAGGCAAGCTTCCTTTCCCTCCTCAGGGTAAGCTAACATTGAGGAAGTATGCCCAGATCGTGGAGAAGAGAAGGGTGTTCTTGCCGGAGATGTTGGTCAATCGATATCTCGTCGCGGGTCTCAACGTCCCTCCTCCTCTCGCCGAAAGAGAGAGGCTGGTCAGTCTTCCGTTCCACCGTATGATGGACAGTCTGTCTCAGAGGGAGCTGCAGGAGGCTAGAAGGTCTGCATCTCCAGCTACTCTTCCTGTGATCCCTGAGGGTCGTCTGCTAGCTGTCGCTACACTTGGGGACCAACCCAGTCTCGCCGCGACTCCTGAGACGCCTTCCCCGCCCGACGGCCTTCTTGGTAAGCGTGGAAGGCACCCGTCGTGGGAGTCTGCATCGGAGTCTTCCTGCCCCGAGTCCTCCTTGCCTACAGGGAGTTCACCAGTTCCGGTAACGGTCCCGGCTGTACTTCCTCAACTGGTCACAAGCCCGGCTACGTCCTCTGCTCCGCGACCCAGGAAGAAGAAGAGGAAGAAGGGAGCCTCTTGTCCTCCGTCTCTGTCTTCCCCTGAGCCCGCTACTTCAAGCGCTGTCCATGAGCCCGCTCCGTCAAGCGCCGTCTATGAGCCCGCCTCAGCAAGCGCCGTCCCAGAGCCCGCCTCAGCAAGCGCCGTCCCAGAGCCCGCCTCAGCAAGCGCCGTCCCAGAGCCCGCCTCAGCAAGCGCCGTCCCAGAGCCCGCCTCAGCAAGCGCCGTCCCAGAGCCCGCCTCAGCAAGCGCCGTCCCAGAGCCCGCCTCAGCAAGCGCCGTCCCAGAGCCCGCCTCAGCAGGCGCCGTCCCAGAGCCCGCCTCAGCAGGCGCCGTCCCAGAGCCCGCCTCAGCAGGCGCCGTCCCAGAGCCCGCCTCAGCAGGCGCCGTCCCAGAGCCCGCCTCAGCAGGCGCCGTCCCAGAGCCCACCTCAGCAGGCGCCGTCCCAGAGCCCGCCTCAGCAGGCGCCGTCCCAGAGCCCGCCTCAGCAGGCGCTGTCCCAGAGCCCGCCTCAGCAAGCGCTGTCCCAGAGCCCGCCTCAGCAAGCGCTGTCCCAGAGCCCGCCTCAGCAAGCGCTGTCCCAGAGCCCGCCTCAGCAAGCGCTGTCCCAGAGCCCGCCTCAGCTAGCGCTGTCCCAGAGCCCGCCTCAGCAAGCGCTGCCTCAGAGCCCTCCACTGCGAGAGTTGCGGCTGATCTTGCCGCTAATGAGGTTCTTCAAGCTGTCTCGGCGTGTCAGGAGATGCCCGTCATAAAAGCGGCCAAGACCCTGTCAAAGTACCTGTCCCGTCTTGTCGCTATTCTTGAACCCCCTGTCTGTCCTGCCTTGTCCTCCGCATCCAAGCCTGTCCCTGTGAGCGCTGCACCCGAGCCGGTCGCCGTGAGCGCCGCACCCAGTCCTGCCCTGTCACCTGCCATGTCCCCTGCCAGGAGTCCCGTTTCCTCATCCTCTATGTCCTCCGTGTCTGAATCTGTTGCTGCTACCACAGATGCAGTATCCCCGCCTGTCTTCCCAGTCGCCCCTGTCTCCACCAGCCCCCGGACTGTTTCCCCGTTTGTCCCTGTCTCCACCAGCCCCCGGACTGTTTCCCCGTTTGTCCCTGTCTCCACCAGCCCCCGGACTGTTTCCCCGGTTGTCCCTGTCACCACCAGTTCCCGGACTGTTTTCCCAGTCTCCACCAAGCCCCGGACTGTTTCCCCCAAGACCTCTCCTCGTGTGTCTCCGTCTAAACCTGCCCAGAGTTCTCGTCCTCAGCCCTCATCCCATGGACCTAAGATCCCCAGTCCTCCCGTCCACCCTGGACCTCCCCCCATGAACTTTGTGTTTCCTCCACCCCCTCTGCCTTGCATGTTGTTCCTTATGTTTCACCCTAACCCTGTTATTGTTTATTCATGTATGCCTTTGTTGATGTTCACCATGTTTTGTTGGTTTTTGTCCATGTCTCGTTCAGTCTTGTCTTGTGCTTAGTGTCCCTTTGAGGAGCGTCTGGTAGCCGCTCCTTAAAGTGGGGGTTCTGTCATGATTCTGCCATCATGTTACTGATTTATTCCTAGTCTTGTGGCAGGATCGTGACAGAACCAATGTTTTGTGTGCAAACACATGGCCTTGTGTTTGGGCCATGTGCTTGCGTTGTCTCGTCACCTTACCCCGCCCCCTTGTTACCCTTGTTTAGTCTTCATTAATTAATCTGTGTCACCTGTTATGTCTTGATTAGTCTCCTTATTTAATCCCCTTGTGTTTGCTGTCCTGTGCCGGTACATTGTCTATCTTACCTTGTCTACTTTGTTAAACCTGCTGTGATCCTTATCTGTGAGATTATCTTACCTGTGAGTACGTATACCTGTTAGAGTTTTTGATCCTGTTTCTGTTGTTAGTTTTTAGTCTTGTCAAGTGTTAGTCTAGTTAGTCATCCTCTGCCTTGTCTTGTTTTACCCCATCGTGGGCATTATTTTCCCCTTTCTGTCAATAAATCGTGTGTGTAGTGTACTCTGTCTGTGTCTGGGTTCATCCGCCATCCCCCTCATAACACACATAGACAAAAGTTTTAGTAGTTGCCAATAAATAGGCCAACTGTAAATGAAAACAAATCTCCCTATAAGGTAAATTAAGTATATTCCATTGGAAATTAATTCAGGATGATCCCTGGCTGGCTGGATAACCTATTTCATGAAACATTTCTTAACTGTCCTTAGTTCAGTCGTTAAGACCCATATATGGTGAAATCTAAGAAATCCCTGCATGTGCGTTTGAGTAATATGACTGCCTCCACAAAAACTCTTTGAGCATTTGCCTTATTAGTTAGATTTAATGCCCTGATATTAACCAAGGATCTCTCTTTGCAATGTTTCAAAACCCTTTACAGGAACGCCTTCACAAACACATCAAAATCCTAGTCATCATGCACAGCTCCGACGGACCAGACAGACAGATCGCTATACTGTAAGCCTATATAGTTTTATTACACTGCAATTTCAATGTAGATCCAGAGTAAATTAGAACAAAAATATTATACATATATATATATATATATATATATATATATTTTTTTTTTTTTTTTTTTTTTTTTGTATTTTTTTTTTTATACATCCTATGTTCACGATAATTCCACAGACCTCATGTCAAAATCTGCTCTTAGGGTAGAGGATGGAATGACGGTGGTCGTCTGTGGGAGTCTGTGGGAATCAGCTGGCATTCTGAGGGGCCTAATTGGCATTCTCTGCCCATCACCTGTCATTACAGTCAAGTATATATTTTGGAGTCCATTTGTGTTTGTTTTTTGCCTGGAGCTGCCACCCCAATGGTAATCCAAATGCTATTACACATGGATGAGACCTGCACAGCACCACTGATAAACTTCTCAGTATGCAAATGTCAAGCAATTAAAGGAAGTGAAACAGCCTCCAAACTCTTTGCATTTATAAGTGCGATACTGGTGCCATTTTACAATCCAGTACCCCTTGTGTAAACCTCTATGCAGCACTTTGCATGATGAATCTTTAGTGCATTAATGCATTTAACCTGACACACTACAAGAAACTATAAAAAGAAAAGAAAAAAATACATACATACATGCATAAGAACTTATCTGATGGGCCCTGTGGATCTGTTTGAAGAAAGACAGTTCAAATCAAATTCTTATCTTTGCACACACAGTAAATACTTGATTTTAAAACGCTGCATTTAACCGTCCTTCTTAACCAGGCATTTTATGTTGTGGTATTATGCTGTGCATTTAAAAAAATTCAGTCAGCTTCCATTAAAACCGGATATTCCGGGTCTTGTCCAGACATCTGTGAATTAATCTGGGGCCTACTTTTGATGTAATATTGGAATATGATACACTTTAAAATATATGTTGAAACATTACATCTGTTAGAAGCAGTAATCTTTATTAATTTGAAATCTGTCAATATCATTGGACTTACAATTTAAAAAAGACCTCACTAAGCTTATACTCAGCCTCAGAAACAAACAGACATAAAAAGTCAAACCAATCACTGTCTGTATCAATCATCTGTAAGAAAAAAAAGAAAAAAGAAAAAAACTCGATTTTGATTGGGCAACTTACTAATACAATCCCAAACATGCACGTTTTACTGGATGTAGCACTCAGACTGTCAGCCTGTGCATGGTGGGTATTCTTTCTGAATGTTACATCATTACACCAGTAGGAGGAGAAAGAAAATATATTTGAGTGAGTCAATAAATCATTTACTCAACTGATGAGTTCAAACACTGATTGACAGGTACCAAACATGTGACTGATTCATCAGTAAGTCATTGAATTATTCACTCAACTGACTTGTTGAATCAGAAAATAATGATTCATTCAGCAACGGAACAAGACCTTGTCTGAATCCGAAAAAAGCCCCCAGAACCCTCATTCACTAATACCCTACGTTAGTCCTGTAATACTGTTCACTTAAAGGAGTAAAGGAAAAGGAGTGAGCGAATATATATATATATATATATATATAAACAAAAGCCAACAATAAAATGTATGGCTTGTGAAACTACATTTACCCTGTCGGTTACACTTTATTTTCGATAGTCACTTTAGACGTTCTACTAATTATAAGTAACTTTTCAACTACATGTCAACTAACTCTCATTAGAGTATTAGTATAGTAGACTGTCAGTAGACTGTTAGGTTATGGTCAGGTGTTAGGGTTCGAGTTAGGAGAATAAGTTCACTTGTAGTCGCCAAGTTTCTTATAGTCAGATGAATGTCTGTTGGGGGACCAACAAAATAAAGTGTTAGCAGATATTAAGCTGACAGTCTACTAATACTCTAATGACAGTTAGTTGAGATGTAGTTGAAATGTTACTTATAGTAGAATGTCTAAAGTGGACTATCGAAATAAACTGTTACCCAACTGTCTTTATTAGCTAACCGCTCATTGAGTTTAGGATGTTGAAAAAAAAAAAGACAGTTAACAATGCATTTGCTCAATTTCTTACACAAGAAAAGGTGAGGTCTATTGTGAAGTGTTGCTTAGGAGCAACAATAGCATTTAGCTGATGTACAAAAGACTGTGGATTTGATCTCTGCTACTCTGCTAAAGCAACTACACCACTGCCATGACCTGGATAAACGCCCACGTGTGGCTTTTTACTCCAGGGAAAGAGAGGTGAGGTCAAAGGAAGGGGAGTGTAATGGATCATCGGTAGATGTGCTTTCGCTCTGCTTGCTCATTCTTTTAGATCACACTCAAGCACTGGCGCTCTGCTCTCTGAGAGATGTTTACACTTGATAATTTTTTTGAATAACATTATGGTCATGAGTTCAATAACTGTCTTGAACTAGACTTCACACTAACATTCTAGTCAAAAATAATACAAATTACAGTCTGGAAGAACAAAAGAGGTTTGACAGCCCAATGCATTTTCCTCTTGCCTAATCTCAGCGTCAAGATCAAAGAACACAAATATATAAATAACTTTGATGGAGGGAAAAATACAATCAGGATAACATCTATTACATTTTTACAGCCCAGCACCTTTGAATATCATCATGCTTCTGTGTAATTACACTGAATAATATTTGGTGAAGAGTGTGTTGAGTTGCAAATTGCTTGAAGTTGCTCAGAATATTAATCAGCTACTAATACGGTGAAAATGGAATTTATGAAATCACTCCAACTGAATAAAGTCTTAATAGATTAAATTGCTCTGATCCAAACCTAGTGAGCTGCCTACAGAGAAAGCATTCTAAGTGCATTTTATTTCCAATCACACTGTTTTCTAAGAAAACTCATTCTGGCCAAATTCTAAAACAACATCACATGTATCCTTTAAAAATATAACAAGCTCGGTGTTAAAACAATTCCAAGAAAGTAGACACACCGAGATAAATGTTGAATACCCATTACTGTATATTTAAAAATACATACAGAAAAAAAACTGTTGAGAGTATTTAAAAACGTGTACAATACCGTACAATTCACAGTAGTTTCCAGGTTGAATGAACAATAGTGGCAGTAAAACACGAACAACTTTTATTCATTTTTACACAAATCATTATTACAGGGACAGATTATTGATTAAAGACTTATTTTTACACGGTTCTTTGCACAATACCATTTTATGACCTCAAAACACATTTACCATAATGCATGATTTGTAAACTAATATATTTGGACCTGCATCACATAACCAGCTCCATATGTATGGCTATTGATCGGTAGTTCACCTGGTACAGCATTGCACTTGCGGTGCAGAGAACTTGGGTACAAGTCCAATGAAACATGATTTGCCATAAAAGTACTCAAAGACTTGTAGAAGCAAGACCAATATACATACAACAGCCAACATAATACAACATTGTCAGATGCTAATTCATCTGTTTTGATGGCTTTTAGACTGTGGAATGTGGAATTCCCAATTGCTGGAATGTCGCCACAGGCAAGTGTTTCCAATGAGAGCTAGAAAGCCGCATTAGAAGGCAGCAGCCCATGTAGACAGTGAGGCAGCTCACTGAATGTTTGAAACTGAGCGGTTGTCTCAGGTTAATCTCACCACGTGACTACAGTGATAATCGGTTTGCCAATACTGGAATTTCCAACATACATGGAACAAGACAGTGATAATACTTTTATCCCTCGCCAATTTCCAGAGGGTTAATTGCAGTTCCATTGAGCAACATGGGTCTAAGTGCCTTGCTGAAGGGGAAAGTAATGGAAGAGGATTGTGAATAACCTTCCAGTCACTGGCGTATTTCCATACCTCAAACAGATATGTGCTTCTAACCACCACTCTTCCATTTGATTTCTAAGTCTACTCAGACCCCTAACCAATAATCATGCTTTCACTTGGACCTATGTCCACAAATCTGTTGCTCTCATGGAAGCAAATAGTACATCAAGAGTCACATTTATCCATTGACTTTGTTCCATTATCCAGTGCTTTTAGGTTTCAAGATCCCTCTGTATGATGCAGGTTAGTGAAGACGCTTTCACATGACTCACATCAGGGCTTCAATGCAAGTTGTAGTCTCAAAAGGAAAGGAGGGGAGGTTGGGAGGGTAGAGGGTGTCAAGGTTACTAGATAGAAATAATGCAAGAAATGTACATCAATGGTGAAAATGTGCTTTTGAGCTTCTCTGTCAATTGCTTTGATACACTGCATAGCTGAATATTTACCCTACAGATCATCAGTAGGGCTCAAATACCCCTTCGTCATCACCAAATGAATATTGTGAAATATTATTACAATTTATTCCTGTGATGCAAAGCTGATTTTTCAGCATCATTACTCCAGTCTTCAGTGTGACATGATCCTTCAGAAATCATTCTAATATGCTGATTTGATGCAATTTTATCATTCCCTCCTGATTAAAAGTATTAAAAAATCACACTGATCCCAAACTTTTGAACGGTGGTGTATTTATTGTTTGATTATTATGTTATAGATGTATTCCTATCAGAAAATATGATTTTTTTTTGCAATATGTCTGATAAACAATGCAAAAAAAGCATCAGGAAGTTTTGATTATCCAAAGCTTGAAAATTCCTATCAAATTAATTATATTAACCATTAAACTCACACGATATCACTGACAGATACTAATTACATGGAGATATCATGATTACATGCTACACGCCACATCTGTGATAAATTAGGTCGAGTCCATACGACACATTTCAATTTGCATAATTTCGCATCAACCTGGAAGAACCTGTCAAAAACATTGCCAGACTAAAATGTTTTCCCTTTTCCTTACAATCTTTCAATATTCCACTGACTTCAAAAACATTGACAGAAAATAAATGAATTCACTCTTCTAGATTTTAATTGCTCGGGCTGCCTGCACTGTTTAATCCCTCAAACGCCTACTGTGTTCACTGTTCAGGTTTAACACAACATGACGGCTAGTGAATTTTCAATTGAGGTTTGTATAACATGTATGTACATGATAAACAAATGCAGGGTTGTCATGCCCAATATAACAAGTGCCAATTTTTTTAATTGGCTCTAAACACTTTTTGGAATTTTAAGCTAGATTCAGCTCTCCCAACGAACACCATTATTTAGTACAACCTTGGAACACAATCAGAGCTAATCACCAATACAATCCACTTCATGTCAGGGGACACAGTAAAACGGGGAAGAGCAGCCTTACAAGCTGATGTTATAAAAGATTTCCAACAAATAAGCAACCGATAACCAACCCAGGGTTCATCTATGGCCAGTTGGTTCATGTTTATGCGGGTCAAAGAAACTGCAGTAATCATAAAAAGTCATTTGAACGTTCCAGTGGTTCGCTATGGTTCTGATCCAGCTCCCACAGCTGGCTGAATCTGAAAGCGAGAGGTTTGTTTTGGGGGATTAGTTTTGAGGTTTGTGTTTGAATCAAGTGCAGACCCATCTGTCTGGGCCTGTGAGAGGCCAGATAAAACAGGCAGGAGTGTTAAATCATGATTGGATAAGAATGGGACAGCACAGACCACAACAAACAAGAAAACCGGGCCAAAAAAGGCACTGTGTTGTGTGCTTTAGAAGTATCATTGCAAATAAATATTGCAAATATAGATTTTTAAGTTACATTCTGCAGTTTTTAATAATGCATTTACAGTTTCAAATGTTAGGAATGGCCTGACAATCTGTCATATTTATCTTCAACATGCATGGCACCATTATGCAGCTATTTCTACACTCATAAACAACCCAATGCTTGTGGCATCAACGTTTACCCATCTACCTCCTTAATGTGCAGTTAACTTTCAGTTTGACAGGAAATCTCACAGCCAATTTCACATTCTCTAAGTGCACTGAGTCTTAGAAAGACTAGCTCTTGAAGATATACATAGATATACTTGAGTGTATATAAAGTGTATTCAAAAGACAGGCTGTTTTTTTCTTCTTCTACTGGACAGCTAGTGAGCACAATTATTAAAGGCACAGTTCACCCAAAAATGAAAACACTGTCATCATTTACTTACTTTTATGTCGTTACGAACCTCTGTGACTTTTTCTTTTCATTTGTGGAACAGATGTTTAGTAAGTACTCGCTCACTAAAGAATACAACATTTTTATATTTAATACTAATAATAGCCGGATGGTAAAGAAAAGTCCAAATATTTAGTCCATGACAATCTTTATAAAATTAATTAATTTAAAAAAACTATATATATATTTTTTTTTTTTTGGTGCAAGGACAATGGAATGTTGAAATTGTAAGACTGTAAAAACTGGTTGAAGAGATCGACCTGAGCACGGGTCTATGAGACAAAGGATCTTGCTGGAAATTAACATTTGACTTCCCCCTCTTCCCCTCTCTCAGGGACATCTAAAACTCACACAAGAATATATATGGTTTAATGTGAATAATTATCACTGAGTATTATGTTTAGTATCATTTGTAATGTCTCAGAGTGAGTGGTGCAAATGTCTCATTTCCAAATAAGTAAAACAAAAGGAAATAAGGTTTTTAGAAGTTTAAAGAAACTGACACACAAAGGAAGATGTACTTACACACAAATGGTCCTCCTACCCCCCCAAAAAAGGTGTAACCTGAATGCAAATTACCATTGTTAGCATGTTTCCATGTATTGAAAGAGTTACACCGCACTCACGATCATCAAGGTGCCAGACAAACAAGACTAAAAATCTCAAAAAATAAATTGTACGAACACTTAAATCCTATAAGCAAATTTAATCACCAAGCTTTCGGTCAAATGACCATCATCAGGGCATGTTTCCATGTTAAAGAGGTTTTGGCTATTTAAATGGAATGCAGCAAGGGATCGGGGCCTTTACTGTACCTCAGATCCGCCTGTGAGACTGAGAGCGGCCGAGACTCAGCCTCGTGTATTTATTAATGTTGGGTTTGCATCTCTTTCTCTTTATTCTAGAGCATTCAACGTTATTGTATTGATTATCTTTAAACTGATTATGAAATTGGCATGATACATGTAACTGACATAATAAATTGTAAAGATTTGATTTTATTCTAACGGACTTTGTTAAAAAGAATAGTCGGTAACACTTTATAATAACTGCACGCTATTAATCATTAGTTAAGCATGAGTAAACAGTTCATTCATAATTTATAAAGCATTAATAGACATTGATAAACAGTTTATGAATACAGCTGTAAATGTTTTTTTATTGATTTAAAAGCATATCTATAATGTGTTTAATAATTGTATTTTCATACTTTGTTAATGATCAATAAATAATTTCTAAATGAAGTATAGCATTATTCACAAACCAGTTATTTAAGAGCTGTCAGTTATTCATAAGATCACTTAGAAAGTGTCAGTAAATGTAGTAAATTCAGGTAGTTATTAAGCATTTAGTAATATTAAGTCAGTTAACTATTTATGTGAGCTCATCTAAAGTGAGGACTAGTTATGCCTTATAAAGCATTTACAAAAGAGATTTAAAGGCTCATTTATCTTCTAAACAGAAAAATGAAACAAACACAACACAATGAAACAACACAAATCTCCTTATTAATGCTTTACGAGGCATAACTAGTCCTCACTTAGGACTTAGATGAGCTCACAGAAATAGTTAACTGACCACTACTAAATGCTTTATAACTACCCGAATTAACCCTGATTTACAGTTTAAATACATGTTAATAAAGCATTTATTAACACACTAAGTAACTATTACTATATGTCTGAATAATAAGATGTATGAATGTACATTTAAATAGTTTATTAATCATTTACTTACACTTTCTAAGTGATCTTATGAACCACTGACAACTCTTAAATTACTGGTTTAAATAATGCAATACATCATTTAGAAATTATAAATTGATCATTAATAAAGTGTGAAAATACAATTATTAAACACATTATAAATATGCTTTTAAATCAAGAATAAAGCATTTATATCTGTATTTATAAAATGCTTATTAATGTCTATTAATGCTTTATAAATTATGAATGAACTGTTTACTAATGCTTCACTAATGATTAATAGCTTGCAGTTATTATAAAGTGTTACTGAATAGTCAAACATTTGCTCACATTTAATGATGCACAGATATCATTAAAGGGGACATATCATGCTAAATCCACTTTTTTAGCCCATAAATGCATTTTGTTGTATATTTGGAGTGTTTATAAGTACAGAAAAGTTGAAATTAGTCTCTTCAGGTGCTTCGTTGATATCTTTATATTCTGTTTTGGTCATAATTTGCAACCTGTTCCGATTTTTCTGTTCTCTATGACGTTTGGTTAACTATTACGTCACAGTATTTGCAGCAGAACTGCCAAATAAGGACATCGACTTCCGGCCCAACACTTCGAGCAATCCGCCATTTTTATTTCTCGCTGCAATTTTGTAGTCCAAGTTCAAGGATGCAGAAGTTACGAGAGGGTACGTCAAAATGTTCGGTTGTTGGATGTAGTAACCCACACGCTTCATTACACCGTCTCCCAGCATCAGAACCTCTTCGAAGTGCTTGGTTGAGTTTTTATTTTTCACGGAAATGTACCCACATCTGTGGGTAAGTCATTTTTGTGTGCGCGAAGCACTTCAAGGATAACTAACGATACTTCAGCAACCTTTGCCAGTATTAAGAATGATTTGCCGATAGACTTCGTCTGATTAAGTGGTCAATTACTTCTATCTTTGGAGACGACGAACAGAGCACTTCGGTAAGCTGTAAATAACGTTAATAAAAATAAAGTGCTGTACTTTCTTAAAACACACGGTGGTCGTGATTTAGCAGTACTACTGTTGTTGAGTTTCATCATGACAATGGTCATTTAGCTGCTCTGTTTTCTGATGCTTTTCTAAATGTAGCATATTATCAATACAGATTTTTTGTGGTAAGATTAGTCATTTGTCTTGTTAGTGTGCTTGTTTTAACAAGATAAATAATCAACTTTTCTTTAACAGTTTATAATATAACTTAAATTTTGTTTTGTGAGTGTTAAATAGTCGTTGTAAAACAGGCAGTATTGTAGTAGTGGGCATGGATGGAGAAGTTACTGTAAATACAGTAACACACCATTGCGATACATCCATATGAAGACATTGTTCTGCAGGTTCGTCGTCTTTATTTTCATCTCGCTCCGACTCTGGCTCGAACATGTAAGGCTTGATGGACAAGTCTTCCGTTGTTGACATTTTGTCAATAACGTGTTAATAAAAAGTTTCTGTGCCGCTAGATAATCGTATCTCTATAATCTGACATCAGAAACGAAGAAAAACAAAATAATGACTATTGTAACGCTTGACGTAAAGCAAGTCAAATTTGTAGTTGTCTTATGTCTCATTAGAACTACAGAAACGCGACCCGATCTGGCAATCTTACATAGCGTGGTTATAGCAGATAAAGGACCACAAAGCGGAGGCATAAGTGCCTTTCACCCTGTTACGACTTGATGATCCACTGAAATGACTTTGGAAACATTATTTTATGTAAAAAATCTTACTTAGTGTTGCTTTAAAACATTTTCATTTATGGAGTCAGATGAAATAACGAGTTAATACATGAGAAAATGTATTGCATTTAACCAAAAATCCCTATGCCATGAGAAAAGATGGAACACGCGTGAGACCTTCCCCTCTAATCGAATGCCGCCATTGGATCGATATAGACGGGCTTACAAAATGATAAAAACTGATCGTAAAGACATTTGCAATGTTTCAAAAAATGCTGTTGTTTTGAACTCTGTTCATCAAAAAAATCCTGAACAAAATGAATCATGTTTTCCACAAAAATCTTAAGCATAACAACTGTTTTCAACATTGATTATAATAGGTGTGTTCAACTTGAAGAGCCGCTTCATGTCCAACACACCTATCAATAAATGTTTTTGAGCACCAAATCAGCATATTAGAATGATCACGTGATCAGAAGGATCATGTGCAAGGGCGCCGTAAAGGGGTGGAAGGTTAGGACGATTCTAAGGGCCCAGGCTGATTTAGGGCCCAGAAGAGCAGACACCCTTTTTCTTTTCTTATTTCTTTTCTCTTTTTTATACATACGTTAAATGTGCTAGGGCCCCTCATGTACTAAATGTGTATTTTGTCCGTTTTGACCATATATTTAATATTTAAAAAACAAATAATGTATTTACTGTTTCAGTCACACCCCTCCCCCTCACAATGGTTCATTCCACCTGCGCTGTCCGAGCTACGATCGCTATAGCGTCTCTTGCTTATTGCACTTGCTATGATGCAGTGCAGACAGTGACACACGCAGGCATGTCACATCAAAAGTCAGGGCATCAAAAACGGAAAGAATAGAAGGAAAGAGAAGACAGAGAACGACGAAGTCGACAGTATGTCCAGGGTTTCCCATACATTCATTAATTTGTGGCGGCCCACCACAATATCACGCTGACCGCCACGGATTGATTTTCAGATTTTTAACTATTTAATATGGGTAAAATTGTATTTTATTGTAAGCTATCCCTCCCTCTCTCACAAACTGACAACGGAGGCGCGCGCGCGAATAGCCCCTCCTCTTCGAGCACGATCTGAATCAAAACATGAGCATGCATTGGAGGACGGATTGTTGTGTTTATTCCCCCAGCGAGGATTCCAGAATCAATCCGGAGTTGCATGGTTAGTATAATGAACATTGTTGTAAAACATAACTCTGAGAAGTTAGTTTATGTTAAACGCTGTCGTGTTTCCATTACACATTCGCGCAGATTTTTTTTCTAAATATCGATCAAAAACTATTGCGAAATGACGGCGTTTCCATTAACCGATGTTATGCGACTAAAGCGTCATTCTTTCTTTCCTCTCGCGGTCAGTCATTCCAAAACTCACGGCAACGGACGTTGGTAGGTTTATATCACCGCACTAGACATTATTATTATTATTATTATTAATGCCTAAGCGTGTTATCCAAGCATTAATGGCAAGGAAAGACCCTTAACTTATACTGTGAGTGGCACATATGAGGTGTTTTCTCACTCATTTCTGCTCCGAGGTCTTGATTGTGGCATTTATTTTCTTTATTATGTTGACCCTGTCCTGAGGCCTTCCCATATGATAGGGCATTGGAATATTTTTTTTCAGAAAGGCCCGTAAAATAAAATGTTCAAACAAAGGGTGCAAAATTTGTCACAGTTTTTTCGAAAAGAAAGGTAGCTTGCCCTATTCCTGTATTCCAAAACTTTCAGAGTTACTTATTTTTGTTGCTACATGACCTGCTTTTATCTTGCTAGCTTAGTAAAATAATTACTGAATTATGATTTACATCCAACAATAATAACATCTCCGGGGTTATCATGTCTCGTAGACACAGATTCAGCGGCTGCTGCACACCCCCGTCCTCCTTCCCCCACGTCCCCCGTCCCCCGTCCCCGTCTCAGCCGAACAAGGTGAGCCTGAGCGCGAAACTTCACGAAGATTGAAGCCTCTAAACACGTCTTATCTACTGTGTTCGCCACATGATGATAACTTTACAAAACAAAAAGTAATCTACACGCTTCAAAAATTACAAAATCAGTTTGCCGTGTGTGTGTCGTGTGTTCTGTGAAGTGACAGTGCTGCTGCTACGATCGATGCTGTCAAACTTGACGTTCTTAATGTGAATAAAATGCCCCAGAAAAAATTATATAAAATTGAATAAAACATGTGTCTGTAGTAACCATTGGCTATAAGGAGTTTACAAATTAGATATTTTAATATTTTATATTAAGAAAACTAAATAGGCCAATAAAAATACATATTTCTATATTTTTTTCTTGTTTTTGTAGGCTTTGTACTCATCTTTAGACATTTTAACTATGCAATGTGCTATGTATCTTTTCTCAAGTATTCTGGGCATGTTTATTGGGTTAAATTTTATCTGTAAAAAATGTAGGGGGCCCAGCAATTTTGGTTTCCATAGGGCCCAGAATTTCAGGCGGCACCCCTGATCATGTGACACTGAAGACTACTGCTGAAAATTAGATCTTAAAAGGATGGTTGATTATGATTTCACTGTCCTAACTTTATTTAGTGTGTAATGTTGCTTTTTAAGCATAAACATAATCGGCAAACTTACAACGTTCAAAGTTCAAAGCAAAGGCAGATATTTTCTTTTACAGAAATCGCTTTTAAAGGACTACAACAAACGGCTGGTAGGGACTACACTACCTCCCTTCCGGGTTAGTGACATCACAAACCGTAAAATTTACATAAACCCCGCCCCAGTGAACATGGAAGCAACAAACAGTGTTGAGAAGAGGAAGAGTTGTTGTAGTAGAGCGCATTTGTGAGTCTGCTCAAGCTGTCGCATCCATCGTTTCACATTTATTGCAATACAGTATAACACAAATGCAAGAGCATTTCACTCTGTAGGCATCTTACAACAGTTCCCACACAAGCGATTTATAGATTATCATGAAAGAATATGCTAATCAATGACTTCATCAGCTACATAAATAACCATTCAGAAACGTCGTGTTGCATTCCACATGTTGTCACTTCTTCTTGAGTCTCTACATCATTGTCTGACTTCGGTTTGAACATAAAAAGCAGAACACTTTCTGACATTTTAGTGGGTGTCCGCAAGCTACTAGCACACAAGCTCTTGAAGCTCCGCCCTCTATGCTGGGAGCAGCAGCTCATTTGCATTTAAAGGGACACACACAAAACAACGCCTTTTTGCTAACCCTCAAAAGGGACAATTTTACCACGCTAAAAAATTATCCGTGGGGTATTTTGAGCTAAAACTTCACATACACACTCTGGGGAAATCAGATACTTATTTTACACATTGTAAAAGGGGCATTAAGCTTCACCCCTGGCAAAGATAGCAAGGCCAGCACTTGTGAGGCTAGTAATTGAGCTGCTACCTTGGTGCACATAAGACTTCTTTCAAAACCCCAAACAGTAGTGTATCTCCTCAAACCACACAATTTGAAAAAGATAGGAATTTATAGTATAGGTAACACTCACGGTATGAGTTTTTCTTAACCCCATAAAAGATGTATGAGCAACTGTTATAGTGATGCTTGCCTATCTTTAGAGAGATGTCATGATACAGATAATACTGCAATACAAAAACATCACGCTACAAAACATGGAATTTTTGTTTCCTGTCATTGCAGGTGCTTGATTGTGTCTAAAAATGTCACAATCTTTGACAACAGCTGGGTGTTGTAATAGTTATTAGCTTGATGAATAGTCCAATTTCACCTAATCTTTTCTGGAAGCCATTTTGAATTAAGTCTTGATTGATGTAGTTAATGTGACAAACTAACTGGCTTGTCATTGGAAATGTCCATTTAAAAAAAATGTTTTGTTAAATGATTTATAATGTAAACAAAAGTAGTAAGTACGAGCAAGAATTCTACATATTCTCAAGACAATATGAAGCACGCCCCCCTCATTTAAGTAATTCAAAGCAAGCACACCTCTCCACAAAAAACAGCATGGTTTGAGGCATCATTCAAGCCTGTAGCACAAATGATGCAGTAAAAATTGAGCATCAAAGATGAATACTTCAAGTTCTCCAGCGCCATTTATTTCCCCACGAGGTGACTAAGGCACACAAACAAGGAGCGGCACCTTGGGACAATGCAAAGCCTCAAAGTTAGATGGTCATCGTGACCTCTGCTAGGGTTAATGCATCAATACTTTCCCCTTCCCTTCTGTTCGGTGGTCTTAGGACCATTATGACACTTTGTTTCTTCAAAGGCATCAATCAAAGCCATCTGGCTGGGCATTGATTGGCTCGGCTCATTAAGTCCTATCCAAAGCCCCTTTGGTCGGTGAGCACAGAGGGGCTGTAGACCGGAGTCTTATCAGTCTCAGCACAAAGCTCCTTCCACCTTGTCATAAAATCTGCGGTGAAAAAGTACAGCTGCCGTGCTACATGATAGAGGTCAGCATCTCTATAGCTCACAGAAGACTTGTTAGATATGATGCAGTCATCAGAGCTTACCCTTCAGCTAGTCATTTGGCTGTTCCTTTTTTCTTTAACAGAAACTCAGGGGATAAATCTCCATCTGTTATCTATTTTATGGGATCATATAGCAGGAATGATATTGCCACAAACGGCAATACAAGCCGTGATGATCAGAGCCTTATTTTTCTGGGCCAAACCACGAACACACAGTGTCATTTCAGAGCTAGAGTTTACATTCGTTTACATGTTTTCCTAAGTAACTGATCCATAACTTAGTGCCTTGCCAGGATACTTTGTAATGAGTTCTGGCTATAATCGTTACAGCTAAATGAGTTGATGCAAGCTAAAAAATGCTATCTGATAACTCACCAAGCAGAATGTTCATGTTTGGTTTGAGAGTTCAAGCCTTATTTGCATACCTTTCCTGAAGATGTTGCTTGAATGTGATCGTGGGGCACCTCGCTAATTAAAAACGCTTTAATGGCCAGCTCATTATCCTCATGAGTGCTGGCCTTGCCATCTTTGCAGGGGTGAAGCTGCAGAATTCTGTGTTGATGTGTGCATGTGTGCATTCCAAAATAGCAACTGTCCCCAAACAAAATCTCAAGAAGACAGATATGGGACACAGAGGTGACTGAGTCAATCAATCATGCATGCATTAGATAGGCATTTCCTGAAGGAAATGCCAGCAACTTGGAAGGCAGATAAAGAACGCTGTTAATATTTTAGGAAAACTCGGCGAATGCAAAGCAACAGATTCAGTGTTTGACCCTCCTAGTTGAAGATGCACCAGCCCTTAATTACTTCACAACCTTAGACCAATACACTTGCGAGAGAAAAAAAAAAATCCTCTGCTATAGCTTGTTTTCTAGCTTTCTAATAAACTTGGCATTTTAAACTGAAAATCGTTTCCTCACTCATGCAGTTGACTCTGTGATGAATTGCATATTTACTTCAATTGTAAGTCACTTTGGATAAAAGCATCTGCTAAATGCATAAATGTAAATGCAAATAGATGCAAGAGAGAAAATCCCATCAATTCATTATTCAAACAGATGTACGACAGAAGGCGAATCAGAAAAAAGGATGCAAACACTTCGATGATGACAATATGACAATCAAACTATCAGTATTCCATATCCGTATGACTTTTTCAAACTTCTGTCACATTTGCCTTTCCTCTGGGCAATATACAGTAATTTTAATAGAAATCTTCAAGATCAGAAGTTCTGTGTGAGCTGTGCTACTTGAACTGCTACACTATTGACAATTAACTTTTGTAAAAAATAAAAAAAATTCAGAATTTTGTCAACAATTCACAAATGTGACCATACCTTGATAAAACTATGAGAGCAGATATTAGTGAAGAGTCAATGGACACCAAAAGATGTTTGGTGACCAACATTCCTCAAAATATATCTTCTTTAAAAGCTATTTTGGAAGAAAGAATGTCATACAGGTTTGGAACGAAATGAAGATGAGTATTTATTTTTTAATTTTTTTGTGTGACTTTCCAGTTAATTGTTCCTGCTGATGAAAGTGTGAGCAAATGAGGTTTCAGCTTAAGTCTGAAAAGTAATCTCAAAACAACTCTAATAACGATCTCAACAATGTCTCAAACTGGGCTCATAATTGCCAGTCTGCAATTATTAGCATGAGATTTCAATAAAAACATTTATCATCAAACTCCTCCAAGAACAAAATATCCAAGGCTGAGGCTTCTGTCCAAATCCATTTCACAGCTTCACTCAAATGTGTGCCTATTTGCATTGCTCAAAAATCATTTTAGCTTAAACAAGGCTGATAGTTGGGCTATAACAGAAGGACCTTTGAGCAATAAAACCTTCCTCTGGGACAACACTTCCCAGAGATGGAGAGAATGAGGAAAAACAAGGTCAGTTTCAGGGAAAAAAACGCAGTGATGTCAGTGTCATCATTCCCTAACTGTCCTGCTTAATGTACACCATGCCAGGGGGGCTGAAGTGTGATGACACGCTAAACATCTCTGTAATCCCGTTCCTGACGCTAAGTCAAATGAAATAATGGCTGACTGAGTCCCCGGAGGAAGGGTGAGTATACACACAGCAGGCGCTCGCCGGGATCTTAACGAGTCTCCGCTCTCTCAACTGTTCTCCTCGCTGCAGATCAGCCATATTGTCACTCCGGATTTACGTCAGGGAGACTGTGCGCCTGGGGAGTGTTTTCCGTTTCTGATTGGGTGATTAGTTAATAGGAGATAATGTGTGCCATCAGGCCCTGGGCTGCAGGAGAGGAAGATGAGAAGACAAGGACAGTGTCTTATCCTTTACTAATCTGAGAGAGACAGCCGGAGACTGCGGCGGCTCTGGACCGGACTGCGCTTGGGGAAGTTTGGCAAGGACAGAAGCCGGTGTCAAGAATGTTTCCTGCTCTCACAGAGCAGTGCTAATGGGGAAGGCTGGGGGTCATCTGTGCCCATTTTTTAATCCCTGATGGATGATCCCTTTCAAGGAACAAAATATATTTTTCTTCACTGGCTAAGGATTGCCTTACATTTCTGGGCTATTTTTTTGTACACGATTATTGTGTGTGAAAATAATAATTAACTCATTTCTTGATAAACTGTAGTCTTTATCATACTTCTACTGAACGTGGATAATCAAACAAACGCTCACAGTTCTAAAACCAGATTGATTGAGACACTTTATAGTTTACACTTTTGGCCACACATCAGTTTATTTCTTAAATTAACCATTTCAATAATTTATATATAGGGCAGGATAGTTGTTTTCTTATTATTATCAATCATCATCATCGCTTTGATTTCTCAATGATGATGTTGTAATAATAAATGCACACACACACACACACACACACACACACACATACACACGCACACACACACACACACACACACACATGTTGGTGCAACAGCATTATGAGGACTCTCCATAGGCGTAATGGTTTTAATACTGTACAAACTATATATTATATCCCCTTACACGACCCCTATCCCTAAACCTACCCATCACAGGAGACATGCTGCATTTTACATTTTTTAATAAAACATTGTTTTTTATGTTTTTTAAGCCATTTGATTTATGAGGACTTTTGAAGTGTCCTCATAAACCACCCATAAGTTGTAATACCAGTGTAATACACATGCCATTATACAAATTTGTGTCCTCATAAATCACATAAACCAACCCCCACACACACACGCACACACACACACACACACACACACACACACACACACACACACACAAACACACTGTTTTCATGTTTTAAGGGGACATTCCATAGACATTATGAGTTTTTACTGTACATGCTGTATATTCTATCCCCTTACACTAACCCTACCATCACAGAAAACTTTCTGCTTTGAAAACATCACTTAGTATGATTTATAAGCTGCTTTCCTCATGGGAACACAAAATGACCCCACAAGGCAACTATTTTGTATATTGCCATCTTATGGGGAAAAGTAAGGGTTTCCCTGGCCACGTATATCACACTAATTACACTAATTACTTGTTTGCTTAAACTATATTTGCTGCTTGGATAAAAACTAGCAACTGATGCCAAATCTGGTGCAATATTTGTTTAACATTTAAAGAAGTGGCTATATTTTAGGGCAGACACTAAACTTCGTCTGTTCTTGTCTGGATATACTTACACTAATAGTTTTCCCTTTGTTTTCCCCAGAATAAAGTAAGTCATAGAGGTCTGGAACAACACAAGGGTGTGTAAAATATACCATTAAGTTGCTTTAAGATTGTAAAAAGCAAAAACTTGAGGTGAATTAGGACAGAATACGGTTCATTAAGGACAGACATTTGTCCTGCTGCCAGCTGTAATAAATCTTCCTGAAGTCCTTGTTTGTATCTAACAAAAGATGCAGGGGCCATCTGATGAGGGAGTGAAAATATTCATTCTGAACAGACCGGTGTCTTTGTGTTTCGGAGAAGATGAAAAACAATGGCCCGGTACACAGGGGGTGCCTAACACAGACAGCGAAAAGAAAAAGACTGCATACATAATACGATTAGTGATGGGACAACAGCCGGACCAGCGGGACACAAGGAGAAATGACATGTAATCCAGGATACAGCGACTGGGTCGGAGGGAAAACAACACATCCCAGGCACCCGACCGCACGCGGCACAACAGAGCTGTGACCTTGGGTGGAAGAACGCTCGCACATTCATCGGTTTAAAGCCAACAGGCTATCGATTCTCATGAGTTTTATTTGGAAAGATGAAGAGATAAATAAAGAAGTATAAAATGCGAATGGCATCCTTTAAAAAAATAAATAAATACAGTACATGGATCGACAGAGATATAGTGTAGACATACTATGTTACATTAAGAATTAATTGCACCAGATAGCATTTTTTCTTTGCATTTGGCGCCCGATTCATTTAAACCTTGTGTGTCAATTAAAAAGGTAATCTGAGATCCTTAGAGGACAAAAATGTCTAGCAAAAGAACTGTCTAATCTCATTTTAAAGAAGACCCTTGGCAGATTATTGATGAAGTAAAAAAAGTTTAAAAGGAGAAAAAATAAGGTTTATGAAAATTAATTATGAACATTATTTTAGGCAACATGCTGAACTCTAAAACTGCTAGAAAATCAAAGTTTTTAAATCTAAGTAAGCCGTGTTCCAAATTTGAGGTTGATATCTGGTATATTTGAGGTATATATTGTTTTTTTTTTTTGGACACAGTACAACATTTTCCTCATTAGCAAAGCACATAGTGGTTGGATTTGTGATTTGTAGTACAGTAGAGTTTCTCTCTCACTAATACTACACGCACACAATTTATGCACATACAGTAATGGTGCAAACACAGTACAGATGACTCCATAGCCACATACACAGATATGCCAGTTTATGTACACTACAGTCCCAAAAACTGTAGTGTAGTTTTTTTTGTTTGTTTTTTTTATTTTTTTTTAACAATCTCAAATAACAGTTTTCTATTTTAATATATTTTACAATCTAATTTATTCCTGTGATTTGGTGATCAAGAGAAAATTCTAATAATTATCACTGTTGTCTAAAGTCAGTTTTGCTAATTTGTATGGTTGAATTGGATCATTGAAGGTCAGCCGCAAAGACACGGGTTAATAAAGTGGGGTTAAATGCATACTGTAAACTTGTATTATTTAGCATTTAATTATTGCAGGTTTGCATAATATTCTGAGTTTGCAACAGTTTGAGTGTTTTTATTCATTTTGTGGAATACTGAATCTGTTTTTGTTTTTGAGATGAGTAATGCCTCTCCACGTTTAGTAGAACTACAATAAGCATCATGTTCACACACAACGCCACTGCACTTACTCACGATTTATCTCAACTTAGGGACAAGAGAGCTGTCATTCAATAAATGGAAAAGCAAACTTGTGTTATTTAAAAAAATTAAGTCAGATATTTAGTTGTAAATTCAAACGTAATGTGTTACTTTACAAGTTACTTGAAAAAGTAATCTATGTATTTTGCGTTACCCACAACGATTACCCACAATAAACAGGGTTAAGAGAGTGTATTTTAACTAACAAATCTTACACACTTTACTTTTAAAGAACCCTTTTCTTCCAAATAAGTTTCTATATAAGGGGAAATGTCTTAAAGTCCTCCTGTGTGAAAATCAATCTTTTATTGTTGTTTATATGTCTATGTGGTCTTTTTAATATGCTTGAAGAAACACCATGTGTAAATTCCTAAGTCAACACCATTGCAGAGTATTTTCTCTTTAAATCTGCAGTGAACCAAAACCATGGTTTCAAAAGCATGGTTTGAAATCGCTTGTGTTTTTTTGACGTCACGAACTATCTTGTAAGCAATCAGGTAAACGTGTGATCGTCAACGAGTGGATCTCTGAGCGGAGGCAGGGCTCATTTGCATATTCATAGAACCGCGTATACTAAATGAAACAAAGGTGTAGAGTTATATTCAAGCGATTTTAAGGCATGCATTTTTTTTTTTAAGGAAAAAACTTACAAATATTGACCAAAGGGGGACTTTAAATGATTGCATAATATGATGATGTTTAAATGATTATTCTTATTTTTTTCTACTCATAAAGTATGTTTACAAGCTATTTAATTAATAAAATGTAATTCATTTTAAAATTACATCCATAAAATGATGGGAACCTTTTCTTCTAAGCGTACGGTGCAACTGTGCTGTGACCTGAAACGGACGTGTTGTTGATGCATGTCACTTTGAGACAGCTCGTCCAGCCAATTATAATGTGCTCTCTGTGCATGACACGTCCTCCAGTTAGGAAATATCTAATTGAGTGCCCAGTATGTATAAATGTGAGTGTCAATGACCCACAGTAGACAGAAGTGGATCATGAGTGTCCTGCGGGGAAATACTTCCTGTTCAAGGAATGTAAAAAGTGACATCTCATGATTATTTAGTAATACTTGTTGTATCAGGTAATGTCCAGGCATTTTTTTTTTTTTTTTAGCAGAATGAATTTAAGCATTGTAAAATGTGTAAACCAGTTCTGAGTGGCTCACTGCTAGCCAAGAGCATGATCAAAATAGGCAAAATATGTAATAAATGAGCACTCAAGGGACAAGGGATGTTCAGGAATTTTTGAATGATGGATCTTCTGAGGAAACCAGGGTTTCTGTGATGGTCTGCAAATGCAAATCCGGCTTGATCCATCGCAAGCCTCAAACCCTCTCTAGCATCTTTTGCAAGATAGTAAGTAATGTGCCCAACTAATAACTGTTCTTATGTGTGCATAAATGTCTACTCTTGATTTTTTTTTTTTTTTTTTTTTGCATCTGGCAGGTCATTTGTTGCATAGCAACAGCTGGGGTCTTTGAATAACAAGGACATTATATCTTGCTGCCGTACAAAACTGAAAAACACCAAAACAAGTATAAAACCAATCATGTGATATCACAAATAGGCATTGCATTGTGCTTTCAAACTATGAAGTTGCGTATTTGTTCCGCCTTTACTGCTTATTAGTTGCCCTTGATTGTCAGTTGCTTGTGTCATGCACTGTACAGTCCTGCATCACATTAGGCTGTTTTTATTTACATAGTTTATAGCCCTAAAAAGACAAAAGACAGTAACTGTCACAATATTTACTCTGAATCTGAGCATAGTTGAGCTATAACCCTCTGTCGAGAAATATATTAAATGATCTAAGATAGCTGATTTCTCTTATATTTTGGAGAGAAAAAGGGGTAATTATTGTGCTGTGCCTTTAGAATGGCAAAGTCTACTATGAATTGCATTATTTGCCAAGTAACAAAATGCAAAGCATTTAAACTGAGACAGGACAGGCTGCAATGATAGTGTAAATGCACACAGTCTCATGGTTCTTTCACTTCATATGTAGTTATATTATTCATAGTCACCTTATTTCTGCAGACGCAGTCTTTTTTTCACTTGTAAATGCATGGTATTGTCATCATAACTGCAGTTGGCTTGTCTGTTTCCATAAAAAAAATTTTAAAAAAGGAGCAGCATCCAAACCTGATTTGACGTGCAGAGCAGTGGCAGCTGATTGGTCTGAAAACCCCACTTTTAAATTTAGTGTGTGCGATATGTCAAACCTCACATTACGGATGGGTGGACGGATAGATGGACGGATGGACTAATAAATTCTTAAAGATCTTAAAATCTTAAACATACTAAATGCATGGTTTTGCATTATTTAAGGAATACCAAACCAAGTAGCATGCATTTTTTTAGAAATATATCACAAACACACTTTCCAAGCCAAATATTTCACAAAAAGATATTTGTTGTGTTGGATATATATATATATATATATATATATATATATATATATATATATATATATATATATATATATATATATAAAGAGATGGTTATGAGAAAAGCTTTATTCATTTTCATTTTTTGAAGATGCAACTTGGTTTGATATTTTATTATCTAAATGCAATGACATTTTAAAGTGTGCAAAATTTTGTTTGAGTCACTGTGTTTAAATGTAACCAATCTGTGGCTTGTTCTTTATCACAAAACAGCCTCCAAAACATGTGGAGTCAGAATGGTGTTTATCGGCTCGCCTGTGTCTGCGTGTGTATTGATTCAGGGCCACAAGGGTATTCGGAGTACACTACAGCAGCATGCTAGGCGGTTTGTAAAACTCAGAGATCACATAAGTTATGAGAGGCTGGAGATGTTTACGGTGAGCCGTGATATATGTACATCTGGAGGTGTTTATTTAGTGCTCAATATTAAATGCATGAGGATACACAGGTGACAGTGACCTCAGAATTGCTGTTTATATGTCTGCAGATATTTTCGCTGGAACGGACTCAGGTCAGAGTTCAAACTATTACAAAATGGTGCTTAATTTATTCCTCTGAATGTCACCTTGACTGTATGCAAGGAGAATATCAATAGAATGTGTTCTTATGTGCGATATGCACTTTCAGAAACTGCTAGCACAGACTTTGTGGTTGATGTTCTGGGTTGCAAAGATTGCAGATTTGGTTTCAGAAGCACATGTAGAAAATCCAACACATAATTGTGGCTCATAAGCATTTTGGAGTTCTGTGCAATAACATGCAATACTTTGCAAAGTACAGTACACTTGCTAGTTCTGACAGGAAATTTAATCTGCATACTAACACATGGTATAACAACAATATTTCCAGAAATGTTGCTCGCCCACAGAATATATTGGAAAAAAAAAAGGCAAAAAAAAAAGTTGTGAGGCGGAGACAATTTTGATGATAGATTACTACAAACATTTTTCTTTAGATTACCTTGCGCTGATTAATTGTATATTCATGATTTAAAGTGTACCATAAAGTAAATCTGATCAATTGTTGTGTTGTGTTGCATTTCAGACTACATAACATTGCCACCATTATCTGCTTTCTTCTGCTCCTTAGTCAACTTTGTCATATTCCCTAAACGGTGTGCTTTACATTCAGGCAGAATGAGTAATTCCCAAGAAACGATGAAATGAAAAGCTACAGATTAGGGTCATTGCATAATGTAATTTCACCAAAGAGAAGCTCCTGGTCTCATTCATTTCGTGCCTTTGTTGTGGCCGCACCGTCATTAATATTTCCCAATAAATAGCATTTAGGGAAGCTTCTATATTTATTTATTTCTTTTATGATTTGAGACCTTTTGATGATTAATCTGTATTATGGAGCCTAAGACATATTACCTGCTTAATTAATTCAATATATGACACATTAATCTTTTTCCTGCACCTACGCCCAGACCCTTCCACAATGGAGACGTGTGGGTGGTTTTGTTGGTGAGTCTCTTTTTCCATGCAAAATGTTCTGCAGCTCTACTGTTGGGCAGAACATAGTCAGAGCCAGACTTTTGACAACCGCCACAAAGTCTCGTTCACTTTGCAGTTTATTCTAGACAAGACCTGCCACTTGTACGGGAAAGATCTTTCGGCTTGATATGACAAGCAACCAGTCACAGTTCGTTTTATTCATATGTGCCATTTATGTGTGGGTTTGACCAAAATAGTTTATCATATAAAATAATACACATTAATAGACTGACATGGGAAAAAAAGAGATTGCATGACAGTTTCATTCAACAAATGAGTGAATGGAAAACACAGAAATTAGTGTATTCACAGTCATAACTCATGATGGGATATACAGTTATAGTCATGGATACCAAGTTAACATACAGTTACTAACTATAAGTTACATTTAAAAGTAGTGCGTTACAATGTTGTGTTACTCCATCGCATGAGTGCAGAAGTCTAAGTTACTATTTTATGGAGAACAGAGAGAATTTTAATTCAAAAGGGGAAAAAAGATGTTAAGTAAAAGACCTAAACTGAAAAGAAACGTGCATTGCATTCAGGGAGTGTTACGTTTCATTCGAATTTGGCATTTGGAACATAAAAAAGCCTGTAGTTGAATAAAAGTGACATGCATTTCATTTATAGCTGTAATAAGACAGCAACAATCAAACTATATAATTTCTAGAATGGGCTCTGCAGACTATAAGCATGACCCCACTTAATAAAACAGACATTTATGTTTTGCTCTGATTACTTGGCTTGCGACAAAAGCCTCATATAGGCACATTTGCTCAGCCATTATTACAGTGTTGTTATAATTTGTCACCACACTAACAATGTGATATCAGATATCCATGATGGCAGAAGTGTCTTTTCATGTCATTGAATTAATGGTACCTTAGAACGTGCAGACATAGGAAGAGATAGTGGTACAAACACCAGGCAAATAATGAGTGAATTAGGCATTATGTTAATGCAATTGATTTTCTATTGTAAGATCCAGTGATTATGTGGATTGGGGTGTTCAATAACAAAGAATTTGGTGAACAAATACTAATCAGAGACTGTCTGTCAACTGTGATCGGACCATAACAGTGACAGAACCAATGACATTGTCATTCCTTTCTTTCTTTGTATATTCTGTGAAGACTTAAAATCTCATCATTTAATATTGTTTTTAGTATGTATATTCTGTTTATCAGATATTTGTACAGTAACTCTCCATTTAATGCAGCTACATTTAAGTCAGCTACAATATGACTATGTTCACACTGTCAATTTTTGGGATTGACAACCGCATTAATATACAGGTGTGAGTCTCGGAATGTTCCTTTCACACAGCAACTTACAGCAGCGTCTCGAATACTGTCTGTATGAACGTGCAATGAGAGTCAAGCAACTTTCTGGTCTCTCTCTTGAATCTAAGATGGTAGTGACTTAAACTGCAATTCTTCAACTGGCCACTAGAGACAGGCTCCAAAAGACAGTCAATCCCATCCTGTTCACACAGCTCAGGTTTTCCGAAAATGCAGTTGTGTTGTGAGTCCTGAAAATTTAACGGTGTCAGTTTGGTCATAGAATGCGGTTATCACTCACTAAATAAATGTACTGTGTGTGAACATAACCGTATTAAGGATTCAAATACAGGACTGACAACCGCATTCTACTGCTGTGTGAACATGCCCCATGATTGCAAAGAAAAGGCATTTGGTGTTATTTTATTTTATTTTTTTAAATAGAACATTTAAAATATGCTAAATGTTTTGAACACAGTGAAATTGATAATTACAGCTGATCAGTTGTTCGTTTAGAAGAAATTATTTGTCAACGATCCATTGCTAACTGAATACATTAAAAAATACATTGAAATTTGATGCATAATCTGAAATAGAATGCAAAATTTGAAATAGAATGTGAAATGTCTTCCTTCCTTCCTGTTTACTAGAAATACTGGAATATTTCACTAGTCTCTTAACTTTGGTAGAGACACGTCCCTACCAACCATACTCAAACAAACCCTCAGATGTAATTTTTTATTTTCTAATCTATTCATGGACAAATTTTCTGGGCAGAACAAAACACAGAGACAGCTGGATCGCTCTCTCTGGCCAACCCCAGATGTTCCTTCTCTGACGGAAATATCAGAGGATAATAATTATTGTGTGAGCCATATTCACATATGTGCACAAAAACTCGCACGCAAAGGCTGTAAACATTTAAAACAACATCGCTCCCCTGATACCACCTCATAAATCGAATTTGCATGACAGAAGCGACGTGATTGATGCCCGGCTTTCCCCAAAGTGTTTGATTAGGAGACAGAAGGTAGAGAGCTGCCGAGAAAGAGATAAATGTTACAGCTGTGGATTAACATCCCAAGGTCACAGAGACTGGGCATTTCAATTAAGGACTTTTCAGAGGACGAAATTCCAGCCTACAGGAGCCAAATGACTGTTTAATGAGACTGTCATTCTTGACTGAGCTTTCGAAAAGGAGGAGGGGAGGATAGAGGCCATCTTTAGAACATGATGGAAGAGGAGTTGTATTTACATATATATGCTCTGACCCCATTAACTAAACTGGGATTTTGAGGAATGTGGGAATATGTGAGAAAGGACGAAAGCGAGTGCTCTGTCGAAACATGGCCCTTTTCTCGCTCTTCTTTTCAGCTTCAATTTGTTCATGCTGATGAAGCAAAAATGCAATCTGTGAAAAAAAATGTTAAGATGAAGGATAGAAATGGAATCCGGCCCTTTCAAATGTATTCGGCTTCAACACGGCTTATTTTTTTCACCAGCACACAGTCTGGCTGTCATGGCTTGGCATGTGTCAAACATACAGACTGACAGATTACACTGTGCTTAACGTAACCTGCTTATGGGAGAAACTCTTTCTCACACTTGCGCACATACACACAGATGCCAAACCGCAGAAAGTATTGAAGGGTGGGAATTTAATTGCAGACAGAATGCTATCTCCAGAGAACACTTGTTGATTTTAATCACAACAGTGGTCAGATTTGATTACCGTCTGGACTGCGTAAAGTTTTTGAGAATCTTGCGTCCTCGCTGTGCCCTTGCGCCATATGCTGATTGATTAAACCAATCTGTCAAGCTCTGTGCCAATGCCTGATGTGTAAATGTGCACACATATATCTTTAAATAAGAGAAGAAATTTAAATAAAATAATTGCTTAAAAAAAAAGTTGAAAGTAAGTCTTACAGGTGTAGTTCACCTAAATAAATAAATAAAATTGTGACAAATTTATGTCCCAATAGTAGGTGTTAACTTTTTTATACTGCTATGGTGCTCTTAATGGTTGATGGGGCGTGCCTAGACAGTTTCCAGGGTGATGATTAAAGAGTACTTGCCAGTCTGAATCAAAAGAAGTCATCCACCATCCACTATGATTTTCTGATTCACAGATATCCCTCTCATCTCATCTTTTCAATGGAAGTCTATGGGGTGGTTGCTAATGTGATGTAACTGGTTGCTTGGGCATGGCGTTGAAGTTGAAATGTCACCATTTATTTGCTGCTTGCTAAGCCAAGTGAAATGAGCCCATCCCTCTCTACGACATTCTGATGCGTAGATATGATGTCACAAAGTTCTGTCCAATGTTAAGTCTATGGAATTTTTCACCTGCTGTGCAAACATGATACGACCGGTCACTTATAAAAGTAAGAGTAATGTTATATTCAATAAGATGCATGATTTGACACCTTGTTCATGGGTATACGACAAATGATGTGAGATGCCGAATTTGTATGGAAGTGAAGAAGAATTAGACTGTATTACAGGGGTTACAGTGGCCTGTTTTCTGTGGTGTGCACCAGGGATCTGTTTTGGGACCTTTGTTGTTTTCCCTTTATATGCTTCCCTTGGCCCATTTTTTTTTTTTCTCAGAAATACATTTCATATCACTGTTATGTGGATGATTCTCAATTTTACCTGACATTAATGCTTGACACCGGTTTCATTCAATGTGTTATTGAAATGTGTATATGATATTAAGAGGTGAATGACAAATGATTTTCTGCAGCTAAATGAGGATGAAACAGGTTTTAATTATAGGTTGTCCTGCAAATTCCTCCCCTGCTCTGGAAGCCCAGTTAGGTCCTCTCTCAACCAGGGAACGCAAACAAATTTAAAAAGTGATCTTTGACTATTCAATATTTTTTGACAAACAAATTAGTTCTGTTATATTAGAGGAAGCTTTTCCATTTGAGGTAAATTGCAAAGTTGAAGCATCTTCTTTCATGTAAAGATTTAGAAGTTGTGATTCGTGCACTTGTGACATCATGATTAGATTATTGTAACTCTTTATTCTGGTCTCCCTCAATCTTCATTATCACAAAGTTGTTCAAATCTGGCCACAAGATTTTTGACTGGGTCTTAAAAGAGGGACCATATCTCCCCTATTTTAGCATCCCTTCACTGGGTTCCCGTTAAGTCAAAGTTGATTTTAAAATCATTACATTAAATCACTGGGCGAATGAACTCCCATGATGGAGTCACCGGCCACTTACCAGCTATGGGCTGAAATAGCAGGGTAGGCAGATCTCTTCAGCCTTGGTAGGCCTTCTGCCTAGGAGAGGGAAACTCTGATGTAAAACCTACGGCCCGAGGACCTCGCTGTCACTGTCCGAGCATGCTAGGCCATGGCGGATGAACCCTGGGTTTAAAGGGTGGGGTCAGTTCTGCGCACACTGTACTCCGCTTGAAAGATCCTCCATGCAGACAAGAAGGAAATACCAAATTTGTGGATTTCCTTCCTAAATCTTCTTTCGCGAAGCCAAGCCACGACGACGACCACAACGTGTTGTCCGGCCATTCACTAAGGTATATTAGTAATCTTCTTGTGCCATATTGTCCTGCTAGGGAACTTATATCTTCTAATCACTTGCTCTTAACTGTGAAACAGGGTTGCTACAATCAAAGGGTGACATTTTCTGTGGCTGCGCCCAAGCCTTGGAATGGTCTCCCCTATCATGTGGGGTCTGCTCCTTTCTTGGACATTTTTAAATGTTCTCTTAAATTATATTTTTATTATATAGCTTTTGGAAACCTTAATTTTTTTTTTTTTTTTTTAAATGTATTGTGTAGACCTGCTTTGTACAATGCACGACACTTTGGATCAATTCATATTGTGTTCTGTGGAGGAGAATAATAAGAAGAAGAAGAAGACGACGACAAGCACTGCACCACAAATTACATGCATGTACAGAATAAGCACATTGTACCCAATTATTAATTTAAATGTTAAGGACACAGAAGTTAAAGACACTTAAAAAGATGGTCCTGTGCCATCATTTACTCACCCTCATGTGGCTCTGATCCAATATTTCCTTCTTCACTGAAACTCAAAAATAGATGTTAGGCAGGATTTCTTTTATCACAGAACAAAGAAAACCACAGGGAGTTAGAACGGCAGGTAAATTGTAACAAATCCTCCATTTTAAGGTGATTTCTTTAGGGAAGATTTACAGCTATATTGTTTTTATAGTTTAGAATGAACAGCATTTTTTCAGCATTTAAGCTTCATTAAAGAACTAATGACCTACAATGGTAGTCAAATGGGGTTGGATCATATCAGGGTTTAGTTGGCTGACTTAATTGATTTTTCGTCTGCTCCTCCTTTTCTCATCAATTTTATCTAAAATAAAATCAATTTTAGGCCATTTACATTGGATTTACTTGCATCAAATCTAAACATGACACATTTTTTTTTTCTAAAGAGAAGTAATTCCATCATTAGATGGAGCACAATAAGATGGATCTACAGTATCTATCTCTCTCTATAAGTTAGTGAAAAGCATTCACACACTGAATCCTGGACTTTTTTATGTGTTTTGTTTATTTTTTTGCTACGGCATTGAATCGCAGTCTTAATTTGGATGTTGTCTGAGATCTGTACTAACAGTATCTTAAACAGTTCAGCTTCAACTGAAAGATTAAACATGAAATATTCCTCATTACTCTAGGGGTGATAAAGCGAGCTCATGAAATTCAATCATGCATGTCAGGGACAAATTATGTCAAAACTGCAGGATAAGTGCTGGTTTTCCTCAAGCTGTCCGCTTTAAGAAACAACAATTGTAGGCATTTATGAATTATGTAAAACTTAAATCAATACTTTGTCATTTGCACAAACATGCTGACAGAGCGAATACATGGAGACATCATTTGAGAAAAAAAAAAGAAAAAAAAAGAACGAGTCTGTGGCAAATCAAATTTTAAGCCAATTATTGTGTTAAAACAGTTGTGAACCCTTCAGGATCTGTATTTCAGCATGGATGACTCCTAAAATATGATCTTCATAATTAATAAAGAAAGTTTAACTTGACAAATAACATTTTAAGGTTGATATCAGACAGATGTCTAGACATATTTTTCCTTGGTGGGGAAAAACAAAAAAACAAATCCCCAGGGGAGATCTCGAGGATTTTAGCAAACCTGACATGACCAGAGTCCCATGGCATGAGCTCAACTGATTTTTTTTTTCTTTTTTTTTTTTTTCTGGGAGTTGATGTGGATGTTATGAAGTGCAAAAGAAGCCTACAGATCTTCAGCTGTCATTTGAGGTAGGTCTGCTTGTTAGAGGATTCCACAGAGTCTTTGGGCTGCTTTAGTAGGATGCCCACTCGTAATAGCAGTAGTGCTGAATTTCTGACATCTGTAAAGTGTGGACAGATAGAAAGATAGATTCTTCATAAATCCTATTGTAATACTTTTCAGTCTTCAGAGCTTCAGAATCTCTTCCTCTGAGGTCTGTTGAAATCTCCTGTGATCAGGCTGTTATCAGTTAAAGTCTATGTGAACATGGGATGCTGAAAGGAGCAGCATGTTCGGTGGAGGTATATATGAATAATGTTTTAGAATTTATTTTCACTTGGGAAATAACAAGCAATCATTCAGAACACCCTAACAACCACAAAACAATGCACTCAAAACCACTTAGACCACATTAGCAACTATATGAAAACTCATTACCAAACAAATTATCTCAAATTAAAACTATTTAAATAATTAATTTAAATTTAAATAAAGCTGAAATAAAATAAAATTAGAAATGTTGCCTTGGCAATAAACTAAAATAAGTTTAATTTGAAGCACTCAAATTATTAACTGGAAATGAACAAAAACTAAAACTGAAATAACTAAAAAAAAGTCAGGATAAATAGCAAAATGACCAAAAAAAACAAACCAATTAATAATAAGACTAAAAACATACAAATACAAGTTATAAATTAAAAAAAATACAACTGAAACAAAAACTATAATTATATAACATTATATAACAATGTGAAGCACAGTAAAAAAAAAAAAATTTTAAAAAAAAACTTTATTTTATAACAAAATGAGCTAACAAAACAACAAACATTTGTATATTTGATTCTGTGCATTTTTAGGAGGTATACATGTGTGAGCATATTCTGTGAGCTGAATATGTAAATTGATTAGTGATTTTGGTGGAGGTTTTGATGCAGCGTTAATCATCTCCATACTGATGAGAGTTTTAATTATATCCAACTGTTCAACTATATCTTCATGCAAATCTCCTATTCACTGGGGTAAATTTCCTCAGCAGTCCTACTTCCTACAGACTTAACAAAAGGTAACCAAACTAATGTAAACTCCAGGCCAAACTCAAAGAAATTCTAATTACTCTTTAACAGAGAAAATTTCTTTTAAATTAATTTAGTAGGTCACACAATCAATCAATCAATCAATCAATCCGCTTCTCGTCTGTCATGGTCAAGTCAGTCAAGAAAGATGAGAGGAGGTGAAAACGGATCGAAATTCAAGACTTTTAGCTTAAACATATTTATACATCAAAACTAAGATAATCCCATTAAGGTAACACTAAGGCCTGGTTTCACAGACAGGGTTTAGATTAAGCCAGGATTAGGCCATTGTTTAATTAGGACATTTAAGTGGCTTTTATGAAAGTGTCTTACAAAAAAAACATTACTGGTGTGCGTCTTGACACAAAACAATAGCACTCACATTTTATGTTAGTGCAAGTTGTTTTCAGCTCTAACATGCGTTTTAGTCTGGAACAAGATTTAAGCCTTGTCTGTGAAACCGGGGGTCAGCGAGCACAGACACAAAGAACCGAACAAACTGAGGGTTATATATGCAGAGCAGACTAATGATCAAAATAAGAAACAGGTGTGTGAAATCAATGAACCATAACCATGACAACCAATAGGCCTACTTTGAAACAAAGACAACCAAGTAAAATCCAGAAATTAGATAATAAGAAACAAACAAAGATGCCATTAACACAACACCATTTTCAACAAAAAAAAAGACACATTTTGAACATTTTGGCCATTCATTTACAAGACATCCACATTTGGGGGGCCTGAAAACACAAATATTTGATAGCAGGTTTCAAAGTGCAAGATTTTTCAAATGATACCGTTACTGTCTCAGGGTAAACTACAAAAATGTGAACCTGTGAAAACGGTGACGGCATGCACATGCATATTATGTGTTCAGTCTATAGGCATGGACGGTTTTTGGTGCGAATTCTCTGTTAAATGAATGCGTATGCGCACATAGCCTTTCTTTACAAATTGACATAACTACTGGCCTGCCATGATTAATACAGAGTTTTTAGTCGTTTTGACAACAGTGTCATCTACAAAGAAAAAAAACAAAACGTCTCCATTTTTAGTACATTGTCATGTACTAAGAGTATCACATGTTGTCATGTAAATGTACCCTAAGGGTGCGATCCAATCAGCTCCCTAGTTCAGTAGTCAGGGCACTGATCAGGGAGTTGGCCATTTTAAGGTCTGTCTCAATCACACAATCCTTCCAGTTCACTGAAACCTTCGCTTCCTAAAAAGTGCCACAATGCACCCTGAAAACCAAGAGCATCAATGCTCAATTATGTTCCCTTACCAGAAATTCTGAAGCATGAACTTAGTTAATCATTATCACTATACAGTTAATTAACATAATCTAGCTAACATTTATGATACATTTACAGCTGAAATGTATTTATCATAAAATACTTTTAAATTACATAAATAATGTCAGGAAGATATCTGTGCTATGTTATTCATAAACACCAAGTCATGTCGCCAGAAATAGAGCCATCATTGTCCCAATGTACAGCAAGTCAGTACCCAAATTCGTGAACAAGATAAAGTCATTCACCACCTAAAGATCTAGAGAGTTGATTCTGACACTAAAGGCCAAGAAAATATGACTGAAACAAAAACTGAACGTGACACTGTCAATAAAAATATTCCTTTGTGTACAGTATTTGGTATGTAACTTGTTCTAAAGGTCAAGTCACATTTAGGAGTAATATATAGAGAAATATAGATCATTCTCAAGGGTTACATGTTTTCCTCCTATTTGTAAATCGTCTTTTAATTGGGAAATGTGTACATATTCAGCTCACAGTATGTTTCAAGAACTTCCTTTGCATTTCTTACTCCCAATGAGGGAAAAATGTGCAATGCAATATTTATGAAATGCCAGCTCAGCTACAGTTAACACACACCAGCTCACATTCAAATTAATTTTATTTGCTTTGTCCGATCACATTTCCACATTCGTCTCTGACACCGAATTATATTTTAATAATACTTGGAAACAAGACATTAAAAACCTTCTCACCAAATGTTTAATATTTCATAAGTAATTCACATCCGTGGCATTGGGCATGCTCTCTGGGCCTAATCATTTTCATAGACGCTTGAAAAAAAAAAAAAAAAAAATGAAAGCTTGTTTCTTTAAAGCACTTGGGATGTCCTGCTGCTATATGCATCTTTTATTATTTAATCCATAAAACTTTAAAAAAGTTTATCTAGTGTATCTCTTGCTTTGAAACTTGATCTTCATAGCTCATATCTGCGGTGTTTGGCAATGCATATGCTTTTCTCCTCTTGCACCTCTCCAGCTAAAAGCATTTAATCTGTTTGAGGGCAAACTTCCACTTTTGGAATAAAACTTGGGACATTTTCTTTGTAAAAACACAATGTTGCTTAAGGCTCTGATTAACAGCTCCTGTGTCAATATGTTGCATTTCCTTATTGCTATATATTTTTTTCTTCCTTCCTCATCAAGCTAGTCAAAGTATTTCCAAAAATATTGGGCTACATTATTATCCCTCTCCTCTAATATAAGGGTCCGCTTTCATGTGTAAAATCTTTGGCGGAATGAGATTCTGACTAGTTAATGTATCCCATCGAAGTCTTTGATATCCCCAATTATGTAAACAAGCTTTAATAAGTAAACAGACCGGGTGCTACAATATTGAATCTGATTAGGGCCCTGTGGTCAGAAATGTCAGCACTTTCTTTCAAAGCAAACTGGGATCAAAGGCTCCAGGGCTTGCCGACTGGATTTGGCATTAACTGCTTGTGCTCAGGGAAACATGACCCCGGCACTATCGATGACTGTTTGTCCTAGATGATTAGCCTCATGTCAGCTGCAGAGAATCCAAAACAGATGATAACCAAACTGGCTTTATGTCTGCAATGTTACGTGTGACTTTAACTAATCGACAACCCTCAGGGTCCCAGTACAAAAAGCAAACACTGTGTTTAAATTTTTTTTTTTTTTTCATATATTTTTATATATTTATATATTTTTTTATAAGTTTGTGTGTGTGTGTCCGTGTGGAGGGCTCCCAGCTCGGAATTTGTCCCGAAGTATTATCCCTAGCTGGGAAATCGTGAGTCGGATATACACAGCAGTCAACATTTGAAGTGGTTCAAAACCTTTCATCAAAGTTATACTTGAACTGTGAACAATACCCATTCTTGTCTTAGGACAACTTTGATGAACTTTTTTGATCCACTTCAAATGTTGACTACTGTGTATAGGCCTCCTCTTATGCTAATTCGGCAGATAATTTGAACGTAGTCCTCCCAAACTTTGTTAAAAAGACAGATCGACCGACAGATATTTTTGGAAGGCCATTAATGAATGAAGAAAGATGGTTTTGGACATCTACCAGCAGGGTAGGCTATCTGCCGATGCTAACAAGTCAAACCTTGACCCCTGGTGTAGTACAATTCAAAGCATGATTTGAGTTCCTGGGAATAAATGAATTCAACACACACCACATGACTTTGCTCACAAACTTGTTTAGAATGAACTTTGACTGGCTGGACTGCTCTCTTAAACAGCTCTCTCTGTTAACCGCAGTGTGTTGACCTCTGGCCAACACTTCAGCAAAGTGAGAGGAAGTGCATTAAGGTTCAGCGGCAACATAATATGAGAAACCCAACCAATGGAGCTCTTTCAGCCAACTCCACTCTCAAACTCAATGCAAATTGAATACGTGTAGTATTGACCCAATGCTAGAGTCTCAAATATAAGGTTCTGCAGTGTTGATAACCTCACTTTCTCTCACTTTTTTTTTTCTTGTTTACCATTATTTTATAAGCCTGAAATAATACATGGACCTCGTGTAAGTGGAAATCAGACATGAGCAGCATGAGACATACTCGTATAGCATTACAAGGACACATAATGCTTAATGTATTGTAATGATTCCCAGACTAATCAGACCTCTGCGTACACCACCGAGGAACAAAGAATATGCGTGTATTGTCATTACTCCCTGCAACTCTTAACTCAGAAATTATAAATGAGAGGCTTTTTGATTTATTGATGAAACTAGCGTAGTGAAGTGCTTTTTGCCGCGGGCACGACTCAAGGCTAAACCAGTTATAACAAAGATAAAAGCAAAAAATGATGTTGAATTTCAAGCTATCCATAACAAATGAGATCTCCTCTTTTGATATTCTGCCTCTGAAAATGTACAATAATTGACATTACGGCATTGAGATTCCTTTTCAAGTGCAGGTAAAATGCACAAATAAATCTTCTTCCCTTCAAGGGTGAAGAAGGCCTGAGAGCGAAGGGCTACAGGTGTGCTGAATCCGTACCTCCAGTGATTATGCAAGCGCTCATTGGGCTGATTACATTCCGATTAAGTGTTTCCACTGACTAAACATGTAAGGTGCGTTAGCAGAAACCTTGTGGTGTGTTTTATTATTAATAAAATGATCGTGTTGTATTCAGGGGCCATTGTAAGATTATTATGCAAACTTGATTTCAGTATAACATCTATGCAAGAGGCACAGGGACATTATTAAGAGATGATACTGATGTCAGACATGCTAATTCTATGAGACCTTACAAGAGTAATGCATTCCCTGCTGAAAATGACTTAAGCCAGGCTACTTAAGTTTTGCTCACCTTGTTTTTGGCTATTCCTGTAACTAAACACCAATGTCATAGGTTTTGTTTAGCATAATATATAAAAGTTGCATATGTATAAAGATTTGTTTATACTATTTGTAAAAAGAAAAGCTTTGAAAACATCTGAATTTAAACATTTAGCGGTTACATTGTTACTGTGCTGAAGTAGATGATTGAAATATTATCTGATATATAAATATATATCTTTATAGAGTGTGAAAATTGCTTACTAATTATTAAATCAATACTAAAATTCAATAGGGGTGCATTAAATTGATCAAAAGTGAGAGTAAATAAAATCGAGCTTTGCAAACACAGGAATAATGGTAACACTTTTTACACTTTGGTTAACATTAACTAAGAAGGAACAATACTTCTGCAGCATTAATATACATTTCAACATCTATCATGAACAAACTGTCATGAACAAACAATGAACAGCTGTATTTCAACGCATTCTCACCCCAAGGCGTCATTTAAATGAGACTTTTGACCATGCTTCAATAACTGACGCTAAAGGGTGCCTTTAGCGTCAGTTGGATGACGCTTCCGTTATGGGTAGGTTTAGGTATGGGTAGGTAGGAGCGTCTCATATTGTCGCTAAAGGGTTCCGTGTGCGTCCAATTTAGACGCATGGTCATTTACATGACGCTCGAGGATGAGCGTCATCTAACTGACGCTAAAGGCACCCTTTAGCGTCAGTTATTGAAGCATGGTCAAAAGTCTCAATTAAATGACGGCTGTGTATTTTTATTAACGAAGATTAACTAATACAGTATTTTTTTATATATATTTTTTATTTATTTAAAAGGGACAATGCATATTAATGAACATCTTAGCTTTTCAGCAATGTAAATATGCCAGAATTAGCTCCAGGGCTACTTTACATCTACAGTCCCCCATCAGGTCATCACAATATCAAACAACAAGGCTAACATTTAAATTTAAGTATTACAAGAGACACCACTGTTTTCAGACAGGTTACACATACACATATACAAATAAAGTGCTATGTACTTTAAGTACATTGCAATTATGCTAAAATACTAAAATTACAATAAAGTGCTGGATCTTTGCTGGATCTCATTGTTAATTCATGTTAGTTAATACATTATCTAATTTGAACCAATAAACCTTATTGTAAAGTGTTACTGGAATAATACATATTTGAATTACATTTTAAAAGAAAAGAAAACAGGTCAAATTGTTTTACTTAAGAATCTTACCGACCACAAACTTGTATACATGTGTAAATATGCATTTAGCTGATAGGAAACGGTCTTGTTGGCTATACCTAAGACCAGCAAACCAGGGTGAAGAAGCATTTCTTTTAACAGATTTAGCTTTTGCAAGAAATCTTCAAGAAGAAAATACTTTGAGGGATGGGAACGATCCACAGAGCAGGCATGCAATTCATATTGAAAAAAAGTAATAATATTAAATCTGCTCATTTATGTTCAAACTGCCCACTAAGCTAGGTTATTAATTTCCACCTGGCCGTCCTTGCTGGTTGGGAAAGGCGAATGCTGCGGAGGTCTTTTCCATCCTTCCCGCACACCCCTCCCTCACTCTTCTTGTGTCCTCCTCTTCAATTCCGGAGACACCGTCTGGAGGCTGACACCAGCAGCTCTGGCACGTAGGGTCATTACCAGAGCTGTCATTAAGAAATGAAATCAATCCCCAAAATGCAGCAAGCTCAGGGGAGAGGTTGCACGATAGCGATTGGGAAAGCGTGCGTGTGCACGCTGATGGTGTCGAGGGAGGAATGGAGGGGGCTATCGCTTCATAAGCCGTAGATTGCTTTCCCCACCGCACTAATTATGATGTAACTGGAACAACAGCGTGAGGTGAGTGTGTGTGGTGATTAACCTCGGGCGGCTGAGAAATGAATCTAATGAGGAGAGCGGGACATTGGAACTGTTCAATCAATTTTGCCTCCCTCTCTCTCGCACACGCTCTTTCTTTCTCTCCCTCCCTCTTGTCTCTGGAGCATTTAAATGCATTTGTGACCTTGTAATGGGTGACAGTGGCAGTCTCTTGAACCCATTTAGCATAGCAGGTTCTCTTCATTTGTCTCCCTGGCCTGTTGTATTTCTCCCAGATGAAGGGTGGGACTTGTGCTCACGTGACTGGAGGAAAGACAAACTTGAGTTTTTTTCCCCCTTGAAAAGTCGGTAAATGATTCTATCGTGCCGCTTCGAGACTGGTGTCATTGCCGGGACAAGAAGAAACAAGGCATTTAAGTGAGACACATTAACTAAACAGGCCTTTCAAAAGCACAGTCAGGCTTAATAGGTAGAATATTATTACACATCCATGCTATTAAAATCTCAACCCGGAGTTGAGGGACGAGGACAAACACATAAAGGACACTTTAAATCACTTCTAAAGATGTCAATAAATTATTAACGTGGTGTAATTTGCACAAGTGTTCTATTTAAACGCTACAATTAGACATTTATACTTCTGATCTGACCTAGCTTCTGATTGGTTTGTGCAGGTTTTCCCTAACGAGGGGTTCGTGAGTTGATGAAACGCTAATAATTAATCAAATGTAACATTAAAGTTAACAAATTTGGCTGAACAATTAATCAAATTAATCAAAGGATGCCAAATGAAGTAATCTGTTGTCTGTTGTGCTGCATTTCAAAGTGAACAAAGGCATTGTGTTCGTTGCGTGAAGCTTATAATAGCATGTTTTCAGGGCGACTCAGTTCACAGTAAATGCATCTTCTCACAAACTCCATCTTTCCAAGCGCTGTGATTTTCAATCAATCAATCAATCAATCAATCAATCATTTTATTTTATTTCTAAAGCACAATTAAACACAACTTCCGTTGACCAATGTGCAATACATAGTGCAAAAATAAATACACGATAACAGACATAGACCAACAGAATAATTGCATCAACATTCAGTTTTTTCAAACTCAAATCAAATAAAAAAAGGTCTTTAATTTTGATTTGGCAATGCAATGTTCACTTTACACTCAGATAATGTAAGAAGATATTTTGAAGAGTGTTTGTAACCCAGATGTTGATGGATGTTGATCCCCATTGACTTCCATAGTAGGAAAAAAATATATACAGTACTATGGAAGTCAATGGGGTATCAACTGTTTGGTTCCCGACATTCTTCAAAATATCTTCTTTTGTATTCAGCAGAAGAAAGAAATTCATACAGGTTTGAAACAACTTGATGGTGAGTAAATTATGACCCAATTTTCATTTTTAAGTGAACTATTCCTTTAAAGTTTTAAACGTTAGCCGGTTCCTGCCTCCTCTTTCCCTGAACACAAACCTCTCTACATCCACCAAAGTAAAAGCTTGAGGATTTGACATGTTAAAAGTTTGAGGGTTTGAACATTTGAAAATGAAGAATAAACAAGATGTAAATATTTGTATTGCAACTTATAGTGTTAGTTGGTTCTTCTAAAGAGTGAAGAAAAGTGTGAACACCATTAGCAGCACAGTTTTTGATTTCTGTGTCTGTGTCTCAGCAGTACCAATATCAGATGTTTTCATGTGAAATAAAATGTCATGCAGCCCTGTGTGTAAAATAAAACTCTTAGAACTGTGCATGTGACTTTAAATCATTGAAATTGAAACATATTTTAAGGGGTACTTCAAGTAAATATTTTAAGTGTAACGAGTTCGGCTAACAAACAAAAAAAAAAAAAAATGGGAACCCCTGGTTAATACAGTTTTACAAATACGAAAAAAGGATGAAATGCCAAAATGTACTTTTCAGAATTACTTTAACTTTTAGGAACACAACTAACCCTAATGTAACTGTATAAATGAATGCATGTTGGTGCTCATGGTTTGTCATTTATTTCTCATATAAAGCTTAATATGAAGCAAATTATATTGAACAAGCCAAATAAAGAAAACAATATAGATTTGTTTGAATCGAGTCACTCAAGAAATCTGTTATCATTATTAATTACCTAACTAAAAATGTTTGAATAAAATTTAAAATAAATGCATGAAAAGCCATGCAAACGGTTGGCATTATCATTTTTTAAAAGTGAATGGCTCTTTTTTTTCTTTTAAAGAGCACAGAGTTAAACATTTTATTGGGATTAACCACAAAACTAAACAATTTACTACATATCAAAATAGCATAGCTGAAAGCACTTTAAACAGTTACATCAAACAATACACATTTCAGCTTTAATAACTATGTGTTACTTATTACTAAACTTAATAAGCTTGTGTCCTACAAGCTGTGCAGTATTGAGAACATCGACAGTGTAGCACCTTACAGAGACCTTTAGAGCTTATTTTATTCAAGAGAGACAACTTTTTCTAAACACTCTAAGAGTCCGGTGAAGAAAGTTGAGGGTCTTTCTCCATTCAAAAAGCCTCATTCATAGACCAGAGCAAAACATGTGACTATGTTCTTGGTATTTTTGCATCAGCCTCATTCTCAAGATTAAGTCATTATGTCATTGTTGTCTCAATACATGACTATAGTATATGCCATATTATCAAGGATTTGTGCAAATAAACATTGAATCATCCTTGAACCAATACGAAGAAACATATGCCATGCAAAACTACAAAAGCTCTACAAGAACACCATTCCATTTAAATTTTCTGACATCAACAACCTTTATATATCCATATCCAAAGGAGATGACTTCTCAATAGATAACCTTCATCATTACATTCTGTTTCCTTAAACAGGTGAATCAGTCCATGTGTTTTTTTTTCTTCTGGATCATTATGGTTTCAACTATTGGTTAGTTTCCAATAGTGAAGATATGGCTGTGTAGATTTCCATTCTTTAGCTTCTCTTTTCAGTGTTGAATCTGTAACCTTCCATATGACCTGTGCCGCCAATATTGTACAAGATTCAGTCTTTTATTCTTTACACCTCTCTGAGAGCATGCTTTATGATACAAAGCTTTTGATAAATGTGTGTTTCATAATGGTCTGGTCACTTGAATCAACTTCAACCCCACACTCTTCTCACTGCCCCTAGAGGACTTCCTTCACATTGCACTATTTGTTGGTATGACATTTGTCACTATCCTGCCAGAGCACAAGCTGGAACATGAAAGGCAGCAGACAGGTAAAAATATCTAAAATAAAAAGTCTATTTCAAGCTGTTAAGAGCCTGGGTCAAACATATATATGTATACAGTATACTACTGTTTAAAAGTTTTGGGGCCAGTTTTATGTTAATAGTAAAGACATTTATACTTTTACAAAATATTTCTACTTCAAATGATTTTTTATTTATTTTTATTTATAAAAAAATCCTGGAAAAAATAAATCACTATTTTCACATTTGCTTTCAACATTGAAAATAATGAGAAATGTTTCTTGAGCAGCAAATCAGCATTTTTGTATGATTTCTGAATGATCATGTGACTGAATGTATCATGCAGTAATGATGCGGAAAATTCAGTTTTGCATCACAAGAATAAAGTACATTTTAAAATACATTCACATAGAAAATAGTTATTTTGAAGTATAAGAACTTTTTTTTTTTTTTGAAGCCTTGGTGAGCATAAGAGACTTCTTTAAAAATAATTTGATGGTTGCATCCTCAAACCCAATATCACCTTGAGTACTAGCAGGAATGTTTGACTATTATTGCTATCCATTCAGAAGTACAAGATCCCAGTACCATTATATAACTAAACCTATTTGAATGGCACTTAAGTCTGTCACAAATGCATCATTAGGCTGCATTATAATTAGAAAGTGCATTATATTTCCAAGTGAGACCGGAATTATGCAAACTGAAGAGACATTATAAGTTGTTACAACAGATTGATTTACTTGCTTCCAACTGCATTTTTTTTTTTTTTTTTTTTTTTTTTTGCAGTTGTTAGATTTCTGCTAACTTATGAAACATGTTCAAGATATTTGTGTCAGAAAATGCTATTTAGTTTTTGAAGGTCATTTATTTTTCTAAGAACGTTTTTTTTTTTTTTTTTGCAGGGTTCTGCAAACAGAGTCCGTACAAAAAAGCACTATGGAAGCAGCCTTAATCTCATATTTAGTTTCCTCTCACAGAGGCCCGCTTTTATTTTCTGTCTGTTACATGCCCACTATTCAAACCGAGAGAAGTGATGAGAATACGTTACGCAGAGGCAGACTGAAAGCAGAAAGTGCTTATTGTGATCAGAGTGGCCCAGTTTCCCCCAGTATTCACTCTTTGGAGAGGCCTAAAGTAATAGAGGCCTTTGATTCCTTGATTAAGTCACCGCCTCACTCCTCCGGCTCTTTCCTGAGGCACTCGGCAGGACTCCGTCCTTGGACACTGCTGAGCAACATCCTCTGAATAATCAGTAAGTTTGAGTTATAGTTCCACAGCCCGATGCTGACATGCCCATCTAAAGACACAGTGTGTTCTCCTTGCAGCTTCTTTTCCTGTCCTTCTCCCTCCTTCTGTGCGAGCATGTGCGTGCGCCTTTACATTTCAACTTGTCACGCATAAATAATCACCAAAAGCTCCGTCGCACCCTGAGCGTTTGGACGTAATGTAGGAATTCAGCCTGCATGGCCAAAGCACTAATGAGGTGGCAAGGATGACATTTTTAAGACATTTGCGGCATCTTTAAGGAAAGAAGCCAGAAATTAGAGCCTGTCTGGGCTGTGTTAAACAGATTCTTTCATGTCTTATTAGCATGATTAGGTCTTGACCTTGTTAGCCTCCATCATTGTTTCTCCCTAAGCGACACCGTCTAATTCCCCTTCCCGTTATGGCACACTTAATTATTCAGGAAAGACGCGAATGTGTAAAATCAGTATATTAACTGTTTCCCTAGCAAGAGAAATCTTCCTGACATTAAATTAAGCTTGGCTTTATTTCCTTTCTTAAAGGGATAGTTCACCCAAAAATGTCATTAAATGTAAAAAATTCTGTCATTAATTGCTCACCCTCATGTCTTCATGATGAACAGATTGCATTTAGGCTTTTATCCTCATATAAACATCGATCAGCGAAACATAAACAGAAGCTCAACCAAACCTGCTTGTGGCGCAAGAACAAACCTCTTGCAGAAGCTCAAAGTGCTGCGTAACACTGATGAACCTCATTGGTTCTTGCAGAAGCCTAAACGTGCTGCGTAACACTGATGAACCTCATTGGTTCTTGCAGAAGCTCAAACGTGCCGCGTAACACGAGAATGAATATCATTGGTTCTTGTACGTCAAGCGAATATGCTTGAGCTTCTGTTTACCTCAACTGATTTGTGAGTTGATTAATATTTATATGTCAATAAAGCCTAAATTCAATTCTATACAGAGATCAAGAAATCACACAGAAATATTTCATATCATGGATGTAAAATGGGTTTGGATTGGAATGTCAGAGTAAAATACATAAATAAACTGCTACATTTCTGGTAGTACTGTGCATTCATTCATCTGTGCAGATTAAAAACAAAATTGACTGGCTTTAACTTTTTTTTTAAAGTACTGTATTTTTCAACTCTTTCTCTCCGACCACCTGCCTTCATTATGGTATTGACATAAATGTTTGCTACCCAATCAAGATACAGTAGTTAAAATAAATTATTGTCTGAGATATTTAACATTGATTTTTTTTTTGCACTAAGAAAAACAACAAAATGGCGGTGAACACAGTTTTACTGTGATTTTAATGGTGTCCTTTTTAAAATAGAATTTAACATTATTATTTGTACAGTGTTCATAAAAATTATGCATTTTAGAACTGATCATTTTTGAATAATGCTACAAATCTTTATTTTCTCTCTTTTCTTATTTTTTCAATTTTTCAACAGCTCCCATCTGACCACCTGACTCCCCTCTGGTATGGTGGTATGGTCATTCGATTATTAGAAAAATGCTACACCTAACCTAATCCATTCATCACTGGGACCTAAGCAAATTGTACAAATTAAACACCAATTCGCCAAAATGTTCGAAAGTTCTCTAAATCTCAAACAAATCTCATGGCATTGTGTTGGCAATGTCCCTTTGCACGATCCAATAAAATTGTGATGGATAAAATAAATCCCTGTCCCACACATTTAACTCAGATTTCACTCAGAAATACGTGAGATAAAAAAAAAAGCCAATTTGAAATATTTTTCCTTTTCAGATGACATCACACATCTACATTTCCAACCCCTTCTAACCATCAAGATCTTATAGACTGTAACAGACTTTTACACAGTGTTGGGCAAGCTACTTGGAAAATGTAGTGAGCTAAGCTAGAAGTTACTCTACATTAAATTTAGCTTCACTACACTGATGCTACCTCCCAGGGAAATGTAACAAGCTAAGCTACAGCAAAATGGCAAAAGTAGCTTACTACATCTAAGCTATTTTTTTGTTATTAATTTCTATCATTTTTAAACATCATGTCAGTCAAAGGCAGGCATAATTTATCAGTTCAATTGTTTATTTACAAACGGTTCCAAACCAAAAAAAAAAAAAAAAAAAAAAAACGTAACTATATAAATCCATATAACTATATAAAACTAAAACAAAACCAGGTGTCAAGAGTGTGTGCATCTTTCCATTAAGCAAATGTCTCAAGTGTCAGCCCAAAGATTGAGATTGGAACGTGATGTCCATGTCCATGTCACAGAATGTGGTGGTAATGCATTTTAATTTTTCAGTTTTTTTCAGTTTTAATATTTTTGGACTCCCATTGTAATGGTTCAATTAAATGTTAGTAATCAAAAAGCAAGTCTAATTAATTGAAACCATAAAACTTATACAATTTAACAATCATCTATTAAAATATTAAAATTAATTAAATTTAGGGCACTATGACATTTATTTTTATACCAAATTTAGTTTTTGTTTTCTTGATTCCATTTTAATGGTTTAATTACATTGTAATAATAACCAATGATTTAAAATGTAATGATTTAAGCAAAACTTTCTTCAAAGGTTAAACCAAACTTTTATTTTGATGGGTTGCCGTGTAGACCTTTGAGTCTCTGTGTGTTTTTATGATATGACGATATTTTTTCTCAAATCAAGCTGAAATGCTGCTGAAGTGACTCTCAGAGCGGCTGTGTAGATAAAGTTCATGCAATAATATCCTCATATAAACTGAAAACATTGCGAGCGTCATGCATGTCTCAGTGTGTGTTTGAGTGTTGTGGTAAATGAAACTTCATCAAATGGTTTATTCAGAGACACGCAGAACGTGCATGATTCCTACTCTTTATGTGAATATTCGCATACACTAGTCTATATCGCGATTTTATTTAAATTTCCTGACCTACTTTTCATCCAAGATATGACAATTACGTGCATTTCCGCATTATACACTAAATTCTGTTTTTTATGCCTGGATTCCACGATTCTGTCTGTGTTTTCGGCATCGCGGGAATTAAATATGGTCCTATGGTTGCCAACCGCCGTAAAAGACATGAAGAAGTCATCGTCACTTAAATACGCAGTTGTATTTCCGATTTGAGCTTGAACTTTAGAAATGCTTGGGGAAATGTAGCTTGTGTGTAGTGTGTGGACGCTACCGCATTACTTGATCAAAAAAAGAGCTTCGCTACTGAAAAGCTATTTGATTCAGAAAACAGCGACGCTACCACCACGGTATTGAGAAATGTAGTTAAACTACTGCCCAACACTGCTTTTACACTATCCAGAAGTTCATATGTATAAAATCCTTCCCCACATCCTGTTTCACTCAAACACACAATGATAACAGAAGTAAAATAGGTTGTTAACAGCATTCTACTTTAATGGCACCCATTCAGGACATTTTTAAAAGTTACACTAGCCAGCAAAAAGCAAATCATGTTACTTATATAAAGCACTGTGTAATGACAAAGATGTTTACCTCATCATGACCTGGTTTATGTTGAGCTGTTATTACATCATGCCCAGGAACCTACATGTGTAATGACTGGTAAAAAAAATAAAAAACAGGCCAGACAAAGCGCAGAAAGCAATGCTACATCCAACTCAAGCCTCCATTAATCAAGACATTCAACAGGTCGCAAACAACGCAAAAATGTACTTAAGGCTACGTAAAGTGATTGTAACGCTGGAAGCCAACTCTCATCATCTCAATCACACCTCAGCCGTTGCAACACGCCCGATTCAACCTGCTCGCCCGACACCTCCACCAATGTGGACAAGACTGGAGTGATGAGGAACATATCGCCTTTGGCAACTGTTTCAAGTTGCGCGGGTGTAAAGCAGAGCTGCCTGTCACCTCCCATGATCCTCAGCAGAGGACTCAGGCACCTTGATTTTGCCGTCGCCTCATCCGTCGGCATCATTTGCAGGGAGTAATTGATGATGGCGTTGACAAATGCGGAGCCCACCTTGCATAATTAATAAATGAAAGCGCCATGCTTTGCAGCGCTTCTTGTGATGTGTGGGAGAGAAGGTGTGCCCGTACTAGAGGCAGTTATCTGGGGACAAGTCTCATTTGCATTCCTGAGACTGCACTAAAACACAAAACACGAGTTCTGATAAACGCCGTTTCCTGCGACTTGAAAGTTGCCTGCATTTGATAATTTGATGGGAAGGTGTTTGGAACTTGTTGTGTGCATTATTGTGGTCTCCCTGAAAAAGAGAAGGGAAAATATGACACGCCAGGGGCGTCAATTGGGTATGGCGGAGTTGCATTGCAGGAGTTATATTACTACGGGTAACAAATTATTTGTAACTGTTTAATAAAAGAGAAAACCAAGTAATTTAAAGTGATCTGGTTGTTATATTCATTGTGTCACATGAAAACAATGGCTCTTCAAATGTGTCTTGTCGCAATGTGATTTTGCAGTGTTGAGTATTGTAGCCAATCACAGGCATTTCTGTTTGAAATAATGACCAATGTTTAAGTCATTTGATAATGAGAATTTGATCGCTCAAAACACTTTATGTTTAGAGGAAGTTTACTATATTTAAGCTATATGTGATTAATTGGACGCACCACACACACACACACAGACACTTGTCATGTCGAGGGAGTAAGATTTGATGACATCATCTAGTTTAGTTCGCCATACCTTGACTTTTGGTGAATTGACACCACTGTGACACACATTTGATCTGTTATAGGAAAATCAATCAGATTACATATTGTTGTCGGCCAATCACCTTGGTACTTGACAAAAACCCAATTTTCCATTGGCTTTTGGATTATTGCACAAAATAAGCTTAGTGTCCAACATGCTTTGTTCATCATGATAATCTTCATAAAATAATTTGTAGAATTTTTGAAGCCTAAATACAATCAAAAGGATTAAACGACTAAATGTGGGCTATAAACGAACTACACCACGGCCGCATAACTTCAACATCAGCATCACTAAGCTTCAAACAACTCTTTCAGTCTTTATTTAAAAACTATTTTTCCCATCAATTTTGAGCTAGAATAATTAGCAAGAGCTAAAGTATAAACACAATGAGGTTGTGAAAGTGGACAAGCAATTAAGCTAGATGAGTTTGACATTAAACACCATCACGCCAAAAAGATAGACAACCTCTGTCTTTTTAGCCACCCCTTTTTCAAGACAAGTAAAAGTTTTAAAGCAATCACATGGAATTATTACTGATGTATTTATGCCGTAGAATAAAATTAAAAGCTTGCTTAACCTCAGACCTTATTTCATGCATATAACCAAAAAAAAAAAAACTTGACTCCAGGATGATGGAATTGGAAGTGCTAAAATGCTAACTTTTTTTCCTGGGTTTTGGCCTAAAAAACAGGTCATCCTTGGCTTGCAGCACTCTATTACCCTAACTGAGTTTGCTGAACAGGATCCGTCTTCTTTGGATTAAACAATAATGTTTTTGTCCAGTGTACAATTACAAATCAGCATACCTTAATTAAATTGAAACCTTTTCAGCCTCTTCCGCCAGCCCTCACACACCGCTAAATGCACATGGGGACACGCTGGAATAAAATGAACACTCAAGCAAGCAGTTATCAACGTGCCACATGTGCTGCTTTCTCCGAGGCAAACACGAAGGCGGGATGCTTGCCTTTGTTCCTCTAGCGGTTCATTGGAAGCCTTGGACTAAAGCAGTTCCAGGCGATCTGGCGTCTTGCAGGATTGTCTCTCGGGCTCCAGGCAGCGACTCTGGACGAGGAACTGGCTGCTGTTCAGAAAAACAAAGAGGCAAAGGTCATGGCCCATACACGGTGGTATAATGGTAATCTTTGTAGTAAAAATAAGGGAATGACACTGTGACCCAAAAGCAAGCATAAAGGTGCACAGTTTCTGCATTGAAATAAATAAGTAGCTATAAATGGGGGGAATTGCATTCAAGGTTGCATTTGAAGGCAGGAAGCAAAAACAGCTGGCTTGGGAGCATTTACAATTGGGCCGCCATGGCATTGTCTATTTTATCACCAGTAATGTGTACTATTTGTTCCACTCAATGTGCACCGAGAAGGCGATTTAGAAAGATTGATCTTTTCGCTTTTGTTGAAGACCAAACTCTGAGGCATCAATATATGTCCTGAAACAAACCTTGATTAGTTTCCACAAACCACACAACAATATGCGCAGTAACAGAGATGCCGCCTGCTTTTATTTATTGTGGTGTAGAACAGCCATTTGAACGACATTAGTAAAGCACATCTGTACGGCTCAGCTTACACTGTAATGCACTGTAATTATGAGACATATTCCTCAGAAAGAAAAAAGAAATGGTGCAATATAACCCACGATAAAAACAGCAATAATGCACACTATAAACATGCCTCAACAGCATGTATCATTCTTTTATTCTTTAGCTGAGAAACAACTAAATCTAACATTGGCATTTAAACACATGCATAACTATAATTAAAGCTTCATTAAAACAGACTGAAGGGTTATGCTGCAAGAGTGACCTGGCCATAATTACAATTAACTAATGACCCTCATGTACATAAATTCATAGAATTGCTTGACAAGGTTGAAAATTAGCTTCATTTTGATAAAAAAGAGTGACATGAGCTGAGAGCCAAACTCTTTTACGCAAGTCAAGGCATTATTATATGTCAAAAGGGTGTCAGTTGCGAAGTGTGTGTGTGTGTGTGTGAGTGAAGAACAAGAACACACAGTGATTGTGTCTACTGTGATTACGTGAATACTCACTGGGGCGTGCATTTTGACACATTTCTGTGTACTTGACTATTTTTCTTGACTGTGTACTTGAGTCGACTTTGATTCCCATCTCCCACTGTAGGAGTCGATGGAGTCAAAACCGGGTCGGGAATATAAGACTACAAGATTGTTTATCATTATTACACACTAAATTTTGGCTATTCTTTTTCTGACAAAAATCCTAAAACTACTTTTATTAAAACCTTGTCCACACTAACATATTTTTTTATTTGAAAACGAAGCATCTTGTTCTCTATGGAAGTAAAATAATGTTGAAACAAAAAGCCTGTTGAATTGCACTGCTTGAAAAAAATATGCATTGCATTAACCATGCTTGCATTTTAATGCATTGTATTTTTAGGACTTGCATTTTTTTATTGGCTCAAATTTGACATGGTTGAATATTTAAGCTGTGAATATTTCAATTCAAAACATTTCAAACACATTTTCATTATTCAAAATTCAATAATCCATATACACCTTTCATATTTCACTTCCAAAATATTCAAACTGTTTAAAAATACAATCTATAATATTCAACAGGCAATTTTCGGTCCATTTGATTTCGCTTTACAAATTCGCTTCCACAAATTCAGTGGTTCAGATTTGACAGTAAATTCAACATTGACATCCAGGAACTGTAGGAAAAGCAGTAGATTACCGAGCATAATCTCCATCTGCTTTTAGAAGGCCTCACCAGCAGGGGGTGCAAACGTGTGTTGTTGAAGAAGACCGAGCAACAGCTCTCATTCATTCATAAAAACACATTTATAGAAATGTAAGTGTATGTGATTATTATGAGGGTTGTTTTTGTGTTTAATTCAGTGTCTTCACGGTCCTTGTGTAGCCTACATGCATCTAAATGCATCTAAAAATGTTTGAATTGAAATATCCACAGCTTAAATATTCAACAATGTCAAATTTGAGCCAATAAAAAATGCAAGTCCTAAAAATGCAATGCATTAAAATGCAAGCATGGTTAATGCAATGCATTTTTTTGCTTGAAAACACTAGGGTGAATGGAGAGAAGTTTAAAACCGAATCGCCATTCATAAATATATCCGGATTAATGTAGACACAGCCTAAATAAACACACTTTTAGCCTGACTAGCCAAATTAATCCAGTTTAGAGATGACATTACCTTGAAATTATGCGTCACCATCGTTTACTAGTTTCCCATATTACCTAATTTGAAAGAGGGAAAATTAAAAAGAAAAAGCCTTGTACTGACCACTTAAAAGGGTTTCAGGTGTTCCCAGAATGTGTTTGTGAAAAGCTCAAAATACTCCACATATCCTTATTAAAGATTGGCTACAAATTTAGCTAATTTCTTGGGGACATTCCCTTCATTAATTAAATTCATCCACTGTGTATTCAGTGGCTCAGATTCCTGGAGTTTGTGGAGACTCTTATGTTTATTACTAAATCGAAAAACAGAGCAGTTATAATGATTACGTAGCTCAAGCATAAAAGGAGGACCGACGACAGTGAAGGACGAGAGAGGACCAGGCCTGGACTATCTATTTTATGTTTTGTTTATACATTTATTCATTTAGCTGACGCTTTTATCCAAAGCGACTTACAATTGCTATACATGTCAGAGGTCACACGCCTCTGGAGCAACTAGGGGTTAAGTGTCTTGCTCAGGGACACATTGGTGTCTCACAGTGGATTCGAACTCGGGTCTCTCACACCAAAGGCATGTGTCTTATCCACTGCGCCATCACCACCCCATGTTGTGTGTTTTACTTTCGTTTTGTGTTTATTTTTTGGATTAAAGGGTTTAAATCAACATCAACGATCAACATATCTTGTTACAATAATGTAAAAGTAAATTTTGCATAAGTCCCCTTTGAAATAGTACAATGACTTGTACCAAATAGTGATGCTTGCCTTAGCAACAGAACATATTTTTTTTCTTTTTACAGTTTAAGTATAGATTTAAAAAAACAAGTAATTTTAAAATGAAAATAAAATGAAGTAAATGAAAACAAGACTTAAAATCTCATACAGTGTTGCTTTGGTAAATTTACCCTGTTTTAAAGAATTTGAGATACTTTTACTGAAAAACAAGTTAAAAGCTTGGTCTGGTTTAGGTATATAAATATATGACACATCTAGCTGAAAAAGTGAAGGACCAACAGCAACATCCGAAAGTTCTAACAGTATAAACAAAAGCAAATCTTAAAATAAAAGTTTTCAGATTATAATCCTCAAAAAACCTCTGATTGACAGAAATCAATTATAATGTAATAGGAGCCGGCTGAATCTGTGAGGCAAGCAAAATGGGAGCTTGTAAGATTCCAGTCAGTTGTATAAGGCTCAACAAATCTCAGTTATGAAGTAGGCCTACAATAATCACAGACAGGCCTATTGTGCGGTGTCTTCAGACTGGTGTAAAGGCGAGCCACGGACTCAGCCGAGCAGCAAATAACGCTGTGCAGAGGAAACCTTTCCTTGTCTCAAGAGTGTCCTCTCTTCATATTTCCTATTGTTCTTCCGCTGTTTGTTTGGTTAAGTCTTCACCGTCATTGTTTGAGGAAGTGTTCTCCACTAGGCGAAGCGTTTCTCTCACTCTCTCTCTGATAATCTCCTTTCATGGTCTGCTTGGCACCACATTCACTTCTGCTCATCCACACAGTGAAGGAGGGAGGAAATCGACTTGTATTTATTTAGCTTGCTAGAGCTTATTTACTTATTTATTTTGTCAAAACAGAACAGGAACAGATATTGTAATTCTAGTCACCATTTTCTGTCGAAGTGTTTTCAATGAATTCAAATGTCTCTGTGTGCCTGCTGATTATCAGCCTTTTGATAATTCCCTTTTGATTTTTCCTTTATGGTCTCTTTGGATGTTTTGGCCCTTCAGAACACTTGAAGGGACCCTCATTATCTGTATTGGTTCTCCAATCCACATATGTTCAAAGGTGTGACTAAATATTTAAAAAAATAGGTACATTAAGAGTTTAGCATTTGGTTCTTGAACACTAGGCCACTAGTCTGAAAATTGAGTGGGACATGTCCATGTCTTTTTAAATGTCTATGGTGTTTACCAACCATACATATTCAGTATTCTGCACAAACACACACATACACACACACACACACACACACACACACACATATTCATACACAAAACAGCCATTTATCATCCCCGCTGCTTATATTAGACACTGAAAAATATAGTAATTTACATACCAATGTAATTGTATTACATACATTGAAGCTGTCCTCTAACTCAGCAAGCTAATCCCACTGTTTTGGAACACGGTAGCCGGTTTTCAAGCTTGCTATTAGCCAGTCAATTAGTTGAACCTTGTTCCAAAATTCAGTTTGATCCCCTTAAGATAGTATGACCAGCTGTTAGCTGGTTTGTTGCTGGTCCAAGATGGTCTAGAGCTCATGACCAGCTTGGACCAGCTAGGAAAAAAAGACAATTTTCCAACCCTGCTGAAGAAAATAGGGTGTGTGTGTGTTAGCCAGACTAAGCTGATTTAGCAAGTTTCTCAGCCTGGTCAGTCTTTTGGCAGGTTTTAGTGGAGTTTAGCACAATCCAGTTGGCCAAACAGTGTGGCCAGGCAAGCTTAAACGAGCTAGAAACCACCTCAGGCTTGTGATATTTTTTAATCTCTACATAAGCAGCAACTAAGAAGCAAACACATCACATTAGCACGCCACAAAAACTGTTTTCTTTCAACATGGAAAAGCAACTAAATAAACGTCTGAGATTTAAATTAACATTTCTGAAGCAATGCATCATGGGATTACCTTTTCTGTGAAGCATATGCATGATACTGCCTTAGATTTTAGCCAAAAGAAGGCATCTTAGAAGGAACAACCTGTAATAACAGTCTTTGAGTCCTGCTATCTATGATGCCTTAAAATGCTGTGTAGGTAGACAGCTGACTAGGTTTTTAAACAGAGCTATGGAGTTTGTTTTCTCAAGCATTCCTCCCAGAAGGCTTTGCAGTCTTTGTTTGCATGCTTGAGCGTAGTGTACAGATTTATATACATATGCATAAAAACTGGAATCAGCAGACATCCTCTCAGAATCTTAAAGACATCTGTATCCATAACAATAGCACCTTGCCCATCCCAGCACTGTTTTGATTTAATCAGAAATATGCATATTTATGACATTAGAACTTATGAAACGGAAATTCAAATACAGTAAACACAGATGACTGGCAGATAATGTGTGTTTGCTTTTATAAATGCAGGGAAAATTTATAAAATCAAATTTGCATGATACTAAATCTGAATTATTATGAGAGATAAAGTTTCCATATCTGCTCAGAGGATGCATATGTATTCTGAAATGGCAAAAAGCCTGAAATGTCCGACATTTGGGGGTGGGATATCTTATTGTGAAAAATAAATAAATGAGGCTTTAAATTGTCTCCAAAACCAGGGGATTGAAATTTATACGTCTGGTTATCAAACCAAAGGTTCAGAACGCCTACCAATAGACAAAGTAATTGTGAAGAATTGGCCAGGCCATTGGAGTAGAATGTGATTGATCGTGGTTCTTATACACTACATACTAAAGGAGATATCATTGGTCAGTTGCATTATACTGTATGAGCATTATCACACAAGTAGGAGTACAATATTGCTCTATGTGCTGATATTCAGCCATATCGCAAGACTAAGAGTGTGATATTGCTTTTATACAACAGTTTGACGGCACAAATGTGTAAATAAGAAACAACAACAGATTGTCTTTAAAAACGTCTTCCGTCAAGTTGACAGTTTTAAAGTTGGGCCCAAGCTTCCATTACTTACATGACAGAAAGACTAGCATGTTTAATTTTTATTTACATGCCGTCCACGGTATAGCGATGATTGTTTGAGAAGCAACATTTAGTCTGATATGTTTCTTGTCCGTGAAGAATTTAGAAGTCAAAATCGCATAATCTGACAGAGAACCCGGCATAAGCAAGTGTATTACCTGCATCTGATATAGCATTTATTCTTCAGATCAATCTTAATCCGCGTTTCCACCGCAGGAACTTTCCCCAGGAACTAGGAACTTTGGGGTGGGACTCCGTGTCTCGACCGCAGGGACCAGGGTCTAAATGAAGTTCGCGAGGTAGTACTTTCCAAAGTTCAGTAACTTCCGGGGGTAGGACTTGGGTGCTGAACATGCTGATTGGTTGAGTTCATGCAGCATATTGATTGATTGACTCCATTTTATTTCAACCACCATTTTTACAAGTATGTTGCGGTCCGTGCAGCACTGTAAGCCCGAACAGTACCACTAGCTTATAAAGACTGAGGTCACTACAGTTAAAATCACTTGCTGAGTTAATCCACCTTAAAACTAATAATGTCTATGACCAAATATGTGTTTTTATGTTTGTGTGCCTCAGCATTTCTGAGTGAACACCGCTGGTTCACTCAATATTTTTAAGTGTACTATCGATCACGTGATATGACGTCATGACGTGCGGTCCTAACTGACGTTACCTGAAAAATCTATACAAGATGGCTACCCTCTCGAGCGACGTGCTATCAAGAACGAAACAACTTGTAAGTAAACCAAAACACTTCAAAACTACTTTGCTTGTTGTAATATTGTAATAATATCATATTACATGTGATATTTGACTGTTAGACAAGGCTATTTTTAATATATAAGTTGCAAGCGCGCAGCATCACGGTGCCGCGCACATTTTTTATGCGCCAAAAGCACAATTACTGCCAGTCCGCCTGGTAGTGACAGATAATATCCTTCCTGTGTACTGTTAATGTCGTGGCAAGGCAATAATGTTAACGTTAGTCAATAACTCTTTTCACCAAGCGATAGTCCTTATGTTTTTGAGTGTGTTGGTGGTGCTGTTTGTGTTTAGCGCCGTGCTCTGGTAAGTTCAATGTGATGTTATCATACATGCACATGCACCCAAATGAGCTAGTGGCTAACGTTAGCAGTAGACATGTGCCGGTATTCGGTAATGCGGTAAATCGCCGTAATGAATATGCACGATATTGTTATTGCGGGCACTTCAAAATACCGTGAAAAATAATAGATCCGAATTTAGATTTTTAGAACGCGCATTATCTTATTTTCCATCAACCGCCTAAGAAAACACTGCGTATATGCTGCGCAAAACACGTGGCACTCTGATGTAAACAATCCGCACATGTATAAGCACAGTGTGCATGTGGCGCAGTGCGCACTCTCGTCTAATAAACAATCCTCACATGGAGAAGAAGGATGGCGGAAGGTGGAACACTGCCGACGATTTATCCCCCTTCTAAAACTCACTTCTTTCAACTCTCACGCATTCAGCTTGAGACTCACGCAATCGACACTTTTCACACGCTCTCACGCCACACATCCATTTTCTCACGCAGAGAAAAATCGCGGAGCAAAGAGGACACCGACAGACTAGAAAGAGCAGGTTAGTTTTGATATGAAAAAAAAAATATCAGCTCTCACTCAGGTTCTGTCCATTGTATTACGAAATTCAGACAATAAATGCCGTTTTGGCGCTTGTAAATGTGACGTGACAGATCGCAGTAGCGCCTCAGTTCCGATCATCTGATACTTTTTATATAAAGATAAAGTAGCCTACAACTTACCGAAAGGTATGACTCATACATAATATCGATCAATCAGTGTTTTTCAACCATGGAAAGAGGTCAGTAAAACTGCAGGAGAGCAATATGTCACAGAACGTTACATTTACCTCAGGAAAGCTATTTAATGACCAGCACGTTAGTTGACTAGAAAAAGTAACTATAGAGAGGAGTATTTAGCTAAATATGCGCATTATATTACATAGGCTATTTATTATAGTTTTACTTGTGTCATTACGTAATTTTTTAACCTTTAATAATACCAGCTGATAGGGCTCTGTATGTTTACAGCATTATGTGAGAGATATTTTTTCTTGAGAAAAATTAACATGTTATTTAACATGTAAATTAACATCTACTGTAGCCTACCTAATATTTATCCAAATAGAGTCAACATTGAATCAAGATTAAACTGAAATTGTGAAGTTTGCGTTAAGCAATAATACAAACAGTAGCCTACCAGTCATTGTACCATGTAAACATTGTAACATGTTGTCACTAAACTTAATAAAATTCTGTTTAGTTACCAAATGTTGTGACAATCACAATTACACCTATTGTGATGCAAGATTTTTTTTTACATCCCCCCAATCCGTCCATTTCTCTTGTGCAATTAAAATACCGTGATAATACCGTATACCGTGATAAAAGCTCAATCAATTAATCGCAGCATGAAAATTTGATACCGGCACATGCCTACGCAGTAACTTTTACTCAAACAAAGTTAAGGTTATGGACATAATAGTTACCGAATGAACTCTGCAAGTTTTCATTAAACCTTTACAAACGTCTTTCCATTATAGGTTGAAGTGGAAGAAGTGCAGTGAGCATCCCCCAAAATCAAGGTGACTCAAATGTTGATTTAGGCTGTAACATAACCTATTTTTCACCATTTATTTTATTTAGACCTGGTCTAGTACTTCTTACGAAGTCAGTCAAGTCAGTCGAATGAAATCCAGCGACAGGAAGCAAACCACAGCTCGCAGGATATCAGCACCCCTGTCATAGAGGAGAGGAGGGCTTGCACAGTTAGTGATGAACATATTCATACTTGTGAAACCGGTCAGACTAACCAGCATAAGAGAGAAAAGAACCTCAACGGGCATAGGCCTGGAGTTAGATGGCCAAGAGCTTGTGAGAAAACTGCATGGGATACGGTAAACACAGATCTATGCTTTGCATTGGAAAGATTAACTGGTACAGTTGAAAAGAAGCTGGATAAATTTGGGGACATCATTTACGCATATGGAAGTGAGAGGTTTGGTGTGGAAAAAAGGAAGGAAAAAGTACAAACTGCTCCTGGAATGTCTAGACGGCAGCAGAAAATTGAAGGGTTAGTTAGAGAAAGGAGACAGTTGAGGAAGCAATGGAAAAGAGCAGAACAAAGTCAGAAGGAGGGACTCAATCTCTTACAAAGGGACATAAAAGATAAGCTGGCAACATTACGCAGAGCTGAGCGTCTACGGAAACGCTACAAAAAGAAGGAACGTGCGAGGGCTAATTTCTATAAAGACCCATTCAAATTCGTAAAGAAGTTATTCACCAGTGAGAAGAATGGCACTTTAAAAGCATCTAGAGTTGAGCTAGAGAGATATTTGGAGGAAACGCATACAGATGCAAAAAGGCATGAGCATATGTCAATTCCATCAGACATACCACCTATCAACCCACCAGAATACCAAATGGAGGTCTGTGCACCTAAGTGGAAAGAGGTAGAGCAGGCTGTGAGAAAGGCAAGGGCTTCATCATCTCCAGGGCCTAATGGAGTTCCGTACAGAGTGTACAAGAGTGCTTCAGGAGTTCTGCGAATTCTGTGGAAATTGTTAAAAGTGGCATGGGAAAAACAGGTTGTACCTAGAGCATGGCGCAGAGCAGGTGGAGTCTTTATACCTAAAGAAAAAGATGCTACAAGCATCAGTCAGTTTCGTCCTATTTCACTATTAAACGTTGAAGGTAAGATTTTCTTCAGCATTATTGCCCAGAGATTGTCCACCTACCTATTAAAGAATGGCTTCATTGACACTTCAGTTCAAAAAGCGGGCATTCCAGGGTTCTCAGGATGCTTAGAACACATCAATGTTATCTGGCAACGAATTCAGTCAGCTAAAAAGGAGAGGAAGGAGCTCCATGTGACATTCCTGGATTTGGCCAATGCATATGGTTCAGTGCCACATGAGCTTCTTTGGGCAGCATTTGATTTTTTCAGAGTACCAATGTCAATAACAAATTTAGTGAAAGCCTATTTTGGAGATTTGCAATTTAGTTTCTCAACTCCAAAATTCAGCACTGCATGGCAATGCTTAGAGGTTGGAATAATGGCAGGATGCACAATTTCTCCACTGGCTTTTACCATGGCAATGGAAGTAATCATTAGGGCATCAAGATGGGTAGTAGGAGGAGAGCGCTTGGCTTCTGGGTTGCGACTACCACCAATCAGAGCATACATGGATGACATGACAACCATGACTACAACAGTAGCCTGCACTAATCGGTTATTGGGGAAGTTAACAGATAATATTGAATGGGCACGAATGCAATTTAAGCCCTCTAAATCAAGGAGCATCTCCATAGTTAAAGGAAAGGTAGTAGATAAAACATTCTTCATTAATGGTGAGGCAATACCAACAGTTTCTGAGAAGCCAGTGAAAAGTCTTGGGAGATGGTACGATGGAGATCTAAAGGACACAGTTCGAGTGGGAGAAGTTAGACAACAAGCAGTGGAAGGGTTGAAGAGCATAAACAGCTGTGCTCTACCAGGCAAACTAAAACTCTGGTGCTTTCAGTTTGGTCTACTGCCGAGGTTGCTGTGGCCACTGACTGTGTACGAGGTTTCTTTGACAACAGTGGATAAGCTGGAAGCGTTAATAAGTTCATACATCAGGAAATGGTTGGGAGTTCCACGCTGCCTCAGCAGAGTGGGACTTTATAGTAAAGGAATATTGCAGCTGCCAGTCTCTGCTTTAACCGAGGAGTTTAAGTGTGCCAAGGTCAGACTGGAAATGACATTAGTAGAGTCACGTGACAAATGTGTAAGGGAGGCAGCCCCTGTGTTAAAAACTGGTAGAAAGTGGTCAGCAAAGAAATCTGTAGTAGAGGCAAAGGCTGACCTTCAAATAGGGGATATCGTGGGACAGGTACAGCATGGAAGAGGGGGTTTTGGGCTCAGGTTAGCTCCTCCTAAATGGCACAAGGCAGGCCCAGCTCAAAGGAGGAAGCTGGTAGTCAACGAGGTGCGAAAGCAGGAGGAGAGGATGAGGAGTATAAAGGCCATTTCCCAGGCCAAGCAGGGAGAGTGGATGAGATGGGAGAGTGTGGAACAACGCAAAATGGGCTGGCAAGACCTTTGGTCAATGGAAGAGAGTAGGATCAGTTTCCTTATTAGGTCAACATATGATGTTCTCCCATCACCGCAGAACCTAAACCTCTGGGTAGGAGAGGATCCCTCTTGTCCTTTGTGTTCATCACCTGCCACATTAAGGCACATTTTGACAGGATGTAAGGTGGCTCTTAGCCAAGGTCGGTTTACTTGGCGCCATGACCAAGTACTGAGATGTTTGGCTTTAGCATTGGAAGGCAAGCGTAGTATGACCAATAAGTTGCCGCATGTTCTAGCAAAACATTACACGCAGAAGACAACATTCCTCCGCCCAGGCGAGCAACCACCAAGAAAAGGTGTTAACACCAATTCTCGGCCAGGACAACTGGAAGCTGCTAGGGACTGGAAGATGCTGGCTGATCTTGATCAACGGCTTATTTTTCCACCTGAGATTGCCACCACTAACCTACGACCAGACATTGTTTTGTGGTCTGGATCAGCACGCATTGTTCAACTGATAGAGTTGACAGTGCCATGGGAGGATGCTGTAGATGAGGCATATGAGAGGAAGAAACTGCGGTATGCTCATTTGGCCACTGAAGCAGAACAGCGAGGATGGAGAGTCCAGGTTTATCCAGTGGAAGTGGGTTGTCGAGGTTTTGTGGCACACTCTACAACCCGGTTCCTCAGGGACGTCGGATTCAGCGGCCAAGAGTTGCGTCGCACAGTAAAGAACTTATCTGAAGCAGCAGAAAGGAGCAGCAACTGGCTGTGGTTGAGACGGAAAGATTCTAGCTGGCAAGGTACAGGCCGCCACGCTACGGTTTCGTAGAATTCTTGAAAAACTTGAAGAGTCTGTTGGTTTATTTGTATAGGTTGTATAGTATAGGTTGTATAGTATACTATACAATTTGTATAGGTTGTATAGTATAGAATGACGGGTGGTTGGGTAGATATTGTGTTTTGCGTTAGGTGGTATGCCATACGGAACCGTTGCCACTGTAACTGCTTTAACGCACCAGTGGGGCTCGACAGCCTTAATCAATCGGGTTGGCGCGTATGGTTGGGTTGCGGAGAGATAGTGAGATTGTGGTTAGGTCTCAGCAGCAGGAGGGATGTAGAGGTCAGTAAGCTGGGCTGAGTTGAGTGGGGGACGGAGGGGGGTGACTCTGGGACGCCAGAGTCACTGTCGAGCCCTCTTGAGGTGTCGTGGGCTAGTCGACGAAACACTGAGGACGGAAGGTGCCCACTTGAAGACCCTAGAGATGTCCCCTACTCGGCTCAATCCAGACGGTTGTCGTGTTGGTCCACTAGGGAGACCACACTGTAGTTGCAGCCGTCGTGTGTGCTGACGCGCCAAGTACACTGCAGCCGTTAACGCCGGACAGAAGGGGAGTCACACCCTCATATGGAAAGAAGCGTAAATGGATGGAGAAGCATAGTTTACTGTAAAGCTACGTCTTAGTGTTGCTTATCTTGGCGAAAGCCGAGTACAAATCAGCATGAAGTTTTAACATCTACTCTCGTGTAATGGAAATCAAAATTATAGATCAGTTATTTTAGGCAGTTAGTGGTGAATGCATGGACACTGAAGACTTTGATAGTTTTTTGCAAAGTGAGTTGTAATAGTATCTAACCCAGTCTTTGCCAATTATTTTTGCTTTTTCTGTCCTTGACTAAATCAATCAAAAGTCTCTTAAAAATTAAATATCTTGCTGTCTGTTTTTGTGTGCATGTGCAGACCTACATTGTCACCAGAGAGCAACTTTATCGGTAAGTTGCATTAACACTTGAAATTTTGTATCATTAATTTGTAAAGAGGTTGATTGCATAATTTGACTGGTTTCACATTGATTGTTTTATCTGTGCCCACAGGACCAACTACAACTACAAACAGGATAGATTTGATGTCTTGATTTTGTGTTTTGATAAGTTAATTTTTTATTTATTTATTTTTATTTTTATAGTTTTTATTTTTATTCCATTTGCACTTTGATGGTCATGGCAGTTACTAATGCTGTTTTAAGAAATCAGGCCATACTTTTTATATTAAAGGAGAACTCCGGTCAATTTTAACAAAAATTCAACGACAAAAATCAGTGTTGCCTACACCGTGTTATCCTCTTTTTAAAATGTGCACCCTGTTGACTTCAATGGGGCAAGTTTTAAACCTGCTTTCAGCCTCTTAACATCCTTGATGTGTCATTACAAGTGCACAGCCATGTGAATGGTGTTATTACAACGCATTCTCACCCCAAGGCGTCATTTAATTGAGACTTTTGACCATGCGTCAACTAACTGACGCTAAAGGGTGCCTTTAGCGTCAGTTGGATGACGCTTCCGTTATGGGTAGGTTTAGGTATGGGTAGGTAGGCGCGTCTCATATTGACGCTAAAGGGTTCCGTTTAGACTTTAAAGGGTTCTAATTTAGACGCATGGTCAAAAGCGTCATTTAAAATTTTAATGTTTAAGTTTGATTAGATTGTAACTTTTAAAAAAATACTACTTAAAAAAATTAAGTTAGTTACCTCAAAAGTTCTTATGTAATCGGTTTCTACAAAAGTTTTGAGTACTATGACCTTATTGGGTTTTACAGTGAGTAAGAGTTGTTTGCTATTCGAATCAACAATGGAGTTTAAAAAATATGACAGATGAACCGACAATGAGGTTCAGGGTTTATTAAGCTCATATGCGAAGGATGAAATCCAGTGGGAACTGGAAAGTCGCTCGCAGTCTTACCTCAGCGGACTAATTTGCCTAATCTTCACTATACTTTAGACTGCAATGGAAACGAAGACAGCAACAGGTTTTGGGGGGAAAAAAGTTCCTGGGACAAATTGTTCAGGGTAATTTCGGTGGAAACGTGGCTTTATTTTCATAATAAAAAAAAAATCTGTTTGAATGTCCACTGAGGAAAGAGATATCTTTGTCTTAGTATCCTTTTACCGGTTAAGGAGATTTCCCATGACAGCGCTAGTCGTTGCATGCCGGTTTAAGGTAAAACATAATGTCCCTGTTTACAACATTGTTTCAGTCCCTTTTAATATAAAAGTCTATGCAGTCTTCCATTTAATGCTGTAAAAATTTCACTGTGAAAACTTTCACTGAAGTCGAAATCACAATCACTAACAGACCCTTTCTCAAGACCAAATATGGCATATTATTTACATAATATTTTCTTTATTGAAGAATAATATTTAAATAAACAATAAAAGCCATTAACAAAAGTATAAGAAGTTTGTACAATGAAACAAACACAGTTTGTGCTCTCAACTGCACTATTGTTTATATATAAATTACATTTTTGAAGTCTAAACAACTGCATTCTCGCCTTAACTCTTAAAACTACATTTTGTGACACAATAATTGTAGTATTTGTAAGATTGGTGGGTTACCCTGTGAAAAATCTTGCCAGTATAGATCCGGCAGAAACTAGTGGAGTGATACAAAATGTGAAACGGTCTCTGTGTGATATTGGTACAATATTGCATGGCTGGAAAAGGCTCTCAGCCTTTTCGAGATTGGAGGACCAGATCTAACTGTTGTATATACATTTACATCATTCTCAGCTTCTTATTCAAAGCCTTTAAGGACAAATATGCCAATGTTTATGATGAAATGTCATCTCATCAAAACCAATTTTAAGACTGTGGGTGAATCATTCAACAGTTTTTCCCTAGCTTATGAGTGAAGATTTGCTTTATGTGTCCTGTCGTGAAAAATAACTTCAGGCTTTTAAAGTGCCCTCTTATTATACCAAATTAAATTTGATCACTGAGCATTGTCTCCTAATTCTCAAATCCTTCAAAGAGCACGTCCAAACCACGTCTCTTAGTATTGGGATTTTCAACATGACTTCCTTGGAGGGAGGGGGGCTAAATTTATACATTTAATTCCATTTGCATGCTTTCACTCAGTGTTCCAAGAGTTTCCAAGAGTGAGCATTCAATAAATCAAAGACAGAGCAGCTTCCTGCTCACATTTTTCCCCATTTTGAGTACTATTACAGTCAAAGTCCTGTCTTTAGCGTTCACAGATTGCCATGGATCGTTAGACCAGGCAGGGAAATGCATAACTTTGTTTTAGCCTAATGAGATCTCTGGATTCCAGTCTCCTACACCAGAGCAATAATGCACAATAGAATGGAATTGATTGCGACCGTAACGGGGTTCAAATTTGTAATGGCGATCAGTGCAATATGGGCTTTTAAGAACATGGAAGAATGGAGAAGAAATGCATTCCAATGACATCAGCATGCTGGACATTTTGTAAAATGCAGGTAAATTAAATTTAGAGGGTCTGTCAAGGGCAGATAAGAAATATCGGTCTATAAAAAGGCCATCTGTATAGTTTCTGAGCAATTTACATCTAATAGAAGAAGAAAGACGATACAGATATCACATTTATCTCGACCCAAAGGAGACCGAACAGAAACAGAATTTATATTCCAACCTCAGAGCCTGATTACAAAACTGGTTTATGTGGAAAATCATATAAAAATTGGATTTTGTGAAGTTCTGAAAAAGCTCTCAATAATTTTTTTCTCCAGCTTTATGTAACATTTTTACTGCATTTTTCAAACTAAAACATGTCCAATGTGCTGATAACATTTATATATATATATATATATATATATATATAAGATTAAGAAATAAATTATCAATCATGACAACTCTCTGAATAGTTTTAGCATGTTATTGAATTTGGCAATGTTAATGTATTTGGTCTTAGCAGACTAGATCTGCTACGGTCGATTATTGCTGTTGGTGCGGCTGCAGAGCAAGTATGTACTTTCTGCTTCTGACAGATAGACAGACATGTTGCTCTGAACGCGATTAGACATACATAAATCCCGTAGTAGATCTAGGCAGGTGGAGCTGGGGGAGGTTGGGGGTTCAGAGGAACCCTGATAACGAGCTGTAGGACTACTACAGCAAACACTGAACCGGACTATTTAAATGTTGAGTAAGCAATCTAAATGGCTGCAGGATCAGCAGAGGCCAATCAGCTTGGAACAACATGAGGGTGAGTAAATTATGACATTAATATTGGGTGAACTAACCCATTATTGTTAACACTTTGGTGCTAGGCAGGCTGAAAGTGGAGATTATATGCAATTAAAATCGCCATATGCTACAGTACATATTTTACTATGATTATGAACTTAGTAGCATTCATTTGATCGAAGTATTGTGTTAACATGAGGTAAAGTTTAATCACAATATTACCTAACTATCATTACTATCGCATTATGAGCATGTGCATGTAAATATAGTCACTGACACAGTCAAAATCCACCATTGGAGAATTGACAATTAAACGTCATTCCGGCCATCCAAAACTGATTTGGCCGACACCGAAAATGTGATTTTTTTTTCTGTTGCAGATATTGCAAAAATTTCCGTACATAACTAATTTACAATGCCAAACATGTGGATCGGGTTTTCAATGTGAAAATATCTGTGCAAAATAAGCAAAATCAAGAAGTATTTCATGACAAAACCAACTTCCCTCTACATTACACTCTTTCCACATATTTTGAATCTCTGGACCTGTGTAGGCATTACTCTCTCACAGAAACGCTGCTGCCACACAGCCTGCCTCCTCCATATTGTTCCCCGAGGGCGAGCCACCTGCAGCAGCCTCTGGTTGCACGAGCAGATTGCCATCACTGGTAATTGAGACTGCGGAAGAGCTCTGAGACATTTCAGCAAATGCTGGATCGGAATAGATAGCAGAGGCAGCTCGGAAGGAGAGACGCGAGGGCCGGGCGTCCGTACGCAGTGAGAAAAGAAGACAAAAACGTCAATGCTGAAGAGGTTCTTCCATCCCATGATGCCTCAAACAGGCCTGTCAGTGCTTTTGAAGAGCACATCAGGAGATGAATTCAGCCCGGGGCTTGAACACACAGATATGGCCTTGAGAAGGATACATGAGGCGCAAGCTAACAGATGAACCCAACAGAGGAACTATGAAAGACTTTACTGACGTTGATATTTACACACTGCACAGCAAATGTTGCACTGAATATGTCTTTGAGCTGTTGGGTTTTGCAAAAATGATGGAGAAAGGGTGTGCTATCTTCACCTGTGCGCCTGCACTCACAACTCTGTCTGTGTCATTTCATCTCTTCGCTCTTCCTCCTCGGTGTCAGCATGCCCTCCTCCTCTTCTTTCATTAATATCCACAATATGATGGCTTTAACGACAGCGCTGCATTCATTAATATCTCCCCCTTTAAATGCCACTCTCTCGCGCTGCGCCAAAATGAAACGCCACCAAATCAAAACATTAATTAATTACGTCGCCACCTCACCAACCTTCAGCGGGCTGACATTTTCTCTCCCTGTCGCTCTGATGAGTGAGCCGGGTTACGGCTTGGTCTCCACAGGGCTCTGCGTAGCAACGGTGCCTGCGGCTTTAATGCTGGAGAAGAGAGATACAACAGCGGTGTTTCTGCATGATGACATAGTGTAGTGTGAGTGCCCACTAGTGGACAAATGAAGAAGCAGTCAAGATGATATGCAGGAAAAAAAAAGACTTCTTGTTCTGCTCATGTTGCAATCTTACATGTCAGTAAAAACAGCAAGTGTATTTCTCAGTCCTCCTATCACTATTATTTACTGATTCTCGGATTGTTCAAAAACACAGTGGTCTAATTAAAGGAATAGTTCTTCCAAAATAAAAATAAAAATATATAAAAATAAAAAAAAGTTGTCCCAAACCCATGTGACCTTCTCTCTGCATTGGAACATGATGAGATGCTATGAAGAATATCTACACTCTTAGAAGAAAAGGTTCTATATAGAACCTTAAAAGGTTCTATCGGCGCTACGTATTTGGAACCCCTAAAAGGTTCTACACTCTTTAGAAAAAAGGGTTCATTGGAGTTCTATATAGAACTATATATTCTTTACTCAACTCCAAAGAACCTTTAATGCTAAAAAGGTTCTATAATGATAATGAATTATTTTTGCACAAAGGTTCTTTATAGGCTATTATTCATTCATATTTATTCTGCAACATTTTGTAGTTGTAATTAAATAATTGTTTATTAAACTGTAGTAACTTAATATCACATTTTAATCATGCTGATTTTTGGAGGAGAAAAACTGAAATGGCACTATTCGTGTGATATTGATTAACTTCAGAAAATTATATAAATATTTACATTTTCTAACCCCCATATCTTGAATTTTGTGATCATTCACATGCATTCATAAATACATTTTAGGGTCTTGATGTTTGCCAATAATATGAAATATTTAATCCAGAAAGGACAAAACAAATGATAATGAATGAACCCCTAAAAGGTTCCATATAGAACCTTTTAGGGGTTCCAAATACGTAGCGCCGATAGAACCTTTTCTTCTAAGAGTGTATGATGCACAATCTCCATAATGATTAAAAAACAGTATAGCTTGTACACTATGTTTTCTTAAGTCATACAGTATAGTTTGTGTTTGAAAAAAAATGCCAGATATAACAAAATAGCACCACCAAATAAATGTATTACATGTTTAAATTATACAAATATATGTAAGGGTGCTGTTTGGCTGTTATATTGGTGTATTGATAGTTTAGATTTTTTTATTTTTTTTTATCTTATTATATAGAAAGAATGACTAAATAACAAGTTAAATTTCAAGAAGTGCGAATGATAGCTTTCCACACAAAGCTATAATCCACACTTCACATCATTCACACCTCTGACATTCACACCTTTTTCATGGTGTTTTGTGCCAATTTAGAGCTCTACAGAATGTGTCCCTTTTATTTTCCTTTCTATGAAAAAGAGCACCAAACATCATCATTTGTGTTCTTTGGGAGAAAGACACTCATAGTGTTTTAAAGGACAGAATTTTCATTTTTGACTGAACTACTTTTGACTAAAGCTATATAGTGTACAAACACCTGAACATAAAACTTACATCTTTTATTGCACTTGTTACTCTATAAAAAGAGGATAAGTGGGATCATACAGTTCAGTCACATCCAAAAGCATGTGATGCTGAGGTTGTTCAAAGACTAAAATTCCTGACCTCACAGCTGAAGTAGAGGTCAAACAGACACATGTTTGGTCTAGTCACCTTGACCTTTCACCGGGCCTATGCCTGACCCAATCGGCTTCTATCAGGGCAGCTAAAGCACAGGAGTGTGTCCCTGTCCCCTGCTCTTGCTCCAGATTAAACATCTGCCTCGATTCACCTTCCGTATATCCCTAATCAGTCTTTCCCACCAAAAACACACTCTCAGGGGCGATGCATTAACAAGGCCAGAACTGTCTGACATACCCACATAAACACACACACACCTGCAAACGCAACCCAGATTTATGCACCGCCTTGCCGTGACACAAATGGAGCATCTGATCCAAACAAACAAGCAAATAAATCCACCTCGCCGTGTTCCTACAGAGACCAAAGTTCACATTTGAGACTTTTTTCGAGGAACAATAGCCCTTTTATTTTGAACCAAGCATTCTCTACCTCTTTTTATTTTCAAAAACCTATTCAATACTTCCGAGAAATGCATTTCTCTCATCTTTTTCAAATATCTAGAGGAAGAACTCAAACAGGAATTCCAATAATGCTTGCAAGATGAACTGCAGACGAGATCCGAAATCTACTATTTCACCATTTGCCACAAGCAAAAAAAAAAAAAAAATGAAAGAGAGATTCAAAACTCAATGCTGAGGAGCTATTAATGTGAATTCAGTTTTGAGCTGAGTCATGCTGGACATTTTCACTTATACTGAGCTCAATCATCGTGTCTATTCAGAGTGAAGGGGACTGAGGGGAAAAAAAATGTGTCGGCTGCTTTTGTTTGTGTCCCATACAGTGTAAATTACATGATATGAATCTCCACAAAGCTGAGTAGAGTAATAAATATGATAATGTCTATGTTTTGTTCACATGGAAACATATTAGAGGCAAAAAGTGTTGTCTTATTCATCGTAATGCTTCCGCTGGGCGAATTTTCGCATTACCTGGCCATTCAAAGCAGCATAACAATGCAGACATTATTCAGAATGCAACAGACCAGTAGTGTTTGCGGTTCAGCATCTCAAGTTTTCCAATAATTTACATTATTGGACCTCGTCGGTCAGGCTGAAAACAGTAAAACAGGAGGCCATTTTTGAGGGACCCATCAATGTAATTTACAGCGCTCTTTAATAGCTCCGTAAAAGGACAAGGTTAGTCAAGGACGAACGTTTGGCGAGACAGTGAAAGTGCCCCTTTCTTACGGACCTTCCCATAATGCATCTCTCTCCTCCAGCAACAGCACGTCCTCTGTAATGGCTGAGCTGTAAAAGCGGTACGTGTGCGTGCGCCGTCTGCGGACACAGATTAGAGGACACTTGCAGGACAGAGGGTGGCATACAAACAAAAGAGCATGCGCTCGCCATATTTGCAGGGCGGCAAGAGAGAGGGAGAGAGAGAGAAAGAGAGAGAGCGTTTTGCTGTGACGGTGATGTATGGCTTGTCACTGGCTAAGCTTTGCTCAGAATACTAATGGATCTTTTGGAGCACAAGATGGAGCGCTGGCTGAATACGTCTCTTTATTTTTCTCTTTCAGCAAACGCGCGGTAACAGAGACGCTGCGTGCTCGCAGGGGAGCGGGGGTTTTGCGTGGGACACTTTTTTTTACCCTTGATAAAAGGGATAAGGTGCTAACCTGGGAGCTGGCACGCATCTGTGCAGCCTGTAGACACTTGTGGTGGTTAGTGCTGCGTCTGAGGATCTCTGTGCTTACGGTCATGGGAGAGCTTGAACTCAGCCTGACCTGGACCAACTGGAATTACTTCTCTTGAATGGGAAACCAATCCAAGGGATATCTACATGATAGAGGTCTAGATGGAAAACATGAAACAATTATACCTCAAATCTAAAATGATCATTTAGACTGAGATGCAGTGCAAAAAGATTCAATTCTTGTATCAAATTAAAAAATATATATACCGTAAAATTACAAATAATAGCCGAGTCCCAAATAGACGCCTGTCTCTTTTACATGCCTGGTGTGGCGACAGGTTTGGATAAATAAAGGCCGGTCTCAAATAGCGGCCTGGTCTGTTTTTTAGTTTCGGGTTTTGGGTTGTATTTCATGAACTAAAACCCGTCAGATCGTCTATTTAAACCAGTTCTATGGTGCAGATTGCGCACGCAAGAGAGCCCTGCGCATCTGTGCGGGAGCTGTTAGTGTAAGAAAGGCAGGAAGAGTTAGCGGAGGCCGGAGAGGGAGAAGTGGAGGAGAGCGACGAGGAGGAAGAATTCGCCAATGAACTTGTAGTTGAGGATCGCGATGATGATGATAGTGATGAATAGGGTCATTTTGTGTCACATGATTGCAGTTGTTTTACAGGGTAGCCTTCATTCTTTCTTATTGATGTGTTTCGGGCAACAAGTTCATAGGCTCGATGAATATGTACCGGTAACGCGCCGCATCGCGTCTATGACAACTCGAGGTATTATGATATTCTGAGGTAAAGTGTTCAGACTGTAGACTTAGCAACAATTGTATTTAATTGTACTGTACAATCATAACATAATACATACATTATCTTAATTTCATAATGTCCTTAAACATAAAAATATTGCTTGCTATATACTGAGAAAGCGCGCGTCCAGCGTGCGATACCTCGAGTTGTCCTAGACGTGACACGCTGCCCTGCGCTTCTCGTTCGGTGTGCGAGCCCCTTAATTCTTACATTAACTGATTTCAGATTGAATAAATTAGTATTTGGCGTGCTGTCCGAAAAGAGGGCTAGGTATTCGGCCCGAACCCAGAGTCCTCCCCCCGTATTCCTGGTTGTGAACGAATAAGCCAAGAGTGAGGAGTCGGGGTGGTGGAGGGATGCGGAAAACAGTCAAGGAATGTTAGGTGAGTTGACAGAGTGATATGCTTCCTCTCGTGCTGATAGGGTAGACATGGTAATTGTTTGATTGATTGAACAAGTTGATTGGAATGATTATTTGAACGTGCTCCTCCCGAACTTTGTTTATAAAACATCATTTGTTAAACACATTCGAATTAAAAATAAAACACAATTTAATGTGGTAACCTTCTACTGTCATGCTTTCCATCTATCAGCCTATGCCATTTGGATCATTATCTCTAGGCTTACACTCATAATGAACAATATCTCAACACTAAATTAAAGGCCATATAGTCATATAGACGCCTGTCTCAAATACAAGTCAGTGCAGTTCGGCGATTTGGGAAAATAAAAGCTAGGGCTATTATTTGAAGTTTTACGGTAATAAAATGTTAAAAAATAATAATAATAATATATTATCAGTAGTGGTGTCAGACTTTTGGACTGCATATATTAGGGATATATATATATAAACCAAAAAGTTATTATAAATTATGTAATTGTTTACACACACACACACACACGTTATGTTTATGTTTAGAATAGAAAATAGAAAATAATTTTTATACGTACAAACTTACACTAACCCCTTACACTAACCCTAGCCCTACACCTACTCACAGAAAACGTTCTTAATTTTTGCATTTTAAAAAAACATCACTTAGTATGATTTATAAGCTGTTTTCCTCATGGGGACCAAAAAATGTCCCCACAAGGACCATGATTTTGGATATTGCCATCTTTGTCCCCATAATGTAGGGTTTACCAGGCGAAACACACTCAAATCTCATCAAAGTCTTCAAATCTCTGAATTTATTTGATTGGAAATACAGTAAAAACTGTAATATGTCACAGTGTTATATCAAAATAATAAAAGGTATTAAAACAACTTATTTATATTTGAATGCAATTTAAAATGTACATTATTCATGTGACAGCAAAGCCATTATTCCAGTCCCCAGTGCCACATGATCCTTCAGAAATCATTATAATATACTTCATATTTTGTGGAAACTATTTGATGAATAGAGATTTGCTGTTTGCCAGATTGATGTTGGACACACATTGAACATTAGTTAAATAGGGGTTTCATATTAAAACATATGAGAAAAATGCTGCATAAGAAAGTTTACTTTACACAGAACAAATTCAGTCTCTTGTTTATGTGGAAAAAAAAGAGAGAAAATATCAATGGCATAATATGTATCTATAGCAAGCAGTGTTTATTATGCAAATGAAATAAAGCTAGCTTGTGGACAGCTCATACATTGGAAACAGCTCAAGGAAGACAACCCCATTGCTTATAGGAAAATCTTATTTAAAATATGCTAACTGATCTCAGTCACACAGTAAGTTTATAAGTATAGATTCAAAATGGCTAGAGTGAAGAAAAACTGTCAAAAAAAGTGTGGATAACAGTGAATGAAGGGGTTTGTAAATGTCATAGACACATAATTACTCAGTAGAGCTATGTTCAAACGGAAATATGGTTTGGTCCATCTAGCTTTAAAGCCCCATGAGACTTTTTTATGCTTTATTATTAAATCCAATGGATTTTTTCCGTGGATGATGGTCCACTTGAAGGAAACTGTTAACATTCAAATGGATTGCCTGGGATTGCCTGAAGCCTCACTGAACCCACTTCTGACTGTAAACATTTTTGACTGTAACAATATTCTTCATTAGGCCTGTGTAAATATGCATTCATTGTTATGCATTATGCATTGTTACCATGTTGCTTGGTCTTGAACATCGTTTTCGAGTTTCATGCAGCCTATTAAATTATGCAAAAAAGTAACTGTGCTGCAAAAAAGGGCTACAAATGATAAACGGCATTAGTTTTGCGGTCTCAGAAATACATAAAAAGAATACCACACACGCAAACATATTATTCACCAACTCCTGTCCTTTGTTTTTAAGATGGGACGCTTATTCCATGAAATGCAGTTTTCAGCAGTTCACAGCATTTTACATTTTTTATGCAATTCCAGCACATTGTCATTTTCTGATAAAAATATATTGTGCTCACATCTCACATCACAAGTGTTTGCGTCTAATTTCTGCACAGGGAGCCATCAATGGCACCAGCATTAGAAACACTTGCCTGTAAGAGCTAACTGCTTAATTCTCTATGTAATCTCCATTGGCTCTAATTTTTCTAAAGGGAGGGAGGTCGTATGCGTGTGAAATTGTCTTTCTTAGCAAGAGGCATACCTTTATTTCCCTGTACACACAGAACCTGATTAAATCAGGGCACTAAGAAGGATAATTGTTTTGTGCATTAACTTGAGTTAGTCAGATTGCTTCAGGTAAGACCCAATTTAAAGTAAGCCAAGTGCTCTTCATGCAAGTGATCAATGCTTGACCTGCCGCGTGTGGTCTGCTCAAGTGCACACTTGATTCTTAAGAATCATAAACGCTTTCAGTGATGTGATACTTCAGTGTAACGGTGTTCATTCTAAAACAGGGAAATGTAATGTCCAATGTGCAATTCTCCCCGCTAGTTAAAGACATAGGGTGAGTAAATGGTGACTGAATTGAAATTTGGTGGTGAACTATTTCTTAAAGGGATCTTATGCTTTTCGACACTCTTCAGTATGTAATGTCGCTGTTTGAGCATATAAAAAGGTCTGTACAGTTACAAAGCACAAAGTCACTCCAAAGGGAGTTATTCTCTAAATCAGTGTCACTGTTTCTGAAACTCAATGAAATACCTCGATAGTAGTTGGAGGTTTCTTCTGGGACCGAACATGTCACAATATCCCTCGTCTAAATAATTCCTGCTTCTTTCATATTACCAAAAAAAAAGGGGTGCAGTTAGGGTTAGTGTCATGATACAACCAGACACAGTTAGATGCAAATGCAGCGTGGGTTTATTTACAGAGTAGTCAGACTGGCTAGTCAGACAGGCAATGGTCACAGACAGCAGACACAGCATAGGAGACAAGGCAATATCGTGGTCTGTAAACAGGCATGATATCAGGGCAGGCAGCATACAGGCAGGATACAGGAACCAGGCAAAAGATCAGGAACAGACAGGGTCACGACAGGCGAGATACATCTCTGGGAAACGCTCAGAATGTACACAACAGTGAAACAAGACTTCGCAAAGGGTAATAGTGTAAGTGGGGTTTTGACTGTGAGTGGAGCTGCGTGTGAAACTAGATGCAGTTGTGAGAGTAATCAATGGGAACAGGTGTGTGAGTAATCCAGGGTGTGTGCGTGAAACAGTCCAAGGATAACCTTACAGAAGAGTGGGGAGCCCTCTTGTTGAACTCGAGGGCAATGCTGCCGATCATTGTCACAGTTAGGCCTGGTTGAGTTGTGGTATGGTAAACTTCAGTTATGGTAAGGGGCGTGACATTTCACAAACACGCTGTAAGTGGTTGGTCAATCACAACCCACTGGTCCAGCCAACCAATCAGAACACATTGCACTTTAATAGACCTTCCCATTGAAGAACAGTCGTTCTGACCTTCGAAGGATGCAGCCTTTCAATTGGGACACAGCTTCTATCTAAACAAAGTGTTACTATAACCGTCTTGGAAGAGAGGTGTTGCAACAAAAATGAAAATTATTTAACATTCAAGCATAAAAATCTAGTAGTTCCCAAAATCAAGATGTTGAAAATGGCATAATAGGTCATCTTTAAGTTGTTTTATAGTTATTTTATTTCAGTTATTGGACTTTTTGGGACTTTAGCTTATTCACCTTATCCCCCAGAGTTAGATAAGTCCATACATACCCTTTTCATCTCTGTAACTCTGTCTGACGCACCCACCGCTAGCCTAGCTTAGCACAAAGACTGGAAGTAAATGACTCCAGCTAGCGTACTTCTCCCAATAAGTGACAAAATAACGGCAACATTTTCCTATTTATATGTTGTGATTGTGTATATGTTGAGAGTGTGTACAAATAACAAGAAGCACTGCTACTTGGGCGGAGTGATTTGCTTGCAGCACCTGAGAAGCCCCGTGGTGAGGAGCAGAGAGTTCGCTCAGAGTGTTGCGCTAATCACTCCACCCAAGTAGCAGTGCTTTGCCTTCTGAGAATATAGTTCCCAGTATGTTTATGGTTAAAAGATGGCTTATTTTGTCACTTATTGGGAGCAGTATGCTAGCTGGACCCATTTACTTCCAGTCTTTGTGATAAGCTAGGCTAGCGGTGGGTGCGTCAGACAGAGTTACAGCATGCACGGAAATGAAAAGAGTATGTATGGACTTATCTAACTCTGGGGGATACGGTGAATAAGCTAAAGTCCCAAAAAGTCGGCGTGTTCCTTTAAAGCATTTTATTTCAAGCAACAAATTATTATTTTTTTCTGTTAAATGGTTTTAGTTTTATTTACAGTTAACTATAATAACCCTGACAAGGAGCCTGTAAATAGGGTATCTGACGGCTGCTTGTATGCCGAGGTCGGTTATTACCTGAGCAGGTGTGAACAGCCAGCAAAGCAAGGGCTACATAGTGATGTTCACATCTTTTTTTTAGGACTGAGAGAAATGCTGTAGAACTTGTCTGATTACCACTGCTCCATATCACCTAATTCAGGTCAGTGTGCCACCTGCTGCTCGCCTGGCCTCCAGGGTCGCTCCAAATCAATGCCATGACCCAGAGGAAATCACCCCTGTCTCCCGTAATGCTAGCCTCGCACTGCACTGCACCTTCTCGGGTATTACATCAGACAGGCAGGAAAAACAACCGAGAGATAGAGAGGGAGAGAGGAGAACAAATTTGCTTGCAAAGTGGGAAAGCACATTTGTTTGTGCCATATTGTACTCTTATTTTGTGGGCAGAAATGCAAAATCTCCCAAAAATTATATGCAGAACTATTAGGCACAAGCAGGCAAACACATTTGTCTTTGCTTTTTCACAAAGATGGGAATAGGAAAATATCAAAACAAGGTCGTTTTGCTTTCTCTCTCAGCTCTACAGGGACATCTGGGTAAAGTGCAGCATGTTGTTATGGCAAGACACTTGAATTAGAGCAGGACACAGCTTACAACATTTTTAATGAAAATATGGTGGGTGATTCTACAACCAGGTGACTTTAAAAATAAATAGCTAATGCTGACTTTTACTATATGTGCTATGATACACCAAATTTTTTTTTACCAAAACAAAAACAAAATTAAGTTTTAATTTAGATAAAAATGGAATTGACCTTGGTATGCTGTTCAGGGTGACATGTTCTCAGTTTTTTAATTTTTTTTATTATTATATTAATATAAACAGGGGCACGCAGTCACTCCTTCTAGCAATTTTGGCGGTTTGAATTTCATATATAATTTATATAAATTGTTTAAATGTAGTCTTTTGAAAAGGCATCTGAAATAATAAAACGAAATGCAATGTATAGTGTTGTCAAAAATATATTTTTTCAATTCATTTCGAATAGACACACGATACCAGCTACACTCTCTCGCTCTCTCTCATCTCTCCGAAAGCGAGTGACACACAAACCCACCTCTCCTCAATCAATAAACGTACAAAACCGCCTCTCAACACTAAATAGAGTTATTTTTCTCTTCTTATTGCGCTTAAACAATAAAATACACACATGAGTGAGTATTCACTTAAACACAGTCAGTTATGTTTTAAGTGACTGTAAAAGGTTGAGAAAGAAAACACATGTGTAACAGTATAATGGATCCGTGCGTCAGGTCTTAAAGTGGCAGCAGTCTAATATATCTACATAATAAAAAAATTATAAAAAAATTATATATATATATATATATATATATTTATGGCAGGTTTCCCCCATGGTATCGATGTCAAAATTGTGGCCAGTGAAAATGCTATAGTAACTTTGGAAAACCACTAGCCACAGTAAAACAGTAAACCAGTAAAACAAGCCACCTCTCGAAATTTCTGTTAAAATAAATAAATAAATATCACTTAATTTTTGGACTAAAATGAGAAATGCTGTAGATGAATATATATATATATATATATATATATATATATATATATATATATATATATATATATATATATATATATATACATATATATATATACACACAGTATATTCTTATACAGTATATTCAGTAATGGATAATGGATATAATTCTAAAGTTTTTTATTATTTTTTTATTATTGATTTATTTCATTTTTTTTCACCGTAATGTAAAACCATCCATGTTGTTCATATTATTTTTATACAAATCTAACTTTTTAAACTGTTGACCTATTCACACTGCATTGACTTAGTTGTTTCCAAACAGATCATATTTCAAATCTTTTACACCTGTTGACTGACCCTGCTGATCTTACTGTAAAATCATTCACCAAAGACGACACAAATTAATTCTGCATGAATGTACGCTAAAGGAAAATACATGGATGTTGTTTCTTACATTGTTTACAGACCTGGAAGTTGAGTCATCATCTGATAAATGCAATAAGATGCAACTGCTCACACTGACGCACGCAAGCACACACTGAGCTCTCTACCAAATTTAGAGCATCACTTGGGGACCGTCTTCTGATTGGCAACCCAGGTATTTTGTTTGTCTCAAGAGACCCAGAAATTCCCTCTCCCTCCCTCAGCCTTTTTCTGTTCTTTCAATTCACTTTCGGCAGAGCCAATCTTTGTCTCTCTTGTTCCCTTGTGATCTCTCACTCCTCAGCAGTATGAGCTTGGAGGCTGAGCGTCTCCACCTGACAGTGTTTGGAATCTGCCTATCAGAGGGTTAGAGGACTCAAACTGTCAGTCTCATGTGAATTACTTGCCTACCGACGAATTAACCTGTTTGACCAATCCCTTCCCCAGAATCCTCAATCGTTTGGCTGAGGGATCATAAGGAGACACGCATACAAACACATGAACACACACACACACACACACACACACACATACATATCTCATCTCCTGCTAAGCTCTTCCTGTAGTAATTTATTCAAAGTCCCCTTGGATTTGTGCTTAGAGGGCGTTTTATGGGGAACTGACCTGGATCATGTTATTTTGGGTTTTTCTGTCACTCTGCTGTCATGCATGGCTGTATAGTTAATGTGCCTGCCACTCAGTCATGTGGGCCATTCAATTATTTCACAATTATATTGCATCATTATCTATTGTTTGTCTTTCTCTACGCTTGAGCATCTATCATCTATCATCCATCCATCCATCCATCCATCCATCCATCCATATTTTCTTTCATTTGTGTCACCATAAAGACTCTTATTTTATTGTTTTACTTTAGATGTTGCTCACTGGTGCTTTACCCACAATGCTCCATGTATACTCTTACAAGCATGTTGCGTAAAATATTGATTCAAAGGCAGCTAACCTTTACCTAACATTGTGGTTGTGTGGTAATTAAAGGAGTGGAACATTGAAGGTTTAGTCTCCCATTAAGGGACTGGCCTTTGTGACCTTGCGTGACCTTGATTTAACCCCAGATGGTTCCAGGGGAGCTATCTCTCTAAATCTATTTGAGTGAAAATAGCCTCCTAAAAGACAAATATATTAATAATTGATGGAGTAAAATAGCCAATTGTACATCTTTTAAGATTATTGATCCCTTTTTAATGTGAAACTTTTCCCAATAATCGTGAAATTTGAAGAATTTGAAGAGATAAAGGAATATTATACATTACCATGTGCATAAACATTATTAAGCATTGCTGAAACCTGATCATTTTGTTGGCTCACATAAAAACTTTTATAAATTGGGCAAAACCAATGGACTAGTTCACAGACCACTCGTTTTGTTTTATGATTTAATATAAACATTTTCCATTGAAATGGATGCTATCACCAAACCAAATTGAGTGAAATGGTCATCTGAAATATTATACAGCAATTTCAGACTTTCCTAATATTTGGCAGGTCCACCTTTTACTGTAATGACAACAGCACTTGAGCTGAAATGAACAAAACCCGGTGGTCATGTTCTCTAGAATGTTCCAAAGACTCACAAAATTATATTTATTTACATTGTCACAAAGTTTGTTTAGTGACCAAGAAATAGTGCTGAATTTAAAATATTCATTTATTTTATATCAAATTGTTCTCTTCTTTCCCCCTTGTTTCCACAATCAATCTTTCCTGCCCTCTTGTTACCTGTCCCTAAGCGGCACAATGAAACAGACACATTACTGACACAAATAAGACCTTTTTTCTTGATTTGCAAAACATTACTTTAGCAACTCTCAACGCTCAGGCTTGAATCCTTAAAAGCTCCATGGACCCTTTGCTGCTGTGTCTGCATTCACAGTGTTCTTTCATGAGAGCTTAAAAAATTAAAGAGGCAATGCATTGACTCTTGTTTCCATTTGGTTCCATTATTGTCATAGACATTGTTTCTCTCTAAAAGTTGATGATGGAGAATGTAAGATTTCATGAACGGAGCCGTTCTGCCCAAGTCACGCTGATCACACTGACGAGTACATGCATCGGCCATTACAGAACGTGTCTGCCTGCTTTCTTTGCATAGCCTGACAAATGGAAGTGGCCAAAACATATAAGGACACCCTTTCTTCAGACAGCAATTCCATTAGAGGACAGGAACGTTGGGTGAAGTGTATAAAATGGATTTGGAAGATGGGTACACTAAGTGCAGCGAAAACCTTCTCGGCTGCCTTGTCTCATTTTGTAACTCCTCACACACAATGAGTGGGTTGTCAAAGCATATCAAACTTGTTGGGGGGGATTCCTGCGTGTAGAGAGTTCAAACCTAGTGCTTAAAAGAACAGGTATTGTTTTACTGTATCTTTGAATGAGATGCCTGAGAGTGTCAACTTCTGGGGAAGAAGTGATGTCCACCTGTACTTTGAAGGTAGAGGTCAGACAAAGTATGCAGTCACAGAAAGTCAGCACTTTGATATGCATTAAACACCCGATTCCCGTTTGATCAAATTCAGACTCGTTTGGGTTAATGTCAAAGGAAAGAAGACATATCTGGTTGGCCATGTCAGGTGTAAAGGACTGCTTTGCAAATTATATACGTTTATAAAACATAACTTTTAGAATGATTAATCAATGCAAGTTATATAGTTGGCAAATGAATGGACTCGTTTCACATTGTACATGTGGACAAGAATATGCATGACTCGCACACAATTACAAACATCTGCCAACCATCTAACCAACAAAATGTGGTTACAATAAATCAATATGATATAGAATTCGTTTTTTAGGAAACATTTGTTATTGCTATCGATGCATTCCTGTCTTATGTATAAAAAATAAAATAATATGAAACCTGTTGGTTCTATGTTTTTGGCTTATGCCTCATCTCTTTATTTGGTCCTTATTTTGCAGCTCAAAGCACGGTTGATTTTTGAAGGCTTGCCAAAAATTATTTTTTTTTTTATTCAAGAGTTGCTCTAAGGTTTAGCAACAATGCATGGTTGGAATTTGAACAAGTGATCTATTTGTTGCAATTGGAGTAGGAGACATTAAAGTGCACTTGTACATATAGCAAGATTTTGTCAACTCATTACAGGGCTGTCAAGTTTGACAACTATAACAAGATCTATAAAGTTGTAATAATAAATCAATCAAATTATATAGAGAACAGTGTTCACATCACAACTATAGCAAAACAAAGGAACAATTTTGTTGGAATCATATTTCGCAAATTTTTTTTTTTTCAGCTGATGAATGATGAATGAAATTTGATATTCCAACCTGTTTTAAAGAGCTCAATCATTTAAAGCGACAGACGTCAAAACTGCAGCACGCGCTTAGAAATAAACCGTGAGTTATCATCCACTGGTGTGGTTGCTAATATAGTTATAGTCATAAGAGGCATGAAAAAACTCACCTGATTTACCAAGGCAAATTGCAGCATCTCTACAGCATTGAATGGTTTCGATCCCAGGAGCACATCTTTGTCCTCAGTTAAAGATAGAATGTTCTTATCAATTAACTGCTTAGGACACTTGATGCATTTCACCTTGGGCAGGAAATGTCCCACCAGAGACGGATTGGATTTGCCCTTTGTCTGTTTCTCCTCACTTCTCTCTCCCCTTCTTCCCCTATCATTTCAAACCAAATTTCTGTTTATGCTCCCTTCACTTTAAACTTTGATTTCATACTCTCAGCCTGTTTGCCCCTAGAAGCAAAGGTCTTCTCTGTTAGACATCCTTAACAATTTTGTGTTTTAAAAGAAACCAGCGAGACAAAAGTTATTGTGAATCAATAAATTCTTTGCCAACTCTACCATCACTTTTATAAAAGTGTAGGGGGAAATAAGCAATGCATGGCTCATGTTAAATGCATCTTGAAGGACATGTATACATCCTTATAAATTGAATCCGAGCAACGTGTGGGCAGTGATTGTAACATCTTTCGCTGAGGGCAACTTCTCCAAAGCATCTCCACTTCTAAAGCAGATTTAGCTTACAACACCACTTGGGATGCTATGGACTCCGATTCCATGCAAATACAGAGGTGAACACCTCTAAATATTTCAACGTTGACATCGGATTATCTTCTCTCCGCGTTAAAAAATGGATTCATTCAGGGAGTTTTTGAAGTGAGCAGAGGATTGAATAACAAGGCCTCTGAGGATGATGTTTTTCTCATGTTCTTCGGCTTTAATAAACGTTAGGTCCCATCACATCTGCACCTTTTAGAGCACTAACTCTTGCTTACCAGTACCTAACCTTTTTTCCCTTTCTCCTTCACAAGCAGAAATTCAAACTAGCATTGCTAAAAGATTTACAGGATCATGCAAGTTTTACGACGGTGAGTGCCATAATGGGTTATAGCGGCAAAACTCGGCGTCATTGTGCATATCAAAACGGAGAGAGAGAGGCTGCGCCACGTACAGCAGCAAGGACTCGGCTTTCTATAAAAGTTGATGGTATGGATTAATGACACACATTGTTCCATACATTTTCGCTCATTGAAAGATAGATTGCCATGTGAATAGTCTCATTATGCATATCAAAACTGACCGTTTCATATGAGTAAGGCCATTAATAAATAATACAATTAACAGCACATTAGGGTTTTAAGTGGTCCAGTCTTTCTCCCAGCAAAGGTCAGAACAATTCAACTACTGTCAGGTCTTATTATGTAGTATGGGTACAAAATTAATCTAATTTTGATTCCTGGAAAATTAATTGTGAATTTTCAGGTTGGCAGTTATAATAATCTGTCCAGAATAGAATTGTAAATATTCATGCACTCGAACGAATTTGTATAGTGCTTTTCAAAATATAAATCAGTCCAACACAGCTTTAAAGGCAATACAATGGTGCTGTTGTTGAATAAGTGAACTTGGGCAGGCGAACGGACACAGACACAAGTAGATGACTCTAAACCAATGTTATATATTTATATACATCCACTGTGACTTGAATCTTTTCATTGCGTATATGCCTACGGCAAACTAAAAGTATCAAGCTTGTAGACAAAATCATAGGTGGTCAGATTGTCTTGGTTGGTTTATACAGACAACTATTGATGGTTCTGAACAAATACTGCTCTTCACACACCACCTGCCACACACACAAACACACACACACACACACACACACACACACACACACACATGTCTGGTTCGCTATCTTTGTGGGGACTCTCCATAGGCGTAATGGTTTTTATACTGTACAAACTGTACATTCTGTCCCCTTACACTGCCCCTATCCCTAAACCTACCCATCACAGGAGACATTCTGCATTCTTACATTTTCAAACAACATTACTTAGTGTGATTTATACGCTGTTTTCCTCATGGGGACCGCTGGCTGGTCCCCACAATGTAGGTGATTTCAGGTTTTACTATACTTGTGGGGACATTTGGGGACATTCCAGTCCTGCACAACTACTTCGGTTCCATATAATACACTGTTACTAATTTTATATCTGTATACTAGCGTATCAGCTCAAATGAGGGGAATGTACAATTAATAAATTAATAATTCACATTCAATCATTAATCATACTGGTTATGAGTCATTATTACCACACCATTTTAAATTTAAATATATCGTCCATATATATATATATATATATATATACAGATACAGATAGGCTATATACATTTTCAGAATAACCTTTAACTGAATAAATTGCATCTCGAATAATCTGTTTGTCCACCGAACCGACCATACAATCCTCTTATCAACTCTCAAGACGGATTATTCTTATTATCACTCTCAAGAAAGGTTATTCTTCTGGTTATGAAGAATAACTTTCTGTTCTATAAGATTACTAATTAAAGTACTTAACAATATCAAGCTTGTAGCTTTAGACCACACATTTAAAAGGCTTTGTTCGATGAGCAGCAGACAGAGACAATCAAGCGTATAATGGGGTTCTAATAAATGAACATGTAACATACAACTAAATTTAACAACAAATATATATACAGAATAACGAAAGAAAAGAAAGTAAGAAAGAGAGCAGATCACAGAAGTAGCAAATGTCACAAACACAAACCTTTTGAGAGCCAGCAAAGAATCACATCACCTTAAAGGAGGGGCAAACACTCTTAAACGCATTTAAATCTCGATGGAAATAATTCTTGCATATGGTTCTTTGTGTTGCTGAGCAAGACTGCGTGTGTGTGAGTGTCGGTCCTCGGTGTGTCCGTGAGGTTGAAGCGTTCTTTCGGTTCTTCTGGAGCGCGTGTCGTTCGCGGTAAGTTCAAAATGTTTACTTGAAAGTAAGTTGGTGAAAGCTAAGGAAGAGTCCGTTTCCCCCGGAGGATAGGACTTATCCGAGAAAGAAAAAGTAAAAAGAAAAGACTAAGATAAAGGCAAAAAAAGCAAAAAGCAACGGCAAAAGACGAAAAGAAAAAGAAAAAAAGCACAGATGATCCATCATCATCGTCCTTTAAGGAAGACTGGGTCCACACCTATTTCGAGTGAACTGACCAATAACATTCAGCAAACTTTGGCGGGAGAGCATTTCTTTGTTTCCTCCTGATAGCCTAATTTGCATGTTTTACGAGGGTGTCAGCATTAGTCATTTCTACTCCAAAAGATGTTTAGCATAGTATAATACATTTTATCGTAACCTACTATATATATTTAGCTAAGGCAAACCGAGAGGTTTAATTCGGTACCAAGAAAGATATGTTTGCCATATTATACAAAAGTAGATATATATATATATTTAGACTTGGATATAAGCACTTAGAGTTCAACTAACAGAACTAGAAAGCCATAACTAGGCTAATATAAGGGGGGAAACATACAGGGATATATCATATACATTTCAGAATTACTCATATTCTGGGTTAGATGCAAATAATGTTTGTGTGTGTGTATCGGGGCGTCTTGGAGAGGGTTTTTTTCGGCCAGCTAGAATTCTTTCTTGCCGGGGAAGGGAATTTGAGGCGATAACCTGCAAAGCACCTGCTTTTTGGTCCCATGAAAAGAGAAGGAAAAAGAAAACAAAGAGAGTAATACAAGTCTAGAGTGACATGAGTAAGTAAATGGCATTTTAATATTGAGTGAACTATTCCTTTAATCCTTTAACCAAATAAAGAGTAGCATATCATTATACTTGCCAAACACAATACGTCTAGTTCTGATTCTGAAAGCGGCCCAAACTCTCGGTGCACGACACAAAATCAATTCCTGACTCCTTCGACTAAAAATATCCTGGACTAACCTTCTTGTGAGAGTAAAAACTGGTCCGAAATCAGTTTGTGAAGTCATTTTTATGAGCCATTTCAGCGGCACCTTAGAAGGAGCCAATAAATCACCTGACACCCGTGCACCACATATTCCTGCACTGATTAGCAGGAGAGACTGTGGCAGAGCGCCGGACAGTGGGATATCAAACCGAGCCGAGTGTGTTTGTTTTCGGATCCGCTCAACCATTTATTGTGTGTGTGTGTGAGTGTGTGTCTGTCTGTGTCTGTGTGTCTGTATCCGCTTGTCCCATTATCCAGACTTCCTGAGTTCTGTGTGACAAAGTGGGCATGTCAGCGAGAAAGATGGCAGTGAACACAAATGTTTCAGTCAATTAATAATGCAACAAATTGCACTAGAGAAAGCCAAGTAGGGCAAAATAAAAATATCGGCCAGTGAAAAATATCAATTCAATCCGACAGCCCTTCATGTACATTTTATGGGTGTGATAAATGAGGAAGTCGTGTTTTAATTCCATACGGGTGCCCGTTGCAGATATCTGGTGTCAGCTTTTCTGGCAGATAGTTTCTGGTAAGTTCATTTTTGACAGATACTACCAGAGCACATAACATTTCAACATAAATGATCCGTACATCCACCTATTTATCAAAAGTTTGACTTCATTTGAAACGGATGCAGTAAATTGTGTCGGATTAGAGGGCGGACACAAGTCACATGTCTAGTTAGCCCTCTGAGGTCACATTTGTGACTGAACTCAGAGGAGAAACTGGTGTGATGAAAAAGTATCAGGTCAAGACTTCTTTATTCATCACTCACTACTAATATAAGCGACTTCCCTCTCTGTTGGGTGTTTAGACACTAGAGAATGCTTTAACGGAGAGTCCGGTGGATAGGGATGCTTACGATGAGCTGTGGGGGTGTGGATACAGCCGGGTCAGTTTGAACTCAAGTGGGAATACAGCAAATTGGATTTGTTTGGTAAGTCACAGCGTTCTCAGACCAGTGTCGACACAAGGATGAATTACTCAAGGGTGCATTTAGAATTTCATACATGGAATATATATATAATCTGTTTGGTTAACCAACATTCTTCATTCTTTATTTGTGTTCCGAAGACAAAAATTCATATACAATACATTTTTGGAAGATGATATGTTTTTTTAAAGTCTCATGCTCTCCAATGCAGCATTTATTTGATAAAAAAATACAGTACAACAGTGATATTGTGAAATGTTACGTATTTTAATTAGGGCTGTCAAATGATTAATCACGATTAATCGCATCCAAAATAAAAGTTTGTGTTTACATAATAAATGTGTGTGGACTGTGTATAATTATTTTATATATATAAATACATACACATGCTTGTATATATTTAAGAAAAAATTGCATGTATATACAATATATAGATTTATATATAATTCATATTATATATAAATATTTTATATAAATAACACATTTTTCTTAAATATGTAAATGCACCTGTGAGTACTTATATTCAAAATAATTTTACACCGTACAAACACATTTATTATGTAAACACAAACTTTTATTTTGGATGCAATTAATCGTGATTAATCTTTTGACAGCCCTAATTTTTATATATTTTAAGATCAAGAAATGTGTCTTATTAAAATCAAGAAACCTCTCGTTATCAATTTTGAAAACAGTGCTGCTGAATGTTTTTTTTTGTGTGTGTGTGTGATAAAAACATGATTTTTTTTTTTCTGGATTCACTGATGAATAGAACATTGAAAAGAAAAGCATTTATTTAATTTTTTTTTTGTGGGGAGGAACAACCTAATTAATATGGTCTTGCTGAATAAAAGTATTCATTTCTTTTTAAAAAATGGTAGTGTAGGTTTGGAACGGCATGCGTTAAGAAAATGATGACATAATTCATCACTTCATCAGGAGGAGTATTCAGTATGGTCCCCTATAATGCCGACTCTGTCGATGCCTCATCATAAACTCTCATGTGTGGGCCCTAAAGCTATGACTATTAAGTTTGATTAATATGCATTGTTTTGTTTTTTTTGTGACAGCACTATATGCAATAATGTATCAATGTCTTTATGACAGATGTGTGCAGTAAGATGCGTGTGAAAAAAGCATTTCTTTTTTCAAATGTCTCGATTTGAAATGAATGTTCATGCTCTTCAAAGGACAAAAAATCTCAGCATTAAAATGAGAGAACATAAGAAAATAATTATGGCCATTACTTATAAAAACTTTTAGAAGGTATCTTTACAAAAAAAAAAAAAAAAACTTGAATTACCCGTGAGGAGAAGAACACTTTTCATTTACATCAGTGGTTAAGAATAATAGATAACTGTATAAACAATAACTCAGATGTTTATACAATTAAAAGTGAAGTGTGTTATTTCTGCACCCTTACCGGCATAACACTTTTTTTTTATTTGAAATAGAATTTTCACTTTCAATTTGAAAATGCTTTCAAAACGGACAATAAAACGGTGAAAGCTCCACAGATTTTACACTTAGATTTTTGAGAAATCAACCTATGGATGGCTTGCTAATATGTTTAGTCTCCGTAGATTAAAGACAGAATTGTATATCAAGCTCTTTTAGCTGAAAAACATCCCTTCTCCCAGCGGACAAATATTGTGTTACAATATTTCCCATCGTTTTTTTGTTTTTTTTCATTAGTTGACTGTACTATCTCTTGTCAAACCCAGCACTATTTATCTTGCCACAAACTTTCATGCATGACATCACTGCTTGTGGAAGAGGCCTTATCTCATGGTTCCTAGACAATGGGCCTAAAGAAATGCAGTATGCCACTGTTCCTAGCACAAGTCAATGTGGAAGGGCAGGAGGGAAAATTAATCTAATGGGAAAGGCATTTCATTCTCTGCTTAAATAGTGTATAAAACAGATAATTAATACATGCACAAGATAGTCTCTCTGAGCACTTTCTCTCTCTCTCTCGCTTTCCTTCACTCCCTTGTTGGAAATATATGTCTCCCAGATGGTATAAAGTTACTAAGCAACAAGCAGCTGAGCAAAGGATGGTTAATTTATTTTAAGTGATTATCTTCACAAAGCTCTTCTCCTCCTAGGGAGGACGCAAAGGACATGGCATGGGATTGAATCATTCACCCTTCTGTTTGCAGTTGTTACACACAGTTCATCCATATTGATGTTGTGGGTAAAGAATCAGTCTTTCTCTCAAGACAAAAAGGTGATGTGATAGCAGTTTAACTTAAGAGAGATTTAGCCAAAATGGAATGCCATTACAACAACAACTAAATTAAACTTCATAACAGCTCAAATTTGAAAAACTGCCAATAGAATAAATTCATTCTGGCATAGCTCCAGACCCTCATATTAACACATATTTAATATTTTGCAATAAGTGCATAATGTTCACATTGTTAATGTCATTACCACAATTCAAAGGCACTACAACCTTTACAACCTCTCTCATGGTCCGAAATGTTAGATCCCTTGCCAACAAGATAGAGGAGCTATTGATGCTAATGAGGAACCAGTGGGAGTACTGCGAGTGCCACAATAGGCTTATTGGAAAAACATCCCTCTGCCAACATTTTTGCAAAACTACAAAAACGTACCTATACATACAATTCACTGAAGGTTCCAGTTGAACACTAGAGGCAATAAAACACCAATAGCTTGTATTCCATTTCACTCAAATTAGGATTACAGTGGTATATTGCTGATTAACTCTTTCCCCACCACCGTTTCTTTAAAAAAAAAAGTCCAGCCACCATCTGTGTTTTTGTTTTCACAAACATTTCATGGCCCCTAGAATATTTTATTGCATGAATATCTGAACGTGCAATACATCCAGAGAAAGAACAGACCCTCTGTTTTTAAACAAAAACAAATTTGAATCTAGCTTCATGCATTCTTTTATTTATCAACGCTTGAATGTGTAAGTTTCATAAAAAAAGCATTTTGAGCAAAAAGCAGAGAAAATCATGTTTTTGTCAAAGACTCTGTCTGGATCAGATTCAGTACGTTGATCAGAACATAGATGAGTAGATGGAGTCCATCAACACCCTCAAAGCTTGCGCAGTCCTAACCACTTCCTGGGACGACTTTTCACTCTGTAACATATAGGCCGAGTTTGATTTATATGCTGTTTATCGTTGATGATGACATATTTTTCATATTATGCCTCTCCTTACATATGAGATTGCTTGTTTCTGCTTCTTCTCTGCCTGTGTTTTGATCTGGAGATACTGTACTCGTTCAGTAGATGCATAATAGTGCCCCCTACAGTATAACAGTGATAACACAGAAAGCCGTAAAAACTCGTCAATAGCAGGGAAGCGTTTTATCATAAAAGACGAGATAACTTGTCAATGGCGGGGAACGAGTCAATAGAGACTTGTTTTCACACGTTTCTTTGCAATACTATATGACCTCAAAACACTTCTAACATAGTGCATGATTGCTTGTGTTTCAAACATTTACTTTTGTTAACACTATTGGATAGGTTTAGGGTCGGATTTAGTGTAGTGGTAAGGTTACACTTTATTTTGATGGTCCACTTTAGATGTCAAATAACTTTCATTAGAGTGTTAGTAGACTGTCTGCTTACAGTTTTTCTCAATTGCTAAAACTCTAAAACCCATTGGCTGAACAAAGTTCTCAGTTGCCTGAACTAATTTAGCTAATTGTGCAGTCTGTTGTCAATACCTTAAACCATTTCACATGGTAAAACACAATTTGCAGATCTCACTTAGACTTTTCAGCAAAACGCTAAACACATTCTCATTCTCAAAACACATTCTGCTTTAATGCACATCATCCATACTGGAAACCACAAGTGGCAACAATCAAATACAAATAGAGAACACATGTCATTGATTGAACACAACCACTCAAAACTGATTTACGTAGCCTGTTTCAAATGATGTAACAACCAATATTAGCAAAAAATAATAATAATAAATAATAATAATAGCACATTGATCACATGTTTACTCCTTAGATTGTTGTCCCTTTTTAGTATTGTGTACTGTAGTACTGTGCATTTTAGGCTGTATACTGTACAATGAACAAATTGTATGGACCTGAACATTGTGCTTTCCATTTGTTAACAGTACTGACTAAGGACAAGTTTGTGAGATGCAGGGTACAGTACTGTAAAAATAGGGGTACAAGGAGGAGGAAGAACCAAAAAAAATCACAAAGAGCAAAGCAGAGTAGAAATTTCTGATCAATTTTGAGCTACTATGATTGAACATGTTTTTGTTCATCAAAAGACAATGACGGACAAATATGTAATTTGTTTTGAGATTAAAAATGTACTTGTCCCTGAGAACTATATTTTCTGAACAATGTGTTTTCTATTTTTTGGTGTGTTGTTTACTGACTGCGTGATAGTGTATATCATTTTGATCACTTAATGATTTGAGAGCAGTGTTTAATTTTGAACACAGGTGAAACTGTTTTGAGGCGAAAGTTTCATTTTGCGAGAGGAGTCTGAGGTTTTATAAATAGTGCTTGAAGATGAGGTTTTGTTTTTAATGTTTTCAGAAAATGGAGCAGGGTTTCAGAAATTGTGTTTTAGCAATTGAGAAAAACTGTAATATCTGCAAACTCTTTATTGTGATGCTCCTCAACAGACATTATACTAACTATAAGGAACTTTTCTTACATTCTTACGTCAACTTATTCTAACCCTAACCCTACCAGTCTACTAATGAAAGTTAGTCGACATGTAAATGCAACGTTACTTATAGTTAGTAGAATGTCAAAAGTGGACCATCGAAATAATGTAGCCGGTGGTATTGTAGCGACAACGAGAATGGACCCAAACACAACTGAATCTTCCATGTGATTCAGTCAAGCATAATCCCACACAGAGTCTTCACATTCCAGACTCAAATCACCAAACCCAGAGCCAAAAATCACCCACAGGCTCCAGAGAGTCTGCAACCAGAAAAATACTTTAATTGTCAACGTTTGGTAATTTTGCAAGACAGATCTGTTCAGAAATGTTACTGCTCAGGGCCCTAGCAGGGGTCACCTGCGACTAACAGACCCCGTCTTTCTTTGGACCAAAATCCCATGACAGAGAGGTCACGGGATAGCACCAAGTTAACGCCACGAGATCATCTGATCCCATGACAAAGATGCAAAACAGACTTCCCCCTTCTTGAAGACCGTTGAATGACCTCAGTGTTGAGATCCATTAAAAACCCACAGAGACAGAGACTTTACATATCAAAATCCATAAAACTCATCCCAAAACAATTATTGATGGACTTGATAGAATCAAATATCGTTCAACCATATTTCTGTATGTGTCTATTCTGCTTAATCACATATAAGTAGGGGTGTAACGATACGCGTATTCGTATCGAACCGTTCGGTACAAGGCTTTCGGTTCGGTTTTCGGTACGCATTTTCAAACCGAACGGTTCGTTGGACCATTTTTCATGCCGACCAAAAATCCGTTATTTTAAATGTAGGCGCGCGCCGCGCATTGCGCGTGACAAGCGCACTCGAGATGCTGGTGCGACCACAACATTGCCCAACATCAAATGGCAAATGTAATGTAAGCGGAACGAAACTGAGCTACTCGTTATTATGTGGTTGACGGACTGTTTAGTAGTTTGGACCAATGCAGCGCGAGCCGATCTCTGTTACTACACAGCGCTGAGACATCCAGTAAAGAAAGCATTTGAATTCGCTATTGAACTTGAAGTAATAACATCGCTGCGAGATCTAGTGAGAAACATTCACATTTCTCCGTTATTAACGGATCAAACCGCGCTGACGTGGAAACCAGGAAGAAACATTGTGCCATGAATTAACTATTCAGTGTCCACAGATCAGCAACATTCACCATGGATTTACTATAGTAACACTGACTGTAACCATGGAGGTTTGGCAGGAATAGTAGGCCAAAATGCTTTCAAGTAACATTACGTCTGTTTTATTTTGACATTATGAATACAATTGCTGCCCTCAAATGTTAATCTGAACTAAAATAAACCTTTGTTTATAACTACTACAATATTACATTTCATTTTGTCCAAGGAGCTGTTTTGTTTTATATGCTCCTAAGAAAAGTCAAGTATAGCTCCATCATTGCTCAAAGTAAAAAAAAAATATATATATATATATATATTATACTTTATGATGTTAGTTTTAATAAAAATATAATTAAAAAAAATCAAGGAAATTTCTCTGGCATTTCTTTCTTTTTGCTGCATTGAAAACGTACCGAACCGTACCGAACCGAACCGTGGCACAAGTGTATTGTATCGAACCGAACCGTGAATTTTGTGAACCGTTACACCCCTACATTAGCCTGACTACGTCAGACTTCCTACTTCCGCTAATTTCATTTCGCTCCAGTAGTCAGTCTGAGATAGCAGCCTATCTTTCTGTTTTCCACCGGCCTGAAAACAGCCGGCCAATCAACGAACAGAGGGCGGCTGAGAGCCGTGACGTAGCCGCTAAGCGCCCAGTTTTACATTGTAGGTTAGAGAAATCGAAAACCGAAACGAGATGCTATTCGCTCTGTTATGGAGAACATTCCGGGGTTTTTCTAACTGAAGCCATGTCAACCCACCTCGGTGACACTGTTCCGTGATCGCAACTCCGTGGACTTCCTCGGCTTTTTTATGGTCCTTGGAGTTTTCGATGGTGTATCTCGGTCTCTTTTATCGGTCGAGCTCGAACTGGCTACCTTTTGACAGGTCAGTGTCTCCTTTTTTTTTCCAGTCCTGAAATATTTCCATGTCATGCTGTAATCTTGAAATTAAGTTGCAGCATTTCCGACAGACTCGTGAGGAACAGAGAGCTGTGTTTAAAAGATCTAAGTTAATCCTAAATTTGAGAGTTGGCTACAAATATTTTCTTGTTTCACTCTGGCAAAAATAAGTTTAGAGGCCGCGATTGTACCGTGGAGGCGTAGATTAACTTCACATAATCTGCAAAAGTCGTTTACAGCCATGTTCACACCGGTATTTCGCTTGCATCATCAAATGTTTACAGCAGGTTTACAGTGGAAGTTCGATCATAGATTTGAGTTCGATGCATGATGTCTGTGGCTCGATGTGGCTGTGTCAGCGCATAACATACGTCATAAATAAATGTATCTGATTGGCTAACGGGTAACCAATGATTTTAAACTTCAGACAAGCGCCCCCTAGCCAGAGAGAAAACACTTCTCTATTATGCTATGCCAGACTCTGTGTACGAAGCAAAGTGAAGTAGCAGAGTCTGGTATTACCAGGCTACCCCTACATATAAGTCATGTAATTGTTATAACTATGAGATGCTTGAATGAAAGTGTGTCGTGTTTCCTATCATTATGCTCATATATTCTTAATTCAGACGATGGCTTGATTGAAATCTGTGTAAAAATGTTTATGTTCTTAAAATGGAAATTATGTCTAAACTGAATCTTCTGTTCGAGCTGATGAGTAAGCAGACCACAGATAACACATGATTCACGATGAGAGAAGGGGGGTAGAAAAGACCCCCTTCTCAAATTACCATATAGTATCTTATTGTCCGAATTCCAAATTCCTCCAGGAGGCGGGACAAAAGATTGGAGTTTAAAACCTTAGACCCGAACAGAGCTGTCGTAGAATAATGCGCTAGAAGAATAGAAAAGAAGAAGTATGCTGCAGTCGGGCGGGCTCTCTCGGTAAAGGTCTCGGCAGAACAACATGTCGGGTGGAGACAGCAGACGATGGTTATAGTAATGTAGACGCGTAGAGACAAAAGAACCCAATTTAAGATCAGAAGAACGGGTTCAACAGCTTCATTCAAGCCATCATCATCTACTCTCGTCTCAATTTTCTTTCTTTCCTAAGTTTTCCTTTATTTTCCGTTGTGAGTCTCGGTTCTAAGTTAAGTTTGCTGCAAAGTTTCGTCTTAACGTTTCAACTGCAAAGCCAGCTTCAAACAAAGACTTTCATTCATCCGCGCCAACACACCACGTGACTGGCCGCCCAAGATCCAGGCACAGGAGACCGCCAGCCAGACCCGGGAAACCCCCTTTATGACGAAAAGGGAATCCCCAAAGCACGGACAAGCAAGTACCTCCAGACTCTTAGCTGAACTGGTGTATAGTTGATATAAAATTGAATAACCCGCCTAAGAAACGATAGAAGGGTTAAATTAATGATTGATGGTTCGTTCAGGTTGTGTCTTATAAGTGCATAGGATCTTGAGATTTCATCATCTCACTCTTAAAACTCATTTCCGTCCCACTTTCTTTCTTTCTGCAACTGGTATGAATGTGTGTGTGCGTGTGTTTGTTAGATATTAGTTTCATGTTTTAGAATAATCAATAAAGTATTGTTTGTATTTGAAAAGAGAAGCATTACTTGTGTTATGTGCTTACGAATTTATTGTCTTGAACTTCGATCTAAGTTACTATGCTTTTACCCTTGATTTATTTCTTAATTTAGCTGTTAGCTGGGGATTAGTCTTTCTTGGCCAGGAAGATATTATATTTCCTAGAATTAATAATTGTTTATGCTTTCCGTTCATTGGATGAACTGATAAAATGATCATACTATTGATTCTGCTACAGTAAATTCTGAAAATAATTAAATTATTAATTATTGATCATAATCCGTTATGAATAATAATTTGTTATATTTATACGGGCGTATAAACGCAACAGTATATTATTTTTAAATGAGAGAGCATTAAACTTTTAGTGTCGAACTGCTGTGATATGTATACAACAACCGTTATAAAACATCGACAAATGATTAATTATTATATAACATAATAATTATATATAATATAATAATAAAATTTTGCCCGAATCTCGCCACAAGGTACGTTTTTCCAAGAAGCCTGGGTCGGCGAGAGACAGATTCCCGCTGATACTGATATCATTCAGGGGTTTCCTAAAACAGTGGAAAAAGAGAGGTAAAAACAGCCATAGAACAACTTCTCACACCAGACACTGAGCTGCCATTGAGCCTAGCCTGCAGCAATATTGCGCACGCGGAAGTTTTCGAATGTTACTCTAACAGTGGTAAATGTCACTCCCACTGCTGATACACTTTCAACGTGTCATGTCACTCACAACAGGTTGCACATACAAACTCTATTTTAACCACCATCGGCTCATTAAGTGGCCTTCCTGGTGCAATAACACTTTAGATTTTCCATACACTGGCTGCAGATCATGCTGTATGGGAGTCAAGGATGTGTTCACCTCCCAACAACCTTATTCACCTTCGTGGAAGCAGTCAGTGACCACAGAGAGCAGTGAAGGGATGATCAGCTGGGGTTTAAACGCCTGGGGCAACCTGTGACCTGGAAGCGCTTCTGAATGAGAGGAAGAGGTGCCTTGAGGGCACTCGATAACGAGGAACTAAACCACAAATAGAGGTAGCTGAGGGTGATGCAGGTAAGGTTGCCTACAGGAGGACCATGTAGTGTGGAGGAGGCAGTGTGAAGTACGTGAAATGTGAAAACTACATTGCCAAGACCATTGACCCTGTTCTCCATCATTCCATAGACCCTCTATAGGGTTCATCTATGAGTCACACATCATCTACTGCTGGATACTAAATTTGGAAAAGGTGGACAGTGTATGAGCCCTTTAATACAAACCAAGACATGAAAAGGACAGCACAGGTGGACACTTCTGACAGGTGGACAACATCTAACCTTGAGGCCACAATTTGTTCAGCTGCAGTACTGTGTTTCTGAGCTGTTTGTAAGCATCACTGTTTCTCCTGTGTACAATCTCCACACCTGATTTCCAAGTATAAGTCTCAGAAACACAATCTGTAGAAGCTTCCCGATGGCTCTGCAATCACTCTGAGGGAAAGGAGGAGGACTAAATGGGTTTGGTTTTCAATTTGTGTTGAGTGGTGTCAGCTCAACCAGCTCAAGAAAGTCTACAGACATGGGGTGGATGCTAATGTCCAAGAAGATCAGAGCTAACTCTGTTTTCCAGGTCCCTTTAGGAATATACAGTAGGAGTGACCTTCTGTACATCATGGGGCAATAAGACAGGGGGATACCAATACATGCAATCTCATCAGACAGGCTGTCTCACTTGTTGAGTTACGGTCCAACAGATTTGACCCGGAGTCCCACAGAGATGGTGGCTGAAGGAAGAAAATCGGCCAAGCAAGATCTCAAATGACATCTTCCATTCTCCTCATAAGCCCACTATTGCACAGTAAATAACCCAATCTCAAGCTGCACATTTACAGCTCTGCTTAATGTTTAAGACCTTTTAAGTCCACTTTAGCCATTTCACCTGCTTATCTGTCAGGGGGTTTTGGTCCACAAAGTAGTTCTAAAAGGTGGAATAAAAATTAAAGAACAAGATAATAATAACAATACTAATAAAATACAAAATGTGTTTCCATAGTAAGCTATTAAACCAAATAAGCATAAAAAAGTCTAAATGTAAATATATGTTTTCTTTCTAAAGTGCATTTTTTAAATGAACACTTTTACTAGTATATACATTTATAATGTTACTCATGACATATTTCTATAAAAAAATCTTGCTCTTTTGAAATAGCCCAACACAACATAAGACTTCTTTGAAAAACATTTTAACAATCTTACCGACCCCAAACTTTTGAACAGTAGTGTACTTTTCAGCAATATGTTTTGTTTGTTAGTTTTTTTAAGCTTGCTCACTAGTAATATGTAACTATTTTCTGTAAACGTGATTCGGATATTTAGAAATGTGGTCTCTTTAGGTGGAGCAACATATTTGTATGTCATTGGTATTAACCAGTTTGTAAACGCCTCATGTGTGTTACACTGCAGATTATTCCCACTGCATTAATATATGTACATTTATTCCCATAGTTGTTATTGTATTTAAAATCTGTATTTATTATACCACAACGTCTTTGTTTTCTCTCAAATTGGCTCCTGTTGCATCAGCATGGCCACATAAACATATTTGTTAGCTTGTGTGGTGTAAATTCTAAAGCAGGACTTCAGATGTCTGCCTGTGTGCCAGCTCTGCTCTCAAAAGCATCAGTCAGAACTTTGGCAGAATTCACAATCAGCTGAGTCCAAGCATAAATCTACCCACAAATTACAGAACAGTTATGATATTTTCAAAGAAATTACTTGTTGTATACTTTCCATTTGACTATTTATATTCTACAATGATGATGGAATGATAGATGAATCGTATGTATTTTTGATGTTATACCACAACATAAAAATTTACCTTTGAAGTGAGACTGTCAAATCTAAAATAGTGAGATCAGGTCTTAAATGACGTAGACGATAATATATGTGAGGGGGAAATAAGGTAAACTAGGTACAATTTGAGATATTGAAATATCGTCTGAAATGATGGAGAGCTGCCAGGCATCAGAGTAGCCTCTGGCGACATATTACTATTTTTGGATGTCTTAGTAGTCGAAGCAACTTCATATCTTTGCTGTAGGAAAGCAATATTTTGACTGCTGGCTTGCCTGTGTACATGTCATTTCAATGGTAAAATCACATATGTGTCCAAGCATAAATGAATCAATCTGACAGTGATCAGTTCTGACAGATTAAACAGCATACGATCACAGTCTGTCTAATCACTGTCTGTTTACAGAGCCACGTGTCAACTACAGCCGCAGGCTAGTGATTATTATAGGTTTTTTTTTTTTTTTTTTTTTTTTAGTAAAGCTGTCTGAACTTAGTAAATCAGATAAGATTTATAATATTATAATTTGTGTTTTGAAAAATACCATGATGGTTTTAGGATGTGTTTAATGAAAGCACAACAGAACACACAATTCCATTAATCTGGTTTAAACTTCTGATAAAGATTTAGAGGTGTTAATCTAGTCCATGTTAAAATTATATATATTTTTGTCATTCGCATCATAAACCTAAACCTAAGAGCTGTCTCTAAACATGCATCTTAACAGCCATACACAGCCATATCCGAATGCAACCAGCTTAAAGGGGTCATATGATGCTATTATAAAAGTTCATTATTTAGTATATTGTGTGTAATAGAATAGGGTACATGTTTTAATGTTCAGATTGCAGTACCTCGATTCCCAGGCCGTCTGAAATGCTGGGATTGAGTTCTGGTTTAGACAAAGCCCCTCCTTCCAAGCCCAGTGGGCTCTGATTGGCCAGCTGACAGTGCGTTGAGATTGGCCAAACACTTTAATGTAACCAAAATCATGAGCTTATGTCTTTGGGAGGGCGGGCCAAGTGCAATGTTGCTAGATCAACATTCCAATCAACCAGAGTTACGTGCTTACATATTCATATTTCCCTCTGATTTTAGGGATAACTTAGATACCAGGATCTAAACAAAATGTTGACCCAGGAGTATGTCTAACTCTGCAAAACCAAGACGTGCCAGTTTACACATGGATTTAGCACTGACCTCTTGTGATAGGATTACCTGAGACCAGTAAACAGGGACAATATGTGTTAAAAAGCTTGAGGCTGACATCTGAGATAATTCTGAGATCAATTTACATGCAAAACATGTTTTTGTTTATTTTTGCTGTCATGTGAACATCGGCACCCAGTTGACGTGAGACATTGATAGCTGAACTCTGCTCTTTAAATGAGACATTTCTCATCCTCCGATTTCTAACAAACTGGCGATGTGTATTACACCTTGCGTGTGGACCCATTAGCTACTTGTTTCAAAGCAATTTTCTAAATGCCGTGTCCGAGGCTCAACAGCATAACAGAGGTTTTGTTGTCTTTGTCATACGATCACTGCCAACCAGTGTGGCTGACCAGAACTGGCAACACATAGTACGACTGCAATGAATCTATGCTTGAACGCCAGAGGTTTTAAGCTACTAGACAGACAAAATTTCAAAAGCCAGAACAAAAAATGCCTCATTATACGATTTTTCATCTGGCGCTAATTTAATAACTGAATCTGAAGCAGACTGGCTCAAAGCATGGGGCATCAAGAGCCAAAAATCAAAGATATAATGCTTGCTGATGGTTTAAAAGTTGAAAAACTGCTGCCAGAATCGGCACAGTAACAAACCTGTCCTACTTTATTAAGCATTAACCCAGTGGCAGCCACTGCGAATAGCTCAATGTAATGTTCAATCGAACTTTCAATGTTATTCCTCGGATTTGTAAAGCCTCTCTTAATTATGATGAATTAGACTATTTCGAGTAACAGCTTTAACCACACTCACTGTTCCTTGATGTGAATGGCTATTGACCTATAGGTAAAACAATAAATCTTGCCTTTCATAGCGAGAGGCCACTCTGCACTGCATCAAATATAATTAATACACCTCTTTCTGCAATATCATTGCAATCTTTTTATTGTTATGGACCGAGGGCCTCACAAACAATCTGTCAATTTACAAGCCCGCCTGAAAAATTCACATCTTCACAATTTCTGTCAGACAGGTTTGGAACAACAGCTACTTTCAGATGTCATACAAAACATTACAAAGCTGTATATCAAGAAAACGGTACCTTTCTCTGGATATGAAGTGAAGCTTGCTATAGCTGGTGTGTTGTAGCCCAGACAAATACTAGAGGTGAAAAATGAGTTTCTGTTGTAACAAAAAAAGATGTAAACATATTCATTATCCACCTGCTGAGGCAATCGCAAGAACACAATACATGCACTTTCTCACAAGTTGCTTTGCTATGACAGAAATTAAATGAAATAAATGTATCTTGGTCAGTCAGTCACTCAATCAGTAACATTAATGTTTCTACATTTAGGAGAAATGCTTTCACTCCAGTAGAAAGAGAATAGTACTGACACTGTAGTAACTTCAGCAATTTGAAACCATGTTTTAAGCTTTTTTTTTTCTTGCTTTTTTTAAGTTAAATCTTTTGCAAACTCAATTTCCATATCTATCTCTTAGAAAAAGTGGTTTTGTGAAACATTGACTTAATTAATATGAACCAATATCACAACAGCCAGTATTGCACGGTCGTGTGATAGTTCAAGTTTGTAAACAACGAACATGTAAACAACTAGGGGAAAACTGGCTGCGACATTTTGACTGTGGAACTACTTTCTTGGGCTATGGATTCATGATAACCTGGTTCAAAAAACAAAAAAAACTTTACTACAAAAATAGTAATTAACAATGCTACATACTGTAGTGTCACCAAATTCAGTTTGCACATCACTGGTCTCCCACTTGTCATACTACAACACTTAGTTTAATAAAAAAGCTTTTTGCTGTATATTGTATCATTATACTGTATAACAGTGTGAAGTTATTGAATATTTTTTTTCTAAAAACTGTGAAGTTATTGATTTTGTTTGTGCTAAACATTGTGCTTTTTTTAATCAAACTAAGTTGCAGTATAACCAGCAGGAGAGCAGTGATGTGTGAACTGCATTAGGCGACAGTGTGTCACAGTGAAGCTATTGAATATGTTTCATAATATAAAATGTGCAGAAGGGTTTTGGTTTTTGCACTTTGCAGACAGTCCCTTTTTCTGACTCAAACGCCTGCTTAGAGAAAACATTTTTGTAGATCGTTGTCTAGGTTACTGTGATTGTAAATATAGGTGTCATTTGTGATTGTCAATAGGTGTAATTTGTGTTTTAACAATGTCACGAATATTGATCGGGGAAGTTTGAATCTGTGAATATATTGCCAACTTTACTGAACTTCTTAAGTTAAGCACTGACCGCAGTCCAAGTTCAAACACTATGAAACACTCCATTAGCGTACGGAGCTCTGAAACACTGCCAGCGGGACATTAAACAGGAAGTGTCTGTCCGAGCTCACAACAGGTTTTTGTGTGGGAAATAAATGAACGATTTAGGCTACAGAAAGAGTCTGTTATTTCAAATTCAAATTTATTTTAATATTGATTTACAAGATCCTATACGTAAATGTTAAAATGTTTGTGCTCCCCTCTGCTATGTCAGGAGATTTTTAGTTCAGCTTTACACACATTTGCATGGCCATGCATAAGCAAACACCCTCCTGTTTACTTTGAAAGCTTGAAAAAATGCCACCCTAGCAAAATCATTAGCAACCAATGTGTGTGAGCGTGAGAGTGCATTTATGTGTGTTTGCTTAATTAATACTACAGAGATCCCAGCGCTGGTCAGAGATGCTCAAGCCTTTTTAGCATTTTTGTAAAGTTGTGCACCACATCACATTATTATTGTGTGCATGCTGCTGCATTCTCAAGATTCTGGAATACTGCAATAAGCAAGTTATTTGTGAATTTATTTATTTAGATTTTTTTTAATTTTTGTTTTATGTCATATCAAACACCCAAGGTAGCAGAAGATAGAGAGACTTTAATGACTTTAATTTGTTTTTAGGATACCTAAATGTCAGAGCAGAGCAGAGCTCACATTTGAATCAAATTGCGAAGATATGCTACATTAATTTGAATTGTTGCCAAGTTATCAGTTTAAAAATAGAAAATTAAATGATAGGCTTATAGCTAAAGTAGATGTTGTTTTTGCAATACTGTATATATATAGCAATAAATAGCATGCAAGTGCAACTAATATATAGATGCTATGTAGAAAAAGCGCAAGTAGGAGTGATACACTTAGTGTAAACAGATGTAGCTTTTACAGTCTTTTAACTACAGTATACAGTGGCAATAAATACATTTTCAGATTTAAGCTACAAGCGGGATCTTATTTACATCACTGTGACTCGAGACGTTGTGATAAAGCACGTTGAGATAAAGCATAGGATTGAAGAACTGATGTAAAAAAATCAAATTATTGAGTGACAACAAGTGATTGTCTGATAAGTTACCAGACATTAAAAATGTCTCAATATGGAGGAATCTCAGTGAATATATTATCAATAAAGACATGAAAACCAGCTGTATTCTTCTCGTAATTCATTGAAGAACCTAAATGCTGATTCTTTCAGTGTTACAAAGAAGACAGAGAGAGAGAGAGAGAGAGAGAGAGAGAGAGAGAGAGAGAGAGAGAATCTGAAAGGATGTCCTTGGGCTAAGCATTTGAAGCAAGTAACAGCATACAAGTCAAATAAGTTATAGTTCACTGAGTAAAAGCACAGGCCAAGACTATATGCTACAATTTCTACTAGACACATGGAGATTTTGTAAATTCAACATTTCATTTAATACACTTTCTGCATCTCATGTTAATCACAGAAATTCTTTGATGTCGAGTGATGCTTGGCGTACGTTTTTGCTGAGACAGATTTTTTTTTTACGTCCGACAGCAGAAGGATGTAAAATGACATAAGATATTAAGTCTTGATTTCAAAGAAATCCAATGAAGTTTAGTGAGGTGAATACTTAAAACAAGAAGAACCTATTTGCCAGTGGGCAGGAAAAATCATCTTAATTCAAAGGAAAAACAAGTTTACTTTTCTTAAGCCATTGGCAAATAGTCCGTTCTTGTTTGAGGCATGACAACAAGACTTTATATATTATGGCACTTTCTTCTCAAGTACATTCATCTTGTTTTAATGATGCTGGAGATGCCGGAGAACACAACCAAACTGGGTAAGACAAATTTGTTGGCAGTGTATAGGATATTTTCTTTTGAATGGCATGGTAAATGTCCATCCGTCCATCCATTCTCCAAAACACTTGTCCTCTAGGGTCGCAGAATGCTTAATATATGTTCTGTGAATACCAGCAGAATGGTGACAGCGCATGTTTGTATCTTTTCTGGTTCAAATATGAGTAAAATAAATGTTAGTTTGGTATCCTGGAATGTCAATGGGTGTGGGAATTAAATTAAGAGATACTTCTTCTCTCAAAATGTTTCAAAATAAAATATAGACATAACTAAGGGATTAATTAATGCACTAAATCACTCAGGTGCACCATCATTTTTTATAGGGTGTGTATTTTGTGGACTGTTTTCTTCGTTTTGTCAGCCATTCAGATCGTTATGCTCTGTTCTGTGGAGCTCGTGCCCATTTTTAAATTCAGAACTGCAAAACATAAAACTAATATGGAAACCATGCTTATGATTCCTAGGGGTGTAACAATACATCGATATGGATCGATGCATCGATCAAAAGTCTAACGATACGATGCATCGATGCCACACATAAAATATCGATTATACGTTACCTTTATTTTAACACTTTCCACATCCTCATGTAACTTTTCTCAGCTGAAATAGACGCCTGACAAGATTGACTGAACCCTTTGTCATAAAAGCCGGTATTTTCCACTGTCAAGGAATCGCGAGTTCATCTTTTACAGCAGAAACGACAAGCACCCTTGTTTGTGAATTCAACCCGAAAAGTTCTGTGTTAGCGAATCAGTGCGCAGTATTCAGGTCAGGTGACAAGCCTGCTAGTCACTTTGAAAAGACGCGCTAGCTGAGAGGAGTTTCGTCAAAGCTGATTAAAAGTGATCGAGGATGGATTTCAACGAACTTGATGAACCCGTGATATCTTCTTCATGGCGTAAAAGGAAAATAAGATCTGAAACTTTTTCACGGAATCTGGCTAAAACAGCAGGTTAGTGGTGAGGGAAAAGCTCTCTGTATCGCGTGTAAGTTACGTTATTCACAACAACAAAGTTTGACAGGCGTCTAACTAGATGTCAGCTGAGGAGATTATAACGTTACAAAGATTAAGTGTTTTATTAAGTATCATAGCAATTACTAGGCTTTGTTTAACTCTGAAACATGAAATGTGGAGTTATCTGCTTTTGCCACACACACACAATAAAAATATATATAAAAAAAATACTTTCAGTTTTTTTTTGTTATTATTACTTACCGGTAATCAAAACAATCTCTTCTGTTAGTTCATTTGCAAAAACAGATAACTCCGTTCTTGTTCATTTTCATATATCATGTTTTTTTTTTTACTTGTAACTTAACAAACAACTTGTAAATGTCCCAATTGGGAGAGGGTGTGCAAAGAGTTTAATTAAACTTTCATATATTTTTGGATGCATTTGTGAGTTAATAAACGTAACTGGTTGTGTAAACTTGGCACATAATATCTAAATATCGATAAATCGATTTATAACCCTGAATCGGATCGAATCGTAATCGTATCGCAGACTTTTTTGAGGTATCGGCAATAATCGTATCGCTGGCTGAGAGAATCGATATCGTATCGTATCGTGATGAACTGTCCGATTTACACCCCTAATGATTCCCATCTCCACTTATTCCCCTCAAAATTAATAATAACAATAATACAGAAAATATCATTCATCCAGAGAGGAGAACCTATCAGCATATCATTAAATCCATCTCCATGTTCTCCAAATTCATCTTGCAGTTCCACAAATCTGATCTTCCTCCTATATCTAACAATTCTTTTTCCATTAATCTGGCCCTTATGACCTAATCAGAGTGTAATTATGAATTTGAAAATAGAGGAATGGGAATAAAGTTGGTAATAAGCCTGATTAACATTTTGACAGTGGCCTGTAATAGCAATATTGGAGCATCCCCATTCGTCATGGATAACTCAATCAACTTCTTTATGTGTTCAGAAATAGAGTCATTTGCATATATACCAGCTTCAATTTGCTGAAATAGATCCTTTCCAGTTGCTCTTCTGTTGGTTCTCAGTGTCTGTTCCAGGTTAGAAGCTAATAGGCATTTATTGTGGTGAACATCTAGTATCAGTAACATCAGCCTGCATCCTTGTATATGTAAATACACAATCTCTGTCTCATTTCAGTAGGACATTACTTAAACCCAGCTGATTTATACCTGAAGATGAACCAATGATGAATGCCACCACAATATGTTGTTGCAATTGAGCAACAGCTATCAGATGAAAGAGAAAGATTAACTGTTGATATTCAGTGTACACTGTGCAGTAAGCAAGCCAGTATTCCATTCTGAAAATTCATTCATGTTTAAAAATGTCTACATTTGGGTTGTGAGATATGTCCTTCTTGACTTCTAGCTCTACAGTGAAGGCTAAGCATGGAATTGTCCGCTCACTGCTGCTCAAGTCAAGTGTGAAAAATATGTATTTAGATACACTGGATGTGTGAAGTGGGTCACTGCTCCTCATGCCTGGCCCAGGTCTGGCGATTAGTTAGAGCTGCCTTCTCTGGGGTCCTTGGATGGTAATGAATGGTTCTTCATCCTTGCCACTCCATGTGTCAACATTTGTGCCATTTGATAGGTCTCTGCTCTTTCTCAGTGCTGGTGTGCTCAAGCTCAAAACCTTGGCACATTTTAGGTCTTTCACTAGGCCGTGTGATGTCAGCTGAAAAATAAATAAATAAATAAATAAATAAAACATGATGATCATGGACAATGTTCTTTTCAAAGATTCTGAAAACGGTTCGTTCAAAGATTCATGCTGCATCCTACTATATAGTGTGCGAAAAACACTACGCCAGAGTAGTATTTCCAAATACATTGTATTTGAAAAACAGTAGGCGAAAAGTCCCCGGATGACCTACTACTTCCGGCGAGATTCTGAAGTGTGCATTTAATGAACACTTTATTGTCCTATGAGGCCACGGGAGAGGATTTATGAATGGAAGTGAAGCAATGCAACTGACGGTGGTAGGTCACATGATATTGATAACATGGCGTGTGTAGTATCTCAATTTTACATTCATACTGCACATATTCATACTAGGTTACACTTTATTTTAAGGTGTCCTTGTTACAGTGTAATTATATATTTAAGTACAGAGTAATATTAAGTAACTACATGTACTAACTATAGGGTTAGGGTAGGATTAGGATTTGATTGAGGGTTAGTTGCATGTAATTATGCATAATTTACTGTTTAAGTACATGTAACATATGTAACAAGGACACAGTAAAATAAAGTGTTACCTCATCCTATATTTTTAATGGTCACGAAGTTCAAATTCAAATGTAGTACCTATTCAGACAGTATACAGGATTTTTGACGCAGCGCCAGTCTCTCTTAACCCCTCCTTTCTGAGAACCTACTCTGCTCTGATTGGTCAGATTGCCCAGTCTGATGTGATTGGTCTACTGCTTACAGCATGTGTTGGAAAGGGTTCCTCAGCGCTTGAGACACAGTGATATGGCGTTGTTTTTTCCGTCTCAATTCCAGTGCTAGTCCTCATCCTTTGGAAGTGCACGCAAGTGGATTTGCAGCACTGAAAACAACAGCATCTCGACATGTCAACAACACAAATCAAACTCTTCCTGGCTTCAGCTACAAACTACAGTGTTTGAGGACCGGTCAAAGTAGACATTGTTCGCTGGCTGTTTTTTTTGCTGTATAGGTATACCATCATGCTTAATCTACTCCGTGTATCACTGACTTTCTCACTCAGTTTGTTTTATCAATTGCTTGAGTGAATAACACTAACAGTAATTACAGTATAGGGGGCGCTGATTACATGTTTGCTTGTGATTTCTAAGTCAGACACGATTCAGACCATTGAGTTTTGCAGAGCTAATGATGCTGCTAATTAATTCATTAAGGCAAACAGCATTGTGCAAAATCTAGCACAAACAGACGCCTTGTGGAACTGCATTATTAAATGTGAGAAACCGTCCTATCCGAGTTCGAGCAGAGGTGAGGCCCGTGAGCCGGAAACACAGTCGAAACAAGGTTTAAGATCAAGGGTCTCGGCTGACGGAGCTGTGGAGATTGTTGGGGGATAGAGAGGACCTCTGATCTAGACTGGCAGATTGGGTGAGTTTGTTGTAAAGCCGGAGGCAAGGGGAGAGAAGAAGTGGAGGTTGTGTGACCCTGAATGCCGGCTTTCTCTGCCTGCGTTTTCCTGATCGGGTCAAAGTCAGAGAGGCAATCAGGAAAGCACACAGTCAGCAGATGAGAGCCTGGGTTCATCAGCATGGTGTCAGCCGTTCCTGAAGACCCCGCAGAAGAGGTGAGCATTCAGAGAATAGGAAGGTAAAGAGACAAGAATGAAATGTGACATGCTCTTCCGATGCTCTTCTGGGTTATATATTAACATCACATTTTGTACCTTTCAATATTTTAGCAAAGGAAAATGTAAAATATCACTAAAAGCTCTTGCACTGTTTGCACAACACAATTTCTGCATTTATATGTTCATGGAAGTCACTGAAATGCATTTCAGTGAAGCAAAAGATGACGTTCATTGGACAACAAGTTTAGATTTCATTGGAAATGATAAGCATTATGAGGGCTTCAGATTCAGGCATGTTCACTGCTACTCTTACAATGTTTGCAGTAATGTGTACATTGAGCACATTTTGTGTCTGTATGTTTACGTTTGTTCCTCACAATTTGAGGTTTGGAACTTGTGATTCTGACTTTATTTGTCGCAGTTCTGAGAACAAAGTCTGAATTGAGAGGTCAAGTTTCATTCATTCATTCATTCATTCTGTGGTGGAAAGCAGAAGGTTCAATATAAAACAGACATGACTTTCACTCTTTCTTTCTTTTCTTTTTTTTACTCATTATTGACTGGACTATTACTGGACTGACAAAAGTTAAGACATTATATCATATGTTTTCTGTTATTATATTACAGTGGGTATATGTAATGTGTAACTGTGTCACCTTAGGATAAAGTAGTTAAGTTGAACTATTAAGTCCCAAATTGCACAATATGCATGTCCAATAGGCTCCTTGTAATTAATATAATTGTATTGTCATCGGTCATTTGAACACATTCATAAACTGGGCATAATTCTCTGCAGACACCTATAAATCCTTATCCTTACATGCTGAAATAAACAAATGACATGCTCCCAGTAATTCAGCCATTGTAATACAGCAGACCTTCATTCACACTTAACTTGTCCAGTCAGTGTAACTATTTGCTTCTGCTAGTCAGTCCAGAAGGCAGGGGAAAGCCTTGGAAAATGAGTTCAGAATTATTGCTCACACAACGATTTTTGTTCATGAACAAAATGTCACTTTCATTAAAGTGTATAAGGAATTATTAATGACTGTTTAGGTTTGTTTATTGGATTATGTAGCTGGTGAATTGACACAGCAGTTTGTCCAGATGTCTTTCTTTATAGGTGAGCTTTCATCTTTCTAGGTCAATGTTTGAGAATTGGTTAAAATTTCATGTCAATTGTATTGCCCGGCAAACATCATATCATGTTTTCCAGTTAATAAACAAATTTTAGGCCACGGATCATGGCTCCAAACAGAAAGCGAGTAAAAGGAAGCTCTAACGAAGCGTAGACAGTGACTGCACGCTTCAGCGCACAGATTCATACAGCGCTGAGATTACACTGGCAAAATCAGCCACATTCATACACTTTCATATTGTTTTATATATGCATAAATATGTACTTCATCTTTCTCACTTTCCTGCTGGCTTGCAACTGTACCACATTACACTCTCAGGATAATTCAATGGATGTTAGTATACTGTTTGTATAAGGTTGGAATAATATTTAATGATTAATAATATATCCATGAGATGAACCTTTATCTGTAAAAGAAGAAAAATTCAAATAACTTAAATAAGACAGCTGAGCTTGTTTGTTTAATCACAAGTTTTGACAGTTCTTGATTCAACTAGAGACACTTTACCCAAGAAAGAGCTAACAGGGAATTTATTGATAAATGACTTCCATGCTGTACATTTCACAAAAGTAAAAACTCTATAACTCTATAAATCACCCACAGGTCATTTGACTTCCATCCACACAAACACAATTATTAATCCTATATTGTGACAGGCCTAAGCCCTTTTGTCTGTATGTTCTCTTTCTTTCTACATAACAATGTGTTGTATTTCTATCTCACACCCGTCCTTTCCATCCCTTGCTCTGTTTCTCACTTTCTCCCTTTTTGAGGCCCTAAAATGAACTACTGCTGATGCTCCTGTGACTCGCTTGCCAGTGTCTCTTCCTCATCTCTTTCTAAAATGACATTTCCAGCAGTTCGGTACACCTGGGGCGACTCCTCCATCCATTCGCTCTCTGTCTGTTTGATTTGCGCTGTGTTCTCTGAGATTCCAGCGAGGGGAGAAGCCACTCAACACGGCACAGATCTCATGGTCGAAACTCTTAAACCATTCTGCTAACCTTTATTATCATCAATATGTCATTTATTATGTACTGTATATGAAAGACAAAAATACTGAATTGCTGAAAATATCCAGATTTTTTTAAAGATATATTCCTGAAGATTCTCAGCTTTGGTATTTTTATATAAAATAATCACGCCATTATTGCCATCCATGGTCTCAAGCTTTAAATAGTTGCACAGCTCTGGTTATACCACAGTTTTAAGCGTCTGAACATGAAGTGAGGATGCGTTTTTGCGTTCCTACTCACACCTTTTCAAAACAAATCAGCTACCTGACGCTGCATTAAACATAAATTCTTCTCAAGGCTGCAGCTGTGGTATTGCCCGCTCAGCTGCAAAGTTGAGGAGATCTGTAGTCCTGTGAGTCATTATGCAGTCAAGATCCAGTTAGGAAATGAACAAGGTGTGTGTGGGGTTTGAAACGGCATTGACTGTATCGATTCAATAGCCATTTGGGAGCCAATTTTTTACTTCAAAAGCAACCGAGGACATTTAATGCATCAACGGTACTCAAGAAGCAGCAATAGAACGAAGAAAATTCAAGGCCATATTTGACTGTTCTATATAGAAAAGTCATGGCAGGAAACATGCTGCTTATGTCATGACAGAAACATGCTCCCTTAACAAAATCATCAGTCCTCCCACCCTCCAAGTATAGACAGATTACGGTTTAATCCCCCAGTGATTCTGAAGTCATGCAAATGCTGAATTTTGTTGTTTTGCACTTGGCATGGCTCTTTTGGGAATTGGGCTGCTGTTTGGGAACTCCAGGTGTTGCACTGTTATATTTGCCTTGTAAAAATTAACAATAGTGACTTCCAGCTGAACCGCGTAGAAGGAAAACATCTGCTCAGAATATCACTTACTATACAAAAGACTATAAATCCCCCCTTCACCCAAATATGTGAGGCATACGGCCATACGGTCAGAATTTCATGCATGAATTATATGCAGGTTTATAACTATTACTGTAAGAAGTCACGACTCTACTATCTTAGCTATATTATCTATCTAGTAGAGTGAAAAACTGCTTTGATGTGTTTTTGTGCCTTGCTACTTTTTTATGAATTGTATGTATAATGTATTTTAACTGTCTGACATGGTTTGTCGAAATAGCGAAAATGTGAAATGAGAATGATTTTGTCTTGGAAGCAAGAGTAAAATGGCAGAAAACTGGACAAACGATAGATAGATAGATAGATGGATAGATGGATAGATGGATAGATGGATAGATAGATAGATAGACAGATAGACAGATAGATAGATAGATAGAAAGATAGATAGATAGATAGAGCAGTTTGAGAAACTACCCAACACTGATTACATCCCCTCAACATTATACCTTAAATCAATTTTTAAGAGAAGCAGGTCAAGTATTCAGAAGGTCATTTCTATTCAGGCGTGGATCATTTCCTAGTGTCACATCAAGCTGTAGAAGCACCTTGATTGCTCTATTCAGATTTGGCCTACAGAGGACAAAGCGACTGAAGCAGCTATTAAAGTCATTTAACATGACCATATCGGCTTAGTTCAAATAGATAAAGCTCGTGATAAATGCACTAATGACAAATAGTTTGCTTCCAATTCATCACTGTCTTCTTAAAATTGTAAATGCATTGTAATGCATGAGGATGGAAGCGACTCTCAATGGAGCTTGACACAATATGGATCTTGAAGACTCTTTCTTTCTCACACACTTCACCATGTTGTAACGGTCACCAGCTGGAGTGCCCTCGAGAGCGTCCAGAGGCCACTCCACATCAGATTATTGTCATTCCCTAACAAACTACATCTCCCATAACTCACTGCCCGGACTCTTTATCCATTATCACATCCACCTGTGTATTATCTTGTTTAGCTCACCCCATATAAGCCTGGTTTTCTCACTCACTCAATATTTAGTTTTGCATGTTGTTGCGCTGCATTTCTGAGCATTCTGGTTGGTTTCATTGTCCAATTGGTTCTTGGATTTTTGCCTGTTTCGTGGATTCCTTTTTGCCTCTGACCCCTGCCTGCCTGTTTGTTTGGACTGCCAACCTATGTTTTGACCTGTTGCCTGTACATTTGATTATGTGTCTGTATTGCCTCATTATTAAAAGCTGCATTTGGATCTCAACCTTGTCTCAGAGTAGTACCTAGCACATGTACACACTCATATGTAAGTGTGTTTTACTCACAAGCCTCAAGGAGATGATGTGGACTGCAAACTCATCTCACCTTCTGTTTTGTATTTGGTTTCTCTTTCTTTCTTTTTTTTTTTTTTTTTAGGACACAAAAGTTGAAAGCTTTGAAGACACTTGTGCTTTTGAAACAGACACAACAGTGTATGATGTAAAAACAGGGCAAAGAGATTCAAACAGATTTACTAAGAACATTTCTCAAGCGAACAATGAGTTTTCTCAAAATATGTAAAAAATGAGCATTGCATCATCTTACAATGATGTTACAATCATTGACTGTTACAATCTGTGTAACAGGTGAGTGAGCAAAATAAAAATGTTGAACTTTAGGAAAAAAGCCTTTTATACTTCATAGAAGGAAATGCCCCCGTTAGCAAGACCTGCCCTATTCAAATAGCATTCGTGAATATTAATGTAATGTATTCCTCACTTACGCTGTGAGTTCTGCCAACATCAGCTTTCGCTGGAGACTTTGATGTTTTGAATGTAAGAGCAGCAGAGATGCGGCTCTCTCTTTGATAATGTGAAACTTTGTAGCATGTTCGGTGTTAAAGCTAGCAATTTAGCTATTTTCAAGAGAGAGAGCTGTTTGTGTTGACCCAGACAACCCTATAAAAATACTAGCATACTTTACACTGTATACATATTATTTCATACAAATTGCTTATGGAAAAGTATATGCAATGATAAATGTTTTGACCCAAACACTCCTATACACAGAACCTGAAAAGGGGGACTGAAAGAGCTGACCAACAGAAGAGACGGGCAAACCGAGAGCAAAGCTGAGTTAAAGGTGCTCTAAGTAACTTTTTTACCTTAACTGAACAGCTTCGGAGTCAGTGGAATGGTTATATTACTTATTTCGGGTTGAATGGTGGTGGTTTCGCACCCCCCTGGTGCCCGAGAGCGGAGAAATCCCACTTGCAACTTTGGGCCGGCGGGCCGCCGGCCTCGCCGTCAGGAAGTATCGCGTGATATCAGGTCTCGCGATGTAACAAATTGCTTTACGGCACTGCACACGTACACTATGCACGTACACGCCCCCATTCAATCACCGGCTAGCTATAAGCAAAGGGCAACGATAGTTTGCGTTATGGCTGAGAGAGTAAAAAAGAAGCAGAAAGCGAGATTTTTTTTTGAAAGAGGAAACGGGAGACTGACCGAGCAAGAAGTCAGACTAGAGTAAACATCGGACCGGCATTTTCAGAATGCAGAGAACTGAGAGAAACAGAAGCCTGCAAAACGGATGCTGACCAGGCTTTCTTGCTGTTGCACTTGTAAGTATCTTTGGAATAAACTGTGTTTAATTTCAATATAAAACAGTTGACGTACTTTACAGATATGAGTTGAATTACAATGGCCTACGTCAACGCGTCTGATAATAGGCAATAAACATGTTGCACATACATGATCGAGCTATAAAAAACGTTCTGATGTTTTCTTAGACAAGCAAAGGTAAACCGTCATTCTACCAGATGAACGTACCTGTATAGACCTTGCTAATATAACTTTAGACAAATTAGCCTATATTTATGTCATGCTCACTCTCCCAAAAAAAAAAAAAACACGAAAGCAGTAGTTGCCTCGTTCATATCGTTCGTTCCCGGTAAAAAAAACTAGTATGCATGACAACACAATAAAAAAAAAAAAAATCACCATCAGTTGGCAAGAAAATATTGCTTTACCTACCTCGGTAGATATAACTGATTTTGAAATAGCCGGTTCATGCTCAACTAGGTTGACAGCTGATCAGCTGGGTTGCTCGTGGAGGGGGGAGGAACAACAGTTCGTTGTTACGACAGTGTGTTTGAAAGCATTTACTACCAGACGCTAGGGGGAGCTTCGTAGAGAAAAATCACTCAGGGCTACCTGGTGCCCCTTTAAATATTTAATATAGTAAACTCTGTTTTTAATCCAAAAATGTATGTGTTATCGCATCCTCTCCTTATCACTTGCGAGGCCTTTTTGGATTATTTTGTCCAAAAGATCTCTGAGATTAGATCCACAATCGAAACAAGTTTGTTCGATCCTTCAGTTGCCCGGACATTATCTGTTAGTTTTGATAATTTTGAGATGATCTCCTTGCAGTCACTAACCGAGATAATCAAACAGTCAAAACCAACTGACTGTTTATCAGACATTATTCCAGCGAGGTTTGTAAAGGAAGCTTTTGATGTTCTTGGCCCGAGTATTTTATCTATCATAAATAATAGTCTTTTAAATGGAATTGTTCCTAAGCAGTTTAAACATGCTTATGTCCAACCTCTGTTAAAAAAAACACATCTTGACTCTGCGGTTGTACAACGCGTTCTCACCCCAAGGCGTCATTTAATTGAGACTTTGACCATGCTTCAATAATTGACGCTAAAGGGTGCCTTTAGCGTCAGTTGGATGACGCTTCTGTTATGGGTAGGTTTAGGTATGGGTAGGTAGGCGCGTCTCATATTGACGCTAAAGGGTTCCGTGTGCGTCTAATTTAGACGCATGGTCGAGGATGAGCGTCATCTAACTGACGCTAAAGGCACCCTTTAGCGTCAGTTATTGAAGCATGGTCAAAAAATGACGCCTTGGGGTGAGAATGGGCTGGGTTGTATCAAATTATCGCCCAATTTCGAAGTTACCTTTTCTATAGAAGGTTTTGGAGAAGGTCGTTCTGAATCAAATTAATACCTACTTGCTTCAAAACGATGTATTTGAGATTTTTCAGTCAGGTTTTAGGGCTTACCATAGTACTGAGTCTGCTTTGATTAGAGTCTCAAATGATCTATTGACTGCAGTTGAATCAGGGTCCTCAGCAGTTGTTTTATTGGACCTTAGCGCTGCATTTGACACCATCGACCATGAGATTTTATTCACACGCCTTGAAAATGATGTTGGAATTTGTGGTACAGCACTTGCATGGTTCAAGTCCTTTCTTTTAAATAGAACCTTCTCTGTAAATATTGGTCAAGAGCACTCACAACCCGCATCCATGCTCAGTGGGGTTCCACAGGGGTCCATTCTTGGCCCAGTTTTGTTCTCATTGTATTTGTTACCACTTGGGTCAATTCTTAGGAAACATGGAATCCCTTTTCACTTTTATGCAGATGATATGCAAATTTATCTCCCTTTGCTAAAAATAGCAAAAACCAAATAGAGTCATTGTGGGACTGCTTACATGACATTAAATCATGGCTATCCTTACATGTTTTAAAACTGAATGAAGAAAAAACTGAGGTTGTGTGGTTTGGAGTTTCAAATACTAATTCTGTTGATCTGGGTGATCTAGCCCCTTTCTGTAAGCCATTAGTTCGAAATTTAGGGGTTTTGTTTGATAGTGATCTCAAGTTTGAGAGACAGATTTATTCTGTGGTTAAGTCTTGTTTTTATCATTTGAGATTATTAGCAAAGGTGAAACCATTTCTGACTATGCGTGATCTCGAAAAACTCATTCATGCTTTTATATTTACAAGACTAGACTATTGTAACTCACTATACGTCGGCATAAATAAATCATTGATTAATCGCTTACAATTGGTCCAAAATGCAGCTGCGAGACTCTTGACAGGTACTTGTAAGAGAGACCATATCACCCCAGTTTTGAGCACTTTAAAATGGCTACCGATCGACCACAGAATACATTTTAAAATTTTATTTTTTGTTTATAAATCATTGCATGGTATGGCTCCGCTGTATTTAGCAAATCTGAATAAGAAATATGAACCGAAACGATCTTTAAGGTCAGCTAACCAGCTGGTTTTGACGACTTCTAGAACTAAACGGAGAAGCGGAGATCGAGCCTTTGTAGCGATTGCCCCAAAACTCTGGAATGACCTACCCATTTCTATTAGATTAGAACCTATATTAACTGTTTTTAAACAAAAGCTAAAGGAATATCTTCTAGATTTAGTATTTAACGAGGTATAGTAGGCCTTTCTAGTTGAGCTGTTTATTTTATTGTCACTAAACTGTGGCGTAAACGTCTGTGTGGTTTTGTATGGTTGTGTTTTTTTGTCTCTATTCTTGTACAGCACTTTGTTCAACGATCAGTTGTGTAAAAGTGCTTAATAAATAACATAAATGAAATGAAATGAATGAACCTGATTTCACCAAGTACCACATGTTCCTGGAACAACATTCCAATCAATCAATCAGATTTGAGGTGATTCTACTTCAGTGTTGTTCACCTATCATTTCCCTCTGATTTTAAGGATGTGTTATGAGTAGGGATAGGTTTTGGAGTTGGACTAAATTTGGTTAGGACTAAATTTGTGGACAGGAATGATTCTATGGCCATATAATCCAGTGTAACGGATATGGGCCACTAAGAGCTGTGAGTGGAAACCTCACTTCCCTGGCCTCAAGAGGACCACTAGCGGCTGTGGCATCCTTCATTAGCATCCTTTAGCGCTCCCGCTTCCCACACCACACCGGTTAGAGTCCCGCTCGGAGTTGGTCGAGGAGAACCGGTTACATTTGGTGCCGTGACCCAAATGGGAGTGAGGTTTAGGGGGATGAGTGTAACTGATGTAGGCCAGTAAGAGCTGTGCATGTAAACCTCACTCCCTTGGCCTCAAGAGGCGTGCTAGCGGCTGCGGTCTTTAGCATCCTTGTTAGTGCCAGTTCGAGTCCCACTCAGAGTGTGTCGAGTTGGATTGGTTACACCAGTCTCAGCAAAAAAGTTTACCCAAGAACACGTCTTACACTGCAAAATCAGGATGTGCCTCCTATACTCCTTACACAATCATCTGACAATCATTTTCACAACTCAAGTACATATATTGTATGCTTTTGTACTCAACACAATCTATGGTGGATAATTACTAAAGCTATTGTGTATTTAGTTTGATTGCTACGCCAACTCCTTAGTCCTTTTTAATTAATGCAATATTTGCTGTTCAGCGTTAATCCCATGATCCGTACTGAGCTTAGACAACGGCACAGCACAAAAAATATGACAATACAAAAATCGATCAGATCATACAAAGGAATAAAACAAATCGACAAGAGTCTATTCAGTAGGTTTGGTCTGTTCTGGGCAAAGTTCCATCAGAGGAAAAGGGCATCACTTATGGTAAGAGCCGTACTGCCAGTCTAAGACAAGTACCATAATAGCGCAATCAGAGTTTTGTAAGTGAAATGAGCCAGTTGAACGGATTTGGATTCTTACTTTTATTCTATTTTTTTTCTGATAACGGCGCAGAGCAGTATCCCTGCGGTATTGTTTGCATCAATGATTGCGTTTGATGGACAGCTCGCTCTGTTTATCATAAATTCCTCTGAGCTTACGCTCATGTCACTGGCTGTTGAAAAGCCTCAAAGCTGTTCTCCACATGAATCAGATGGGTCATACCAATAATGCAGCGCTCTTGCACTTAAAAACAATCCCAAATATGACATTAAAACGGATTCATTCTGCTCTGCCATTTTTACAAAAAAATCTGCACGTGTTTGTTACAATCAACAAAATGTTTTGATTTCTAGTAAAAGATAAAGACCTTTTTTTTTTTTTTTTTTTTTTTTTTTTTTTTCAAATCCAAATGGAAAGTCATTTACAGTCTTTGTGTGGCAGGAAGTAAATATAAAACTCATCAAGTGTTAAATATGACCCCTGAATCAAACACACTATTTAATGAGCAGGATATTTTATTTGATCAAATATACAGAAAAACAGTGGTATTGTGAAATATTATTACAATTTAAAATGATATTAACACTTTATTCACGGTCCACTTTATAATTAAAGTGACTATAATCGTATATAGTTATAATTATATATAACTACAATTATCTTTGAAACTACATGTCAACTAACTCTCATTAGAGTATTAGTAGTCTGTCTGCTTCATATCTTCAACATTTATTGTGATGCAACAGATATGCAACAGGCAACTGCATTACTATAATGTCTGTTAGTTGACATGTAGTTGACAAGTTACTGATTAGTTATATTTATTAGAATATCTAAAGTGGACCATCAAAATAAATTGTTTTCAAAATAACCATTCACTATTTTAAAATATTTTAAAATGTAATTTATTTCTGAGATGCAAAGCTGATTTTTGTATCATTACTACTCCAGTCTTCAGTGTCACATGATCCTTCAGAAATCATTCTAATATAGATATCATATTATTGTATTATTATCAAAGTTGAAAACAGTTGTTGCTGCTCAATATTTGTATGAAAATATGCCTTTTTCAGGATTATTTAATGTAAGAGCAGCAGAGTTAATGTATTTAATGTAAGAGCAGCATTAACTTTGCAAATGTCTTTACTGTAACAAGGCATCAACAATAAATAAAAGTATTTATTAAAAAGGGAAAAAAAAAGTACTAACCAGTAACCACATTGGAAGAGTCTTGCATATAGCATAATCAAATTTGAGATGAATTATGTTAACATTAATCATTGTAAATTATTTTAACCCTCAATGTCCTTTTCATATTAGTTTAGATTTTTTTTTTTTAAAACAGGAAAATAATCATACATAATTCATTGGGCCACAAAACATAAATAGAGCCCTAACATGATGTATTCTTGGATGCTCACTTTCCCACCTCTCTCTCTCTCTCTCTCTCTCTCTCTCTCTCTCTCTCTCCTCTTTTCTCAGCTCGGTGAGGCAATTTGCCACCATCGTCTCACAGGAGCAAGGAGAACCTCTTTGGCTGCCCTGTTCAGATCCATTAGTGATGCATTGGGATCTCTCACTGACACTCAATCCAATCACAGAGCAGACTCCGACCTTGTTGTAATCCCACTCCAGTAAGGGAGACGCCACTGTGGGACCCGGTGCACTGCCTGTTGGGCCCCTGCAGTGGACTCTGTCTCGTGAAATGAATTGGTCTCCAAGGGCGGCATATAAACAACCTCTAGAAGCCTTTAATTTGGAGATCTGAGCCTTTTACCCCCTAAATCCCAGCTTTTAGCAGATTAAATATTAAAAAGATGGGTATTTATTGTCTTTTTCCCCAGGAAGGAGACGGAGAGTCTGCTAGACTTGTCTGTCCTTCTTTTTGGGTGTCGTGTCTTTAGTTAAGGACATTTAGTGACAAGTGGATGAAAACAATGAGATGAGTTATGGGTTGTATGATACTTTTGTTAAATCAGAATGAATCAAATGCTTCATTCTGATTTCGATAATGTATTTCTGTCTCGTTAAAAATCAAAAAAAAAAAAAAGTCAGTAAAAATGTCTGTATATAAGATCTTTCTCAATTCTGTTTTACATGTATCTGAGCCGAAATTATTTTGTCAATATTTTTGTATTTTCTTTAAATGTGTAAAAAATAAAATCCTTTTCACACTGCTTTTTTTCCATACGTCAAGTTCACACAGATTCTGTAAAAAGACATTATAAAGTGGTCCAAATGAGGTGTGCGCTATCTTCCAAAACTTCTGAAGCCATGGAAAAGTTGAGCAACCAAAAAAAATGTTTAATTGGCTACAGTTTAGAATGACAAGTGTGAGTAAAGAACAGCAGAATTTTCATATTAGAAGAACTAATCATTTATCATGTACTTATGCTATGACACAAGCTTTAATTACACATTACTGTTGTTACTTTTATAATAAAGCAAATTTAATATCAATCAAATTAAAGGGTAATTTGCCTAACATAGCTAATGTTGTAACGCTATTAATGAAAAGGGGTTAAGTCATTTTATGACCTTGTAAAGTGTTCATCTACTTCTTATAACCAGCATCACTCCATTTTCAACTGCAAGGTTGCTGGTGAGAAAGCAAACCGATTGCCAGCCTATTGAAGTGATCAACTCTTGTAACATGTATTTAACATTTTATAATACTCCATAATTCCTAATAATATGGAATGGGTTATGTATTCATAATAATGTCTGAGCTTGAATTCTTTCCTCCAGGGAAACACTGGTGATAAAACAAAAGCATGTTGCCTACTAAAATATCCAAGATATTTTATTTGACCAATTTTGTATTTTAGTAAAGAAGCAATTTCAGTTCTGCCGCTGCAAGAGATTTTCTTATGCTTGATTTTCTATGCTTGAGGTACAAATAGATAATAGCTTACTATGGGTTCAGTTGTACTGTATCTGTTAGCAACCCATAACTAAAGTGATGCCATGAGGAAAAGCTCTATTTATTGATTGCTTGAGGAATTGGATTTTTCATATTTGTATTTATTCGTTTCAGTGTCATGATTTATGATAACGGTGATCTATGAGATATTCCCTAGGGGTCTACTGAATCCAGCTCTGCCACATTTATTTAAATATTCATTCAATAATGGTATGTTTCACAGGAGCTTTGTTGACATTTCCAATCAGTCACTGCAATAGAAAGCCCTGGAAACTTCAGAAAGCTTTCCACATCTACAGAGCTGAGTGATGCATGCAGGCCTACGCCAGTTTACTGAGGAGTTGATAAAAGCTACTTATAAAATCTGTATGAGTTCAAAATCTGTCAAGAATCCTACAGTATATGTTAAGGGAAAAGGAAATGGATGTGGCTGCCAGGAAACCCATATAGCCTCCATATTTTATTAGCAAACTAAATAATTTCAGTTTGCAAAAGTTTGTTGTCCGATTCACTTATAACCGAGCCTCCAATGAAAACGTTTGTTGATTTTGCATTCAATTCAACTCAGAATGCTTACTTAAAAAAAAAAAAAGTGCAGGACGGCACTTGAAGTCATATGTCCGACTTGTAATCCTGAGGAAAAACTCTGATTTCGATACTGGTCTATAATGGCCCATGAACATAGTGGCAGCTGGAGAATCATATAGATTTGGTGATAGACATTCAGTTTGGAAGTTCTTAGTACATTAGTAAGATGACAAAACCTCTTTAGCTCACTTTTGCTGAGACAGGTGTGTCAAACATGATAATCCTCTGTTGATAATCATAGATAATCATATTGCATAGCACCATTTATCCTCAGTATGTGAAATGTGACAACATGCCCCATAGTTCGGGCATGTTGTAACGTATAATGCCGACTGTGTAATATTTTTGTCTGGATGGTCACTGCACACAAAATTGTTGTTGTGTCATGGACAAGAAACATGTCGGACTAAGCGGTGCATTCCGGCCAATCATTGCTTGCTGTCTTTAACGACGTGTGTGATGTCATCGAGAAGGCGGAAACAAGAGTGTTAACAAATTATGGCTACCTAAGCGGTGAGCTAGCTTAATGCTAATTGCAGTATTTACCGGGTCGCTGAATCACTCTGCCATCGTTCGCCAGCATTTATCTTTCTTCAGTCTGTGGTAGTCTCTCAAGGAAACATTATAAAGGCAAGGGTATTGTTGCCATATATATATGAGGAATTAGTTCAAATTCCTAAAAAGGTTGGATCGCGGCTTAATGACCATAGGAAAATGTGGGTCCAATGGCCAAACCAGTTGAGAAGCACTGATCTTTACCATTTGCTAAATGAATAAACATTGTCAGAATGTTTCTCTTGACTTTTTTAAGAACAAGGGTTTTCTTTCCCTCTTTCCATCATAGAGTAATTCATTTCAAATTAAATCTTTTGATATTGGACTGTGAAATTACACCATCCAAAGAAATTCCATAAAGAAACGACTAACAATAACAATACAACTGTAACACCAATCATCATGCTATGCTTAACTGCGAGGCAACATGGAACCTGCTTTTAGAACGAGAAAAATCAATGTTTAATTTCCACTCAGCTCATGTTCTGTGAGCTTTAAGATCAACTTGCCCTTCAAAAACACCTTCAACTAGTGCTTCAAACTAAGAGCGTGTGTGTATGTTTTTTTTAAAATAAATAAAAAAGAGCTTGATTTTTATTTTACTCAGGTGTTAACCATCTTTTATATATGAGCATGTGCTTTTGAAGTTCTACTAATTTCCACAGCAAATTGCATGTGGCATATATAAGACCTCCAATTACAGCTTTTAGCTGAGGTCTCTACTTAATGTACACTTTTGGCATGGCTGTAGTTATTCAGAGATCCTGAATAGTGCAACATTCACAGGTGTCACTCTTTTTTTTATATATTTTTTTTTATGTCAGTCTTTAATTCACAAATGATTTAAAGAGTCTAAAACCAAGATGAAAACGTTTGCCTGCTCTAAACTGGGAGTGATTTAGTTTTGACTGATTGCTACAATCGCCAAAACAAGAAATGTTGGATAATATGTTGTATAACACATGAATGGACAGACAGACAGACAGACAGACAGATAGACAGATAGATAGATAGATAGATAGATAGATAGATAGATAGATAGATAGATAGATAGATAGATAGATAGACAGACAGACAGACAGACAGACAGACAGATAGACAGATAGACAGATAGATAGATAGATAGATAGATAGATAGATAGATAGATAGATAGATAGATAGATACGTATTTTGCATTTCCCTGTAATCCTTTATTGTTGCATTTAAAAATGTCTGTTTCCAGGTTTGAATTATCTTCAGTTGTATCAAAATGACAGATGCTGACATTTTGAACATGCACACAAACGCAGTCTCACATTCAGTCATGAGAAGACGGCTGCCATCCTTTTTACCCTCACAGTTCTTGCCATGGAAAATCCTCGGCTTGGCTACTAATTGTGTTCGCTTTCAAACACTTGTAAATGAGTTGCACATAACTAATTAACAGCAAAATGATGCATTATGGACACACTGACTTCTTTGGCTATTTCTCTTTGCCAACAAAATGATAAAGAGCATACGAGAAACACTACTGTCCTTGTTGTTTAATGGGGGGTTTATTGTTGTATATTAAAATCTCCCCAATTAATCCTGGTCCAAGTCTATATCCAACCCAAAGTCCTGTCAGTGCCCAATTTGTCTTCATAATTGTTTTTTAACAATGGCTGGCAGAGGATTTATAGTGGGTAAACACTCCTTTAGAGATGCAAGACACCACTAAAAAAACATTTATGGTTCTGTGTGACAGAAATAAATAAAGATTCAAATCTTTTCACGTCGTTAATGACTTTGATATTTCATACAGGTCAGAGAACTGTCCTCTTTTATGTCTATTTTACCTTATTATAAAGGTTCCACTAAACTAGCAACTACAGCCTTAAGTACAGCCAAAAAGTTCTACAATATATATATATGAACTAATTTATTACATTTATGAACTAAATAAAAATGTTGTTGCCACAGACCCAGAATACCATGATCCCACTGCGATGTAACGACAGAATGAATAATAAAGGTAGCTACTTATTTTTCATATGTCCATTTACCATTCAAAAGATTGGGGTTGGTCTACATTTTTTTTTAAATAATGTTTTTGAAAGAACTCTATTCTGCTCACCAAGGCTTCATTTATTTGATCAAAAATACTGTAAAATACTGTAAAATACTGCAATACTGTGGAATATTATTAGAATTTAGAATAACTGTTTTCTATTTTAACATATTTTAAAAGTAATGTATCCCTGTGATGGCAAAGATGACTTTTTGAGCAACCGTTTCACAACAGTTGCATTGTTTAGAATTTTTGTGGAAATCAAGATAAAAAAAACAATTGCAGGATTCTTTACTGTAATTTTTGATTCTTGCTGAATTAAAAGTATAGAAAGAAAAAAACTTGAATCTATTGATGTACAACCAGTGTTTAGAAGGAATTAAGTGATTTTAAGATGCATTAACTAGTTTTAAATCAATAATGTGAAGAGAAAAAAAAATTTGTCCGATATTTTATTTTAGACTTCTATATCTTATTGCAGCCTGACCCAAGATTGAATAACTACAATTTAACACTCTGACAATGATCCTCTGAATAGGCCCATTGCCAGTAGTTAGCTAAAGGAGGGTTAATCTTTTTGCTATAACAGCATTGATTGGTACTAAATGTGAGAGCCGGGCTAATATTACACAGAAACTTGCCATGAGAAAGTAAATCCTCATTTTATGGACAGGACCCTCTTGGTGTGCATTAAAGGTTTATTAAGAGATTTTTTTTAAGGTTGTAAAGATTGAGTTTGAACATAAATGAAGTCTTAGATCATCTGAGGAGAAATATAAGTGAGAACGTGCCTAATTATTTCACCATATGAGAAAGTCAGGAACCTGCAAGACGCCAATTAGGAGGACTATAACACCCTTAACACTTTCTTCAGAAGTACAATTGAGGTTTCAATGTTTAACAATATTATTTCTGTATTCCTATTATTTCTTTTTAATTCAGTTTTGATAGTAATTGAATTTTGTCAGTTAAACAGCTTGTAAACGCACTTTATCACTTGAAAAAAAAAAAAAATATATATATACATCATGCAATCATTTAAGACATTTATCTTAGAACCTTTTTGGCACAAAGGGTTCTTTAAAATTGAAAGAGCCCTAGGGCATAGAACCCCAAAGGGGTTTTTGCACAGTGATGCCATAAGAACCATTTTGGTTTGCAAAATAACCTTTCAGTGAACAGTTTTTAAAATAATAATGTTCACCTACATTACAGAATGCAATGCAAAGCATACATACAACAACAACAGCCTCTGAGACTAAAATTGCCATTGTTCAATCCCCAGGGCCTCACTTAAACTCAGTACAACTTAACACTCCAGTAATGATAAGTACCGATGACAGTCATCAAAGGTTGTTGTTTCCTGTTTATTGTTTTACCTCTAACGATCTATATTTAACCTGACCTGAAGCATTGTGGGAAAAGATGGTTTAGACTGGGTTATAGACTGTTGGAGAGTGATAATTTTGAGACAGAATTACGCCAGCTGCTGTAACACAGCGGCTCTGCCTTTTGGGCTTTTGGTCCGTGCGCAATAAATCTCTAAAGAGATCACCTGACCTGACTGCTACATTGAATCGTATCTCAGCGCATGAGCAGGCACCTTGGGATACATGTTAACAAGGAGAGCAAGGCAGACATGGAACACAGTCTTGTGCTCGGAATGAACAATTAAAAACAAATATAATATATAATGTAGTAGAAGTGCGATACGGCTGCATTTCAGCATGCCTGTGATTCGGCCATCGGTAATCATAGTCTGCTGATATACAGCCATTTCGCACGGCTACAAGTGTGATATTGCGTTTATACAACAGATCAACGGCACACGTGAGTGAGTAAATAAATAAGAAAAAACAACGGAGTGTCTTTAAAAACAATCTTTTGTGCGGAACTACTTCCTTCCACCACGGATTCAGCCCAAGCCCCCGTTACTAATTCTAAAACGTCAGCAACGAAGTATTGCTGTGTCGCTTCATTGAAGCTTATTATATTATGTAGAGTGAGATCAACTAAGTGAGTGTATTACCTGCATCTAGCTGATATTCTTCTGGTAAATGTTACTTTCATAATCACAAAATTAGTTTGAATGTTAGCTGTGGAAAGTGATATCTTTTTCTTTCTCACAGATTTCCCATGACAGTGCTAAAACAACTTCCAAGTTTACAACCAATCACTCATAAAGACATTCTTTGCCAATATCTATTGGCGTAATAAAGTAACTGTCATTGAAATCACAATCACGGACCCTTTGTCAATAGCAAATATGGCATATAATTCAGATATTATTCTTTATCTTTATTGAACAATAATATTTAAATGAACAACAATAGCCATTATGAAAGACAATAAGAAATAAACACAAGCAAACAATTCAGTCAAACGTACAAAAGCAGCGCTTTAGCCCTACGCTATATGATTTAAGATAAATATTTCCAAAATATAAAGTTATTAAACTTAATTTTCCCCTTAACCCAAATCGGTTGATCTGGACCAAGTAATAGATTAATAAGACTAAAGATGAATTATGTCTCAAGTTTCACCACTATCTACGTCAGTAACAGATTCCCAAAGGACTGGCAGAGATGAAGCTGTTCTCTCGGTTACATGAGCGATGAACGGCCGCTGGCGTTCTGGAGCTCACATCTGCGAAAACGTCTAAACAAATTGTAAGATAGGCACTATGTTTATACTGTATATGATGTACATATTTGAGGTCTAAACATTCTCGGCTAAAAGAACTCTTAAAACTACACTGTGACACAACAGCAGTAGCATTTGTAAAAAAAAAAAAAAAAAATGGTGGATTTGCTTGACCACCATTACAGTCACTACAAGCTGATACTGGGGGAATATAATATAATATAATAAACATTTATTTTGGATGAACTATTCCTTTAAATTTGGCCTTGCAGCTGAGGAAGTATAAAGCCATTATTTTGTCTGTTTTAGCCCAATTAATCTCTCAAAGTTAGGAGGCCCTGCTCTGTCTGAAAATAACAGATATTTATCATAGCCCGGTTATGTTGTTCTGGAAGCCATTTAAGGCAATTATGAACAATCCAAATGAGGATGATTAAAAAGTAATAGCCCAAAAATGTGCAAATCCAATCTGAGTGCATTTTATGAAATGGGATTTCAATGGATGAGAAAAGCATTAATAAAAACTCATGATTCTGATGTTGTTTAGTTTAATGTGAGAGTGAGATATTAAATAGGATTTTATTGCATCATACCAACAAATGTGTTTATTTTTGCAACAGACAAATTTAGGAGCATAATGCCCATCCTAATCATAATGATAATGGTTATTTGATAGCTTAAATATTTTGAACGATTACTGCTTTTCTGTCGTCACCCTTCTTTTTACATCAATTCTGTGTTCTATTTAAAGTCGAATGTGGGTATTGCTTTTTCCTAATACTTTTAGTTATGTGTTCTGTTTACTTTTTAATACTGTGCTATAGGTTTTATAAATATTAGAAATGGCATTCTATTGCACTTTGCTCTTTGAAGATGAAACTTTGAAAATGATAATTCAAATTCCAAATAAATGTAATGCCACACTGGCTGAAAGTCACAGTCCAGCTTGAATTGTATTATGTATGTGAATATATTTATACTATAATACATTTATGTTTATTTATTAGGCCCTGAATTGTAATATGACATTTCTGAATGAACAGTTTATCATTTCAGTTATCCATTTTAAGCTTGTTTTAATGAGGATGTCATAAGGAGCTTACAATCTAAAACAAATCTTATATTAGTATGCTATTAAATTAAAATAAACATGAGAAAATACAATGCAAATCCATAAGATATTTCACTGTAAAATGTTTTTTCATGCGCAAAAAAAGTTTAAATTATCTGGTTTGATTCAAGTCAAAAACACTATTTAGCTACTGAATAAATAACTACATTACATTACACTAACAAAAGTCATATTCAAGAGTCAGATCAGGCAGAAGTATCATTATGGGAATATTTGTATGTTAGCAGTTCTTAGCCTGCATGTGACAACTTCAGACACACGCTCAACAACTTAAATCACATTGAATAGAAAATATTCCAACGCTATTTCATGACCAATTCGCACGAATCCGGACGAGTGATTCACACATTTTGAAAAAGATTAGCAATTTAAGTAATTCAGTTGTTTCATGCTCCGGCTTTGATCCTGGACCTCTGTTTCAGGACGCTCATGGAGGTCTTCTCTACCTCTTAACGCTAATTTCCTAAATTCGTTCATCTACAGGATTCACAGCTGGGCTACACCACACTGTGGAGCAGAGAACGAGACACGGTTATATGACTTTCAGAGCGCGTAAGACATTAAGGATAGATGACTCGAAGACATTGGTCTATAATTGAACATAATGTCCTGGTTGTGTATGCAACCCACCGTTCCCTGAAGGAGGGAACGGAGGTTGTAGTAGACGTCAACTGAATGGGAATCACGGCAGGGAGCCAATCGTCTTCGATTACTATTGAACGAGGCAATGGAATTGGCGTGCGTGACTTGCATCACACACTCCGCCCCCGCGACACGGGTATAAAAACGGAAGTGGATGCACGTTGCTTTTTCGCTGAGGAGCCGATTGGCCCCCAGAGTCAGCGGTGGTCCAGCAGAAGTGAGCGTCCTCCGTTCCCTCCTTGAGGGAATGGTGAGTTGCATATGCAGCCAGGATGTTCCCTTTCAGTCAAGAACGTCAGACGTAGTCGACGTTGACTAAATGGGGATCTATTTGAAAACGCCACTAGTGCTGACACCTTCCAGGACCTAGACAGAGCCACCTGATCCCCCTGATTTAAGAAGACAGGACAGGGCTTAGGCCAGGGAAGTTACTGCTGTTCCTGCAGGATCACTGGTAAGCGTTCTCTGTACATGGAAGGCAGGGACGCTGCGGAAGCATCCTGCCCAAGGAGGTAACATGTGGAAAATACACATATGGACTGGGTGGATGACCAGGCAGTACAACATATGGAATGTCACTGTGGTGGCTCCAGCCTATGATAGGGGGGAGACTCAACCAGACAGTGATGGCAGAGCAGGATCTGCCGAGGGAAGACACAGGCCCGCCTTAGGGAGCCGTACCGTGGAAGAATACACATATAGGATCGCCGTAGGGAACACAACATATGGACTCAGCCTAACACAGGTTCCACCAGTGCATACGAGTGATAGGCCTGGCATCGGACGTTCCACCACGTCCGTAGCCGAAGGGTTTGGAGGAACTCGACAGGGTTCAGCTAATAAAGAGAACTCAACTGGAGCAAGAATTGCGCACATATTCAGTCCATAGGAGGGGAATGGCGCAGCAAGCCGACATTTCGAACCGGGCTCACTGTGAAACTGGCTTCATTAGAAGGGAGCCCACGGGAAGCAGCGGTTCGACTAAAGGTGTCACCCAACCCCCAACTCTAGAAAATCTGTCAGTGAAGCACACTGTGTCAACGCCTAGGCGGGAGCACACACTCACTTCAGAGGAGCACACCACCTAGGTGGACAGAATTTTCACCAAGAGGAAGGCAACCACCTGGTGGGCCAACCTGACTTGGAACAGTATTCCCTTTTCCGCTGATTTCCTTAACAGACAAGAGTTGGTCTGAGGTCCTAAGGCTTATGTTCTGTGCACGTATAACCGCAATGAAGCCAGGACTGAGTCTGCCTCTTCTGGGGCAGCGTTTGCAGGCTCACTACCTGGACCCTCTTTTAGGGAGGGGTAGGAACCTTGGGCACATATCCAGGCCATGGTCTCAGCTTATGAGAGTTAGCCATCCCAAATTCCAGGCACAACTCGTTGACCGTAAGCAAGCAAGTCCCTAGAAACCAGGCGAGCAGGAGAACTGTTTCTTTAAAACAGAATTTTTAACTCACTGCCTGCAGTGGCTCAGGTGGGTCTCTGCAGTGCAGTAGCACCAGAGATAAGGCCCAAGAGAATAAAGAGGGGCACAATGGGATTCATTTTCCTTGCTCCCCTCAGGAACCTGACAATCAGGACGTGCTTCCCATGCTACTGCATCATGATGTGTGTAAAAAATAGAGGCAACATCATTTGAGGGTGGAGGACACAGCCCTCACTCCAACAAATCTTGCAGGAAAGAGAGCACTGAAATGACCGAAGACTAACTCAACAAATAGGTTCCACTTCTGTTTGGCGTAAGCACAACCGGGGGTGCTTTCGCAGAAGTGATGGTGACTACCACATAATCCTGCTGTACCTTCCTGAACCTCCGCGTCCAAATTTTGGACTGGCCTGAAATCCCCCAGGGGTCCGGGTGCCATCATGCCCCATCCATGAGAATGTTTTCAGGGGAAGTCAGGAAGGGCTGTCGAGGGGAAGACTAGGTCTGGTTGGGCCAATAAGGGGCAACTATCAAGACCTGCTCCACTCCTGACCTAGCACAGTACATGCAAGCGACATGCGCGCACAAGACAGATGCATTGCTCAGCACTAGGTGTGAAGAATATCACTGAGCTTCAGGAGCAACTCTGTTCAACACCTGAGTGTGATGGAATACACTAAGCTCCAGGAGCAACCCTGCTCAACACCTGTTGATAAAAATCGTGATAAAAAAAACCCTGTTGATAAAAAAAGAAGTGTATAGCCGCTTTAGAAGGCTCACTGGGGAACTCATTTCTGCGGGGCCCCGGGGTCAGCTGAGAGCCAGTGTCTGTCCAAGGGTTGTCTGCTCAGACAGAAAAAAATACAACTGGCAGAAGAACGAATCCGGAAAGGCAAACAGATGTGACTGTGCGACCCCGAAGTGGTCCCTGCCCAGCTGGACCGCCTGGGGATGTAGTTTCCACTCTCCCTGCCCATAGCCTCAGATGTCGTGAGGCTCGTTGGCGGCATGATTGAGCAGGCCGGAAGAAATAATGGAATGAAGAGACCTCAGAAGCTTCTGACTCCAAGGAGGAGGTGACGGGCTTGTAACATGCGAGGGAAGCGTATCGCAAAGGTCGCAATGTAGGCAATGGATGCTAACGCAGTCGGAGGGCCGCCCAGACCTCCGTTACTGCATGCCTTTTGTACGTGGCCCCTCAGCCAGTATTGATGGACACTCGTTCTAAGGACCGTTGGCCTGGAGAAACAACAAGTCTGTTACGGACTGAGGGTTTGGCACCAGGCCAGAGTGCTTCCACACAGAGCGTGCCGCTCTGCCACAGTCACTCGGTCACTCGGCCACTTGGCCGTGAAGTCAGTGCTGAAGCCGTATTCATATGGAGGAAGCTGAGCGGCTGCGTCTACCACATGCCCCAGGAGCCTCTGAAGAGCACTAACCATCCACACACTCGTCTTTAGAGATGCGGTGGCTGAGTCCATCTCCAAACTAGAAAAGAGATCCTCAGTCCGTGGACGAGTTTACTCTTTCCCAGTTGACCTGAGGACTCAACTGGCTATGAGCACTTGAAGGGTACGACTTTGTACCGATACATCACACCTTTCAGATGCACAAACACAGGATGGCCTGACGTGCGGAAGGATGGAGATCTGAGACCTGATCTCTCTCAGGTTGAAAGCTGCAGACCAATACTGGGGACAGGGGCATTTGGAAATGTATCTCTATGTAACAAATTGAACAGAAAAAGGTCAGTTTCAATTAACACAGGACCAAGATGGTCGTGACCCACCTCTCTAGGGTATAATGAAGTACGGGCTTATAGAAGCCGGCCTTCATATCGGCTGGAGGAAGAAGCTACATCGCGTCCTTCGCCAGTAGTCTGCGATGGGCACACACAAGACAAGAGCACTGCTCAATACTTAGGTGTGACGAAAGTCACTATTTTTAGGAGCAAATTTGCTCAACACCTAGGTCTGATCATCATCACTGAGCTTGGGCGGAAGCCTGTAGCGAGCAAGCCGAGTCTGATGGTATAGTTTGCCATCTGGACCAGTTTGGGAAGCGTTTTTGTCTTCCACAAACCGTGCCAGGCACCACAGACGTACCCAAGGTAGGGCAGCAAGGTCCGAAGGCGGCCCAACGTAGGGTCTGAGTGTGGTGCACGGCCAGGGATGCTTGAGAAGGCGGATGACCGGGTCCTCAAACTACACCCAGCTGCTGTGCTGGCGAACAAGAGGGGGCTAAGGGGTGCAAGGCTTTACAGGGTCACACACTGCCAGACTTGCCCTCTCAGAACCCAGGAACAGAAGAATTTGCTCTTTCTTTGAAGTGAGGGCACTGCTTGCTCCGCTCTTTTTGGGAACAAGCGGTGGAACAGACACACACACCAACGAAGACACCACCTGGCTTGGCAGCGCCTGGAGCGAACTGGGCGTCCCTACTGCGGCTGGCTCTATGCTGAGGCCTGGCTGGAGGCTGCTGCGGAGGCCCTGCGAGAGCGGCAACAGGGAAACGCCCTTGGCGATGAGCAGGTGGAGAAACTACCACCGGCGTCGTGGTGAAGGCAGCAGCGGGCCGCTGGTGCAGGATGTGCTGGATGGCGTTAGGCGCAGTTCTCTGTCGCATCACCGACCAGCCCAACCTGGGAAATTGGGGAGACCAGGAACCGAACCTTGTCCGCATTCGCCATATCAACAAGGCTGAGCCAACAATGGTGCTCCTGAACCACTAATGTAGACATCGCCAGACCAATCACGCATGCCACGACACTCATGACCCGGAGAGTGATGTCGAATGCAGTGAGGTCGTTACTTATGAGCGCACGGTCTGGTCTACCCTCGTGCATGTCCATGAGTGCCCTGGCCTGACAGACTTGTAGCAATGTCATGGCACGCAAAAGAGAAGGCGGCTTGCCCACAGGCTTTGTAAGTCCTGCCCGTCGGACAAAAACTCACAGGCCTCAGGGGGGAAACCGCAACAGACCACAGACAGCCCCACTGGAGAGATAGCCTCATAACCATTCACTGCTCCTCCGTCAAGGGTAGAGAGGGGGGAAGAACCACTCAGGCGGTTTTCGGCAGTAAAAGGTGCTGTCCACGACCTAGTAAGTTCTCCATGCATTTTGGAAAAGAAGGGTACTGGGGCGGTGGGCTGAGAACCAGCACGGCCCGCCCTGAGATACCAATCACCCAACCGAGACTGAACAGGACAGGGTGGAGAGTTACACTCGAGCCGGCAGCCTCGGCGGCCCGTTTCAGCATAGCTGACAATTCTGGACATTATGCCCCCAAAAAGAGATAATGCTGTTGAGTCTTCATCTCCAGAGGCCAGCTCACCCTCCTATGCTCCAATCGGCCTCCTGTCTTCTGGGGGAGCCCCGGGTGAAACGACTGGCCAACCCATTACAGATGGACCAGCAGACTCCACGGGGGACTCCAACGGTTGTGGTAAAAGGGAGAAGCCCACAGGGAATGGTTACCGGGCGAGGCATCCAACACTATCCTCCTATCAGCCATCCCACGTGGCACCCATAGGGTTCGCTTCGCGGACGAAGGCGAGTCTTGATCTCAACATCGCGACAGTCAAATTCCCATAATGGGAACATAAACCGTCCACAAAAAAACTGCTTCAGCGTGCTGTAAGCCCAAACACGTGATACAACAATTGTGACCATCATAAAGGAACAGGGAACGACTGCATCCAGAAACGCACAGGTGGAATGACATCTTGGAAAAGACACAAACGCACCCATGTTGCTCTTTCAGGAAATAGGACCCATCACCAGTGCCAGAGCACACAAGGGAATGACCGCGACAACACTGAACAGAGAACTGAAACAGTGAAACACTTTTCTGCCATCGAACCAGCCGTCAACAAACACAAACTTTTTTTCAGAAATTTGTTGCTGTTAAAACAGCAGTTGAGAGCTCAAAGCTCGCAATCACCACTGCACTCGTGCTGTAGAAACCACCAGCACTGGGAGAGTCTTCGAGAAGAACTCTTTTAAACTCCACGGCCATTTTTATAAAGAGTATGTTTTGGTTTTTTGTTGTTGTTGTTTTTTTTGTTTGTTTTTTTGCAAGTTTGTAAAATGTTAATTAGAAATTTTTTATTAAAAAATAACAATGACGTTTTTTAAAATAATTAATATGAAAATAATTGTAAAAATCCACAAACAATTGGAGGGCCTTCAAATATTGTTGTAGACAATGGGGGGCCTTGAAGTCAAAAAGGTTGAGAATCACAGATGAAGAAAACAAATGATGCCTCTATAAAAAAAAAATATATATATATATATATATATATATATATATATATATTTAAATTCAACAATTTTTTTTGTCTTATCAGAGGGAGAAAAAGTATATCAGAAATACACACTGGTCAATCTCACGCTATAGTATAACCTACTAATCTTGACCAAAAATTTCACATATGGTCCAGGATATTTGCCCACCCTGTAGGTGATATTTTTTTACAATGCAATGTGTAACAGGGAGGTTTTAAACTAATGAAATCCATTCCAGCCATATCACCCTGTAGCCCAAGACTGGTTGCCCACTGAAGCGGAGCAGGGCTGAGCCTGGTTAGTACCTGGATGGGAGACCTCATGAGAAAACCAGGTTGCTGCTGGAAAAGGTGTTAGTGAGACCAGCAGGGGGTGCTCTCCCTGTGTTCTTTGTGGGTCCTAACGCCCCAGTATAGTGACGGGGACACTATACTGTCAAAGAGCACCGTCCTTCGGATGAGACGTTAAACCGAGGACTTTTTGGAAAGAATAGGGGTGTAACCCCGGCATCCTGGCCAAATTTGCCCCAGTTGCCTCTGTCCATCATGGCCTCTTAATCATCCCCATATATATACTAATTGGCTTCATCACCATCTCCTCTCCTCCAGTAAGCTGGTGTGTGGTGAGCGTTCTGGCGCAATATGTCTGCCGTCGCATCATCCAGGTGATGCTGCACACTGGTGGTGGTTGAGGAGATTCCCCCTTCTATGTAAAGTGCTTTGAGTGCTGAGAAAAGCGCTCAATAAATGTAATGAATTATTACTGTTAATTAATGAAGCCCAGTCTTTATTATAACCTGACAAACAACGGACTCAGGTAAACACTAACCACGTTAGTGGTTAACGAGTGATAAATGAGAACAGACAAGAGATAAGGGTCCATTTACATGACAATTTTGTTATAAAAACGGTTTTTCCTTTGCGTTTTTCGCATAGAGTGGACAATGTTGTCATCACACAGATCTGCGAAACATATTAAAAACCCTGTGTTATGCTGCCAGGTCAATAATTGGTGACATCAGTTTGTAAAGAAACACTATATGCATAGACTGACCATATGTATGCGCATGATGTCGACGTATTCACAAATTCACATTTTTGTGGTTTACACAGAAACGATAACAATATAAAACTTGCACTCTATGTATTTTCAAAACTTTGAGTTTTCAGGTCACCAAAACGCCGTTGTCGGTTAATTGAACGACCAAAATGCTGTAAGGACTGAGCGGAACGACGAATCATCTAAATAACTAAATGTATTTCTTCCCATCAACCCTGGGACTTCAACAAACACACACACATACACAAACTGCTAACACTGGCCGAAGTGTCAGGTTACAAGTTTACGACCCAAAAAGAATGTGCATGCAGGATCTCTCTCTCTGTCCACACTACACACACCCATAAGGACTTTGCTGGAATTTCCAGTCAAAAAGACATTTAACAATACATATTTGATATGTTTTATGTGTGTTTGATGGCCTACGTCCGATTGCAAGATCTGGGAATGTTTGTAGTTTAAAAGGAACCACAAATGCCTATATTACGTATATTTGAGACGCAAACCTGAATTCTTCTCATTGTTACATGTCATGTTTGAGGTCATTTGAAAACTCTTTGTCTGACGCAGCCAGATATATGTATTGGGTTACCGTAAAAAGTATGATTGCCTGTATAACATCTCTCCTGTTATGTTTAAAAATCTGTGGAAAGGAAAGACTTCTTCAGAAAGGTTCTGCCTCTGTCGTAATTTATGTAGATAAAGCTGTCAAACCAAACAAAGACAACTTTCCCGCTCAAGATTTCCTGAACAATGATTGGACAATCCGCTTCAGAGGAGGCGGAAACATCAGGTCTTCAAAAGGACTGGCCCTCTTCTCTCTCTCTCTCTTGCCTCTCACCCCCGGCGTCAGGATGTGATTTCTTAGTGATCTCCTCCGGAGATCTTTCATCTTTTTCTTTCTTTGTTAATTCTAAGTTATTTTAAGTATCCTATCGAGTTCATTTTCCCCGACGAGGAATGAATTTAGTCTGAATTGTTTCTTTGGTAAATTTACCTCAAAGACCTTCAAACATGCGTTTGAAAGTCCGCGCTCTGAACCACCAACAAACCACATGGACCACCACGCGCAACCGTTCAACGAACGAGCAGGCGCGCGCCCCAAGGACACACACACACGCACGCCTTCTCCTCAGCAGACTAAGAGACAGTGCAAGTATTTTATTTCTCATCCAGATTTATTATGCTGTACGGTTGTTGCCTCAAAAGGGGCGATTTTGTGATTCCTTGTTGTCAGGTCTGAGGTTCCGTTGTCCAGGTGAACTTTGCCAAACGGTTGACCCTTACGGATCTCCGTTTCTCTCACTCTCTCTCTCTCTCTCTCTCTCTCTCTCTCTCTCTCTCTCTCTCTCTCTCTCTCTCTCTCTCTTGTCTTACTATCTCACTCTCGCCAGAATGTGATTTCTTCGGGAGATCCCTTTGGGGATCTCTTTCTTTTGTTTTGCTTCTAGTTTAGTAAGATCTTCGGGTCTTTATAAAACTCCCTCGTGCATAACTGCACCTTGCTAAAAATTCTCTCTCTGTCTCTATGCATTTCTCGTTCATCGATGCCTTATTGTGTTTTGTCGTTTATTATGTTTGTAACGTTTGTGTGTTTCATTGTTTATTATGTTTGTAAATACATATATCCCATGTAATTTTAGTAAATGCATAGGCTAGTTATTTCTTATTAAATTTCATGATACTCATTTGATGGATTGACTGTCTGCTCATACTTCGGGTCCCTGAAATGCCTATCCAAAAGCTACGAGCTTTACAAATTAAAGATACTTTAAAGAGTATGGGTTTATAGGGCGGGAAGACTAATTCTTGTGGCCACAGAATTGATTTTCCTAAACTCTATAAATTAATTGAGCTAATTAATGTTACCTATTTGTAAAACGTGATCTGTGTAGCTAATCGCAATCAACTTGCGGTTGGCTGCCATACGCATGCAAGCATGCAGTCTTGTATGCAGGTAAAGTAACGTATCATCCCTTATCGGGAGATGTATTAACATGTAAGACTGATCTGATACAAACCTGTATGAATAATTATTAATTATTAATTATTAATTATGATATGCAAATTCCCCGTAATCAGATCCACCCCTGAGTCGTTACATAATATTGGTGGAGAATTGCTTAGCACATTTCAAACTTGTTTTACGAGCATTCCAGTCAATCTGTGTATGAGTATTGTTATTTAATATTTATGCGCGCGGATGTTGAAATTGTAAGACAAGCCGCAGACGCGCGCACCTCGAAGAGTGAGTGAACTCACTGCCTGACTGACTAAAGGCACAAGCCGTCTCAGTTCAGCACAACTAAAAAGAAACTGCGGTTTCATTGTATTAAAATTTGTCCTACAAAAGATGAAGAAGCCTCTTTTGAATTATGACACTTTTAATGTTAAACTCCCCTGGCGGAACGAGATTCTTCGGCCACGGTGAAGACAAGATTTAGTGAAACGATGCTCTTTCACTATTCTTAAACAGGCCTGATATTAATTATAATCGTTAGATTATCGATAACTCCTGGTTAAAACATTGACGTAGCTACTCAATTGTAAAACCTAACGCATATTTGATCATAAGTGCTATTTGATAATATGTTATGGGAGTCGAAAAAACAGACGAATAATCCCTGTTTTATTCACGCACAGCGCAGCGAAGCAATCCTGCCAAACGTGTTTGTTAGAATATAGCACAGAAACAATCCAAAACCTAAAAACATTTTAATCATAAGTGCTATTTGATAAATGTTATTTGGATCCAACTGACAGACGTATAATTCCTGTTTCCTTCTACACAGCGCAGAAAAAAATTCCTGCAAGACGTGTTTGTTAAAATATAGCACCAAAAGAAAAATCCAAAACCTAAAAACATTTTAACCATAAAATGCTATTTGATAAATGTTATTTGGATCCGAAAAACAGACGTATAATTCCTGTGTCCATATTTATGTGTGTAGCGAAAGAAATCCCGGCACACGTTGTCTTTGTGTGTTTATATGCAGTAAACTGGCACAAACAAACCCTCCGAGGTTTAAAATTTATAAGCAAACACATGTGAATCATGGTAATAATTGTTTTATGTGGGAATCGAAAAACAGATGCCTAATTCCTGTTGCCCTATATGTGTGTAGCGAAAGAAATCCCGCCACACGTTGTCTTTGTGTGTTTATATGCAGTAAACTGGCACAAACAAACCCTCCGAGGTTTAAAATTTATAAGCAAACACATGTGAATCATGGTAATAATTGTTTTATGTGGGAATCGAAAAACAGATGCCTAATTCCTGTTGCCCTATTTGTGTGTAGCGAAAGAAATCCTGCCACACGTTGTTTGTGTGTGTTTATATGCAGTAAACTGGCACAAAACCCGCCGAGGTTTAAAATTTATAATTGTGATTTTTGCAGAAAATTAACGTATGGAACCGTTTTAAAACTGAATTACATACTAAAACAGAGGTTGTAATTCCGCTGACAAAACACGAGAGGGCAACCTACATGTGTTGCGGTGTCTAAATCATACCAGCCTCTGACGTCATTCAGCGTGAACGCAATTACGCCACCGTGTGGACGTTTTGTAGATCGTCATTCTCAACTACCTCTTTTCTGTTTTTTTTGTTCTTTTTCATTTTCCCTGCGATTATGAATTCTGAATTGTCTAACTTTCAATACATATTCCAGTTAAAGCCTTGCTTGTGCTGGCATTTGTTTGACGTTAGACAATTCTCCTGCTGACTGTTTTATGCTTACTTTGAGTTTGTTTCAAACTAGATTTGAATTAAGAAATTTAAAGTTAAGTTTCAGTTTAGTCATTGATATCCACTTAGAGGGAAAACGCCCCTTGTGGCAGACATGCTAAAGTCAGCTTATTCTTTTACTCCTTTCATTCTGTGAATTGGTCTATTTCCATCTCTTTTTTTTATTTATTTATTTTGTTATCACTGATAACGTTACAGCAATCATGAGTCGCATGAGATATAGTTCTGATCTTTGATTTCCTTACACTTATTTAAATTGAATTTAAACCAGTTTGAATTGAAATTTGAATTAAGTGTCTATCCAACCAAACAGGTTAACCACTGGAGAAAGTACGCCCCCCCTTGTGGCACAAACCAGCCACTACGGCCTGTCTTCTCCAGGGTTTCATCCTACTTTATTACTTTGATTGTTAATTTTTATTAATAATGAAAGTAATAATAAATAAATAAATAAAAAAATTATTTTAAATTTATTTTTGAAGAATTTTTTTTTTAAAGTTGATTTGACAATTACATTGTCATAAATCCCTTTTATTTTTATTTTTATCAGTGTTTAGTGAAGCCTCTTGCCTTGGTATCTCTGCATGCATAATTACTCAATTTGGTTTAAACAAGGAAACCTTAATTCACCTTAAGTTTCATCTGTTTCTCCTCTTCTGTGTTTATGGTGTAGAAATCCCTAGCGCGCGGTGGTGAGTTGACAGTCACATCTACTTGGCTTCCAGCTGCGGATTGTCTGACCAGCGTTGAATGACACAGGCCATGCGTGAGTCGCGGACTCCTCTGTCTCTATACACGGGCAGCACACAATTTGGCACTCCAAAGGTCGCAATTGTTTGAGAGGGCGCCCGTGGTACGGAGTGTGGAGCCCGGCGACTCTGCGACCAAGTGTTCGGAAACGCTGGAAAGACCAATCACGTGCTGATTCCAACCGGAGTGATTTCAGTTCCAACCTGGGCAGACTAAAAATGAGGTAATAATAAAAAAATAAAAAACATCTACTTAGTATAGGCCCCAGAATATTACATATATCCCCGGCCATTTAAGGGGTGTGGCCCACCTTCCCTTCTCCAAGCCACACACCCCCTTTCCTAGGTTTGCCGCCGACAGCCGGCTTAGACGACCTTACTTTCTTTAACACTCCCTTGTGTCATTATTTGCTCCATCTTCATTAGACCTATTCAATTTTATTTTACTCTAATCTTTTCTATCTTGCTATTTCTCTGTTCTGTTGTGATTTGTTCCTTTCAGTTCACCCAGAGACAGAACCTACGAGAGACACCAAGGAAAGCTAGATAACAGAACGACGACCAAGCAGCTGGCGTCATCACATGACCCCATAAGGCTACTGCCTGCCAAATTCTTTATTTAGATCCACGCAAAATTGACCCACCTAATCATCTAACTGTCTGCATCAGTTAGCCAAATTACGGCTCACATAGCCGCATAGTATTATAGCTCGTTAAACGTAGAAAGAACTTGCACTGGTCTTTTCGTGTGTGTTGTGTTCCTTTCGCCCACAGGGAAGCCAGTCACCAGTGACTCAGAGCCCCGAGCCAAGAGCAGCTGGACGCAGACGTGGACCAGCTTGACGGCGCACAAACTAAGCCTAAGCACCCACGACAAGGCCGGGCCAGACACGTCCAAAACCTCGCTTGCCAGCTCATCGCACAAGCACATCTCCGTGAAAGGAGCCGCCTCGCCCTGGAGCACGAAGTTGCAACGCTAAGGATGCAAGCCGAGGACGACAACGACCCCGAGCTACAGAAGGAAGTGGAAAGACTTCAAACTGCCCTGCCTGATCTTCATCGGCACACAGACCGAAGAGAGCATTCAGAGAAAAGAACCAGAGAGGAACTCAATGAGAAACTCCGACAAAAGTGAAGCCTTTTGCAAAGAGCAGAGACTGAACTTAAAGAGACTCGAAAGCACGGCCTGCGAAAGAAACTCGCAAGCGGCCCATGCTACCATCCACAAGATCGTACAGCAGAGAGACGATCTCAAAGACTAACTTGACACTCTTCACACAGAGTGAAACACTCTTATAGACTGCAGAATGACCGGGAAGGGGAAACACACACCACAAAGTTTCCCTGACCAGCTGGTCCGCACCTGTCAGTCTACAACCCAGAGCTAAAAAGGTGGGGTGAAAGCCCACTGTTCAAAACACCACCAGCCAGCCCACAAGAACCCCCGTCAGCAGCGAGGGGAGAAGAGCCTTTCCAGGAGAGCCCCTGCTACTTACAACGGCAGGGCTCCCAAAAGACTTAACAAGCTGGCGAGAAACCTCCCTACGTTCACTCCGAACCCTGCAGGAGGCCACAACGTGCACGCCTACCTACAAGACATTGACTTTCACTTAAAAACTGTTACCAACGTCACCGCGTGGGACAGATTATCCGAAATCTGCACCCCACAGTGAGTCATCACCTAGGCTCCTGGCCTGCCCACATAGCATGACTACTCAACAGCTATGAGAAGCTTACAACAAGTAAAAGACTGTATCCGAAAAGACTTTGACAACCCCCACGATATACTCGGTCTCTGAACACTGTTCAAAACATCACCAGCCGAGACCCTGGAGTCGCTGAAAAGCTTCTTCACAAAGACTTTCCTGACATCCTATGCCTGAGCGTAAGACCTACAACAGGCACACAGAGCAAACTGTCCCACAGCTGGGTCCAAAACCCCAATGATTTTGAACTGCAAAACCAGAAGACACTGCACGAACACAGTGCAAGACTCTGCTAAAAGGGTCCCTGATCAGCATAGGACATAGAACTTTTAAAAGTAGATGAAAAGTTGTGCTCAAAAAGACGCAAGACTCAGCAGTAGAAAAATTAGAACTTTACTGATTTAAAGAAAATCTTGAATGGCTCACCTGTAAGCCTCACCTGCCAACAGGCTATACACGACCCCTTTGAAACAAACAGTTTCTAGATACTTCTTGAAAAATGCACTGCTGTACATTAGTTTCCATGTAGGAGAACCACCACAGTTTTAAACTACTGTTAACCTACGGGCGTGCTTTTGATCGTTGCGATCCAACCAGAACACAACGTGCAATACACATCTTTGATCGCTGGCCTGTCTAAATGCAGATAAAACGATAGCTGGAATTGACATCTCTACTCTAAGTAAAATAGCCTTAGATTTCCAACTAAAAGTAAAAGTAGCATGTTCAGCAGTAAAAGCGTAAGTCTGTTTGACAAAGAAACCTCATCTCAGCAGCTTGTAAACTGTACCGATATCTATTATGCTTTGATTAAAAGGAAATCCAAATGGTAGTATGACTAAACCTGTGTCTAACAAAGAAAGCTCAGGACAGAGTTATATCTAGGTAGACCTGGGTGTCTACAAATGTAAAGGCCTTACAAATTATTGTTAGATTGATGTAATTCACCTAAATTTTTTTGCTGCATCTACAAGCAGAGAGCTACCTAGCGATCAAAACTGTTACTCGCTGAGAAGTCAGCATTCGTGCACGAGAGGGACGTAACCATATATGCTTAGACAAGCTTTGACTTACAGCAAATCTATTTCCTTACTCTGTAAACAAATAGAATAAGCTACGTAAAATAAAGAGAAGAGTTAGCTAATTAGCTAATGCCAAAACTCATCTGCATTTTACTTAATGTAACACCAAGTCCTAGAAAGACTTAAAATCTAGGTGCATCCGATTAACCCGTTTAAACATGCATAATTCATGTAAAATGTACAGACATTCTTTAAGGACTGTTGAATGGTCTGACATGCTCTGGTTCCCATGACAACGACTTGTCACAGGAAGTGCTAACTTGTGATGTCACTTTGTAAACAAACCAGCCTAGGTGCCTAAGCTAACCTAGCATCCCTCCAGCTTACGCTAAGCTAAACTAACATGGCATCCAGCTAGCTTGCGCTACGCTAAGCTAACCTAGCATCCTTTCAGCTTACGCTGAGCTAAACTAACATAGCATCCAGCTAGCTTACGCTACGCTAACCTAGCATCCATCCAGCTTAGGCTAAGCTACATAATAACTTCTACAGTTAGCATAATTTACTTGAGCCTTAATCACCACTTGTGTTCACACAATGCAAAGTATTCTAGAATACTTTCCGTAACACCAGTTAGGGCTTCTAATTATTCACTTCCTGTGGTTTTGATCACGTTTATTCCTTTTTACTTTTAATTTAATTTTTTTTTTTTTCTCTCTCTTCTTTAATTTTTTTCTTCATTTCTTTGACTTGGATAAAGATAGCAGTCAGTTATTCGGTCATCTATATGATTTAATTTAATTTCCTCTCTTGTTCAAACGTGGTTCCATTTCCCATAGGGCCCAGAAAGGAAACAGAGACACCTTTATTTGTAATTTCTTTATTTTCAACAAGTGTACTCATTTTTGTGACCCTGCAGCACAAGTAATTTCGACAATTTACTAGGGCACAACTATAGTCCAGAGGATTGATAATAAGCATAATTTGAATAAGAAAGCTGTCCTTTTCCCCCCTATCACTCACTTCGTCAAGCCGTAGTGAACCACTAGTTAAGTCCAGAGAAATAATTCAATCATACGAACCATCTTAAGTCATTTATTTCATCTCGGCTATGCCCTTTCCAGGGAATAATCTTGGAACCACATAACTCTTAGCCTCCTAACAATCACAGCTAAGATAAGGATACAAGACACACGTCACTAGCTAGCTAAACAAGAGACACTTAGCTTTAGGCTACATATCTAGCGAACCCATTAAGCAGTAGTTCTGTACTTTTAGGGCCATGCATTAGTCACTCACCACAAGTGTGCCAAAATGTCACAGAGCCCCTGCTTAGCCTGACCTCAACAGCCCAGAGCAGAACCCCTCTCGACCTGCCACTGGTCAGCACAAGTCTGAACACACATCAGACGAAAACAGTGCTGCCATGTCCGAGACAGCCAAGAGCCTGAAGTTGCTTAAAGAGCTTCTTCACAAAAGACTTTACAAAGACAACAAGAGGGACGAACACGACATCCTATGCCTCAGCATAAAACCTGCAACAGGCACACAGAACACTGCTCGTCAACAACAGACCACAGAGCTAACACAGCTAACACAGCTGACAACTTCCCACGACTGGGACCAAAATCCCAAAAGACCAAGAAAGCTGCTTTATCTGTCTCCGCAAAGAACTACACAAGACCGGTCCTAACCGCCCGTCGATCACCACACCAGCCCCGACGCCAAAACTCCTCGGGCGCATGATCAAACAGGGTATGGCCCGGAAACTCTTTGAAAGACTCTGAGAAACAAAATCGAACTCTTACATCTCAAACATGCGAGCTGACTGTGCAGTCATACAGCCAGAACAACATCCGGCAAACAGGTAGCTCACATTCACCTGACAATTGGTTCTTTTAGTCTGAAACACCCTGTGTACATCTCACAAATGGACACTTACCCCTTCTGATTGGCAAAGATCTGCTAGAGCGCTTTGAGCCTTTACTAGACTTCAAACACCTGACAGTCTGGGCCCAAGTTCAAGAACCCCTCCCCCCCCTCCAGTCACACGGGTTACCAAAGCCAGACTGGCCGGTCATAGAGGTAACGAGAACTACAACAAAGCCAGACTCTAGCAGGTGCTCTTAACACTCCTGTGCGCACAGCTGCACTCACTGACGACCAAAATGACACTGACACCTGTGTCACCTTGCTCGACCAGAGCATGTAATCCAAGCATCAAAGGTGCCATCCTTCACCTCGACGACCTGGCATCGTATCCTCTTCCAAGCGAAGAGCACCAATCAGAACTGACCTTGTTCCCATCGACATAGCCCTCCAAGCTGTGTCTCAACTGCCCGCCTTAACTGCCTCACCTGTTGTCCAATCCTGGACTGCAGCTGATCCTGCGCTGGGTACCTCTACGGTAATCAACCACACCCTGACACTTGACTTTCAATCAGGAGGCTCAATGAGATGCGAAAATCTACAGCCAAGCTCACGGGACCCTCAGGAAGAGGGTACCACGCCGGAGGCTGCGTCGAACCTCATCAAGCTTCATTTTCCCCGACGAGGAATGAATTTAGTCTGAATTGTTTCTTTGGTAAATTTACCTCAAAGACCTTCAAACATGCGTTTGAAAGTCCGCGCTCTGAACCACCAACAAACCACATGGACCACCACGCGCAACCGTTCAACGAACGAGCAGGCGCGCGCCCCAAGGACACACACACACGCACGCCTTCTCCTCAGCAGACTAAGAGACAGTGCAAGTATTTTATTTCTCATCCAGATTTATTATGCTGTACGGTTGTTGCCTCAAAAGGGGCGATTTTGTGATTCCTTGTTGTCAGGTCTGAGGTTCCGTTGTCCAGGTGAACTTTGCCAAACGGTTGACCCTTACGGATCTCCGTTTCTCTCACTCTCTCTCTCTCTCTCTCTCTCTCTCTCTCTCTCTCTCTCTCTCTCTCTCTCTCTCTCTCTCTCTCTCTCTCTCTCTTGTCTTACTATCTCACTCTCGCCAGAATGTGATTTCTTCGGGAGATCCCTTTGGGGATCTCTTTCTTTTGTTTTGCTTCTAGTTTAGTAAGATCTTCGGGTCTTTATAAAACTCCCTCGTGCATAACTGCACCTTGCTAAAAATTCTCTCTCTGTCTCTATGCATTTCTCGTTCATCGATGCCTTATTGTGTTTTGTCGTTTATTATGTTTGTAACGTTTGTGTGTTTCATTGTTTATTATGTTTGTAAATACATATATCCCATGTAATTTTAGTAAATGCATAGGCTAGTTATTTCTTATTAAATTTCATGATACTCATTTGATGGATTGACTGTCTGCTCATACTTCGGGTCCCTGAAATGCCTATCCAAAAGCTACGAGCTTTACAAATTAAAGATACTTTAAAGAGTATGGGTTTATAGGGCGGGAAGACTAATTCTTGTGGCCACAGAATTGATTTTCCTAAACTCTATAAATTAATTGAGCTAATTAATGTTACCTATTTGTAAAACGTGATCTGTGTAGCTAATCGCAATCAACTTGCGGTTGGCTGCCATACGCATGCAAGCATGCAGTCTTGTATGCAGGTAAAGTAACGTATCATCCCTTATCGGGAGATGTATTAACATGTAAGACTGATCTGATACAAACCTGTATGAATAATTATTAATTATTAATTATTAATTATTAATTATGATATGCAAATTCCCCGTAATCAGATCCACCCCTGAGTCGTTACAATGCATAAAAAAGTTTTCCATTTATAGATGGAAACGATGTGGTGTAAACGGCCCCTAAATACAAGGCGAACAATATGAAAGACAGGTGCAAATCATAAGTAATCATAGAAACAATCAAGGACATAATCAGTATCCCAGCAAACCCAAACTAAACAGAGCAGGGAAACAGGAACTAAAAATAAAATAAAAACACAGAATATCAACATTTTAGTCCATAAGCGTGACAGGCAGAAGATAAACATTTAGAAAGATTTCAAATATAAAAAAATTCTATTTAGAAAATTAAACAAACATTTTCATGTCTAACCTGACAACATGGTGGACATGTTATGTTTTACTCTATAAGATAAGTCTTATAAACATTGAGAAAAAGAGAGAAATGTTTATGACTCCTTTGGAACTGTTGATGATGTCACTTCTAGCAAGTGCTGTGATTTGTACGTAAGCTTAAGATTTTAAAGGTCTTTAAGTAACACCAATGTGAATGGACTTTGAGAGACAAACTATAATTTAATGGTTTTATATATGTAAGGGATAATGTATGTCCAGCCAGTTGTTATCACAGAATAAACCCCGACAGGGTGATCAGGAAGATAATTATGGGGTTAAGAGATATTGATCTGAGATTAAACCGTTTTAAAATCGTACCTGTTTGTTATCTTCTAATCCATTACAGAGAACAAAACAATCATCGAAAAATGGCAACAACTGCGTTTGAATTAAACAAGAGAGAGCGAGTCTGTGACACCAGATGACAGAATTAAATAACTGTACACAAAATATTGATTTGATTGAGTTTAAATATTTTATTAGCTTACCAAACGCAAAACTTCCACGAGAAAAAACCGTTGCAAGCGTGTAGTGCTGCCGACTTCAGTAACCCTGATGAGCCTGTGTTATCTGTTTTCTAGCAGGTATTATCGATACCGCTAGATGACGCGATTGACCAATCAGAGTCAATTCCGCAGAGCCCTGTAATATATATATATATATATATATATATATATATATATATATATGCTATAATTTATTGAATATATATCTATACACATATATATATAATTTTGATGATTATGGCTTACAGCTTATGAAAACAACAAATTCAAAATCTCAGAAAATTTGAATATTACATGAAATCAATAAAGGATTTTAAATACAGAAATGTCAGCCCTCTGAAAAGTATAATCATGCATATGTATATAGTTATATATACTAAATATATTATTTTCACCTCATTCATAATTCAAAATTCATGCATTTTTGCACGATATTCAAATTTTTCGAGTTTCACCTGTACTGTATATACATATATGTGCGTGTCACAATAAATTTTATTTAATTTTATTTTTTGTCAAAGAGAATAAGTAAATGTTTAAACTAATACTCAAAATTGCAATATAGATGTCAACTTTATTTAAAAGTGAATTTGAGTCTTGAGAAAACATAATTGGGGACACTGGAATTTGTCTAAGTTCTTCAAAAAAATCCAAATGTTATTATTCTTAGATACTAATCATTCTGAATAAAATCCACCACATTGTATTTGACCCCAGACCAAAGGACGGAAATTTCCAGGAAAGATATGGAGCACTTGAGCTTGAGGAACTCAAAAATAGAATCGAATCAGCTCATCACTGACCTGTCTCAAACAGCTGTGCACTGTGAGTTTACAGAGGACTGTTATTCAGAAACCGCATGTGTTCAAGGGTCAAGTCGGCCATAATGAAAGAAAAGGGCAAGGGTATGTTGGCTATGACTGGTTGACTAGTTGATATAATCATCGGACTGTTTGCAGTAATCCAAAGGAAAGCAATTCTACAGTACTACAGTAAATAATATTCACATTCACCAGGATGAAGAGGCAAATCCTTTAGCCTCTAAGTGAACAGACAAAAAATATGCTAATGGTAGCGCAGGTATAGTATAAAGAGAGAGCTAAGAGGATTTAAAAAAAAAAGTTTCTGTAGTGTGGAAAGCAAAGACTAAGACATTCTTGGGATTTGTAAGATCTAGCTCAATGAAAATTCCCAGGTAGTTAATTCCCAGGCACGGAGAATAACAGTCCTAATGAGCTCCTAAGCCTGGCGGATCCCGGATTTCAGCTGTTTGACGCTCCGGCTTTGATCCTGGACCTCTGTTTCAGGACGCTCATGGAGGTCTGCTCTACCTAACTCTAATTCCCTAAATACGCTCATCTACAGGATTCACAGCTGGGCTACACCACACTGTGGAGCAGAGAACGAGACACGGTTCTAGAGTATGAATCTCAGCGCATCAACATTAAGGATAGATGACTTGAGTTTTGTGTTCTGTTCAATGATAAAACAATGTCAGTTATTCTTGCACCTAGTTTAGTTTTCTTCATGCGAAAAATATTTGTATACCTGCAGGTTAGACAGTGGCAACACGGCTGTCACAACAATTGCAATTACTAATTTATTGTTCTATGTAAACACTATGAGAGTACTATCAGCAATGCAGATTTTAAAGCGTTATTATTAAACTCCTTAAAACTCCATGGGCATTTTTATAAGAATTTTTTATTTATTTTTTGCCAGGTTGTAAAATGTTAATTAGAACTTTTGATTGAAAAATATATATATATTTTTTTTCATTTAAAATTGTACAAATCCACAAACAATTGGAGGGCCTTAAAATATCATTGTGGACAATGGAGGGCCTTGAAGTCAAAAAGGTTGCGAATCACAGATCACAGAATCACAGAAAACAAATGATGCCTCTATAAAATAGAAACAAATACTGAACTTCAATTCCTAGTGACAATATTTTAGGCCTTATGGGCCTGTTTGCACCTGGTCACTTCATGCGTTTCCTCTGATCGGATAGCCAGAAGTGCCTTTTGAGATGGATTTAAATCTGATCACTCAAACCACTTCAAGATGGTGTCTGAGAACTTTTGTAGGACTTTTGTAGAACTTTTGCTAGGAGGCGCCTTCTGACCCATATATATCTGCGTCTCATATTGACGCTAAAGGGTGCCATGTGCGTTGAATGTAGACGAAATGTCACGAGCGTCAGTATATGACGCCTTGGGATTCGCCTTGGGATTCCAGGCGAAAGTGTAAATGCATCTTACCCCTCCCAAATTGTTACAAAATAAATGTGTGAGAGTGTGTTAGGGCCATTACATAGTCAACGCATGAAATGCAATACACCGCAATACAACAGGGGGTAGTAGAGTCCGTGATATTAGTAGAGTCGGGTCACGTGATATTCCAGACCGTTCTCATCCCAAGGCGTCATATACTGACGCTCGTGACATTTCGTCTACATTCAACGCACATGGCACCCTTTAGCGTCAATATGAGACGCAGATATATATGGGTCAGAAGGCGCCTCCTAGCGGTCTAACCCTAACCCAACCCCAGACCTAAACCTAGCCATATCTGTGCGTGTTATATTGACGCTAAAGGGTACCATGTGCGTTGGATTTAGACGAAATGTCAAAAGTGTCAGATATGACGCCCTAGGATGAGAATGCGTTGGATATTCAGATCAAAATGGCAACTGAAGAGAAGTGCATATTGCTGATTGTCACGTAAATTTGTCACGGGCACTTTTCCAGTCCATTTTGACCTAATCTACGGTCTTTCTCATTGCGGTTGCAACCTCTCTCCAGGCATTTTCCAATGCTATTTTTTTGGAGTGTAATTGCGATGAACTGTCATATAAATGCGGATGTATACGTATAAGCTCGCATAATTTTCCCTCTTCGCCCGCCATTGTATTCAAACCTTCTTCTGTAAACATAATATACTTGAATTAATGTACAATATTTGCAATGTCGCCCCCACCGACAACGCATAGTATTGCGTGTATCGGTCTGTCATGTATCAAAAACTAGGATGATATGCATAGCCTTGCGGACGCGTATGCGTACCGATGCGTTGACTATGTAACGACCCTTTTAGGCTATATATGTTAAAGCCAGATATGACAGCACTAATGCAACATGCATCACCGCAGATGAGTACCTGAGCATCTCTTCACCAAGCCAACGCGCAAACTGAAGAAAATAAAACTGAAAGTAAGTCACAGACACTCAACACACAATCATCATTAAAATTATTGAGACTAAATGACCTTGCCAGTGCTGATGCCGCTCTCTCCCCTATTGCGCTCTTTGATCTCAAAATTAGCTGATGATAAATAAAATGCAGTGTATATCTGTTGCTTTCATTGATGGGAACGTTGATGTGAAGTGTAAATGGAACCGTTTTAACAAATCAGATAGCTATCCAATCAGCAAAAACTTATGAAAGGACCAGGTGTAAACAGGCCCTATAATTCTTCCATTCTTTTTCTATGAGATAAAAATTCTCAAACAAGCAATTTGCCTACATGGTGTCTTATTTTTCAGGGACTGACAGCCCGAGGAGAGAGCCATCCCTCGCAGAGCTGTTCCTTTTCCTGCCCGTTGCAGTTACCTCCATTGCCACATAAGTCCAGTCAACTAGCTGCTATGAGCAGCCATTTTGGATCCTCTGGGAGCCCCGTCTCCCCCTGTGCTTCCTCTGCCCCACAGCTTCCCTCGTAAATGTCTCTACCACAGTCTCTCCGGCCCTTAGCGCTCTCTATCTTCCCCTCCCTCGCTCCCCCTGTTCTTTCCCTGCTAACGAACTCACTCTGCCGGGGCTCACCGCAGGCGTCTGGGCCTAATTATTCCCTCTTGCCCCGCACCTGTGAGATGCCTGTCCATTACCTCCCCTGGCGGTGAGCGGCAAATGTCTACGGGGCCATTACTTGTCAATCAAAACTCAACCCGATCACAAAATGCTGCCGGTCTTCGGTGAGTCCTCGTACAGCCATTGGAAACTGTCAGCCAAAGTGCATTTTTATTGATTTCTCTCATTTATTTCTATCCCCTGATTGTTATTGTGTTTGTCCTGTGCAGTTCCCACAGGGAAAAACACAGACCAGAAGAAGCACTAGGGCCAGAAATTTGAGAAGTTTGTTGGCTGACTTCATGACTTCATTCAGATTGAGGCTTGATTTTCGGAGATTTTTCAGATCTCTGTTCCAAATCCTAGGGCATTGCCTTGTTGTCTAATACCAACTAATGAAGCCCATGCACTACACAACTTTTAAAGTCATTGAATTGCTGTTCTTTTCACACTACACTTTTAACTGTCTGCCATCGCAAATGTCAGTTAAGTTCCAGTCAAAACACATTTCACTTTTCAGGACATGGGTCGCAAACTGGTCTAGATATTTAACCTGCTAAATATCTCACAGTATTGGCTAGACATTGGCTTTTTCTCAGATTGCATCTTTGATCATTCAAACATAGCGATTGTCGCGTTTTGGGGCTTTTGTTGGAGCAAAAAATCAAGGATAAAATCATGCACAACCACGCAAATGCATTGCACACTTTAAAAAAAATGCATACCTTTTGCAATAACCTTCAAATCAAGACTTCAGAGCATGCATTATAACTAGGTTCTGGAGTCTGTTGTGTGGAAAAATGTTCTCCACTATTGGCTATTTTACAAGTGCAACTAACTGTTAATTTGTAGGGCATATATTGTTTTCAGCAAACAAAATTCAAGGAATAATAAATGACTTAAATAACATGTATGTCAAGTTTAAATATGAGATTTGGACAGAATGAGCTGAAATGTTAAACAAATCACTAGATGTAGGACTTACTGTAAATATGTATTGGAGGATTGTTTTTATTCTTTAATATTTATTTTATTTTTTCACATCAAATTTACAATGTGCTAGAATAAATTCAAATACATTTTATAGGCCTTTTTCTCAAATCTTTCTTTCAAAGGTAAATCTTTATAAAGTTATTGATGGAATGCAAACATTTGTCTATTTTCTTCAAACAGCTGCTGTTGTCAAAGAGTTAATTGGTTTGTTATGCAGCCAAAATGAAAAGCTCTGTATGTATGTGTATGTGTATTCGTGCACATGTGCTTGTGTGTTGATGTGTAAATAATCTGATCAAAAGTCTTCAAGGCAAACATATGATAATTTGAATAAAGGAGATGCTTCAGGTGTGTCTCAGTGCTTGTTGCGGCAATGAATCATGCAATTTATGTAATTAGTTTGGGAGAGTTATCTTATGGATAAATTGCATTTCCAGCACACAGGGGAGAATGAGGTACCTTATGAAAATAGCAGTTATGACCATTTTTAAATGATTAAATCAGACATTAGAGCAGATTCTTGAGATAAGCCTTTATTATTAAGGTTTTATTAATATGCATTACAGTTAAACTATCACAATACCAAGTATTATGTGTATGCTGTTGTTATTAATTATTATTATTATTATTGAAACTAAAAGGTGAAATTTAAAGCACCTCTTAAAAAATACATACAAAGGGACTAAAAAAAAAGTAAGTATTCATATTGTTTGGTCAACTATTCCTTTAAATAAATGAATAATACATTACAATTTTAAAGGTCTAATATTACATGAAGTCATTGATACTTCTGTTGCAAAAAAAAAACAGAAGTCTACTTTTCTATTGAAAATAAACCTAATTTATTGTAGGTTTATTTTCAATAGCAAAGTAGACACTCAAGTGAGCAAAGCCCTTTAATGACCTTGATTGATTAGCAGAAGTGTTAAATTACCATATGCTTTGTTCAATATCGGTCACAGAAACATTTCAAACTCAATTAGCTGCTTTGGGAGCATATGCAATTTAATGACAATATTTGAGTTAGTATCTACAGTATTCTCCCACCCTCTAACTTAATCCAGGTTATTCAAATCATCTGCTTACACACACACACACACATATATATATATATATATATATATATATATATATATATATATATATATATATATATGCAACCCCGTACAAAATGGATCTCCAAATCGGAAATGACAGATTTAGTAAAAGCAATGACCAACTGCTGGCTCACTGTCACAGGCTTTCCCCCAGTGGATTAATTTGTCATGAACATTAGGGATATCATCCTTCAAGAGTGAGTATGAGAGCCATCGGATTGTCAAAGAAAGGGCACTGGGGATTTGCAGAGAAAGAGAGCGAGCGAGAAGAAGAGAGTAAGGATGTAGAGCGAGATGGATGTATGCTAGCGTGTGACATTAAACTTCAGCTGCTGTCGCTGAAGACAGGCTAATAAAATAGATTAGAGAAAACATGGCCGTAAAAGTGTGACATAGGGATGTGCTATTATTAGGGTGCCTTCCTGCCAGACTACAATAGGTTCCACGTGAGGTTTCTCAACAGTCTGGAACTCAGTGGTGCAGACATCTGGCCCTGCCCCTAGGCTAAATCTTGAGTTGTCAGTGTGTTACTGGCAGAATTCATTGATGGGTCCAACACACCACCAGCTGGAACCCACAATTACTCCTACTAGGCCATAGGGTTTTCCCCGTCTCCAAGGCAAAGCGTGCGGCAAACAAGTCTCAGAGTATGGAGGAGTTCATAAGATGTGAAATAAGATTCAATACCAATCCAGTTACTGTAGATATCAAATGAGGTACAGGTTCATATAGTCAGGGAACAGCAGAATGAACAGGAGGGGGACAAGGACGGCAAGAGACACGTTTTAACTCAATGGAATTTCACAATGGTAAGAAACAGGATTTCGTTTGTTCAGCAACTTTAAAAATATCAACAATTCTAATACCATCAAGAATGGTTAGATGGGATAAATTAATGGGATAGATCACCCAGAAATGAAAATTGTCATCTGCTCACATTATTGTTGTTCCAAACCTGTATTCAGTAGAACATAAAGAATATAAAGAGTCTTTCCTGCTATTAAAAACACATAAAATAATACTAAATTTTTAATTTAACATTTACTCTCCCAATCGAGTGCCGTACTGGGAATTATAAATTCAATGGGCAGTTTCAAAAACGTATGTAGTCCCAATACTACGGTGGCCGAGAGAACTCAACGTGCTACAACTAAAGAAAACACATGCAAATACAAAAAAACATCTTCACGTGTGTGCGTTTCTGTATTTGGTTGTGTTGTGAGTATTTGGAGCACACGTGTGTTGTGAAACTGATGAAGATGTTTTCTTAATTTGCGGATATATTTTTTTATTTATTTTTTTTGCAGGTATTTTTTTCTATTTGCATGTATTTTTTTTCTATTTGCATGTGTTTTCTTCAGTTGCAGCACGTTGAGCTCTCTCAGCCACCGTGCAATACAAAATAATTAACTTATCTTCCATTTCACAAATTAAAGTGGATTGAATGCAAAGAAATTACGTTTTAATAAAATGTTCCTGGATTGTGTTTAGCTCATTTTAAGTAAACAGCAAACATTATTTACGAGTGATGTTGTCCACTAGAACGCCTTCTCATTTCCACTAGTGAACCATAAAATGAGTTTGCTGTTCTGTCTGTCATTGTTGACCTGAATCACAACATGCTGTGCAGCATCAGTGGCCTTTGCTGTGCGGGGGACGGGGAGCGGGGCGGTTGGATGGTTCTTTATAAATAGAAATTTCTTAGATGATTGATTAGATGATAATGTTTGTTTACAAGCTGCTTAAAAAAAAAAATATCCATAAAATATTCCATGATGCGTTCATATAGTTAGTTCATATATAGAACCCCTTAAAGGTTCTATTTATGAACTAAGTGCCCGAGAGAACCCTTGAAAGTTCTAAATAGAAAATTTTCTTTCAATGGGTTTGTTCACACTTTTAATTTGATTAAAACTAACTTTCTTGTGATTGTACTGTTAGGTTGAGGTTCGTTTGAATAAGTGTGAACGGTGCCCTCCGAACACTAGTGCGCACCAAACAAGTGGATTCAGACCCCTGAAAAGGTGGGTCTCATTTCGCTCCTAGCTGGTAAAAAAACAAAAAAACATTATGTGTATGTACTAACAATGAGTGCATTTTAGTCCACAGCATTGCTGCATGTTCAGAAAATACCGACACAAAAAATACATCATAAATGGCTTTTTGTTTTGTTTTGTATCTTTAGGCTTGGACTTAAAAATGACACCGTGAATGTTAAGCAAACCATGACTAAATGTATCATGTAGCCTTCAAAATGAGACACATGAGGAGAAAAAAGGACCTCCGGTGGTGAACACACTTTACACAATTTAGTGTATGTTTCAGAGTGTGCTGTATAAAAGCAAATAGATGTGCACATATATGTGTGGATATAGTCCTTGAACACGTTCACAAACACCCTGACTCTTCTGGCATTGGTCTGATAAGACTAACCAGGTCCTCTAAGGTTCACTTTGACACTCTGTAACTCGCATATTAACACATTTAGGCCAATAAACAAACATTCCTGGAATACATAACGACTCATATATGGTAAATAGCAAGCAGGACTACACATGAGTAAATTGAGAGCAGTAATGGGACGGCTAGTGTCTCTAAAGAGCTCAGGAGAAGATACCATTTCTCTTAGCTCGAATGAATTTCCATCAAGCTCCTGTTTGGCCCAATCAGTGCACACACTGAAGCGCAATCCAATGTAATAGTGTAAAAACTGGCACTGAGCTCTGTAATTTAATATTTTAGCATGTAATGGATAGAGCGCATGGGGCAAAACACAACTAGCGCTGAATTAACTCTCACAGGATACAGCCAGTGAACTCTCGCTACACAATGCTAATTATGCTAATGCTAATCCCCTCATCGCCCCCTTTGCCTCATTGTGAGGACTGATAGCGCAGTCTCATTTCTACCATAACTTACATCCAAATTTAGGAATGCCCTGTTGGATGCAGCAAAAGAGAGTAATTGACTTCTAAACTGGTCTTCACTGCTTAATACGCAAAAGTATTCCAGTATTTCAGTCTCTGCAGTTTTTGGCTAAATGAAACCTTTAATTTAGGTTCTGGGGGCTCATTTATAAAACTGTGCGTAGGATCCTTACTAAAAGTGTACGTGCGCCCGAAATTCAAAAATATTCAGACTTATAAAACTGTGCGTATGCCAGAACCTGCGTAGAATTCACTTTATAAATCACTGAAATAACCATATATGGAGCTTGCAACGCCTAGTTTTACTATGCATATCCTCATCTGCATATCATTTGCATATGATTATTCATCCACGTGATAAAATTTTTAACGATACAAGACATTAGGAAAATATGAAAAACGGATGTGCCGTCACATTACATTAATAAAAATCATTTAGTAGCCTATCCTTGACTTGTTTTTGAATAAATAAATCAAAAGTGTAAAATACATTTCAGAGAAAGCTTTTCTCAATCTTTTCCACTGGCCAAATATTATTTTTAATTGATTTATATTTTTTAATGGAAACAGATAGATTTTTTTAATGGAAACATTTTGGAAAATATTTTGTCAGACAATTTGCTATTATCATGATAAGCAATTATCTCTGTAGTTAAAACATTAAAACACAGCATGTCCCAGGAAAAGTGATGAAAAGCATTGCATCCACAACAAATATTTATATTTATTGAATATATATATTTTTTTTTTCTGTAACTTCTCAGTAATGATTTCATGTAGGCTAGTTTAAGTGTTTAACTCCATTAATGACAATGGCGTATTTAATCTAAATGTTCATATCAGAAGTAAAACATAGTTTAAATCATTATTTTATTTATTTAAACTGTTATTGTGAACATGCACTGTATTTATGATTAGGACTCAAAATGAATATTTATGGTATTACTTCATCATGCCGTTAGCTATGCGTCAGTTTCACTAACGGCCCAACGCGCTCGCTGGCGCAGACATTTAAGAAGGGATGGATATTTGCTTCAAGTGATAGGCTTGGTGAGTGAAATTATATTTGTATTATCTTTCTGTATATGTATAATTTTCTTTAGATTTTCTGTCTAAAAGTGACCAAAAAGACATTTAACTCCAGCTCACCATCGGTGTCGCCAAACTGCTTGGTCTCCAAAACGTTCATACGCATGGGTCAGAGTTTGCGTGCAGGTGCACAAATTTTCCCGTCAACTTATGCGTCGGAAGTAGCGTATACGCATCTTTCAGGGCATGTTTTGTGCATACGCAATGGTTATAAATGAGGCCCCTGGTGTTTCAGGAAAAAAAGAATAACTTTGGTGCATCACTATGGTATAATATGAAACAAGTCACATTGTGTGATATAAAGTTAACATTATAAGGAAGGCATGAGTCTCCATATATGCAAACTGTACATAGATAAATTTTGATCCAATGTACTGAAAAAAAAAAAATCTATCCACTTTTCTCTTACCATTTTCATGTGCACTAGAAGAAAAATCCAAGAAGGGCTAGAGTTTGTTCTTCTTCTAGAAATTAATACTGTACACATTATGCTTTTGTAATGAACTAAAATGGAAATGCCAGTGGCTGTGTAGTAGGAGTGAGGTTTCATTGGCTTCCATTGAGTGATATCAATGACTTGAGTAGCAGCTTGACCTCAAAATATAGGGGAACTTATGACCTTGTGTGTGCTTCACATAAACCTAATCATAGTACTTAATGCTAATTGTAAAAATCCCTGCTAACATGTTATAAATGCAACTGTTCAGCATGAAGGCAAATGCCTAGATAAGTGTATAAACAATAATAATCTAAAGATGACTTCTATGGGTCTTAACACAAAAGGCATTTCCGCTGTAAAAAAAACAAACAAGGTCTTTGTTTTGTAAAAGTTTAACTACCTTTAATTTGAGCATCACGTTTATAGAACACTATGTCATGCGCAAGACGCTTGTAAAACGGCTAGAAACAGTTAAAGATGTCCTTCTAGATCGTGTTTACAATGAAAAAGTAGAGCTGTGGAATGGCTGACAACTTTATTCTCAAGATGTGAGGTTGAGGATTCAGTGTGTTCATTCTGTACTTCATATAAATACGTGATTTATCCACACCACCTAGCATCCTCCCAGTAATCAAGTGAAACACCTTAACAACTCACTCTCCTTTCACTCAACAATAATGATAGAAAATGTCACAGTGTTCCTGGCACTTCAGGGTGGCCTTATTTGTTTTGAATCTAAAGCGACCTCTGCTAATGGTCACTTGCACAGTATGTGCACTTTTGTGTGCTGCTTAAAACTAAAGTGGAATAGGAGCATTTTGAAAAATGATTGCCTCCAAAAAAAATGGAGGGACAAATACATTGCCCGGCCAAAAAATAAAGTTGGATTTAAATGCTTAAGATTTGATCATCTGATCTATGATTAGTTCATTATTTCAGTAATTATTATGTTTCTCGCATATTATGTTTGAAGTGTGTAGCTTTTAATGTCTTATACAATGTAGGAAGACACCTCATGGCCATATTCCAGGATGACAATCTTAAGATTCATCAGAATCAAACTGTGAAATAATGGTTGGGAGGGGCATGAGTAATTAATTTCATTGAAAGACTTTGGGATGTGCTGGAGGAGACTTTACAGAGTGCTGGACTCTTGGATTGTCAATACAAGATTTTGACCAAAAATGTATGTACCCCTTGATGTAAATAAATGTTGTAATGTTATTTCCATCAAGAGGTGTCTACTCCATCACATCCCAATCATGACCCAATCATAGACTCCTAAGCATTTGCCTATTTAAATCCAAACAGCAACTTTTTTTTTTTTTTTTGTCCGGAATGATATTTGAAAGTGTTATAGTGATCGCTGTACAGTACCTCTGGTTGATACAATAAATCTAATTAGGCTTTAAAAAAAAAAAAAAATATATATATATATATATATATATATATATATATATATATATATATATATATAATTAGTGAAATTCTTTCTGTACATTCGCACAGCTTGTATTTGCTTGTGTGTTTGCTAGATGTTTTCAGTAGGAAAACTGTCCAGACGATAAACGGTTAAGTTGCTTTTAAAGGTCATGCATCAGTGACTAAAACCATTAATCATGAATGTGTTGAACGTACCAATTACACTCATTTACTCTCTTCACATGGTAAACAAAGAATCCATTAATTAAAGACATAAAAAAACATGCAGAAATGCAAAGTGTTGAAAAATTATATATAAATAAGCAACATTGCTTGATACTTTTTGTACATTCTTTGACTCTTTCACTATTCTCAATTCTCTCTTATAATAATAATGACTATTTGTTTTCTTCTCATTGTTCTCCAAATTTGCCATTTGTTCTTAGACAAACACTCAGCAACTTGTGCATTGACCTGGTCTTTCTTAGCAATTAACTGATATGCTTAGAGTTGCTGAGATGGAAAAATAAAGATACGTAGAGCTATTTCTGTTTGAATGCTTCATGCTTTCAGAACCAAATGAAATGCCTGAGACTGGATGTGGATCACAGGTCATTTACCAATAAGACAATCTTGCATATTATCTATCTTTCTGTATCACACTGTAAACTGTAGAAATTCTCATTCAATTGCAGTATTATCTAACCGCTTTTTTCATTACAAAGGCATACATGCAATTATACTATATTGAATACCTACAAAATACCTTATTCATATATTTAACTTTAATAAGTAAAATGTTAAAATTATGAATCTTGAATTCTTATTGGATAATCATGAACTGAGTTGGGAAATGTTTTTGTATAATGGCTGCTAAAACCTTTATTTGACAATTAATTCAATGTTTACATATTTATGTATTTGATATACCACTGCTCAAAAGTTTGTTTGTTTTTGTGATTTATTTGTTTTCATTTTTGCAAGAAGTCTCTTATCCTCACCAAGGCTGAATTTATTTTGATTGAACACAATAAAAACAGTAATATTGTGAAATATTCTTACAACTTAAAATAACCATTTTCTATGTGAATATGTTTTAAAAGTTATATATTCTTCCAGTCTTCCAGCAAACCCAAAACATAACCATTTATAGAGAAAATAAAAATTATATATAAAACGTAATGGACAGAAATATGTCGGAAAATATTGCATTAAACAGATATTTTGAGTCGCTAATCACACTCCTACCTCTAATTCTACCCATAACCATTTATTTGTAAAAAAATATGTACAGAATAAGAAAAAAACATAGCAGACAGGTGTCTGTAGCAGTCCTCTCTGGCTGTTTGATAAGATTGTTTGATAAGAGGTACAGTGAAAAATATAAGTTGTTAATCTCTGAAAATCTTATCCAGATCCGCTATCCATTTCAAACACACATCACCCAAAACACGACATGTCGCAATAGGTGACAAAGCAGGCAAGAGCCACTGAGCATTTGATATATCACTACCGTAAAACATATCATAAAGCTTCTTGAGGTGGCAGTTTTTACATTTATAACGACTGAAGGATTTGATGTTTGCAGAAGCTGCTGAAAATGATCTACAAAAAACTAACCCCTCAGGTCCTACTCGCCCCTCACAGGCCTCGAACCCGGGTCTCCGCCGTGGGAGGCAGACGCTCTAAAAAGTAGGCTAAAGACCACAGTCTTTAGCATCTATCGCTAGAGCGCCTCTTGAGATCAGGGGTGTGAGGTTTACATTCACAGCTCTTACTAGCTGACCTCCGTTACACATAATCAAGGCAAACGCCCAACAACTCTATTTTCAGCCGGTCCATTTTCAACACCCTCTTTTCCCAGTTACTGAAGCACACTTGAATCTTAATGAGACTTGCTTGTATTCATTTGGAGTTTTCTTTTGACAGCATTATGAATGGGCATCTCAAATTAAAACCTTCCACACATCTCAGAGGTCATCTGATGTAAGATCATTCATTACAATCATCAATACGCATACACACTCATGGATGTCCCTCACGACTTTGTATTTCTATTCTTTGCTATGGCATAGATCAATACTGCAATTTACAAGGTTGTCAAAACATTCAAATATAAATGGCCAAGGAGCCAGAAAAGGAGGAGTGCCGGGGGCCAATGAAGAGCCAGGCGTCTCTGTAATATCCCATCTACCCTCTTCAATTTTTAGCTCCTGCTACTTTTAACAAATCATTTCCCTTCTCCCAACATTAGTTTTCATTAGGCCTCACAGCCATGACAGAAAATCAAACAGCAGCCATGGCCACCGCTTCCCCTGGGAGAGATTACATTTGGACGGGTCGCTCTCAAGTATTCGTGGATGAAGGTGAGAATAATACAATAATCAAGGCATTAGGAACGCATCCTTTCCAGCTGGTCTACTGGTAGACATCGACCCATCGATGCACACCACCTGCCTTGCACCGGCCGGCCGAACACAATGCCTCCGGCGAAAAATTTCCCTCATTCGTGTTTTTAAATGCCCATTATAGTTTTAGTGGATGCTGTGCGCTGCAACTTCCTCCTGAAATAATATATATCTATATAGATAGACAGATATTTACAATTCCATTCATCTTGCTCTCTCTGTGTCTCTCCCTTTTTATCATTTTGTTCATCTTATCATCTCTATAACATTTGCCTTTTTATCTGCCTTTTCAGTAATGCATTTTCATCTGATTCTTAATGGACTAATATCCAAGGATAATTATCTGGATCTAATTTCAACTACATTATTCAAGCTAGCGTTTAACAGATATTAAGAGCTTATGAAAATTAAACTGATCCTATTTATCCTGATCACCAAAAGCCAGTTAATGAAAAGACGACAATAAGACCAAAGCAGCTTTATTGCCACTGAAAGGGTCGCCGCACACCCAATGTCACAGTAAAACATTGCAATTCAAACTAATTTGAGGGTTTGGTGCTGTTTTTTGCACTGCAGAAAAGAAACTTTGAACATTTCCACCTTTTTTGCTAGAAATAGAATTACAGTTGATTAAACACACATTAACCCTTTTGTGATTTGCCCCAACAGCCGAACAATTATACAACAAAAACCTAACAGATCACATATAACAAAGTTCCTTTTTAAATAACATAAATTATAATTAATGAATGAATGAATTCATTGTATAAAATCACTTACTCTGACCTGAACTGACATCTTGAAAACAGTTCACCTTCATTATAAGTTCATGGCACTTGCCATCCAATCTATGCCAGATCAGTTTTAGCATGTTATCATCTTTATCCAGCAGGTATAGCCAAAAAATAATGATATAGGAAAAATTGGTGGACAGAATTAATGAACATTTTTAAAAAATGATGTATAAAGGTTTTGAATTAAAGATTTGAGGCCAACTTACAATAATGGAGAATACACACATTGAATTTCCTTATGTGACAACTAGCCCCTTAATTGGTCTCAAATGTTATGATCCTTGATTATTTAAAGATACAGAAAAAAGGTTACACTCTATTTTAAGGTGTAGTTATTGTACGTACTCAAATAAGTATTGAGTAATATTAATTAACTACATGTACTTACTATAGAGTTAGGGTTTGGTTTAGGGTTAGTTACTTAAATATGCATAATTTACTAGTAATTTAACAATGTCACCTTAAAATACCAAAAAAAGTGTTACCAAAAATTTGTTTTGGCAGTTTTATGCAATTTTTTTGGCAAATGCAATTTTAGCCTGACTAACGTCAGACCTAGTCTCATTGAGACGAGTGTCTGGGAACCACATGTTCATTTTCTCGTATTTGAGGCGTGGTTTACGAATGCCCAGAGCCGTTTATTGGGTGCTATGAATGTCTATCAAATGCGCCTGTGCGTAGCTCATAGCCAATCGTTTCAATTATTCCAGATGACGTATGTAGAGCGACAGAAAAGTTGCTCTTTTTTCAAAATAAACTTGCGTTCTAAACTACTTAGAACAATATCTAAGGCTTCATCGAAAGGTAACTTTGCGTCTGCTGCCATGTTGGATCCATAGTGGATCAAACTGCTTTGGTGTGTTACATAGATGTCGTCATCGTTCTGTGATTGGTTCCCTATCTGAGGCGAAAATCTGGTCCATGGAATCCAGGCTGCCTAGTAGCGAGAATAAAATCGCGCTGCGCGCAAGGCAGTATGGACTACTAACCCAGGCTACTGCAATTTACAATTTTTGGATAATATGTTGTAAGAAAAACGTATTCTTCACCATTTACTATAGTTTCTGAATGTGTTTAGACTAAAGATCAATCAGTCTCTTTTTATGTTCTCAGTAAGAGGCCATCAGCGTCAGCAGAGAAGTGTTCCTGTGCTATTAGACTGCTTAAGGCAACAGTCATAAACAAGAGCAGTGCTGTACAATACAACTCAGAATATCACTCAGACAACTGAGGCTGATGTCCACCTTCCCCTTATTTACAGGCATTTATTTCCATTGCTTTGAATTGCTACTGATAGTTTTACCAGAGTTGACCACCACACAATCCCTCATCAACATAACATTATCTCTTTAATGTTTATCATCACAATCCATACATAGCTATATCCGTAAACACAGCCGTAGACTGCCATGGCAGTTGCTCTTCTGTGAAAGCAAATAACCTCATAAAGCACTAAAGTCAGAGACTTAAAAAGGATAGTTCACCCTAAAAGGAAAATGAAAGTCATGCTCACCCTGGTGTTGTCCTAATGTCTTATGCTCTTCTTTCTTTTTTGGAGCACAAAAGGAGAATAAAATAAAAAAAATGTCTAGCTTATGCTCGTCCCTATAATGGGAGTGAATAAGGGACCAGCAACAAGTCATTTTTTTAAAAGATGGAAAATCACAGAATGATCCCATACGACATGCCGCATATTCCATTTGTTCTAGAGGTTTACGATAGGGTTTGGTGAAAATCAAACCAAAATTACTTTGGCCATTGGTCTTCTGTGCATGGCATGTTCGTGAGACTCTATTGGTCTCACCCAGAAAAAGCACACGAGTTGTGAGAAATCAAGAATGATGGTTCCTTTAACACATTCTGTTGACTAGAGAGTTAGTAGAGTATTAGTAGACTGGTATGGGTTAGGGTTAGAATAACTTGACATGTAGTTGCAAAATGATTCATTAGAATGTCTGTTGGGGAGCATCACAATAAAGAGTTAGCAGATATTAAAGAGGCTATATGCGTTTTTCTGAAATTTAAACTCGCGACTGACACCTGTGGCCAAAAAACCGAACTGCTCTTCCTTTCTGCTCGCTCTCGCAGCGCGCTCGTACGTGCACACTTCACAAGTCATCTGCTCCAAGGAGGTCAACATTATGTTTACAGAGGTAAGAACAGTCAAATACATATATTCCATTGCACTGCTTGCGAGTGTAGGCTACTTGCTGACTAGCGGTGGTGGCAGAGTGATCTGAAACGTTTAACATGAACGCGCTTGACGTCACATCCGCAGACAGCGCGGGAAAAATCCGACCCGACAGAAAATAGGAAAAATAGGATACAGGCTTATAGGTGCACCCACTGTGAGCGGACAAGGTGTCAGTATGCTCAACAGGAGATGTTTGAGTCATAAATGGTCAAATAAAAAGGCTATTGTTACATTCATTTTGGGGAAAAAGTTCCATATAGCCCCTTTAAGCAGACGCTTAGTTAATATAGGTGCAAAGTTACTTATAGTCAACAAATTGTTCAAAAGGGACCATCAAAATAAAGTGTTACCTAAATAATAAAATACGTGACGTGAAATACAATGCCTAGTAATCCCAAGAAAGTATCCGACCGTGTACTTTCCTCGATGAGTTAAATATCTCCAGACCGGAAATCCGTTTGTCTAATGACAGCCAGAATGACAGATGTGAACGCGATAACTTCTTGTTATGACAAACACAATGGATACACAGTATTCCCCTCAGAGAAGAAGGTACGTGGGTTGTATTTCATGTCACGGTTTTGTTCATCTTGATTTCTCACAATTTGTGTGCTTTTTCTACACGAGTCGGAGTGAACTGTGGTGTTTATGGAGTCTCACGAAAGCACACATTGCAAAAGGTCAGGCTTTTTCGTTAAATGATATATTACATTTCGGTTTGTTTTTTTACCAAACCCTATCATACCCCATTAGAACACTTGGAATAGAAGGCATGTGTCGCATGGGATCATTCTGTGATACTTTTACTTCTTTTTAAAAAGAAAAAGCGTACTGCTGGTCGCTAATCACTGTCATTATGGACGAGTGTGAGTGGGATATTTTTTAAACATCTACGGATACACTAAGCAGATGAGTTTGCTGAGTATCTGTTTATCTGGCATGAGTCCCGTGCCCTCTTATGTAAAAAGAGGTCACACAGCTGGGGTAGAGCTGAAGACCAGCCAGATCAATAGTCCAACCAAACCACACTGGTCCTCCCAGGCTTTGACATGGGGGCAAGCAGGCTAAAATAAGAAAAAAAGGGATAAAAACAGGACTATGCAGTTATCTTGAGTACAGGGGTGTGCTGCCCCATGTATTATAAATGGGTTGAGTTCTCAGATAAACACATAAATAAGTAAAGTGCACCATCATTACTGAAACGGAGAGAAGACTATGAAGGTGAATGAAGGAGATCAGTGGGATGCTGAACACCCTCCACTAGGGGTGTAATGGCAAAGGGAGAAGGTCAAAGATGGAGGAGATCCGACTGGCCTCTCAGCAGAAGCGCACAGGTTCAGAGGTTACATAAAGTCTGGCTCTGTGTTGAACCTTCTCCTGGCCATTTCCTCAAAGAAATAGATGCCAAAGGACAACTTAACACTAGAACTACCAAGGCGGTCATTTTGACCGTTTTTAAATTTTACAGTGTAATAACTTTGTTAAAATAAAATCAATGTGGCTGTAGGACTCTGACTTTTCCTAAATATGTGTATATTTTATTCTGACACTGTTATTTTATTAAAATCACAAAACACAAAACAGTTCTGACTATTTCTACCTAGAATGGCCATGGCGGTCATTTTGACCGCACGCATTATAGATATCATAAGTCCGCTACATTTCCCGCCATCAACGCGCACATATTGTTCAAGAAGTGCACAAATGAGCAAGTTTCTCAGAGGGACTTCATCACGCGACTGGCAAGCGAACTTCGCTCCGACCACATGAAATCAAAAGCCCCACGACTGGTGGTGCGATAGCCAGGACGCGGGCAGGAGCAGCAGCTGATGGAGAGAACGATCAGTGCCAAGTAAGGAGGAACTGCGAAAAAAATAAAACCCAAGGAGACATGTGCCCAATGTCACAAAGTATAGTGTGTGGGAACTGCACACGAAATGCGGTGTTTGTGTGGACTGCGTACGCGTTAGTGAATGATGCGGGGGGTTTTTGTGCCGTTCAAATTAGCCCTTTATTATTACCTATCGTAACATTGTATATCCATTTATTTTTAGATTTTGTATTGATTATTGAACTTATTTACAAACAGGGCTGTACTAAACGGTATGAAGCTTTGACGTTTCCTAACTTTTTTGCATGTCTATTCACGTGGTGAGTGTATTGAAAAATATATTTTTGACGCAAAATTTTCCTTACATTTCCTTAGACCTGTCGGGGCAATCTTTCTTTTGTGCTTGTTTTAAGTGCGATGCCGTTATAACATGACGACAGGAATTAAAAGCATCATTGGAAAACTTAAAGAGAAAGGTTAAAATGTAGATGTGACATGACGAAAATTATGTTCAGTACGGCCATATGACCGTCGAAGTATGAACGGTCAGAATGACCGCTGTGGTCGTTCTAGTAGTTATGGAATTCCGGTAGTTCTAGTGTTAAAGTGTGAAAATAATCTGAGAAAGCTGCTGTATGTAATTATTTAGTTGTTAAACTATTTCCTCCTAACATGAACAAAGATCACTACAAGTAAATCTTTAGGAGGGATAAACTACCAGAAAAGTTTAAACGCTGGGATGTGGCATTTTTACATTAGCCATTTACACACAGCAATCCTGGTGAATTACCGTAAAATTATAAGAATGTTTTTTTTTTTTTTTGGTAAAAATACAAATGTGCTGTTCACACAAGCAATGATGTTCCATCTTTTACTTGTAAGCCGCCATTCACACATAAGTACCGACATAACGGTAGGCTAAACTCTGTGAACATTTAATGAAATGGCAGCACCTTGTAAATACAAAGTCAGCAGCAGAAATGTGGGGTTTACTTTACATTGATGGTCCTTTTAACACATTCTGTGTCACATTCTGACTATAAGTAACGTTGCACCTACATAACTCTCATTGAGTGACGTACAGTAGCAAAGTTATAGTCACTAGAATGTCTGTTGGAGGACCATCACAATCATAGCAGATATTAAGCAGACAGTCTAATAATGTGAGTTGGCTGATATGTTTTAGCAAAGTTATTTATAGTCAAAAGAATGTTCAAAAGCGACCATCAAAATAAAGAGGTACCAAAAAAAAATATTGCACTGAAAAAAAAAAGACTTAATGGCAGAGTTTTACACACAAAATAATACCAACAATTTTTTATTTTTTTTTTAGCCACTAGTTTAACAGGAAATTTACATGCCAGTAAAATTTGTTTTGGTGCTAGTCTTGGCCGCGATTGGTCATCTGCAATTTTGCAATTTACACCTAAAGCAAAATGAGAATGAAACAGTTTGTCACCAAGGCAGAACCCTCCAAATGTACTCCTTTTTACTTATTCCTGAAAGGGAACTAATTTTAGCACCCTTTGATAGCACTTTCATGGTGGCAAGCGTCTGTACCTCTAAACGGTGTCTTGACTTCGGAGTATTTTGAGGAATTCAATATCCTACAAGCACATTTTTAATAGCAACAGATTAACAAAGGCATTTAAAGATGTCAAAATGTAAAACAAAGGAAAACGTCTTTTCTCTTGAGTAAGGCACTTTTTCCCCTGTCTTCCCATGTAGGCTATATTGGCTAGATGTACAGTGGTGCCTTTCAAAATGCTAGACATTTGAATGACATAACATGTTTCTATCAGAAGCTGTCATTTCAAAAACTGATGGTTTACCTCTTGCTTTCTCCCAACTGAAAAAGCCACTGCTGAGCTCAGCACCGCTTGCCTGTCGCCAGCCTCTCATCCTATCCTCTGTGGATTCTGATGAATTTTGCATGGTCTATGCCTTGAAAAAAGCTATTAAAGAAATTGAAAGGGAAAGAGTGGAAGAGGGACCGAGAAAGAGTGAGTGCTCAAAAAGAGCCTTTTAATAACAGTGATATGTAAGATGTCACTGGAGATGGCTTCATTTCTGCAAAGGTTCTTGAGTCACCTCAATGGAGAAGTGCGCTGAAAAGCTCTGTTTTTCTATGTGCACGTGCATGTCACACAGTGAGTGCAAGTGTTTCAGATGCATAGAGAAAACCTTTGTCATGTAACAAACAGATGTGAAATGGAACAGGGACATCATTTTCTTGTACAGCACAGTGGCGGTGTTTAGGAGCATTAACAACAATGTCAGACAAACATGAGGTTTTATAAATGTTTAAATTGTGAACATGGGCTAGCACTAACAAACTGTGAAACTATGAACTTCTGCCAGGGAAGGTAAAATCCATGTGGTAACATCTAAATAAACTTGTTTTATTCAATCAATGACGACACATGCTCCCCCACACTAGAAAATTTCATAATTTCCTAGTGTGAAATTATCTCACTCAAACCACTGCCTGCTGCAGCTTCTGATTGCTTTTAGAGGGGAAAGCTGACCATAACTACTGGTCTAGGGTCAGTTTTCACCGTAATAATAGCATATTATTGGCGAAACATATTTGGCAACGACAAGGCTTGTGTTTTTGCAGCATTGACCAATGTAGCCAATCACAAACATATCTGTTGATTTCTTGAACACAATGAAAAGTGGATTCTGAGTTATGCACGCTTGCAGATATCCCCTCATTATAACAAACAATTATGTAAATAAGAAGTCAGCTTTATTTATAATAAGAGAACTTCTTGAGATTGTGATGATTTGGCATGTGCGCCATCCCGCATACAGTATGTAATCTGTTCAAATTAACAGTGGTTTGTGAACGCAGATGCTATTTTTTTCAACAGTGTTCATATTGGGATGTGTATGTTGTGCGGTAACATTAAACTATTTCAGGGAAGTCTACTTAAATGTGTTTTTGAATGGGAACCGCATCTCCTCAGACTCATCATGGAGTTGGTTCACCCTCCACCTATGATCAGAAGATTCATATTTAACACATTATTACACTAAATGGAACTTGAAACATACTTTGGCAATATTTATAACTGACTAGCACCCGCCAACTATTTTAATGGTGAGTAGGCTGAAAGTCTTTGTTACGCATCAATATGCTACAGATGTACATCTTTTTTTATTATTGTACTGCTGGAGGAATTGAAAAGCTTTTCTGCCTCGTGTTTACAAAATATATAGGCATAATGCAAAAGGGTTTTGGTGTAGTTTGTTGTATGGACTATCTTGTCAGAAATAAATAAAAATACAGGATGTTACTGTTTTTGTGAAAGTGTGTTTGTCAGATTATAAAAATGTGTACAGTGCCCCCTGCCCCATATGTTCCAGCGACGACCCTGCTATAAGGTTCCTCTGTTTAGTGAGAGAGTCTATAAATCTTTGAATTTTGAATCTTTTCACTTGAACATGCAGGATTCTGGCAGGATTGAGGAGCACAACAGAGCATGAACAACAAGGGCTGGATCTTCTCCCACATAGAATCAGAAGTATTGATCAGGCCTTAGACAAGACATTCTGGTGAGGTTCTTTACATGTGTATACAAAATCATCCACAGTGATTTAATAGTAATACTCTTTTTCCCAGTTTCACTCTGTGACTACAGTAGAATCGGACAGTTTGAGGAAAACAAATGCTCCTGTGGTCACTGTACAAGCCACCTTCCCTTCAACCACACTGGACTTGAATCCAGAGGAAGTTGCTCTGCTTTTCTCTTCCTTGACCACAGTTGTAATCTTATTTTACTGAACTCTCTGGACTCCAGTGTCTTGTTAAGTCCACAAGACTGAACAAGTCCATTCATTACATGGCGGCCATGATGAATGGCCTGGGCCGACAGTAAGGGAAAGCCAAGGTGTAAATGTTCAACCTCCCATAAATCACAGCGACGGGGCCAGTCTAGACCTTAACCTAAACACACTCAAGAATGATGATCCGCTCTGTGTGTCAGTATCAGAGCCGTGCCAAGCCAGAGTCAAGGGATAACCCTCTGCAATGCAACTGTTTCCCCCTTCATTAAACGCTGCTGTTTTCTGAGGGAGAGAAGTTCATCTACAGGAGCTATACAGAGAAGTCCTCTGAAACAATCGCACTGGGATAAATGATGGTGAAAGAATGTGACTGCTCTTTCAAACTCTTCCAAACAAAGGTTCTTTAAACCTGATTCAACAATGAAGCCGCTCCTTATCAATAACCATATTTCCATGTCTAGAGTTCTTGAGCCGGTGCTTCCCTGCTGAAAAGACCAGCATGGCCAGTGGTCACCCAAACCAACATGGAAATGCATGCTGGACTAAGCTGGTATTTTCAACAAGGTTTGGAGATCAAATAAGTTCTTAATTAAAATTGAAACCCGACTGTACCAAATTTGGTGCCAGAAATCAATATGCGACTTCTGGCACCAGATTTGGTTCAGTCAGGTTTTCTAAGGGTATGTTCACACTTAGATCAGTTCTCTTGGTTCTTTTTGTCTGAAAAAAAAAACAAAAAAACAAAGGAAATTAATACATTGATCCCTGGATTGCTTAGCATTCTCACTGTAATTTTTACACCAAACATAAAGAGAGATAATAAAAAAATAAAACAAAAGCCTTTAATGACATATTTTGCGATGGAACATCCACAACAATGCTGTGTGCTGGGCTATCTGCTCCCTGTGCTTACATATGATGGTATATGATGGAACTGACAACTCATGGAGAGCTTTTACAATGTGTAAAGGAATCAAAACAGCAGCAGGAAACCCTCCATCACACACAACGAAGATCTGCTGCGAGGAGACGCAGTTTCGATACCTGTACTGAACTGTAATGGGCTACATTGCGACTATGAAGAGAAAAAAAAACAGGTATGCTTGAGCATTCTGTCCTTTTTAGGGTCAAATCTTGTAACATCATGTCCTGTTCTTGGTTCGTTTACATGTATTTGTCCTATGTTGCGTTTATATTTCATTCAAACCAACCTGAGTTCGTTTGGAATTGGACCCAGACCCATCTTTTCAGCGGTCAAAGTCCACTTGTTTGGTGTACAAAAGTATTAATCAAAAGTATAATTAATCATCTTAAAATCTAACATGTATCAAACTGAACATGACCTAGGCTCAACAATATGCAAAATCCTGAACATGAACCTTGTTTAAAATCCTTGGTTGTGCTAGGTTGCGTTTAATTTAAGATGTAATTTTGTTTATGGTTTCTGAAAAATAAAAATAAAACATGTATGAGGATAGTATGGAGTCAATATAATGCCACATCGTTTTGCAAAATAATAAAGTATTGCAAAATAAAATAAAGTACAGCAAAAATAAAGATATAATAATAATTGCAAAAATCAATGACAGCTGTAATATTATTTTATCTCTGCAACATATTTTCCATACTCATACCTACTAAGTCATCAACACTCCTTTATTCTGTGTTTCAGTCAAGTGTTTAGAATAGGTTTCTCCACCTTTTAAAAACTAAACCTAATCTACAGTATATTAACAAAATTGAAATGGTAAGGCATAAGCATGTTTTTGGTGTGTGCATGGGAAACTCCTAGGATATGTTTCTGGCAGCCCGTTCTCATCCTTTGGCGTCATACATGTGACGCTTGTGACATTTCGTTGAAATCTTACGCACATAGCATCCTTTAGCGTCAATATGAGACGCAGAACCCAAGGCGTCATACATGTGACGCTCGTCTAAATACGACGCACATAGCATCCTTTAGCGTCAATATGAGACGCAGATCCCAAGGCGTCATAACCGTAACCCAACCCCAGACCTAAACCTACCCATAACAGTGCGTGTTATATTGACGCTAAAGGCTACCATGTGCGTAGTATTTCGACGTTTTGTCATATGGCGTCACCTATATGACGCAAAAGGATGAGAATGCGTTGGTTTCTGGACATGTCAGTTCATATGTTCATTATGTTCGCTCCATAGATTTGTTGTTTAAATTATGCACAATTCCATAATTTTAAATACATACATATATATACTTTTAAACTGTCACGACTCAAAGTTAAAAACCACTGTTTTGAAAACCTGGATCACAATTTGAGAGGATTATGGGACGAATGGTGATCGAAGAGTATGAAAAAGAACAGTGTTTCCAAAACATTGCTGTCTTTTCTACAGTCCCATTTCTCCTCTTCCTTCTTTCCTTATCTTTTCCAAAAAAAAAAAAAAAAAAAAAAACCTGACTCCTACTCTGTCTTTCACTTGCAACTTTTAAAATCCCATCAAGTTAACTTTATCAAACAGAAATGTGCTTTTGCAACGGCTGACAGATAAGCATCTAGTACCTCCGTTTCTCGTCTTGCTCGGCTGGATAACTGCTCCAGTCAGGTCATGGAGCCGTTTCTAATGTCACATCTGTACTTTCCAGAGGCTGCAAATGGCTTCCAACATGGACCACGTCTCAAATGGAAATATACAGGAGATTTTTTACTCTGCTAATGAATAATGTAAAAGAGCATCTAATGTGCAAACCTAATGTTACCTGACTTTTTTTGCAGATTTTTTTTTTGTTGTAAAAACACAAGTTTCATAAGCTCTCTCGCACTCCCTGTTCCCATTTCCTGTTCTATTTTTACTATGCTGGTGGACTGTATTGACAGACTGTGCGGTGGCCTCTCAGAAGAGGAGAAAAGATTGTGTTGTCATTTCTCAGATGCATTTTTAATGCTACAAGTTTCAGTCATAGTCCACAGCATGAAAGAGATTCTTGCTGGTTGCACACAAACTGCTAGTGCAGTTGCAAAACCATCAGTTGTGTAAAGAATTGTACCTCTAAAGTACCACTTAATAGTCTATATTTTTAGTCTATACTTCTTGGCAACCAATGCATGTCATTGCCTCACTTTGAAGTGTTTTTATAGTGGTTTGTTTGGAAAAATACTTAAAAACTTGGTCTCAAATTTATAATTTTTTTTTTTTTTATCACATTAGTTAAAAAATAAACATAATTTGCCACGACCTCGGCATGAGCCAGGAAAAGAGAAAAATAAACTATAGTGCATTTAATGGGAATGGACTGTAATGATGGAAACTTATTAAATCAATTCTGTTTCAGCTATTTAACAATGAGAGAAGTAATGAGTGATTGTTGGTGTAACTGATGAGGTCAACTTCACATAACTCAGACGTGCAATTTCCACAATAAGATATAATTATTGTCTTCACAGAAGAAATATGAAGCTATAAAGTGCAAAATTACAATTGTTCAGCCACAATAAAACGCTCTAACAGTCATCATAAGATGATATAAAAATATACAGGTACATTCAGTTAGTTATCGGATTAAATTTGTTCATTGCTTAATGTGAGCGAATATGAGCCAGATGTTGAATATACAAGCTGAATAAATATAACAAACATGCGTGCTCGCACACACACACACACACACACATTAGTAGGCATATTTAGCAGGCCCATATATATTTTTGAAAACATTAAATAAAATCAGACACTATCAAAGACAGCCTTCATCCTGCCTTCAAAGTCTAATTTCAATATTCCTTGGTACATTCACTTTTTTGTTTCGATCTTCAAGACTCAGTGAGCTGACACTGTTAATATAAACTTTCCACCAATCAACAAAATAAAAGGGTTTAATAATGTTTACACAAAAGCATGTGAGCTGTGCAGAAAACTGACCCTCAGCTCAATTTGTGTGAAGTGAAGCAGAATTACAAAAGTCAGCGAGGGAGATAAATGGTTACCATGATCAGATGGTCTGTCAGAAATAAGAACCACATGATGATATACAGTGCATGGCAAGAATGTTAGCAGTGCGGTCATCCGCTACATGAAGAAACATCAGGTTAACCTGGAGAAACCTTCTCCGCTCTAGTGGAAAAAAGTATAATTGATTGTATTAGAAATATATTCCCTTTTTAAATAGTACATTGCAAATATGCTAACAAAAATTGTAAAATATATTAAAAGTATTAGCATCATGCTTTTACCTATTTTACCCAATACAACTTTTAACACACTTTTAACACACTTTAAAATACCCCCCCCCCCCCACCTCACTTCCTGTCTAACTACTGTCCTTTAATAAAATGCTGAGAATAAATCTTTTAAAAATATATATAATACACTTATGATATATTGCTTGTATGTTTTGAAAACACTTGTAATGTACTGTGGTTGAAAACACTGAATAGTTGTGATATATGTCAGCACTGAGCACGTCCGTCTCTGGCTCAGCACCAGCCAACGTGTGAAAGCACGTTTGAATTTAGCAGTTGATCACGTGATGCACTAACCGTTCTAATCACACCGGGGTGACCGTACGCTCCAAGGACCAGCCAAGACTGATCACACCGGTGTGATCGTACGTGCGGAAGGGTTAAAGTATACTAAGTATACTTGAGGTTGTTCCAATTTAGTACACAAAAGTACACCAAATACAAAGTTATGCTTTACTACACTTTAATTACACCTAAAATATACGTAGTTAACTTGAAGTGTGCTATTTTGAACAAGTAATCATTAACACATTTGAAATATACTAAATTAGCCTGGCTACAAGTATACTTAGCACATTTTTTTTTTCACTAGGGTCTCAGTATAACACAATTCTCTTTGAGATTAGATTACAAAATAAGGTAGTGAAAAGGAGGATATTTCCACCTTTTATGCCATTCAGTCACTTATTATGTGCCCTTCCTCATTTTCAGAAATGCTGTCTGAGGTAAATGCAAGGCAATCTTTAAAGCAGCATTATGTAACTTTTGAAATTTTGCTCTCGGGGTCCCCCTACAGTTGGGAAACATTATTGTCTTCTACTACTGTCGTAAAATCTGTCATGGTTACACCAGGGGATACACGCATGCATTTGTTGACAAGCCGATCCCCCCAAACTCTGCAGAGTGAGTTCTCACGTCTTGGGACTGCCAGCGTTGCGTGTGAAATGTCTTCATCCCAGGTACATTGGCATATATTTCAGCATGTCATATGAATATAGTTTCATGGGCTTTATTTTTTTCAAACGCCAAATGATCGCGTACAGTAGCTCACGTTTACAAGCCAGTGTCTTTATAGTAGCCTATTGGCTACCAGCCCAGTCTCATCCCAAGACGTCATATGTCTGACGCTTTTGACCATACGTCAACATCCGACGTTTTAGGGTACCCTTTAACGTCAGTATATGACGCTATCTAATCCTAACCCTACCCCAGACCTAAACCTACCCGCGTCATCTAACTGACGCTAAAGGTAAAGCGTCAGACATATGACGCCCTAGGATCGTCATCTAACTGACGTTAAAGGGTACCCTAAAACGTCGGATGTTGACGTATGGTCAAAAGCGTCAGTCATATGACGTCTTGGGATGAGATTGTGTTATGGCTGCTGTTTTACATAATGGATATGCTAATTCAATTCAATGTTTGTGTGGTAGGTAATAGCCATATCGTCGATATTATAATATCAAGCTACCATAGATGAATCTACAAATTTGAAAAATAAATAAACAAATATGACTATCAGCCTGCAGACATTAGAATAGTTATCCTGAACGATTATTTTGTCCGTCTAATCATGTATTATTTACTTGCAAGAAACTTGTACACACCGTTTAGACATAGGCTACTGATTTATTCATTTTTTGACGGCCAGCATCGGTCGGGCACGCAGCCCTCCTCCTCCTTTAGCTCACACCAGCGAGAGAACGCTGGACCAATATTGATCCTCATCCAGCCTTTTATTTTGTCACTTTCCCTTTTTTTCTTTCTACTGTCCTCCGACAAAACCTTTGGCTTCTTGGTTTTACTTGCTGCTTCGGCCATGACAACACACAGAGGTAAAAAAAACAAAAAAAAACTCTTGTTGGGCTCTCACGTCAGAATTTCAGGAAGTGGGGTATGTCGTAAAGCAGTCGAATTTTGTAGTTCTTTTTGTGCTCGGGTTCCTACCCGAAACCCGAAGTTACATAGTGCCAGTAAAAGCGATACAGACACTGTCAGGCTATGGCAGACCTGTCATTCAACCTATTGTAAGTCAATGTACCATCTCAAGGGTTTTGGAAAAATATTATAAAGGTTGAAAAAAATACATAGTGCTTTAAGTCCATGGAATATGAAGTGTTTAACATCCCAACAAAGTTAAGTTACACTTTATCATTATTCAAGGTTTATTTAGACAAATTCATCCTGTCACATGGAACGGCCATCTGAAATACTTGACCATGAAGGATACATGCATTATTTACAACTTTCCCATTAAAACCTTTTAGACGGCAGGTATTAAGTTGTCTTTACCATCCACAAAGCTCTGTCCTTCAGGACTCATTCAGTCAGTCAATCACGAGTTCTCTGCCACAGGCGCCTCTGTTTACCTGGTTTTGTCATGTTTTCGATATATAGACCTTTACTGCCTTCCCAGCCATTTTAAAATGCTATCATATCTGTCAACAAAATATTATGAGGGGGTCACAACCTCAATCTCCACAGGGGCCCGAAGGCCCTTTGGTTGCACTGTTACCCAGTTGAAACAGGAAATTGTTACCCACCTCCCCTGTAATTCAATAAGTTACAACACCTTTCCTCAGCGTAGTGTGTGTGTGTGTGTGTGTGTGTGTGTGTGTGTGTGTATGAGAATGGGAATAAGATATTTAGAAAGATATGCGATCTAAAATTCACAAATTATATTTGGTTTCATCTTCCATGAATTTGTAAAGCAGTCGATTCATGCTGTCGTCATAATGTGTGGGGGATCAAGTTTTCTTCTGTTTGCACAAACATCTCTATCCTCTAATCATGTGCTGGATACACTTTTCCTCGTAGGCATTTATAAGCAAGTACCAGGAACACATAACCTTGTTTTGAGCCTTTTAGTTTCCATCAAGCGTTTTTGTTGTACACTGGTCATGAAGGTCTTGCCCCAAAGCATTAAGAGTTCCCTCTGCCCATAAGATGGTAATGCAGTGCATTTATTTTGTTTTTCAACCACAGACCCAACCATTAAATGGATCGTTCACCTTAGAATGAAAAAAAAAAGACATTATTTACTCACCATGGTGTTGTTCTAATGCCTTATACCCTTCTTTCTTTTATGGACCACAAAAGTCAATTTTTTTTAAATGTCTCGCTCGCCCATATAATGGCAGTGAATAGCGGCCAGCATGAAACAGCATTAAAAAAAGATGCAAAAGTATCACAAAATGGTCCCATGTGACATGTGTGGTATATTCAATTTTTCTGGGGGGTAGCCTTTACAATGGTGTTTAGTGCAAAAATAAGATGTTATGTATTATTTAATGAAAATCCTGACCTTGGCCGTTGGTCTTCTGTGCACGGCTCCACGACGTGTGTGCTACAGTTCACTCCGTCTCGCCCAGAATAAGCACAAGTTGTGAGCAATCAAGATTAACAAAAACAATGCTCTGTATGCATACTGTAGAAAAAAAATCATCTTTCTTTTAAACAATGTCTGACACTTTGTATTTCCTGCACTTCTCGTGTTCATTGCCACTTTATGATGAATCACTTGTACTCCCCATTTGTTAGTTGCTTTGGATAAAAGCGTTTGCTAAATGAATAAATATAATTGTAATTATTTAGAGATTACCCTTAAAAGCTTTTCTTTTTTTTCAGGACAATGAAGCACATTTTATCCTATAATTCACATTACCGATAGGTTTGATTTTTAATTAAACCATTAAAATATATATTTTTGGTAACACTTTATTTCGATAGTCCACTTTAGACATTCTACTAACTAACTTTTCAACTACACGTCAACTAACTGTCATTAGAGTATCAGTAGACTGTCAGCTTAATATCTTCTATCACTTTATTTTGTTGGTCCCCCAACAGACATTCAAATGACTATAAGTAACTTGGCTATGACAAGTCAACTTATTCTCCTAACCCGAACCCTCACACCTAATCATAACCTAACAGTCTACTAGACTATAATATACTAATGCTATAATGAGAGTTAGTTGACATGTAGTTGAAAAGTTACTTATAATTAGTAGAACGTCTAAAGTGACTATCGAAATAAAGTGTAACCTATTTTGTTAATAATTTAATGCATAATAAACCCATTATTAATAATCCCAACGCTAACATGTTTAAATACCTATAATGTCTTGTTTTTAAATACACACATAAGGTGCCGTAATGACACTCTGTATTTCACATTACAGTAATGAGAATTAGGGGCTATAAATGAGCCTTATTTTCCTGAAAATATAATAATTAATTTATAGGGTGAAATGTGACTTTGACATCTCTTTGTGCTACTCACACGCTCAATGGATGTAGATACAATGCGGGTCTGATACCTACCATGTCCTGCATGAGCATCAACATGATGGACAAAATCAAGAGCGCTAAGTATAAGCATTGTGTGTGTATGTGTGTGTGTGTGTGTGTGTGTGTGTGTGTGCATGTGTCTGTTGATTTGTTCTACATTATGAGGACCCAAAGTCCTTATATTGTGGTTTTTATTCAGGTTTTAGGCCACATCTTGTACATTATGAGATCATGCCGAAGTCTTTGTAATTCAAAACACAAAATAAACTTACTAAACATTTTTATTTTATAAAAAATTTTAAAATGCAGAAACTTTAGTGATGGGTGGAGCAGATTTGGGTCAGGGACTAGATAATGTCATTAGCCCAGTATAAAAATCATTGGAATGTCGGCATAATAATACGAGTACCATGTGCGTGAGTGTGTGGTTATGATTCAAATTGTGACAAGGGTTTATCTTTAGTTTATCCTGGGAAAAAAGTTGTAATGGACCAGACAGTACCAAAATGTTACACACTATTTTCTCTAAATCAACTGCTTAGAAATGTTAATCTAATAAACTCGATTTGTCTCTACTTGATTCGGGTTAATTCAGGGGTTTTTGTTATACAATAAAGAACAGACTATTCAATTAAAAATAATAAAACAAATATCTAGACATTTCCCTCACCTGCACTGAGAAAGGATTGTAAAATGGTCGCTATTTGTGTGGGTTTGTTTATTTGATATGATTAGAACTGTAATATTCATTCACTTATAATAGCCTCCCACTCATCCTCAGATGTCATTTATAGAGCTCTGCACACCTGTGTTTGCTTTAACACACAGACTCTGTTCCAACGCTAGTGATCTTTCAACCTAGCCAGGATTTTTTGGCATCACTGGTGCACTCCCCACATAACTGATGATTCCAAACAAGTTATGATTATGTTGCCTTCTAAGACAACTTTTAGTCAAATTCTATACAGCATGTCACGTCTTTCATGAATAAAGGCACTGTGGGCTCAGTGAAAATCCAGTATGCATCTGTGAAATAAACATTTAATACTGCAAATACCATTAACAGAATAGTGTGTATTTTTGTCCTTATTATTAGATCAGTGTTTTACCTCAGCAACATGCTAGCATATTATATTAGTGTAGAGCGTTTCAGTTGCTCATGAACTCATGCGTTGTTGACTTGAGGGTGTCTACACTGCAAGTGACACTGTTTACTACTACTGTAACTTAATTTGCATGAGCTATTTTAGAATGGCAAAATAACTTCAGACAATGCTACAGTGCATACACATGATTTGAAATTTTAAATGTGAAGGTCAGAGATCAGAGACATCACAAAATGGTTTTCAGAGGTTATTTAAATTTTACTTATTGAATTCATAGCAATAAAATATAATTTTTTGTGAATGAAATGAGATTTCAGACAGATGAAAGAACTAGCTGTGGAACGTGCCATCATGTGCTTCCAGTGTAGACATGTTGACTATAACCGGAGACAATATCGTTTGAACATTTTAACATTGTTCGTTGAATTTTCGCAGCCATCCAGTCATTTCAATAGGAATCCATGCTCTGGAATTTTGCATGAGTGAATAACAAGTTTGATGAGCAAATTTGGCAGTTAAAAAGCTGGTTACACTTTATTTCGATAGTCACTTTAGACGTTCTACTAATTATAATTAACTTTTCAACTACATGTCAACTAACTCTCATTAGAGTATTAGTATATTATAGTAGACTGTCAGTAGACTGTTAGGTTATGGTTAGTTACTTATAGTTAGTTGAATGTCTGTTGAGGGACCAAAAAATAAAGTGTTAGCAGATATTAAGCTGACAGTCTACTAATCCTCTAATGACAGTTAGTTGACATGTAGTTGAAAAGTTACTTATAGTTAGTAGAATGTCTAAAGTGGACTATTGAAATAAAGTGTTACCAAAAAGCTTTTTAGTTTGACTTCTGTGCTTCGCACATCACACTATTGGCAGTGGACCTTTTTTCTTACAAAATTTCACCAAAATATTGATTATAACCATTTGCGACTTTGTTTTGATGCGCTGCATTGAGTGTTAAGGTGTAGTCACATTTACTTTACTATTGTGCATAAAAGTAATTCTTACTTATTATTGCGATCAGGAGATTTCATAACGGGTTGTCTGCTTGGTTTAATAGTTACTGTGAGCTGTGCTTTGCAAATCGCTAAAATACTGACAATTAATCTGTTATTGCTTGGAAAAAATTACTGAAATGTTGATTTTAACCAGAGCGCTTTCATTGTGATACGCTTCATTCAGGGTGTGGTCACATTTACCATTGTTCGTCATGTTTTGCTGATGATTGTCATTTTAATAGAATCCATGCAATATGTTATTTCAAGTGAGAGCAAAATATATCGTAAAGGGTTCAGACAAATTCAAAGCAATAACCACAAGAAAGCTGCTTGGTTTAAAAGTGATTTCTTCGCATTTCTGTGCTTTGTACAGCACTACACTATTGACAGTGGACCTTTTATGCCTGTGAAATTTCATTTGACCCCTCTTATTAAGAAGGTGTCTGCCTATGTCGTCAGAAAGGCAGCACACTAAGTTTTGTAACAGAGCCATTCAGGAGAGCTTCACTGCCCAGAGAACCTGCATGACAAAGCATCACCATTCAGCTCATACAGTGTGTCCTTCCTTGTGCTATGCAGCCTCTAGCCAATGACCTTGTGTTTGTGAGCATGTATGTGTGTGTGTGTGTGTGTGTGTGTGTGTGTGTGTGTAAGTGTCTATGTAAATGCAAGCACATCTGAGAGAGAGAGAGAGAGAGAGAGAGAGAGAGAGAGAGAGAGAGAGAGAGAGTGAGGGAGGGAGGAGTGGAGAGAAGGACAAAAAGAGACAGCAGTATCGATTCCCCTCCTGATTTTTAAATAACCTCTGTTTACTGGCCAGTTGGCACTCTCAGTGACAGTACAATTTATGACAGCCTAGCAAAACAAAGTAGAGGGCACCTGTGGAAAGACTCATCATATCTTTCATATCTCTCTGTGACAGAAAGCAGCGGTCACATATACAGGACCTCACAGAGGACAGGTGCATACAACACAAGGTCATATACACCAGATACATTGTATGCTGTGTACTACCTTCCAAAAAAAAAAAAAAAAAAATAGATGGCCTTGGAAACGGAATTCAACAAAGACTTGAAAATGGAACACTGTAAAATATAGACATTTGAGGCATTCAGGATTACACGCTGCAAATGAAAAGAACCACTGATTTGAGGCGACGCTGAGAGTATGAAATGTGCCCACGAACTGAGACACGTATAGGGTTTTTTTGGTCAAAGTGCCTGAGCGACTTTTTATTTAAGTGCACTCAATTTGAGATGAGTGAAATGACATGTAGTAGAAATCACATTTTATTTTGCGACTATGACTATGTTATGAATCTGTTCTACGTTCCAAACATCAATGCGCCTCATTTTAAAGCATCATTTTAAAGCAAACTGGCGTTTGCTTCGACTTTATTGTTGTCACTTCCCTGTGGATCTTATTTTGGATACAACGCGGACAGGGACAACTTTCCAACTCATCACTAGCATTTATCCAACTCACACTACTCAGTTGCTGTTTGCTGATCTTCGCGCTACCCCACTGTACCTTCTGCATAGGTGGCCGGTGAGTCTCCACTCCCTCGCTTATCTATCGTAGACCGTATTTTGAATGGTCAGTTACCCCGTCATCCAATTTATCTGAAAGGTCTTCATACTGCATTGATCGTGCATAATTAGCGGCGAGAGTGCTGCAAGAGAATTGCGTTTCTCAATTGCCAGTGATGTCGTGTTGTTTCGCGGTCTGATCATGTATTCTACTCGCAACGTCCCAGTCTCTGCAGTCTCTGCACTGCTTGGAGTTTTAACTCTGGGCTTATTATTCAGCAGTGTCATACCCATGGCGCTTAACTGTTCGTTACTCCAACTGCGTAGCCTAAAGTCTCATCCTCGTCTCGATGCAACTATATACAGACTCTGCACGGAGCTCGGGATTGCTAGGCGGCCGCGCTATGTCCATCATTCTTGTCGCCACCATTTCTCATTGTGCTGCCCGTCGTCTTCCATCCTTCCATCTGGTTGAACCGCTCGGATATCCACAATTCTATGTTGCCGTCTACTCACCGTGTAACCAAAACTGTTTCCTGTGATCTGTCTCTGACTAATCCATATACACGCAATGACTGCGCGTTTTATCTTGCAGTTGCGCTGTTTAACTGTCGGTCTCTCACAGATAAGGCTACTGTACTCTGCGCAACTACTAACTGAGTTTGACTTATTGCTCCTCACTGAAACATGGCAACCTCTTAATGACTATTTCCACCTAAATCTCCTCACTCCCTCTGGATACAGCTACCTGGCCTACGATCTGGATGTCGTAGGATGGGAGCTGATGTGAAGAGAGTTTTGAGTCTATTGAAGGCTTGACGGTATTCTGTGGATCAGTTCAATTGGGACGTTTGACGATTCGTCATGGTATTACTGCACAAAGATGTGCACAAATACATTGTATTTCCTTCACTGTTTGTGGAAGTGGCCAATCCAGAACTGCTTTGACCTTTTTCTCCATGGCTACCCCCTCCCAGCTGATAATATATCCTAAGAAGGAGGTGCTGGTGCGATAGAACTCACATTTCTCAGCTTTGGCAAAGAGTTGGTATTGGACGAGGCGTTTTAGGACCAGTCGGACGTGGTGAGTGTGTTCCTCCAAAGAGGTGGAGTAGATCCATATGTCATCAATGTACAAAATCACCTATCTATCCAGCATGTCCCGAAATGTCGTTCATAAAGGACTGGAAGACGGATGGTCTGTTAGACAGGCTGAACAGCATAACCCAGTATTCGTAATGCCCACTAGTGGTGTAAAATGCCGTTTTCCATTCATCACCCTTGCAGATGAGGATCAGGTTGTAGGCGTTGCGGAGATCCAGCTTAGTGTAGTACTTGGCCTGGCGAAGCTGTTCTAATGCGGCGGGAAGAAGGGGTAACGGATACCGGAACTTGATGGTGTTGTCGTTAAGTCCACGATAATCGATGCAGGGGCGAAACCCTCCATCCTTTTTCTTTACGAAGAAGACGCCGGCTGAGGCTGGTGATGTTGAGGATCTGATGAATCCTTTGGCCAGTTCTTCTTCAATGTAACGTTTCATGGCTTCAGACTCGGGTTGAGACAATGGAAAAATACATCCCTTTGGTCCTATGGTACCGGGAATGAGATCTATGGCGCAGTCAGTCGGGCGATGTTTAGGAAGTTGAGAAGTTATTTCCTTGCTAAAGGCCAAGCAGAGATCTGCATACTCAGAGGATAAACTTGTGCATTCAGGAACCAAATTGGGGTCTGGAACATGGAGATCTCTGGTGCGGGGGTAATGGAATGGATCTGGGAATACGAGAAACTTTGGACAGGCAGTGATCTTGACAGGTGGTATCCCATTGGATGATCTGGCCTTTTCCAGGAGATGTGGGGGTTATGGGTGCATAGCCAGGGAAGTCCAAGGATGATGGAGTGGTGTGGAGCATGAATGACGTAGAATAGTTTAACCAATGTGCATCTTAACTATTTCTGTGATGCGTTGAATTCTGCTCTCTCCGAGGGGATGACCATCTAGCGCCAAAACTCCTCCCCTCATCTCGACAGGCTAGTTCGACTGTAGTTCGGTGGTTAAGCCCATCCTGAACGTTCTCTTCCACAACTATTCCTGAATTCAGCAATAGATTCAAGCAATAATTAAACAAGATATTGACTACTCCACGATCATCTCTACCAATGCTTGATGTACGAACGCAAACTCTAACTAGCTAAGTAAGTTGGTGGCCAAGGCTAACATTAATTGCAAGAGAAGAGTTAAAACAGCCGATCCCTTGGGTGCAAATGCACAAGACCTAGCCACAATGCCAGCAAATATTAAGTAATAAACATATCGCGTCTTACCTTTTTGTCAGTGGTCTGCAGATCCATGCTGTGCACAACAACATCCATTTGTTCTACAGGTTATCTCTTTTATATGTTATAGTCCATGGCACTAGCCACCTGGTATGGTGCTTTATACTGTATGAAAGCTAAAATGACTTGCTTGTCTATGATACCTTGGCCAGAAATTCTCTGCCTCGGCTCATCCCAGCGAAGACTAGATGGCCTCGTTCCCGCTCGTTCACTGTCCAAGCCAAGCTGTCAGCTCATTTTAAAAATAACAAAAATAAACTGGTGCCACAGAGGGGACATCTACACTCAGGACATTCTTTAAAAAAAAGAAGCACGATAGTCAGATAGGGAGAATTATACCAGGATCATGTCAAAAGAAAGTGGACAGGACATCAGAGCTTTTTTAAAGTGGTGGCTACAAAATGACTCATGACGAAATCTGGTGGGTACCCACCGTCCCCACCGAAATCGACGCCTATGTTCACATGTATCCAATTTCAACTGCAAACAGTTCAGTGGTAAGTCCAAGAAACTTATTGCAAATTCTTATTTATTCTGAGAGAGGAAGGAAGGAACTTGCTTATAGTACTGGTGTTTTCGGAGGGACACAAAATACTGTAAAAAAAAAAAAAAAAATTTGGTATTTTATTTGATACACTTCCACTTAGGTATTTTGTCTTTTTTTATTTGACATAAATTTGCATGTATTTATGCCCATCTCTGGTTGTAGGAAACTATATTTGGATCTCTATGGAACCTTTAGATCCTGAACCTGTTGCAATCTGTGGTGAGTTCTTTCTTTAAAATGTTTTAAACTCTTTGCGTATAATACTTAGTTATTATTATTATTTGTATTCTTTAGTATTGAAGTTGTCTCATTGTAGAGAGTGGGACAATGGATAGGAAGAAGCTTCTATGGCCAGAGGGACTAGAGCGAAGTGGACAGTTGGATAATTAACTCCTTATCCAGTGGCCTTTCGGCACATGAGAGAACTCTTCACTCTCTTTATGAGTCGTTCTCTTTCTCTCTCTCTCACTCTCTGATTGATCAGTTGCTCTGTGAATGTGGCAAGCTGAGCAATGGAAAATAAATCTGTTCGACACTGAAATGAGAACTTAACCGCCCTCTTCCCCCCATACCTCTGTATCCCTCCTTCAGGCCCACAGTTGTGGTTTTATTTCTCTTTTCATCAACATCCAGGTGTGTGCTTGACACTGATGTTGCTATCATATGTAATTTGCATCTTCTGAATGCATGCAGAATACTTCCACCTGTCCCCACCGACCCATCAAAACTCACACACACACATGCTCACTTCCTGTCCACAAGCTGCCCTGTGGCCCCTGACCCGTGGCGCATACGTACACGCAAACAAATATGTCCCCTGTCAATACGAATCTGATTTCCCAGAGAGCAAAGGGCCTCCAGCAGGAATTAGCCACCCTCCAGTGAGCTCAATGGAGTCTTAATTAAAGGGCCAGTTGTCTAAAATGACCATGCTGTGCCTACAAATTAAAATGCCACTCTCTGCACCGCCTCTCGTTTCTGATGGCTGTCAGCAGAGCGAGCAGAGGAGAGATGTGACCAGGTTCACAGTCGTCTACAGTCACAACACTGTTTCTCACACCATAGGGTTTTGAACAAGTCATGTTATCTAGACATGTTGATATGCAAAAAGGGGTAAAATAGAGAGAGTTTTGGGAAATATGGTGACTTAGGCTTGAATGCATTATCACCATTTTGTGATTTTGAGGCAAGTATACTTGTATATCACATTTCATGATGATAAGGCTATTATGGACCAATTTAACTCCTGTATATCCCACGTTGGAAGATATGATTAGAAGATTCAAGCATGTAGAGTATTGTGAGAGATCAAGTAAGTGAGTGTACCTGCATTTTCACTAGATATAGCATTTTCCTTCAGGTCAGTCATATATTCGTAATTTAAAGAAAACGATATCTTGTCCTTTTAACAGTTAAGGGGGTTTCCCGTGCTTTCTACTGACTGTCTCACTCATAAAGAGTGCTATCTAATGGCAAAATAATGTAACTTCTGTTGCTGTTCACGGTCAGGGACTATTTTTTCCAGCGGAAGGAAGGCTCATAAAAATCGCATTGATACATATTTTTTGGCTTTAATATTTGTATTGTGTGGTAACCTTTTTATAAAAGCAATTAGGTATTCGAGGCTAGTGCTGTATCGTGAATAAGTCACGGCTCAAGGGATTGCCACTTCGCGCCATGCCTAACAACGCCCTTCAGTCGTGACTTACTCGCGATACAGCACTAGCCTCAAATGCCTTATTGCTTATATATATATATATATATATATATATATATATATATATATATATACACTCACCGGCCACTTTATTAGGTACACCTGTCCAACTGCTCCTTAACACTTAATTTCTAAGCAGCCAATCACATGGCGGCAACTCAGTGCATTTAGGCATGTAGACATGGTCAAGACAATCTCCTGCAGTTCAAACCGAGCATCAGTATGGGGAAGAAAGGTGATTTGAGTGACTTTGAACGTGGCATGATTGTTGGTGCCAGAAGGGCTGGTCTGAGTATTTCAGAAACTGCTAATCTACTGGGATTTTCACGCACAACCATCTCTAGGGTTTACAGAGAATGGTCCGAAAAAGAAAAAACATCCAGTGAGCGGCAGTTCTGTGGGCGGAAATGCCTTGTTGATGCCAGAGGTCAGAGGAGAATGGCCAGACTGGTTCGAGCTGATAGAAGGGCAACAGTGACTCAAATAACCACCCGTTACAACCAAGGTGGGCAGAAGAGCACCTCTGAACGCACAGTACGTCGAACTTTGAGGCAGATGGGCTACAGCAGCAGAAGACCACACCGGGTGCCACTCCTTTCAGCTAAGAACAGGAAACTGAGGCTACAATTTGCACAAGCTCATCGAAATTGGACAATAGAAGATTGGAAAAACGTTGCCTGGTCTGATGAGTCTCGATTTCTGCTGCGACATTCGGATGGTAGGGTCAGAATTTGGCGTCTACAACATGAAAGCATGGATCCATCCTGCCTTGTATCAACGGTTCAGGCTGGTGGTGGTGGTGTCATGGTGTGGGGAATATTTTCTTGGCACTCTTTGGGCCCCTTGGTACCAATTGAGCATCGTTGCAACGCCACAGCCTACCTGAGTATTGTTGCTGACCATGTCCATCCCTTTATGACCACAATGTACCCAACTTCTGATGGCTACTTTCAGCAGGATAATGCGCCATGTCATAAAGCTGGAATCATCTCAGACTGGTTTCTTGAACATGACAATGAGTTCGCTGTACTCAAATGGCCTCCACAGTCACCAGATCTCAATCCAATAGAGCATCTTTGGGATGTGGTGGAACGGGAGATTCGCATCATGGATGTGCAGCCGACAAATCTGCGGCAACTGTGTGATGCCATCATGTCAATATGGACCAAACTCCCTGAGGAATGCTTCCAGCACCTTGTTGAATCTATGCCACGAAGAATTGAGGCAGTTCTGAAGGCAAAAGGGGGTCCAACCCGTTACTAGCATGGGGTACCTAATAAAGTGGCCGGTGAGTGTATATACATACACACCTAGATAGGTGTATCGACCTGAGAGAGTGGCCTATCACTGAACTGTCCTTGGTTGCATTCCAGGATCTAAGACACCATTCAGACAGTTCAGGGGACACATGCAGACTCATAATACTAGAGCGGGCTCTTTGAGGTCTTTTGTTAGGAGTTATGAAGTATATTTGCCGCTGTGAAAGAGACTGCTGACAGGAAAAGTGCTCGCAATCTTTTCTATTGATTAGTTTGGACAATGTTACGAAATTGTTTTTCAAAGAAACTGTGCAGCTTCCAAATTTAGACATACACAATGTTATTATATAGAACATCAATTGTAATTCACAAATAAAGGCAACACTTAGTTGAATGAAGTACCGATCTCCATGGAAACTAATGTAGAAGAGAGTTGGTGAAAGCTCTCTCTGGTGCAGTTTGGACTCGTAGCAACAGGCAGGCCTTAAACGACTCATTTACAGTAGGGCACATTCACAGTAATGTCGTTTTAAAGAGGAACCGCTGCGCAGCGCTAGAAGCTAATGAGGCGTCATCTGTACACATTTACTCAGAACCCTCCTCATCAAAATACCCAGGAGCTTTTTTCCCCTAGTTCATACTTGCTGAAAATTCAATTGAGCTTTATTTGCCTGCACCAATTGTTATTTTCTTTTAGACGAGCTCAATGTTTGAATGTATTAATTCATCCAAAAATTCAAATTCTGCCATTATTTACTCTTCCTCATGTTGTGACAAATCTGTATGACTTGCTTTCTTTCTGTATTACTTTTACGGAACACAAAAGGAGAAAATGTATGTGACTAACATGCTCTCCACTCTTTTCCAAAAAGAAAGTACATCACAGAAGATCGGAACATTTTTTCTTTTTTCTTTTTTTTTTAACTCATATTGCCTGTGATAAAATTAAGTTATATTTGGACTGAGTCATCTATTGTGAAGGAAGATATGTGAAGATAGACGTGACTCACTGCAGTAGCCTAATCTTTTCCACTGCTACACTGGAAAATGATTTAGGTGAATCATCTAAATGATCAGAGAATGTCTTGAGCATTCTGGAACATATGGACTTGTTTTTTTGGACTTGTTTTGCTTCTCCAACGAATGGCTTCATCACGGCTGTTTGTGGTAAACAGTTTTCAAGTCCAGATGCTCCTGAAAATAAATGTGTAAGACAATCAAGTGGTACAGACTTAAAAAAATATATTAAAAAAAACAAAAAAACACAGCGCACCTTTCAAGAATTCCCATATTTCTACTAAAACCACTTGCTTTAGCCAACAGGGCCAAACTATTATAAAATGGATTGTTACAGCTCTACAATCTGATTGTCTTAAAACGACTTCAGACTTGGCTCATTCAAAGTACACACACACACAAACACACACACACACACACACACACGCACACACACACAGCTATCTAAATGGGGATATTCCAGATGTAATGATTTTTATACTGTACAAACTGCATATTCTATCCTCTTACACTAACCCTACCCACCACACACAACTTACAGTATTTTTACATTTTTAAAACACCTTTAATTTATTTTTATAGCAAACTTACAAATCAGGACATCCCTAAAGGGTGTTTTTTGGAGATTTTGTTGCTAAAATCAAATCCAATTACACAAAAAAAATGTTGGTCACTTCTGGGTACAAATTTGTCCCCAAAATATAATTAAGTAGGTACACACACACACACACACACACACACACACTTAAACTTAATTCTAAGACCTGCAGTGGAAATTGTGCACTGAAAAGGTTCCATGGATGTTATTGGTTTGATGACTATAAAAAAAATAATAAAAAAATAATATATATATTTTTAAGAGTGTACTACTCTTATTTTTATTTTTATTATTATTAAACTGTATTACTTATTATCACTTATTATTAAAAATAAGTGACCTATACATAAGACCAGAAATATGCATTAAAATAGACATGGCCAATTTCGATTATTTTAAATTCACACTCAAGGATGTATGCAACTGATGACTTGTTAAAATGCTGATATGCATCAAACTCCCTCTCCTTTTTACAGGTGTATAGGGACCCTTTAACACCTTGGGAAGTGAACCATGACACCATGTGCTAAAATCTGAGCCTATAGTGATGTCTTAGGAGCCAGAGGTATCTAGGGACTGTCCATCTCTTCTCTTGGCTTTGTTCTCCTCTACCTTTTTTAATTGGACAGCTGCTATGCATCCCACACTGCATTTCGCATACATACCTGTTTGACTCGTCTACACACAAGGCTTGTTTAAGGTGACGAATACGGTCAGTATTTATTGGTCTCGGAGGAGAGAAAATAAAGGTCAGGCAAGACAGAGGTATTTTAATTGCAGTGTCAGGACTGCAAGACAGTAGACAGTACAGCAGAGGGCAAGATGTTGTGATGTACTCTTTCTTTCTTGTTCTTGTCCCCCCTCTCTCTCACACCCTCCCGTTTGTGCCCCAGGATGATTTGATATCTTGTCAAGGTCCCCTCTCTTCATTACACCAGTGTTGCATTTCTCCAGGAGAGTCTCTGCTCAGCTCTAAAAGTCAATAGCACAAGCCTCCTCTGCAGCCATGCTGTCCTTGTGCAGAAGAGAGTGAAGCCTCTTCTCAGGAGATCAATCAGAAGAGAGTCAAAGTTCCCTTCAAAGTTTCCTTTTCCTTGACTGTGAAATTACATGTGGCTCCGACAACAGTCCATCATTTCATGATGAACATATGTGCAAACTAGGACGAAAATACAAAATGTGATCGCCAAAGACACGTGCCCAAACCATCAGTTATCTTTTATCACGTAACTGATGTTTTGGGCACGTGTCTTTGGCGATCACATTTTGATATTAGCCTCCTTATGTTTGCACATATGTTCATCATGAAATGATGGAATGTTGTCGGAGCCACATGTTGTGTGCTTACATCAGTTAGCTTCTTTCTGTTAAAAGATTGTGTGACCCTAGTCTTAGCCTCTAGTCTTAACCTTTTTAAAGTCAACGCCACCCAAACGGACAGGAAAAGGCTGCCTGATCTTTTAGTAAGGACTTAATTTTATTATGTGATCTTCCAACGCTATTTCACAGCCATTTCACACGAATTCATGTGAGTGAGTGAAAGGTGGCTAATTTCTCTAAACCCCAGTGATGGGTAGGTTTAGGGGCGGGGGTAGGTTTAGGGGTTGGTCGTTCATACAAATTCATACGAATTGCAACTCGTCAAATATGTAAGATTCAGCAAAAATCTTACGTGTGAGGTCGTATGAATTTGTGAGAATCAGCACCCTCGTAAAATTCTAACGAATTGCCGTGAGATCGGGTTGGATCTTCAGTGAGAGAAGCCAGACGCAATTTAAAGAAGAATTCACAGGTGTGCTGACACAAATCATAAAATCAAAATAAACTGTTTATTTTTCTGTACACAATTCATCAGTGCACATTATTCCACAAAAGGGGTCTTAATCTTTTATCCAAATGTAATACTTTGCTATGGCTCGGCAACGTCCTTGTTAAGTGATATCAACTAGGCTGCAGGCAGAGAAAATAATGTTAACCAATACACATACAGATATTTAATCATTGTTTTAGGCTATAGTTGTAATGCAGCCTCTCTAATATCTTGTTTAAGTTAAGTTAGTATAATATGCTGCAATAATAGGAAAGAAAAAACAATATACACTAGCATTCAAAAGTACTGTTTTTTCATATTTTTGAAAGTCTCTTATGCTCTCCAAGGCTGTATATGATACCTTAATATTGTGAAATATTTTATATAATTCTAGAAATAATCTAAAATGTAATTCATTTATGTGATGGCAAAGCTGAACTTTTAGCAGCTATTACTCAAGTCTTTCCAAAATCATAATATTTTGGTAGAAACTGTGATCATTTTGTTTCAGGATTCTTTGATGAATATAAATAATTTGTAATGGAATAAAATGTATTTACTGTCACTTTTAAAGGGATAGGTCACCCAATGTTTTATTTTATTTAAAAGCTCTCAGATTTCATCAAAAAGATCTTAATTTGTGTTCCGAAGGTGAACGAAAGTCTTACGGGTTTACATTGACATGCGGGTGAGTAATAGATGACAGAATTTGAGGGTAACCCTTTAATGCATTATGTTATTTTTTAAAAAAAATCTTACTGATTCCTAACTTTTAAACAGTAGTGTATATATATATATAGAGAGAGAGAGAGAGAGAGAGAGAGAGAGAGAGAGAGAGAGAGACATAAAAGATGTGTTACCATTGGGATACTTTCTGATGCTCCAACAGCTGCCACCTCCACATCAAAAAGTTTTCCCTTACATATTAATCTTACAAATAAATGCTCTATTTCACTATGAATTACACCACATGTTGAAGGATTGTGAACGGCATTCCACATTTAAGTGTCTCAAAGTTAACTTGTGATATCTTTCAAGATTCGATGGCATACATCTTGCAAACTCTTTTAGGAGGCACTCACTGTGGCAGCTTGGGAACTTCAATTAGTCTTCTCAACAACTGATTCCAAACCTAGAAGCCATGCAATCAGGTTTGAACTGACAACTGACAGCCATTGTTATGCATAATATACATAAGAGAGTCTGAACAATGTATGGGTGTCTTGTCCGTGTCTGAGACTACTGTAGTTTAATCTTAGGCTTTTGAGAGAAAATAATCGATCATTCTTTTACAAAATGTTTTTGTGTAATTGGATTGATGTTAATGACTCTATTAAACAGCCTTATTGTGAAATTACGGAATGATAATTTGTAAAGTCTTTTACTAAATAAGCCATGTTAGGCTATCATTCATCAATGTTCATTAAGAGTGAGTAAACAGTCCTTTATGGAATTTCACTGAAATGCTGGCAATTCAAGAAGCGTAATTTCAAAACTGGAACACAAGCACTTGGCAGCTGCTTCAATATAATTTGAGTAGGAATATCTAAATGTAATGGCTGATATATTACACTGCATAAAAGTCTTCTTGAGCAGGATTTCTCTCCTGGTAGTTTTGTAGGTGAATGATAATTCATCCGAACTGGCAGGTACAGTGGTGGCATCCTCCGGGAACCCAAAATAGATGCCAGATAAAGAATTACTGTTCGATGCATATCTCCCTAATTGGTGTCTAATTTGGCGTGGTGGTGTCAGGTTTCCAGAAGGACAGAATGCCACTTAGGAGGAGGTAAATTTGAGAAAGCAGATGGTCCTCTCCAGAGGCCTGACAGCACTCACAAGCTGGGCATACCATGTGTTTCTACCAGTGTGTGTGGACATGCGTATGACTGCTCTGCCGTTTGCTTTCAACATGACCTTGGAGGTGATCCTTTTTCTGCTTCCTATAAATGTCACTGGACTCATTTCAATGTATTTATGAAAGCTCTTTTCAATGCATTTACACAATGGTATCAAGAACTGGCTCTTATATAAAAAAAGAGAGAAATACCATGGACATCATTCAGTTCATTATTAGTTTTACAAAGATACGTCTGAATAGGATAGAAGAGAAAAATAATACACAAACAAGAAGTATACAACATCTTTCTACTCCATTGTCCCCGCCAGTTGCATGTGACGACAAACACACCACGCAACCATTGAAGTCTGATTCATGAATGAATGAATAAATTGCTCAAAGCAAATCACAAATCAGTCTCAAACTCATGATGCATCTGTTTTCATCAGTCTCATGACTCACAGAATAAAAGTTTGTTATATTCATTTTATTAAAATACAGTAAAAGTAGCACAATTTTGGATTATTACAATACACATTTTCCATATTACTATATTTCAAACTTAAATTTATTTATGTGATGGCAATATATAATCACATACAGATATCAGCATCATTACTCCAGTCTTCAGTCACATGATCCTTCAGAAATCATTCTAATATGCTGATTTGGTTCTCAATAAATATGTATCATTATTATCAATGTTGACAGGTGTGCTGCTTAACATTTTTGTGGAGACTGAATTATTTATTTGAGTTAATTTAAAAAAGAAATGGTTACACAGACAGACAGATAGATAGACAGATAGATAGATAGATAGATAGATAGATAGATAGATAGATAGATAGATAGATAGATAGATAGATAGATAGATAGATAGATAGATAGATAGATAGATAGATAGATAGATAGATAGATAGATAGATAGATAGATAGATAGATAGATAGATAGATGTCTGGCCTTCTTTCAACCAGACTGTCCTTCTAGATCGATTAAAAAAAAATCACTTCCTCTCATACTTTATAGTGAATTTAAATTCCTCCAAGGCCTTTCCAGTTAAAAATTCAGAGGCAGTCAAGGTTCCCATCAGCCTGTCAGCCGTGTAATATGAGTTGAAGGCACTCAAGTAGTCCTAGATACTTCATGCTCCTCGAAGACCCGCCAGTCACCTGGTAAGACACAGCTGCGAACGTTCCAGACACACTGAGGAAAGAGACGCTTCACAGCTACGCTTCACCTTTACACACCTCTAAAAAAAAAAAAAAAAAACACCCCACAGAACCTGCGTTACAGGAGGAAATAAAGCGGAAAAAAACCATGATTAAGATTGTCTTTCCTTGTTAATTGCCAACTGCGAAAGGTGAAGTGATATCAGCTACATTAGATCTCAAGGTCTCAACACTCTATTTATCTGCGAATTGGCGTCACTTAGCTTGAATTTTTCACAGCTGTATGAAGTGTTTTCATATTTATGCAGCAGGTCTCTCATTACATACTTCAGCGTATCATCCAATTACTGGGACACAGCAGGAAACTCAGCAGAATTATTACCGTACACTGTGCCGTACCACACGTGCAAATGTTTCTCCTTCTCTCCCGCTTTACTCAACTTCACAGGTATGCGTCTTTTGCATGCGCACGTCATTTCTCACATTTTTAAACTGTCACATTGATGCACACTTGTGTGAATCAAATTTTTATCTGATTGATTTGTCAAAGTGTTCACTATTCCCCATAAATATATGATATTATTACATAATAAAAAAATGTGAAAACACTTTATGTATATTGACAAAAATCAACTACTTTATGTATTTTTTAAACTACTATATGAGCTCCATCTCTAAAGCAGTAAAGTAATTAGTAGGTTTCATTTACATTGGTTATGATAAACAAATATTTTAATAATTCTTCAAATGTTCTATGCTAACAATAATGGCACCTCAGTAAATAATAGGACAGACAAAACACCTGGCATTATGCTTATGGCCAAAAATCAGCTATGCTCTGTAGCAAATTAGCTGTTTGGTATAAATACCTAGCTAGCATAAAGTCGTCCATTAGACAGACAAACATCTATTGTAAATCAACGTCTTATTACGGTCCACTGAAGGTTGAAAATGAAATTGGAAAAGACGTCAAATTTAAACCTCTTTAAATTTATTTGAGATAATATTGAACATGGTTTGGTAGTTTGTTTTTCTATTTTGTCCGCTATTTTTGCATACAGTGCATCAGAGTCTAAATGTATGCATAGCACTGTATATAACAGACTTATCCTGTCTTAGATTAGCAGTTGAAAACACGTAGTCAAACAGTCCGGCCGAAACAAAAACTACTTAGTTGAAATCACGTTGTAAACCAATCCAAGGCGGACCGACTTATTTTCAATGTTGAAAGACAGTAATTGTTTACTGGGTAAAGTGCAGTATAAAGGTTGATCCTCCAGAAATCATTCTAATTTGCTGATTTGCTGCTCCTGAAACATTTCTTTCATGTAAATTTTGATCAATTTAATGCATCCTTGATGAACAAAAGTACAACATGTATTGTATGCCAAATTTTGTGCAGTTTATTAAAGTGCCTATCTTGTATATGTCTCTGCCTCTGTTTCCACGTGTCCAGAGGCACATCCGCGCATTCTTTTACTCCATGTTGGTGTCGCTGGCATGAGTAATGGGATTACTGCTCCACACTGGGCCACAGGCCTGGCAGGAAGCACATGCCACGTTTAGTCACACAGTCAGATGTTCCTCCACACACGCACAGGCAAATACTCACACTGAAGGTCACACTACTGGCCCCGTTCCACAATCTAGTAAGCTGCCCACACTGTCTATCGCCTGGCAGGAGTCTTCTAAGACAGAATCCTGAGATGGAATATCAAAAGTGACTGATTTGGAACTGCTCTACATTCAGTAGGCAACCATTAAGCATGGCAGACAAACAGTTCAGTACAGGAGACTCAGTAAGTCATGCCAGCAGTAAGTCATGTTTTTCTGTTGCTTCAACTCATCCAAACTCAATTTTGGGAAGTTTGTGAAGCCAGTTAAATATTGTACAACCAATTGATTATACTTATGTTAAGTTGAAATAGATGGAAATTTGTTCAGACAGACCTTGAAGTTTACACAAAACTACGGATTATACTTGTTGAAATGTATATACTTGTATACTTGATTATACTACTTGATTATACTGCATTTTTGTATCCACGGCAAGAACAGTCGGATCGATAGAGGGTTATTAACAGAACAGTTATTGTAAGAACACTGTAACATGGTAACAGCTTACCTGTACACGACTGACTGAAAGGCAGTTTCTTTCAGTTTTTTTCACTTTTCATTTTTCATTGGTGACAACAAACAAGTTGTTCAGATTTTCTGTCGCAGCGTTCTCATATGTACGATTCTTTGCAGCCTTTTTCCGCTGCCTATGCAATGCAATGGATAATTCACTGGAAACCAATTTTAACTTGCTCCAGAACTCAAACATTTACTCTGGCACCCAGGAACAATCCAAGTCAATACCAGTAAGAATAAAAGTATTTCCTACTAAAGGAAGGTGGTATTAAACTCAAGTGTAAACATTGCAGACTGGTGGGTGTGGCCTTGGATGGCAACATGCATTATGGCAGCCCATTCTCACCCCAAGGCGTCATTTAATTGAGATTTTCCATAGTGAGGTAGCGCTGATTTCTTTTATTTTTTCCCCATTTTTTTAATTTTATTTTTTCTTTCTGCATAGGCAGACTAATTGTGAGTAACTGACATAATTAAATGTTTTTGGTGAACCATCCCTTTAAATAATAATAAATAAATAAAAAACTACTTACATAATTTCCCTTTATGCATATAGCTATTCACACACACACACACACACACACACAAAATACCACCTGTCTTGACATCTCTGCTTCTGAGCATTTTAACTAGAAACAAAACATCATTCATTGCTCCCTCCATGCCTGTAACTTAAGACATCCAATGCTTTCTGAAAGCAGCCAAATAGCCTGGCATTATTTACTGCCACGATATCAAGTGCACACTCATATGGGTCAAATCTAATTACACCCAAAGTGAATTTGGGGAGGACGAGAGAGAGGGAGAAAAGAACACCTGATCCTGTTAAATGCTGCTTCTTCAGCAGCAGTGAATGTGTGTGAGGAGGAAAACAGACACTCAGGACTTCAGGCAAACACATGTTTCTCTTCAGCGGGGACCGCGTCTGCCCGCCGCCCTCTCCCTCAGGTACTCAAGCCGTTAATTGTGTTTTTCACTCTCCTCGGCCTGCAATCTGTACTGTTGTCGTCACAGAGCTATGGCCAGGTGTGTCATTAAGACCTCAACAGCTTTATGAATAGCAGCCAGTTTAGACCAGACAGATTCATGTAAAAAAAAAATAGGAAAGATGCTTCCCCATTAAAAAGTTTATAAAGTAATATAGTATATAGTATAAATATGGGGGCAGCCGTAATGGTTAGAGAGTTTGAGTGGTAACCCGAAGGTTGCAGGTTTGATTCTCAAAACCGGCAGGAAATGACTGATGTGCTCTTGAGCAAGACTCCTAACCCCCAATTGCGTGTCCACAGTTTGCAGTGTGTGTGTGTGTGTGTGTTCACTACTCACTACTCCTAAATGTGTGTGCACTAACTTGGATGGGTCAAATGCAAAGGACAAATTTTGAGTATGGGTTACGGCTTTCACAACTGCAAAAAAGTACTTAGGATATCTCACAACCGTTATCTTGGTGTGTCACGGCCCTTAGACAGCATTTGATTGGACAAAAAATTGTATACGCCCATGAGTGCAGGATGAGTCTTACAATTATTTCATCCTGGTAGAGAACAACCTTATATTTTAAATGCATACTGTATATTTAAATGTAGCTTTTAAACATGCATGGGAATATAAATGGCCTTAAAGCATAACAGACATGCACTTAAAGCCACAATAATCAAGGACAATAAATGTAATGTTTTAAAGGTGGTATTTAAGGACAGTGTGGTATTTCTCTAAAGATTCTCACATTTTTGTGGTTGTTCTTATGGAGTCGGGTTTTAAGGCTTGATGATACTGTCAAACATACGTCTGTGAAAATGTTCTCCTATCTTGTTAGTGTCAGTTTAACCTTGATGTTTTTAACCATGGACATTTCCTGGATGCTCCAGAAACACAGTTCTTTATATTGCGTCTCTCCCAAGACTGGAAAGTGACGAATTAGACGGATGTTATTTGCTTCAGTCCTCGCTTTCACAGAATTGGCTTCTCCTGTGTTATTGAGGAGGTTTGATCGAGTCTGACTTTGTTCTCTGCGATAGAATGCGAGACAACAGTGATTGATTTCTTTCACCATCACAACCACACGTCCCTCTGATCAATATGACTCAGTTGTGTGATTACTGACCTTCATAAAGAGCAAACCAGTACATCAAGCCAATTCAAACAGAATAAGCCATAAAAGGGGCTGCAAAAAAGTGAATTTCCATTGTGTGGTCATGAGTTTTAAAGAACAAAGGAGAAATGTAGAAAGAGATCAACAGAATGTCAAAGCAAGGAGCAAAGAAGAGAACTTGAGGCACTTTACACAAAGAGTAACAAGTTCATTTTCAGTTTATTTTTCTTTTCGATGAAAGGATGTGCTTCAGAAAACGTTGATCATCAACCTCAGGAGTTCTAACTAACTAAATATTGGATGTGCTTTTTATTTCTATTTATTGTATGAGGTTTGCAACTTTTGCAACATTTTTAAGAAAACTTTTCAGGTTAATAATAATAATAATAATAATACATTTTGTTTGTATTGCACTTGTGGACACGTGAAGAACACATCTCAAAGTGATACAGGTGTACAGGTAAAAACAATAAAAACATAAAAGGCAGTCAAGTGGAACAAGAAATTAAAATATATTAAGAAAATGCAATTACAAATAAATGTGTCTTTAATTTGTTTTTAAAAAGCCTCTAATGGCACCCTCAGGTGGCTAGGGAGGGCATAGGCCCTATCTCCCATAGTGTGGAGTTTGGACTTGGGGACCTGGAGCTTATGGCTGTCAGAGGAACGGAGATGACGGGTTGGGTTATGGCTATTTAAGAGTTCTTTGAGGTACAGTGGTGCGTTGCCGTAAAGACGCTGATAGATTAGGAGACAGATCTTATAATCAATCCTAAACCTAACAGGAAGCCAGTGAAGTTTATGGAGGATGGGTGTGATATGTTCCGATTTGCGCACCCCCATCAGGATCCTGGCAGCGCAATTCTGAATGTACTGCAGTCTCTGCAGGCTCCTACCAGGGATCCCGATGAGGAGTGAATTGCAGTAATCCAGTCTGGAGGAGACAATGGCATGGGCTAGCTTCTCTGCATCAGATATAGAGAGGGAGGGACGCAGTTTGGAAATATTCCGGAGATGAAAGAATGCAGTCTTACAGATAAATTGAATGTGGGTGTTAAATGATAAGTGGGGGTCAAATCGAACCCCTAACGGTCAGTTAGGGGGCATTTACTTACTTGACTACTTTCTATAAAAATAATCAACATCATAGATTAATTAATTCTGTAAAAACAATGATAAACTTTACAGTAGTCTTACCGATAATATTTTCAATTATCAATGTTGACAACAGCTGTGTTGCTTAATGGAATGCTTTGGAAACTGTGTTCATTTATTTCTAGTATTCTTTGATTAATGTAAAGTTCAAAAGTAGTATTAGTTTTTATTTAAATACATTTTGTAACATTATAAATGTCTTACTGTCACTTTTGATCATTAAATTGTGTCGTTGCTGAATAAAAGTATACATTTATTTTAAAAAATATATATCTTATTGACCCCAAACTTTTGAATGGTAGTGTACCTTTCTGTCCGAATTATTATTTTCCAACAATCATATTCAGCAAATGTATATCCAGCAGCAGTAAAAAAACTTGTTTTCACTGTATGACTTCTAAGACCTCCTTGACGGACAAGATCATAAACAGCAGGCCATCTTATTATTGATTCTGTTTAGCACCTGGATCGTTCTAGAAGTCCAAGGGAGCTTGTTAAAAATCAGTCATGTTTTCGGATCTTCAGAACCCACCTGTGTTCACAGTCTGACCACCTGCAGCCGCCTGCAAATGACTAGCGCTATGAAGGCTTGTTAAAGTCGTACAAACCAAAAGCATTCAATCACAGACCTATTATGCTTGTGGAAGCATCTCTCGGGTTATTACTTTTATCTACAAAATTTTCTAATTAACTTATGAGTAATTTAAACAGTAAAACAGCATTCAAAAAGCAGGCATCTTTTCGACAGCTCCCAAGGGTAGGCGATATGGATATTTGCAATCCTTTTGTTCTCATATAATGTAAGTATAATATTGGTAAAGAATTAGGCTCCCTGTAATTAAAGAGCTTTTCTCTGCGTGAACTTCATGCTTCATGCTTCTTCACTGCTCTGTGTTTCAGCGTCATGGTGCCTCGAGTTCGCTTTTTCTTTTTTTTTTCTTTTTTAAGGAATATTCAGCGTCGGAATCGTCAACGGGCTCACGCTTAAGAATCTGAAATATTCTGCCAAATTGCAGCTGTTCGCTGCTGGTTTCCGGCTGTGGTGATCCAGACACCCTTGAAAGCCGCTGCGAGGGCCAACGGTCCAGGTTTAGGGGCTCGTGTTATGTTTATAACGGTAATCCCTCTGTTTCCCTTCTGGAGGTTTTATTTTAACCTTTTATTTGACACATAAAATCGAAATATATCCACTTAATCCAAATCTGCACACTAACCCCCGAGCTTGTCTGTGTTAATGTTTTGACGTGACAGTTTTCCTCTTTGTGTTCCTGTCTAGGATGGTAAATTACCTATGGGTGATTGGTTTTATGCCACAGAGTGATGAGAAAATGTGAAATTGCATACAAGTCTTACCACCGGAAAGATCTCAAAGGGGAACTGAGGCAATATGCGCAATAATGCGTGACTTTTCCCTCTATCCCTCTTATTTAAACACAGCAACTCATTTTATAAACCTCACTGTTATTTCAAATGAGCAGCCTCCCATGACATAACTTTTTAATAATTAATCAGACCTACACAGAGATGAGAGATCTTATACAGTTATTCAATGCGCATCTAGGTTACTACTTTAATCTTTACACACATTACAGCAATAGTTGTCCAAGACAAAAATAAATAAATAAATAAATAAATAGGAAAAGACTTAGGCACCACACCTCTATTGAAGCTATAATGAACACAACTTTGAAGAGAACAGATGCATGCTTTAAATCAATCTGCCAAGAAAATTTTGTTTAAAAGGTATGGGTTGATATTATGGGTGCTTCTGCTTATTATTGCAGTGAATCTGTTTTAGATAACCCACCACTAATATTGCATAAAAACTGTGGTTGCCCGGTTAGCATTTTGGTAAGACATTCTCTTGCTACAGTATATCTAAGGATATATCTGATTTATCAAAATGATTCCATTTTCCCCTGGTCACATACATTTCTTTTTGTGGATATACAGTAAATCAAATCTTCAATTCTCGCGCTATATGCAGATTTAATGCACGTCACTGAAAGAAACAGAAATTAGATGCATTTTATTGATCAAAATCAAAGGCCGCAACAGGAGAGAGCCGCAACAGCCCTGGTAAGATAATTACCTGGAAAAAAATATATAATTTTGGTCGGTCCTAAATTGACAGGGTCGGTCGGGTCACGGCAAACAAGAATATTTTTAAGGATTTTTAAGGGTTCCGGAAACATCAGAACCGGCCGATGCTCTGGACAAGATTTTTTTCTCTGAATGTCGAGAGGGGCATGAAACTCCTGTAGTCTGAGCCTGGCTTAAGTGTCTTAAGTGAATATTTATCATATTATTCAAAATGTCATAAAAAATATTTGTGTATTCATAATCAAAAAAAGTGATTTACTGGATATAAAACACTATTTTTGTGGCTCTGTTTTTGTGTTTCATTAAATCTTTAACAATAGAGCTGTTAAATCGCCTTTACAGTTCATTCAGCACGTCTTATAATTAGTTCCTATCATTTTCTGTTATTATCTTTATATGCTGTTAATTATGCACTTTTACTGTCACAGATTTTGCCTCCCTGCATGAAGCATTAGACATGAGAACAACGGGATTTAAAAGGGGTTTTAAAAGCATCATAAAAAAATGGGTAACACTTAATTTTGATGGTCCCTTTTGAACATTCTGTTGACTATAAGTAACTTTGCAACTACATGTCAACTAACTCTCATTAGAGAATTAGTAGACTCACTGCTTTATATCTGCTAACTCTTTATTGTGATGCTCCTCCAACAGACATTCAACTGAATATAAGTAACTTTTTAACTACATGTCAACTTATTCTGACCCTAACCCTACCAGTCTATTAATGCTCTAACACTCTGATGAGAGTTAGTAGACATGTAGGAGCAACGCTACTTATAGTCAACAGAATGTGTTAAAGGGACCATCAAAATCAAGTGAAACCAAAAAATGAAAAAAAAAAACAATTTCTTTGAAGTGTTTGCAGTGATGAAAACATAGAAAAATAGTAATTAGCTGCTTTTCCACCTTACCTAAGAACTGTAAGGAAAAGTTCCAGTATACACTTGAGTCTGGTTTGTACGGTGGCCCAGTAGTGCAAAACACAATGAAATTTAAAAAGCAAACATAAGTTCACAACACAACGGAATCAAGCATCAACAAAATTAAACGAAATCAAGCCACAACACAATGGAATCAAGCCACTAGGGGGCTCTCGGAGCGTGGCAGCGCGTCAAAGCAGTCTCAGGTATAAATATGCAACTATAACACACATGGGTGATTTTGAATTGATATTTCATGTCAATATACAATGGTTACATACTGTTAAAACAAATAATGGTATTGATATCTTTGTAAGACTGCCGACAATATAAAAGAGTGGCAAAGGAAAACGAATGTTGAACCTAAAACTAACTTTAACACGCCCCAAATGGCCCGGAGAATCGACATGTAGAGAACTTATGTTTGCTTTTTAAATTTCATTGTGCTGTGCCCTACTGAGCCACCGTAGGTTTGACACTGCATGGTTACAAACTGTTCCCGTCCCGGAATAGAGTGGTGCAGGTCACTTTGTAGGCCAACCGGCAGTTCCCTCGGCAAAAACCCAATTGGATTATTACACAAACACGCTCTGTGGTCAACAAAAGTTTATGACACTTACACGTTTTGTCCATCAAGATCATTTTCACAGATGGACACAACTTTTATGAATTTTGAAGCCTAAACGCAGTTGCCAGAAGTAAAAAGCTAAAGGTCACTAAGCATCTGACAACTCTTCCAGCTTTATCTAAAATCCTTTTACAATCCTGTAAAGTTTGAGTTAAAATCGTTATTATAATAGTTATTATAAGCATAACAAGGCTGTAAATGCGGACTGAGTTTACCTGTTCTGTCTCTCCAACAGCCTCTGTAGTCCCATTTAGCCACTTGTTAGCAACTGCCTTTTTACAGACATGTAACGGCTTCAAAAAATCATGAGAGGGGTAATACTAATGTATTTTATGTCATAGAATAAAAAGTGCCTTGAGCTGTTTCACGACAGAGCTTTTTTCAGCCATTTAACCAAAACCCCACTTGTTCCACGTTTTGGCCTACAAAGTGATGTCATACCTGCACGACAGAAATTGAAACGTGAAACGTGAAATTGGTATTGGTATTGGAACACGTATTGGTAAAATATGTGTCGTGACGTTGCCGTTCAGTATTGGTTACTTGTCTGTTGCCTGGCTACCAGGTTCTCCGTAGCTGGCCATGCACGCCATTTGAGTGACTTAAACACAAGTTAATGATAAAATGAAAAGCTACACCTGATCATGCTCCATACACGGTCACTATTTACATCTCATACCATCTGTAAACTCTTGCCTTACCAAGGCAACGACTGATGCATTTGTATTACATTCCAAAAAGCTCAGATATCAGTCGCACAGCTGAAAATGAAACCATTTCCACACTGGCTCCCAGAGGTGGACAAAGTACACAACTTCCTTACTTGAGTGAAAGTACAGATACTACTGGTCAAATATTACTCCGTTACAAGTAAAAGTTGTAAAGACTGAATTTTACTTAAGTAAAAATACAGAAGTACTCATTTTTAAAAGTACTTAAGTATCAAAATTAAAAAGTAAATATCAATGCATTGTTTTATTATTGTTGTATGTAATTCTTACAGTTCCTCATGCCTCTGAAGCAACCTAGTGAATACACCTACCAGTAGTAGTATCTGTGGAATTAAGAGCTCTTAGAATGTTATAAAACCTATAGAAATTAAACAACTAAACTGACAAAAAAGACAGACAAAATCAGTCATTTTTTTAAATTTAACACTCCTACCACCCCAACAAAAGAAGTACACATCTATGTGTATCCATTCATGCACATTTGAATCAAGTGGTCTATAAAAATACAACATGCTTTAAAAGCCAGCTACACAACCATAGCTGTATAACTACCCAACAGCAATACGGTTTTAACAAACAGCAAAACAGAAAGACATATTTGCCATGGATGTGCGCACTGCGCCGAGGATCTGTCATTTTGCCACCAGTTCATTAGTGTTTAAAGAAAATTATGAAAAATTGCAACTTCACAACACGTGACCCTACAAGAGTGATTACTGTCTGTCACCTGCAAAAAAACAATCACGTTTTAGAGATGAAAAAAATCATCCACTGACTGACGTTACTACTTTCTACTCAAGGACCTTGACAGAAATGTAGTGGAATAAAAAGTACGATATTTGTCTTTCAAATGTAGTGAAGTAAAGTAAAAAGTTTCCAGAAAAAATAATACTCAAGTAAAGTACAGATACTCAAAAAGTGTACTTAAGTACAGTACTCAAGTAAATGTACTTTGTTACTGTCCACCTCTGCTGGCTCGGCCGAATCGGCACGGAATGGAACGGTTAACAGTTTATACTCTCCCTCCTTCTTATTGCATTGCGGTCATGTTTATTTAATTGTATGTCTTTTTAGCAAGGTTCTGTACAGCACAGTGGTCAACTACTGTTGATTCTATTCCATTTTGTTATGCAAAATTTCGTGTTAGTTTTTAATGGTTTGATTAAATTTTAATAATCAAAATGGATGTCTAATCAATTGAATTCAGAAACTTTAACAATTTAATAATGCATTAAACAATAATAGTGTCTGGTTCCAACAAGTTTGAAATCAATATTGTAATTCGCTACTGACCCTTGAGACTTGAAGTCAGTTTTCATATCTCAGCCTTCCTCATGTTTTACACTGTAAAACACTTACTTACAAACATTAGATGATTAATAAGTCAGAGTTTGAAGAGTAAATGCGCAGTTAAACATTTGCTCTTTTCCTACACATGATGATATTCTTTGAAGTTCTTTGCTGTTAAAATAGGAAACTGCTGCAAGTGTTCTTGTACATCAAAGAGAATCAGTGTGTTGTTCATAAAGTGAAAATTATTTGCAGGAGTCTAATAAGACATTTAACATTTTTTTATTTATTTATGCTTCTTGGAAAAAAATGACTATTTAAAGGGGACATAAAAAGCTTTTTTTCATAATGTTCTCAGACGTTCACTTATAATGCTATCGAGGTTTTTATACCAAAAAACACCCTGCTTAAGAAGTAATAAGCTAGGTAACACTTTAGAATACTTTTCCATCATAAATGAATAACTACACAAGTAAAAATAAGTAACACATTATTAACACTCTAGTAACTACTATTAACTTACAAGAAACTTGACCAATTAGTTAAGTAATAGGGCTAAGTTGAATGTGGTAGTCCACTATTAGCTAATCAATAACTACTATTTTTTTCAAACCACCCAGGACTACTAAGAACTACTATATAGAGGTTCATAAGTAATGTGAATAGTGCATAAATTATGCACCATAATGTATAATATAAGGTAATGGTAACTAGTAATGACTCAAGTATTACCAAATCATTCAGAAGTAACTACTAATTATTTGGAACAGTGTTCTAAAGTGAAAAGTAGGATAACTCCCTAGTACTTACTAAAGTTATGGTAAGCTTTGTCTAATTGGCAAAGGATGATTTACGGTGTTTCGTGTAATCGGAATTATGAATGAATGTAGCCTACCATTGTTTGGCATACTTTCGTTCTTATAGGATTTTCATAGTTTATCCTATTCGATAAAGGGAAACACGTAGGCTATTGTCATTTGCAGTGTCATGTTTTAAATAAAATGAAACGTGTTGTAATGTCTTACTGATGACAAAACAGAAGACTTCGCTCACAGAAGCTTTTATTCAGAATTACAGCAAACGGTTTAGATCAAAACAAACACGGCGTGTTCAAAGTTATTTCTTCTGTATTCAATAATCCAACACATTTACCTCAAGAAGAACAGCAAATCACAGCTATTCAGTTTGACTGCGTCACTACAGTATAAATGCTCAGTATATCAAATGATCTGTATCAGACAAACCAATGGTGACACATGGTAAAAATTATGTTACTCTCACTTGTGTGTTGCAACATTACTGTCAGATCCAATGTAGTTGGCACTACATCATCTTTTATTTCCAGATTCTCTTCAAAGCCTGTTAAAAAAAGAATCCGTAGTAAAAGAATTCTTACTAACACGAACTAACTGGAACTATCAAGTTATTGAAAAATGAAGTTCATCCATGCTTTCTTAACGTTTGGATCACAAGGATGGCAATGCAAAGACTGTTTCCCACAATTTCGTATGTCTTGTAATCCTCAGAGGCATCTCTATCATTTTGATGCTGGAGTAATCCTTTGTTTGTGTCTGATCATATTTATTACTACATGAAATGCACAAATCGGTGGGCGGAGCTAAAAAGGATATAGAAGTAGGCGTTCTGCGGAGGTGGTCTTTCGTCACACTATGAAGTAATCATGTGACAAAATCCGAAACAAGTCATTTTCTGAGCTTGGTTTCATTAAAAGCTGTTTTTGGACTAACAAGGACGTTTTGAGTTTTGAAACATACCGGATATTTTAATAGTACAATGATTTCTATATTCATGACCCCTGCTGATATCATTTAGATGTGTCATGTTGTGTGTGAAGGTTAACACTTTAGTTTCTATCTAAAGTTTTACGGTTTGTCTAGTAATTTTTCTCTGAAAAACATCAGCCTGAAATCATTCCGATTTGGTCTGTTTCATGTTCAGCACACAAAAATGATTGCTGAAAAGATTAATATCAGAGTGTCTGCTATATTGAAAGCATCTGCTGTGACAATTCTGACAACTAATCGATCATAAGCTAAAAAAGCTGTCTTCTCAAAAAATTATCCTGACAACGAGGCAGAAGCACACTAATTACAACTACATGCAGTAATTCATTGCTACTTATTATTTTTTTATTAACTTGTTGGATTATGTTTGATTCTGAAATCCTAAATGCTTTTCTTCCCAGAATACAAGATTAAGCTTTACAAAAACTGTAAAAACAACAGATTGAGTTCAGAGCTCAGTGTGACACTGGACAGGTTAAAGATGTTTTCAACGTTATTGTAAGGATTGCATCTTCCAATTTGTAGAATATGATCTATTCTTCTGAAACCTTGGAGAAACAGTGCTCTCTAGATTAACTCAAAGAATGCATGTACAATCCATGAACACTTTTGGTACATGCTTATAACACTGATAGAACATGCACTCAACCATCATGTCATACAATGTTTAAAGTCACCATGAATTGATTATTTTTATTTTTTTTTATCCATGGATATATATATTTTTTTAACTCAAGTGTCCTTGTAACCTTTAATCAAAATAACTTTCCCTCCCTCTTGCAGCGACATCTCTTCTCTGATGACGTGTTTACTGGCACGAGGGCGGGGCCACATGTCAATCACATGCAATCCACCAATAGCAAACCACAACCATCCAATCAATTCCCAATGGACAAAATCAATAGTTCGAGAAGCCATTTCACTGAGATATAGTACATCACAACAGTGGAGAAAAGAGTAGCACAATATCCGTTTCATGCCGAATCTAAAGGAATTGTTCACCTGTGTGTGATTGATCATAAAAGTTGCCCAATCTGTATGTGCACCTTTCAGAACAGTAGTATAGTATTTCAGAACACTCAATTCTTTTTTTTTTCTTTTTTTTTTTTTTTTAAAGAAGTAGGCATGACATTGGGAATGACATTAGGAATATATAATTTTGGAATAACAGTAATGACAGAAGTTGGTTGAACTATTCATTAATTTGGAGATCTCTGAACAGATGGTTTGGAGGATGGGTCATTGGTATTATTAAGATAATTCTACATCAACATCTACATTTTTTTTTTTTTTTTACGTCACTCTCATTAAAATGATCAGCATGGAAAGGAGCCCAAGTAGTGTGAAGTCAGTCACTTGCAGTGCAGACAACTTTGTTCATTTTGGTGGAAATTAATAGACCTGTAGAGATGATCAGAATACTCTTCCAATAGTCCATCCCTTTTCCGATGGAAATATTACAAAAGGACATAAATAAATTGGGTGTTCTTATGTACACATTTGTGTGTAAAATCTGTAAAGGAAAAGTGTTTTTTTTATTTTTTTTTACTGGTTTACGGATGGCACGCTTAGCATTGCGCGAGCATCTTGCTGCATGTGCTGTCGAATGCGCCTTTCTGTCTGCGACAGACTTTCGACAATCCTATAAAATCCTTACAATTCACACTGTAAAACATGGATCTAATAAAATTGGGTATGACATGTATGTAGACTGTACGATGATGACACCTATTGATATAGGCTACGACGCAAGTTGGTATAGAAGAATAAAACGTCCTTAGCATGCGCTAGTGGTGAAAAAATATAGCTAGATGAGAAAATTCCAAATTCATTAACCTTAGAATTAGGTTTAACACAAATTCATGTGTTTATGCACGTGTGGTGAATTAGGCGAGACAATTTTTGCAAGAAGTTCTCCTGCTGTGTATACCAATACGAAATAATTACGTAAATTATTAGTAAAATGAAACTCATTGTCAGTGTAGCATCTCATTGAGCTGCTTGTTATATTCCCTAAAGCAACTTCTTCTGTATTTATTATATTATTTAGAGGCCATACAACATTCTCACCAACACTGTAAACAGATGTGCATATTTGTATCAGAAAGAACAAGGACTATATGGAATTATCTTGCAATACAATGGACATTAAATATTTGACTGTTTCTACTGTATTTGTCTCATTCTGAATCACAAAGGCATAAGTGGGTGTTTCTTCAATTAAAAATGTTTCAATTATCATCATTGTCATAACATAATACAACAATACTACACTTATTCATATCTATGGCTGCAGCAATTATCTTGAGCAGATCGATACGAGATCGCCCCCTAACAGTAGGATGTACAATATAGTCAATAACAAATAAATATATGAATAGTAAAATAACTTCGGGAGAGGTTCTGATTACATGATTGTATTTCAATGAATATCGGCATTCAAAAATTCTCACCCTGTGTGTGTGTGTGTGTGTGTGTGTGCGCGTTTCTGTTTGTCTGTGTGTTCCAGAGAAGGAAGAAAGTCATATGTTTGAAACAATAAGGGTGGATTAAATGATGACAGAATATTAATTTTGAGATGAAATTGCCCTTCATCATTGTCCAGAGCTTGCGTGTGTACCATGATGAGATATAGGCCTATACTACATGATTGACAAAACTGCAAAAAAATGGAAGCTTTAGCGTTAAGTTCTGCCAGGAAGACTCAATTGCTACGTCACTTCTTACCTTCTCATCTATCTGATCGTGTCTAATACTTGCGATATAAAAGACCGGTACTTACACATGTTTGAGTTCGCAGATTCTGATGCTTTAATTTACCTCCATCCTCCCCACCACCTCCAAGATGGTTCCTTCCCCTCCATCCTCCCCACCACCACCAGGATGGTTCCTTCCCCTCCATCCTCCCCACCACCACCAGGATGGTTCCTTCCCCTCCATCCTCCCCACCACCACCAGGATGGTTCCTTCCCCTCCATCCTCCCCACCACCACCAGGATGGTTCCTTCCCCTCCATCCTCCCCACCACCACCAGGATGGTTCCTTCCCCTCCATCCTCCCCACCACCACCAGGATGGTCCCTTCCTATACCTCCCAGGGGGTCGGTTGCGCACCTGCCTTCGTCTTTAGGCAGGAAATGCAGAGTCCGGACCCTCGGATTGCGAGCTATGGACGGGGCCTACGCCAAAGAACTTTATTGCTTGCTGGGCTATCAATAAATGTATTTATTCTTACAGTATTTATTCTCCCGAGTCTTTCTGGTAGAACTGTCACTTTTATCTGCCACTTGTCATACATATCATACTTGATTTTCAAGTCATAGATACATCCCTCCACTAAATTACACAATGAATCCAATTGCTGAGATGCTGATTTTAGAACTGGCTTGTTCTGGCACAGATTAAGCCCTGATGTCATGTCATGAAATCACTGAACTAAAGGATTAAAAACCCATATGCATTCATTGGATAATTGAAGACTAAAGAACTTGCCTAGACCATCTGTGTATAATCCGAACTTTTATCATTGACATTGTCATTAACTCAACTAGTGAGGCTAGTCTGGTGTAATCCATACTGTAATGAGACAGGTGACCTCCTGGTATCTGTGCGGTGCCGATAAAGAGCCTGTGTTCGACAGCAGGTGTTTTCCGTGGCAGGTATGAGGTTCTCTTGGCTCTGCCGCAGACATTGTGATGCAAGAAGGCATCAGTCCAAGCATTCTCGTTCCACTATAATCACTTCCAACCCTGCCAAAGAAAATTTGGCACTTACAATAATAGTACCCCTATTTTCTATCCTTTCTCTTTTTTTTCCATCAAAATTCAATTATGAAAAGAAAATTATGTGTCATCATAATTGCCGACGTGAAATGAAATAAGCAAATGCAAATTAGCATGTTGATGTGCAATGGTTGAGTTTTTTTGCGTCATGGAACAATGGTGTAAATGTTGATAAGGACAAGTAGAGGAATAAATCGACTCTCGGCTTTTGGGAAGAGGGAGAGAATGGAGGTGCTGGTACCTGCACAAAGGCAAACAGGAAAGAGGGCATGCTGGGGAAACAGGCGCCAGGATGCAAGCGAGTACAAAATGGTGCTTTGAAAATGAGAGAAAATGACTACCAGGCTCTTTAACCTTTTGCAGCACAATAGCCATAATTAAACACGACTGTTGTCAGAACCAGCTATGCCATTTATAACCTCACGCAGCCTTTAGTGGTGTGTATCCAGTGAATATTAAACAGTAAAATAATCAAAAACAGTTTCCTAGAGCATCTCCTCATCCTCATTAATAACACAGGGAATTGGATTAAAAAACAATTCACGGATTTATTATCAGTGTTGGGTGTAACTCATAACGAATTACTGTCATTTAATTACTTATCTATTGAAAAAGTAAAGGGATTACTTTAATTTTTTTTCTGTAATCTAACTACAGTTACTTCTGATGTAATTATATTATATACTGTATAGATGTATAAACTATAAACAATATTATCCAAATATAACTTCTAATTTTAAAATATATGTTTTCAATTTAACCTCCCTTTAAATAGTATGTGTGTGTATATATATATATATATATATATATATATATATATATATATATATATATATATATACACATACATGCTGCAATTTTATATACATATTTTGTACGCAAGATTTTTTTATGTATTTGAAAGAAGTCTCTTATACCCACCACAGCTGCATTTATTGGATCATTAATACAGTAAAATTAAAACAGTAATATTGTGAAATATTATTGCAATTTAAAATAACTTTTCCATTTTAACATATATCTTAAAAATGGAACATATTCCTTAGATGCAAATCTAAATGTTCTGCATAATTACTCAAGTCCCATGATCATTCAAGAAAAATAAAAGTGCTGCTTGATACTGCTTCATAACAATAAAAGTATGTCAGGAATAGTGTACAGGTATAGGCAGCCAAACTAAACTCCAACTAAGTTTTCAGGACCCTAACGTGTTTTCCCTGGACAACAATCATTATTCAGGAACATTTGATTGCTGAATACTATGATCGACCAATCAGCATCAAGTATTTCAGAGAACTGCTTAATAAATAAATGTATTGCCTCTCTTTCAATACATCTTGTTAGCAACATTTTGTAATTAGTAGCTTGACTAATAGTTTACCTATTTTAAATTTTGAGAACTTTGTAACTTAGAGACCTACACAGCTTTGTATATCTTTCCCAACAGTGCTGCCTAGTAAGTTTAGTTTTTCCTTTCAAATTGGCTATCCATCATTACAAAGTTGCAGAATGTCTGGCACAGAGGAAGATACTGACCCAGTCTGTTGAGTAACGGAATATTATACCCTCTTGATCTGTATATTAACTCTGTATTTGAGGGCAGTGATTTGTATCTTTGTGACTGCGTTTGCCAGCACCTCAGCTCAACTGTTCCCTTCTCAGCAGCAGTTCTGTCTTAGAGCTAATGGGTTCTTCTCCTCCAATCCCTCGTCTGAACTGTGACAGCTCACAGAGCCCTGTTTCACCCCTGATAGTCAGCCTGCCAAAAATGTCTGAATCTCGTTAGCAGACACCGACATGTGGCATCGCTGCAAACCTTGCGCGAGATGCGGAGTCTGAGACGACTTAAATGTTTTCGGCGGGTGCCTTTGGTTCTAAGCGCCTCTGCCAGCCTAGATTTCAGACATTAGCATTTGTCCTTGTGTCTGGCAAGGAGTACCTAAAAAAACGATGAAAAAAAAAGGTATTGAGTATATACAGTATATATACACACTCCCAGAAGCTCACATGTCGGTTTCTGCCCTCCTCATTTGGAGTCTTAAGCTGCCCACCCACCCATTGTAATAGTTATAATATGGTGCCAGGGTCATTCTTTCATGGCATCGGACACATGCATCATGGCACTGGCATTTGTGCAAGCTGGCAAGGATGCATAATGTCTGCAAGGGGTTTGGCGCCTGGAGTGGTGGTGTATCCGTGTCATTGCTTTCACGGCAGCGCCCAGCTGTTGTCTTGGACATGGCTTTCATTTCCGTGGGTGATCTTGGTAGTGAAGGGGCTCGGAGCGTTGCTGGCAAGAGGAACTGATCTCCTGCAGAGCTCGATCAGCAACTCTTCCTTGTCTATTAGTGGGGGACAAGGTGCAGAGGTTTGTGGGAATAGATGCCAGTTGTCTTCAGTTCTGTGGAGTACAGAACATTCCGGAATATTGAGTGAGATATCAGAGCATGTGTATTACCGATCATTATCAATGTTGAAAACAGTTGTGCTGCTTAATATTTAGGTGGAGACTTTGATACATTTTTGATACATCAGGATTCTTTGACAAATATAAATTTTGAAAGAACAGCATTTATTTTAAATTAGAAATCTTTACTGTCACTTTTGATAAATTGGATGGATGGATGGATAAATGGATGGATGGATGGAAATAATGCTATTCGTAAAAGTTTTATTTTTTTAAACTGCCAGAATATGTTTCTTAAAAGAAACTATATCTGTGTGTATCTGGTAGAATGTATACGTGTTACTCCATTCATGGTTGTTCATCTGGGTCAGCATATGTTAGCTACACAACTAAAGATGGATCATATGCTAAATGAAGGAAAACCATCAGGGGAATTTCCCTGCACTCACTGGTCCAGAATCTTCTTGCACCTGGTGTACTCAGGTGACAGCCAGCCAGCTGAGTCCTGGATAGCTTTTTCTTTGCTTTCTCGGTTTCGCAGCGGCGGTCATTGCCTTGTGCACATCTCTGAAATGTGGTTGACACTATACAGCTAAGCTGCATGATGGACTGACACATGGATGGATACAAGACACATACAGGACTAAGCACTCAAAAATGTTAAGATAAAAAAACTAAGCTGAAATTGGTGCCTTATCTTTGAATAACTGGTTCTAAATTAGGTCAATATTACATTTAGCATGATAATGAAATGTAATTTTCCGATGTGTTTGTTTTAAGGATTATTCGGATAGGACTAGTTTTTATGTCTAACAGGTGTATTTTGTGTTTTAATCCTGTCCTTATTTAAAACACTTTTTTGCATTTACAACCATTAAAATTATTTATTTTTATTTATTTTTTTGACTGAGAAATTGAGAATGAATGAATCAGCTTTTTTTAACTAATGGATTGAGTGAATGATACAAATACATTCATCAATACGTCATGTGTCAGGCCACTCTTCCGCCAGAACTCGACTTGCGTAAGGCCATCACCGTTATTATGTTTATTATAGTTATTATAGGCTAGTTATTATAGTTAATAAAGTTATTAATATGCATATTTTTCTTACAAAAACGCATAGCTTCAGAAGGCCTTTATTACATCCCCCTGGAGATGTATGGATTACTTTATGATGGATGGATGTGCTCTTTTTTGAGCTTCAAATTCTCAGTTACTATTCACTCTTATTATAAAGCTTGGAAGAGCCAGGATATTTTTTCAATAAATCTGATTGTGTTTGGCTGAAAGAAGAATGTCATATACACCTATGACTTGAGAGTGAGTGACTTTTTGTTAAGATTTTTTGAGGGTGGGGGGGTGATGACTAACCCTTTAATGAATTAGCGTTTTTAAAATGATTGATTGAGTAAATGATTCAAACGACTCACTGTTTTGTTCCTGAGTAAATCAGTTGTGTGATTGGCTGCGTTTAAGTCCAAATTTGTATGCCCTTCCCTCACTAACTTCCCTCCGTCTTGTTCACTCGAATGTGCAGCATTGCTTACATTGGGTACCCCCTTGTTTAGAAAGCTAACCTCATTTCAAAATAAAGACCAGTTTGAAAATATATACTAGTGTTTTGACAAGGAACTGCGGAGACAGCTCTGCAAAATCACCTTATTTAAGCAATTCATCATCTTTTGCGATCCAACGTACACATATATGCCAGGATTTCTAAAGATTAGCTTCCGTGTTGCTCGGTGACAGTTTGAGGAACAACAGAAAGTGACGGGCGTACTATGGTGAGACAATTACACATAACATACAGTACCTTACTGAATCATAGGGCACTGAGAGTGACATGAAATTGATTTTCTAACTGCTCCCTGTTCTGCCCACTTCATTCGCTCTGAAATATGATTACCTCACCTGCAAATACTGCTTGACCTGCACAAACACAATGTGTTGAGAACATGATGGAAGTGAGAATAGAATAGAATATTAAAAAATAAGCCAGATTGAATGTTTTGGGGGGAGCAAACATCAAGATATGCACCCTCAGTACATGAGAACAATAGAATATTTTAAATAATGCGAAAATTAAGTTGTTTTAATTTAAATTTGAATTTATCATGACATTTTCTCAGACTTTTCTCAGACTTTTCATGACATTATTTTCTCATTGTGATTATTTTGGAATAGCATAACTTTTCTAATTATAGAGTATCTGTCAGGCAGGTGCTTGACCTGTGGTTCTCATTATCTTTGTCTTTCATGAAATTGACATTTTGTATTGAAACTGTGATGCAAACCTGAAAGTAATGACTGCTTTATGTGCAATCATAATATGACTTGCTTTTAAAAGACAGTGACAACAATTGAAGGCTTTTTAGCATTTGAAAGGGAATCAATGACACTTTCAGCGACCAAGGGAATTTTGCGATGCTTTCTGTACTAGAGCGGAAAGGATTATAACACTGCATTCATTTAATGAGATATATGTAGGCTTGACTTAGTTGCACATTAGATGAGCCCATCTACTAATAAAGTATGAATTAATGCCGTTTGTGTAACAGTAATCAAACCAACAATTAATTTTTACATGTAAGTTAATATTTATATCATGCCATTTTTATATTTTTGTCAATATACCTCTAGGTGTATCCATGTTATGGAGCACTCAAATGTGGAAGAAGAAAAAAATCAGAGTGTAAAAAAATACTTTTTGTCTTCTGAAATGCTGTTTCTATTCTCAGCAGTTACTTTAGAACTTCATACCTGGAAAAGTGCAAATGAATGGCACTTCAAAGTTAGACTCCCAAATCTGAAGCTCATGCATAAATTCACGACTCTAATTGCAACATTCCATGGAAAGCGTGCCCGCTGTGACCACAGCATTTGAAGAACCATAAAAAATATAATCAACTGTTACATATTTTACAAGCTTAAACTAAATTGCATAAATCACTTTAAATGATTTCAATGATATTTCAGAGGAAGTGACATCATCTTAATGTCACTTCAATGCTCAGGTCGGTAAGTTCTATTCTCATTTAACATTGAAAATTAACTATGTCAAGAAAAGGAAACAAGTTGATCATGTGTTGTTATTCTGTCCTATGAACAGGAAATGAATCATCTCCAAAGATATCTACAGATCATAGGATGCACAGAATAGCAACATAATAAATGCAAAACAAGGATCTGGTAAAATTATATATTCATTAATAATAGTGGACTTTGGAATAGAATATGGGTCTCATCCTAAATACCTAGACTGAAATACTTTCACACTCCAGTACAGCAGGTGGCGGTATGCTCCTAAAAGCTGGTAGGCAACACCAATAAACCTACGTAAGAAACATTGATAATTTGTTATTTTTGCCAATGTTATTTCATGCTAAAGTTGTATTAATCATACTGTAGCATGTCACATAAAACAGTCACATAAAACAATGTATGCTGTTAAACAAAAAAGGTTGTATTTGACTCTTGAGGCTGATAACAACGAGAGCAGCAGCCATGTTGGTTAAAAAAATTTGTTTAATACTTTTATTCAGCAAGGAAAAAACAAATGATCAAAAGCGACAGTAAAGACATTTATAATGTTAGATTTCTATTTCAAACAAATGCTGTTCTTTTGAACTTTTAAATTAATAAAATCCTGAAAACGTCTCTGGTTACGTATGTAATCTTGGTTCCCTGAGAGGGAACGAGCACTGCGTTTTCACGCTGTGGGAACACCCCTGTGTGATTGCGTCGTGAAGCACGTGTATAATAAATCCAATGGAAGAGCAAGACGTCATAGGCGGGTGACGTCATAGACCAGGAAACTATAAAGCACCCCTGAGAACAGACCGCGTCAGCTTCTGATAAGCCTGAAGCAAGTTGATCAGGGCATGCAGGAAGTATGACAGGCGAACGCAGTGCTCGTTCCCTCTCAGGGAACCATGGTTACATACGTAACCAGAGACGTTCCCTATCAAGGGAACTCCCACTGCGTTTTCACGCTATGGGAACCCCATACCCACTACGCCATAATGACAAGTGCCCGTTCTGTGTGAAGTCCCTAGCGCACACTAAGAAGCAAGCAACCTAGCCCCAGGAGTGGAGCTAAGGTCAAGGTCATAAAACCTGACAAATGTAAGCAGCTAAGACCAGCCTGCCGCATCACAAATGTCATGAAGGGAAACTCCCGAGATTAATGCCATAGAGGCAGCCATACTCCTCACAGAATGAGCCTGGGCAGCCAAAGGTGAAGGCTGTCCAGCCGCTTCATAAGCAAGTGAGATAGCCTCAGCCACCCACTTGCTCATCTGTTTTAGATGCAGGGCAACCTATCTTTGGTGACCCGAAGCAGACAAATAATTGCTCTGATATAAGCCACAGAGCAACTCTGTGGACATAAGCATCCAAAGCCCAGACAGGGCATAACAGATTAAGTTTTTCCTGATCTGGGGTTTTAAAGGTGGAGGACAGAAGGCCTGCAGCACAAATGTCCCACAAATTCAGTAGGGATCTAGGAATACAACCCGACCTGGGGTGAAGAAATACTGTCACCATACCAGGTGCAAATCCAAGTACGTGCAGGCCACAGCCTCATGTACCACGGAGAAAACAAAATTAAGGATCTCTCCTCAGAGATAACCCAGCAAAGAAACATTCATTACAGAAATCAAGTACTGTACCAACAGGGCAGGAACAAGATTCAGAAGGTGTTCTCCGCACCAGGCAGAGAACAGATTTCATTTCAATGCATATTTAGTCTTCTCGTGGAGGGAGCTCTAGACTGGAGTATGGTCTCCACGACCTCAGTCGAGAGACCTGGATCTATGAGCTGGGCCCCATCAGAGGCTGAGCCCACAATATCCAAAAACTCCAGATGAGGGTGAAATATTGTATCCCATGATTGGGACAGCAAGTCCCTCCTGATCGGAATCTCCAAGGGAGAGCCGTCTAGAAGGGACGGTAGGTCAGAGAAACACATTCGGGCTGGCCAGAACGGGGCTACTAATCTTTTTCTAGACGAGCCCCTACCCGGCGAACCCTCTCCAGAACTCCCAGGAGCAAAGATATCGGGAAATGCGTACAGGTGTAGCGTCAACCACACCTAATACACATCCCATCCAGTACAAGCTGAGCTGGATGCGTGAGGGAGAACCACATAGGGTAATGCGTTTTACAAACGATGCGAAAGGTCGACTTGAGTTTGACCGAAGTTCTCCCAAAGAAGCTCCACCACCTCGGGGTGAAGTCTCCATTCCCCGGGCCTCAGCCCCTGCCTCAACAGGATATCTGCTCTGACATACGAGACCATCAGTGTGTTGTCCGAAAGGATGAGCACATGGTGACCTCTCGGGTCTGGCAGGAAGTATTGAGATTCTCGGAAATATGCCATCATAGCCAATAGCCAATTATGTGCTAAAAAGGCAGATGGACCTGCCAAACACCCTTCGCCAAGCGACCACTCATGATCACCCCCGACTTGTGAGGGAAGCATCCGTCGATAGCATTATGCGTCGACAAGAAGCCCCTAAACACTGGGCCTGGGCGAGGAACCAAGGTTCTTCCACATGACCGAGGCACGTAGGCATAACCGCGTGACCTTGATCATGCGAAAACGGATTTCCCCTCAGAGAAAACCACTTGGTCCTGAGCCACCACTGCAGGGTCCTCATGTACAGTAATTACGTTGGACGCAGCTGCCATGAGACCCAACAGTCAGAAACTGTTTCACAGTAAGTGACTGGCCTAGTTTTACCCCGTTTACGGCTGTGAGAATCACAGAAATACGTGCTGGAGACAATCGTACCCGCATCGTTGTTGAATCCCATATTACACCTAGAAAAGTGGTCCTCTGAGCTGGGAGGAGCACACTCTTTTTGGCGTTGAGCCACAACCCCAACATCTTTGTATGAGACAGATGAGTCTCAGAGGAGCCAGAGCTGCATCCACGCATTTTGTAAAGTGCAGGGTGATATTCAGAGTATTGGCTTCTTTAAATTGTAATAATATTTCACAATAATACTGTTTTTACTGTATTTTGATTGTAAAATGTAAAAAAATCTTACCTACACCAAATTTTTACTTTACTAAAACTTTAGCCTATATGTTCTGAAATAGCAGTATTCAAAAAGCAGTATTCAATAAACATGTATCAAAGAGTCAAATTTCCTACATTGTTTGATAAATTTATATTTTTTTAGGAAACGTTTGCAGAGACAGGTGTGTAAAATGTAGGCCTGCTGTAGTAAATGATCCTCTCTGTTTATTATCACACATCTGCAAACTTGCCAAGAGACGCTTGTACAGACAAAAAATAAATAAATAAAAACACCTGCAAAGCTACCGGTAGAGTTATCATTAGGCAGATCAGTCACATGTCATTTGTGATAAAGATGTAGCCACAGAAGTACCTGAAAATTGACGTGCTAGCCGAGCAACTGCCACTGATACTGTACATTATGAATGGGAATGCTAACAGATAGATGTCTCTCTGTGTTTTCTTTTGTGTGAATCATTCATGTTAAGCCATCGGTGCTTCAAGCTGGATCGCAGAAGCATTCATCCCAGTGTGTATGCATTCTTCACATGTAAAAAAAAAAATCTCAATGTGTGTTCTCTGTTGACAGCATGAGAGAACATTTTATCTGTAGCATGTAAAACTTCACGTGATGACACGGTCAGCTGTATTCTGTGATAAGAGTCTCGCGAGTGCCAAATCAGCAGCCTCAGCAACACAAGCGTGCGTTTGCTGCTGAGCTGGCTTTTATCACCTTGGAGAGATAATCTTTTACTTCATTAATTTTTCTCAAGTTGTCTTTGTAGGCATGAATGGGGTCTTCCACATGAGGCAACCGTCGTACAGTAATGTACAACCTATAGCCTAGCCGGCAACCCTGTGTTGCTTAGGTTTCTATGCAAACCGCATGTTAAACAATTCACTGAAGAGCAAACACATTTAAGCCCTTGTGTTATTGTCAGGGGGTTTCAGAGATGCGTCTCAGAAATGATGATTTTTAAATTAGCGGGAGGAAGCGGAGATAGCAATATACGCTCAATGCAGACAGGGTTATTTTGGTTAGCAACAGGGGTTTGTGAACCTGCCCTCCACATTTGTCAGGCGTAATAGCTTTGTCGGTTATTCTACAGAGTCTGGCTGTGAGAAGCAGTGGAGGAGGTATTACTGTTTAGCTCACTTTATCATTGAAATGCAACAGGGCTGACTTTAATGCGGGCCCCCTACTGGACGCTCACAGGAGGCCAACGCTGCATACATCAGCACATGACATGAGACGGAGGCGGAAAACAAAGTAAGCAATTACAGGACTATATTACAGTGTGAATGCATTTACTTATAGGAAGACAGGTTGGAAAAATGGTCAATGACTTTTAAAATCAGTAAGACGGCAGTGAATTGAAGCCTGGGAAATATGCCTGTACTGTTTCAGGCCCCAGTGGGTAATGTTTAAACATTGTGCTTTATGTGGATAGACTTGGTGCTTTATTCCTGGGGTTTAGAACGAAAGAAAGTTTTACAGCGCCGTTCAGTCATGAGCCACCAAGTACTTTGTGACTTTGAGTCAAATGAATGTAACGTTAGCTTAAAGTCACCATGAAATGGCGTTTGCAAATCATTTTAATTCTTATTGAGACATATTTCTGAGTGAAACCGCATATTCAGAGCGAAAAAAGAAATGGTGGAAGAGAGAAAGATGATTTTTTTTGCTATCTCCCAGCTAACTAAACAGGAATTATGTTTACATGCACTGATATCCATCTTTCTGAATTAAAGCTGCCGTCGGCAACTCTGGCTGATTGAGTGGACTTAGGCAAAATTTTTAATGTTTACAACTCTCATGCCCCTCCCCCACTATCAACGAATACCCTCCCACAGAGTTCGTGCTCGTCAGTGCGCCATCACTCTTCGCTACTGCGCAAACTTCAGGCGTGTGCATGTGATTGACGTGTGCATGCACGACTTGTGATTGACAGTCATATCTCACACTCCCCTGCGCTGATTGGACACAATGATCCGGGAGCGGTGGAATTAATATAGTGTCGAATTCGCTGAATATGATCAAAAAAAGGTTGTCGACGGCAGCTTTAAGCTAATCCGATTTCAGATTCAGAATTCTGTTTCTGAATGCTAAATGCTGCAATCGGATTCACATATTCTTTTACATGTACATTAAATGTATTCCGAACAAAACTTGAGTGTATATGCGCAGTGCCCAGTAGTCACATTCAGAATTGGAGAATATACTGTAATGCAATAATTTCTGCAGAGCTACCGCATGTAATTGTCTTTTTTGCCTTGATGACATGTATGAAAAGAAAGCTGACAGGCTTTATGTCAGAAGAGTTGTTTTAGCAAATATTTAGTAAATATTCAGTCTCATCCACTGACCAGTTTGTATGTTGTAAAACCTATTTAAATGCATCATGGCATTTATTGCCCCCCATTTTTCATGTGCACACTGCTAGATTAGTGTTCCAATTAGCATCTTCTCTATATAAACAGTAAATTATTCTCTATGTAAATTCCTAATTTACTCCAGTGAAATCCAATAAACTCTTCTGTGTCTGTGGTCAAAGGGTTACCAAATCTTTTTAGAAATGTTTTGTGCGATTATAACAGGTAAACACAGAGGCATACTGCAGGCAATCTGTCTCACATGGCCAGAGTCATCCCAGGCTGAAAATTGGAGATAGCGCATCTCCTATTCACTTCATATTACTATCAAATCAAATAACAAATGTAATTTATGACAGATCTACACGATCAGGTTCTTTTTTAAAGTTATACTTCTTGACTTGTGCTCTTGTGTATAACACCTTAAATTGTTCTAAACTAAAGTCGTTAAACAGATGTTTGTTCATTTGTAATGCAATGGCAACTTGACTGATATTTCAACACTCATTTCACACTCCAGGTTGTAATTTGGCAAGTCAGTGAAAGTTCATCCTGTGAGTTTTAATCTGCTGTTCCCTTTCAGTCAAGAATGTCAGACGAAGTCGACATCGACTGAATGGGGATCACGCTAGGGACTTCTTCGTACTATTTAATCAAGCCAATTCAAAATTGGCGTGCGTGAATACACGTTCCGCCCCGCAGCGCGGGTATAAAAACATAAGTGGACGCACGCACCAGTTGCCTTTCGCTTCGGAGCCGATCGGATGTCTCTGAAGAGTACTGTTGTTTACAACAAGCAAAGGTGTAGGTGTTCTTGCGAGAAGATCTCCAAGTGTTGGTGTTTCTACAGCGCAAGTGCAGCGGTGATCGCAAGCTTCTCAAGCTCTCAACTGCTGTTTTAACAGCATAAATTTTCTGTTTGTTTGTTTGTGTGAGATGGTTGGTTAGAGGGCGAGAAGTAAGTGCTTCACTGTTTCAGTTCACTGATTCAGTGTTGCCGCGGTCATTCCCTGTGTGCTCCGGCACTGGTGACAGTCCCATTTCCTAAAAGAGCAACACGGGTGTGAGTGTGTCTTTTTCAAGATGCCATTCCATCCATGCGTTTCTGGGTGCGGTAGGGCTCTGTCCCCCTCTGACGGTCACGAGAATTGTATCATTTGTTTGGGCTTGCAGCACACTGAGGCAGCTCTCGTGGATGACTCATGTTCCCATTGCAGGAAGATGGCCATCTCGGTGTTGAGATCGAGACTGGCCTTCGTCAAAAGCGAGGGTGCAGTCCCCACCTCCGGGCCCCGCCCTAGTCTTTCTTCTGGGCTACCTTCCCAGAGGAGGGCTGGCGCGCCGTCTGGACTGGGTGATCTGAGGATTACAGTGAGGGGTAATCCGTCCGGCAAGACCAGTGGATCCCCCCGATGAGTGTGCTGGTCCCTCTTTGGTGGACCGACCAGCCGTTTCATTCGGGGCCCATCCCCGGGGCCCATCCTGAGGACAGGATGTCCATCGCAGCCTCGGATGGGGAGCCGGACTCTGGAGATGATGACTCGGCTGCCCTGCCTCCCTCTGGGAGAGCAGCATTGCCCGAGCCAGATCCAGAGATGACAGCTATGCTGAAAAAGGCTGCTGTGGTGGTAGGGCTCGTATGGAATCCTCCACCGTGTCCCGAACTGTCTCGGAGATGCTCCTGAAGCTCAGTGATTATTGTCACTCTCATGTGTTGAGCGGAGATGCTCCTGAAGCTCAGTGATCTTCTTCACACCTAGTGTTGAGCAAAAAAGTTCTCCTGTCTTGTGCACGCATGTCGCTTGCACGTACTTTGCTAAGTCAGGAGTGAAGTAGGTCTTGATAGTTGCCCCTTATTGGCTAACCAGTTTCCCTTGACAGCCATTCATTTTCAGGAACGGGGCATGATGGCACCCTCGTTCAGACCCCTGGAGAGATTCCAGAGCTGTCCCAAAAGTTGGATACGGAGGTTCAGTTGGTTACTACAGACTATGTGGTAGTCACCATCACTTCTGCGAGAGCACCCCCATAAGAGGAAGGGTTGCTTTCAACAATTAGAAGTGGAACCTATTTGTTGAGTGAGTCTTCTCTCTGTGAGGGGATCCTGAAAGTGTTCGGTCATTTCAGTGTTATCTTTCTTGCAAGATGGGCTAGAGTGAGGGCTGTGTCCTCCACCCTCAAAATGATGTTGCCTCTATTTTTGACGCACATCATGATGCTGTAGCATGGGAAGCACGTCCTGATCGTCAGGTTCCTGAGGGGAGCAAGGGAAATGAATCCCCTTTCGCCCCTTTTTATCCTCTTGGGCCTTATCTCTGGTGCTACTGCACTGCATAGACCGCCCCTGAGCCACTGCAGGCAGTGAGTTAAAAATGTCCTGCTCGACTGGTTTCCAGTAAGTCCTGCTCAACTGGTTTTTACTAGAGGGTATGGACTTGCTTGCTTTTGGTCAGCGAGTTGTGCCTGGAATTTGGGCTGGCTGGCTAACCCCGGCCTAGATATGTGCCCAAGGTTCCTACCTCTCCCTAAATTTGGGACCAGGTAGTGAGCCTGCAAGCGCTGCCTCGAAGGAGGCAGACCCAGCCCTGGCTTCTCTGTCCCTCCGCTTATTGAGATTGTACGTGCACAGAGCTTAAGCTTAGGACCTCAGACCAGGTCTTGTCTGTTAAGGAAATCAGCGGAAAAGGAAGGCTGTTTCAAAGCGAGATTGGCCCACTAAATTAGTGGTTGCCTTCATCTTGGTGAAAATTACGAGATGCACGTGTCCACTTAGGATGTGAGCTCCTCTGAAGTAAGTGTGTGCTCCCGCCTAGGCGTTGACACAGCGTGCTTCGCTGACAGATATTCTAGAGTTGGCGGTTGGGTGACACCTTTAGTCGAACCACTGCTTCCCATGGGCTCCCTTCTTATGAAGCCAGTTTCGCCGTGAGCCCGGTTCGAAATGTCGGCTTGCTGTGCCATTCCCCTCCTATGGACTGGATGCGTGCGCAATTCTTGCTCCAGTAGAGTTCTCCTTATTAGCTGAACCCTGTCGAGTTCCTTCATACCCTTCGGCTACGGTCGTGGCGGAACGTCCGAGGCCAGGCCTATCACTCGTATGCACTGGTGGAACCGGTGTTAGGCTGGATCGATGTGTTGTGATCCCTACAGCGATCCCATATGTGTATTCGTCCACGGTACGGCTCCTTATGGCAAGCCTGTGATTTCTCTCCCTGTCTGGTTGAGTCTCCCCCTGTCATAGGCTGGAGCCACCACAGTGACATTCCATATGTTGTACTGCCTGGTCATCCACCCAGTCCATATGTTCCCTGGTCTAAGCCCTGTCCCATCTCATCTGGGGGATTAGGGGGCTCTATCTAGGCATCGGAAGGTGGCCGCAATAGAGGCGTTTTCAAATAGATCCCCTTTTCAGTCTATGTCGACTGCGTCTGACGTTCTCGACTGAAAGGAAACGTCCTGGTCCTGAAGGAGGGAACCGAGGACGTAGTCCCCTCGCCACTACTGCTAGACCACTGCTGGCTCCGGGTTCTGATCGGCTCCTCAGCGGAAAAAGCAACTGGTCCGTGTGTCCACTTCCGTAATTATACCCGCGCTGCGGGGCGGAGCCTGTAGTCACGCACGCCAATGTTGATTTGGCTTGATTAAATAGTAGTATGAAGAAGACAGGCTCCCTAGCGTAATCCCCATTCAGTCAACTTCGACTACGCATACACAGCCAGGACATTTTCTTCTATACAGAACAACTTTAAGTGATCTATATTTAGACTCTGATCCTTTCTTGCTTCATGCAATAAGAATATGCTTTCCTACAGTGTATATTTTTGTCAGCAGTCAACACAAAACTGTTCTTAACTCTTTTTTACTTTAACTGTATATCAACATTTTAGAAAAAAGTGCTACAATAAAATTATATATTTCATGAAATATTTAAATGTTGCTTGCAAAAAATTTTTCAAATACTCACTTGCTTGGCCATCAGTAAATACATATATTAAATACAGTCAGGGCATCTACTACCAGCAGGGGCTAAATGACCCAACACAATTATATGATCAATAAGTTATGACAACATGTGTTTTTACATTGCTTTAACTCGTCAAAATAAGTTATAAGTTGTAAGCTATAAGTTAAGCAATTTTCAACTATTTTTTTTTTAAGTTATACAAGATTAAACTGGTTTAAAAATTAGCTGAATGTAATTTAAGTTGAAATGACTTCAACATCCAAGTTGATTTTATCCTTTGATAATTGTTTGGATTGTGAAAAACAGTGCTTGATAATGTCAGTTTTAGAAGCAGAGAGTTCTTACATTTTGCTGAAAGATTACAAAGACAAACATTTTAATCTCTTTGGAATCGATTAATTATTTACAGTCAGATCAGGAGCATGCGCTACAAAAGTAAACAGGGTCAATTTTGATTTCATTTTGACTTTGAAGAACTCTTGCATCCACTTGGGGCATAGCAGAGATAAACAACTGTTTTTGGATGATCCCACTTTTAGAGACCAGACAACAGCAGCAGAAAAAAGAACGATTCATAGTGTGTTCTAGAGCTTTCATCAGTTTGATCCCAACTCAGTCCCAGCAGGATGTTCTGGCAGTGTTAAATGAAACAATGCCATTGTTTGAAAACTTCCCGGTAGAAAGCCAGTCGCTCAGATCACGAGTCTGCAAATGCAGTGAAACTAATCCTGCTCTTCTTCTTAACCTTATATTAATTAATTAATTATTTGTTATCTGTCATCTATAATAAATGTAAAGGCCATGGACTTACGCCAAGAGGTCTGGACATGAAAGAGAGAGACTTACTTTAAACCTTTTTGGCTTGGAATAAAAAAGATGTTTGGGGAACCTTCAAAGGATCCCTGAATCTAATTTATGACATCTGTGCTAAGGTTTACCTGGCAACTCTCAACATCAAAGTTTAGAGATTAGCATTTTAAAGGTGTCTGCCATGGATCAATCACATCCTGCTGAAGTCCCGCCGTATTCCGCTTAGTCAATGAAAACGTATAATTGGAGAACGTGTTGTTCAATTACAGACGCTAATGGACTGAGCCTTATGAGAGCTCAAATGCATTATTCAGCTTTTCAAGCTGAATTTCTTCACAAGGTGCAGAAGGTCGAAATCCAGGACCCCAAAAGTTAACTTTGGTTCGTAACTGTTCAACTTCTGTTTAAAGTTCTACTTCAGGAACCATCTGCCGATGTGTCGGTCTGCGGCAAATACGTCAGAATAATCGATCGTATTGCATAAAGTCCTCAAAGGTCACAACGTAAAGAATACTTGTGTGCAACCAACATGAGTCATTATTCACCCTTTTTCTCATTGCTGCATTTCATTCAAATTTTGAAGAATGTTTGTGGGTAAAAGGAATTTGTACCACAAAGACTTTAATTGTATAGCTGTACAAAAAAACAAAAACAAATCTAAATATTGTCTTTTGTGTTGCATAGAAGACAGAAATGCATACCGAATGACATGGGGGTGCGTAAATTATGAGATACGTTGTTTGTTTGTGTACTATTAAATACTTTCCCTGGTTTAGTATTAATCATAATTTCCAACTTGTTTTATTCAGTGTACAAATTGTGTTGGACAAATAGTTACATACTTTCTAAACAAGAACAGCTGCCGAGCAGCAGCAGGCAATTTCACAGTATAGGTGAAAACTAATGTTTCAAAAGTGCAGGCTCATCTGAGCAGCCTTCCTTCAGAAAGAAAAAAAAAAGTATACTGTATTGTATTTGAAATATATTACCCTTTCCAATAGTACATTGCAAATATCCTAACAAAAATTTTACTATCTTTAGATATATTAAAAGTATATTAGCATAATGCTTTTACTTATTTTCACAATACAACTTTTAACACACTTTAAAATAATTGTACTTTAGTATATTTTCAAAAATATATATTTTAGAAAAATATACTTGAAGTGAAAACTCAGTTTATTTTTTAAAGGTGTATTTATTTGCACTTGATTAAAAATATGTTTTAGGTATATTTTAACTGTGTGCTGGAAATGATCATTGTAACTGCATTGAAAGTATACTTTCAAAATACAAATGTACATTTGTTATTTGTTATCTCCTATATCCTAATAAAAGGTGAAGACGCCCCAAATATATATATAAAGACACTTGGGGTACATTGCTAGTATGTTTCGAAGACACTGAATGCATTTGTAATGTATCTGTAACACAAATAAAGTACACTTTAATATCACTAATAAAGCATGTAATGAGTCCCTACACAGAGGAATACCAAGTATACTTGAACTTGGTCCAATTTAGTACACAAAAGTACACTAAATACACTTAACGACAATTTAATTACAACTAAAATATACTTAGTACAAAATTAGTTATTTCAAAATAGCACACTTCAAATTAACACACTTGAAGTCTACTGATAAGTCTGGCTGCAAGTATACTTAGCATTCTTTTCTTTTTTTTCACCAGGACTGTCCATGCATTTACAATAATTCAGAGGTGCATGTCACTTTTTCACCCTCACCCCAACCGCGGCGCTACCATTGGGCCTGGGTGGGCCTGGGCCCGCCCATTTTGACCCAGGCGGGTAACTCATATTACCGTCTGCACAGACCTCTTGCAGGCGTACGGATTTTCATTCTATCAGTTCAAAAAAAAAAAAACTCTTAACTCCTCACTTTTATTTTTGTTTGACTTAACATGAAAAGAGCTGAAAAGTGCATGTAGGCCTCGTTTACACTGTCAGTGAAATGTGACCCGATTCCGATTTTTTGCTCATGTGAATGTGACACTGTGACGATCGGATGTGTTCTGTGACCATGTAAACAAGAAAAAAACGCATGCATTCGGATATTTCGAGATCGGTTTCAGGCCTCATTAATATGTGGAAATAAATTAGAAATAAATCAGATATGTGTCAATGCATTTAGACCACTTCTCCGCGGTTTAATGACGAGAGAAACCCCGACGCGCATCTGCAAAGGGATGGATTGCCCGACAAAACGTCATAGAGAAAACGTGAATGTGGACAAACGTTGACACATATCAACATATCAAATGTTGGCTTGCTCGTTCTAAAATTTCGGACCCACTGCTCCTCGTTAAAGCCTATATTTAAACACAATATGACAATATTGCTGTGTTCAACACGAAACCCCGCCGTCTCCTGCTGTAACAAGCCCCAAGTCCCGCTATCTCGGATGCTGTAGTTGTTTATGGTTAGATATGTTGTTCATTTAATTATTTCATGTTGATACAGTTCTTCTATCATTCTGAATAAATAAAAAACAGTTAAATAATTTTGTATCGTTTTCCTGCTGTTTTTGTTTAGCAGCTGTGTTAGCATTCAATGCTGCTGTTATTTCATGTCGATAGTTCTTCTGTCATTCTAACTTTATAAGAAACAGTTAGCCTAAATAATTTTGGACAGTTCCCTGCCCGTCGTGCTGGGTAAATAACTGGAGAGAGAAACAGAGACCCTCCAAAGATATAATTCCGTTTCAGTCTTTTTGTGTATTGAACATTCAAAAGAGATAAATCAAGTGATAGGCTTACTGCCGTCTTTGTCCGCACTAAGCTGAGGACAGCGACACAAGAGCCACACAGGTAGGCTACTGAGTCGCTGTCCACAGTGCCGCAGAAAAGCGCTGAAACGGAGATGAAGGGGAACCCGTTTTTTTTTTTTTTTTTTTTGCCTTATTTTAACGGGCCCATCCAGTTTTCTGGAGGCCCACCTACAATCAAAATCCTGGCGCCGCTAGTGCCTCACCCTCATGTGAACATGTTGAGTAACTACACTGTAAAGAGATTGCTGTAAATTGGACCTGGGTTTTGATTGCTGTAAATTGCTGTAATACTGGACCTTTACTGTATTTTCACTTACAGTATACTGTACCTTTACTGTATTTTCATTTACAGTATACAACCATTTACTGTATTTGGATTTACAGTAATATTACCGTATTTTCATTTACAGTATTAGTATGGAGTTTTTTTTTTTTTTTTTTTACATGTTTACCCCACTCCCAAAAATTACAACAACACATGAACATTTGTCCTTATAATATTCTTTTTAATCATTAAACATTTTGTTTTTAGAAGTACAAATTACAAATCTTGACCTCAATAGCTGGGAAAAAAAAGGCAAAATCACCAAAGTCCATTGAACTAATCTCCTGCAGACCATTTGTATCTGTAGCATGGCAAAAACGTACACACACTGAAAACCAAAACAGGCCTTAAAAAATTAAATACAGTAAAAGTCAGTTTGTGGTGTTATATTTCAGTAATTTTGCCAGTCAAAGTTGACAAGCTCTCTGATGAGAAACACTGAGGGGTTCAGGCGGATGTTTTTTTTTTTTTTGGATCCTTCCAGATTTCCATCTGCTCTGTGCCTTTAGTGTTTGGTGCCATCAGGGTTGATTCTCAGAATGAACCTGCAAGCACAAAGGGGGAAAAAATACATTAATTTTGAGATCGGTGTTGTCAGAATTTTCCCTAAGTCTCAAACTTGATGCTGCATGTACTTTTGTTGATAAAAGCAAAACATCTGATTCTGAATGCATCTACAGGGATGGTACATAATTACCTCATAATCCATTACATTCAAATAATTTAAAGGGGACATATCATGCTAAATCCACTTTTTTAGCCCTTAAATGCATTTTGTTGTATATTTGGAGTGATTATAAGTACAGAAAAGTTGAAATTAGTCTCTTCAGGCACTTCTTTGATATCTTTATATTCTGTTTTGGACATATTTTGCAACCTGTTCGGATTTTTCTATTCTCTATGACGTTTTTTAACAATAATATTTTTAATTACACGTCTGTAGCAGTATTACGCCCGTTTCACACATACTCCGTATGCGGTGCGTATGCGGTACAGGAGCAGCACGCGCTATAGTGCTTTCACATATGCTGCGTTTGCAGTGTGCAACTGATCCGCGTCTGTACCACAAACACATTTACTCACTATTTGTATTTCACATCCAGAAGTTATCAGCAACTTTTATTTTTGTTAAATAGTCGTTGTAAAACATGCAGTATTGTAGTAGTGGGCATGGATGGAGAAGTTACTGTAAATACAGTAACACACCATTGCGATACATCCATATGAAGACGTTGTTCTGCAGGTTCGTCGTCTTCATTTTCATCTCGCTCCGGGTCCGACTCTGGTTCGGAGCGAGATGAAAATGAAGACGACGAACCTGCAGAACAACATCTTCATATGGATGTATCGCAAAGGACAAGTCGTCCGTTGTTGACATTTTGTTAATAACGTGTGAATAAAAAGTTTCTGTGCCGCTAGATAATCGTAAATCTCTACTTTCAAACTACAAAAATGGCCGAACAGGGTGGAGTTGAACCGAGTGTTACCTCTGCAGCATGGAGAGGGGGCGGGGTATGAAGTGTCTCTTTTGCATTTAAAGAGACCGCACCAAAACGAGTTGCTCTCAGACGCATATCAGAAAAGGGGTAGAAAAGGGGCCTGTGGAGCTATAATAATGAGGAATTCAGACCCAAGTATTGCAGTTCCGCTTTATATAGACCACAAATGTACGATTTATATGTAAAAAGGAACGATTTAAAAGCATGATATGTCCCCTTTAAGCTTGATTATTTTACAATACATTCCTGTGTAGCTTAAACAGCAGAGAAACTCCCTGTATATTTTCTATATTTCTCCCCTATATTTAGATAGGTAGGCAAATGCATTTCTGTCTCAGTGCATGCATTGTCTTAGTCTGGCAGTGCCGCCGTTAGCTTAGCGTAGCATAATAAATGGAACCCTTTGTTGCCGGATAGCATGTTGTGAGTAAAAGTGATTAAAAAAACTCAATTACTTCTTGTGGCCTGCGTATTCACAACGAGTACAAGTAGCAATGCAGATTAAGACTAGGCGATTTCCTAGCCAGATATTGACTTGGGACTATATTGGAGCGAAGCACAGGCGAAGCACAGGCGAAGCACTGCTACTTGGGCGCAGAGATATCACGCAACACCTGAAATCCCCCAACTTCCATCAACATACCGGCGTGAATATTAGCTGGCTATTTTTCCTACAGTAGACATAGTGAATGGCGATAAACATGGCGGATTTTGTGAGAGACGAAGAGGATGACTTCTCAGACAGTCAAGATCCAGAACCATACCTCTACGAACCAGAGTTTTCAGAAGAGGAGCTGCGTGCTTTGGAAATAGAACGACAGGAGGAGGTGGTTGCGATCGCTCAACAGCCTGAGGACGTGAGGAGAGCCGACACGAACTGGTGGTGTGAGTGTGGGGGAATATGCCAGCCTATGCCGACTGAAATACAGTATCTGTGCTGTGGCGAGTGGGACAAGGTACTGCCATCGATGACCAGGCTCAACGTGTCAGATCAAGATGAGGTGCCCGCAGTTGTGTCTCAGCTACCAAGGATTTCTCTGCGTTGATCCATCCTGCAGTCCTCGACTTTTTTGAGAAGTCATCTTCTTTGTCTCTCACAAAATCCGCCATATTCATCGCCATTCACTATGTCTACTGTAGGAAAAATAGCGAACTAATATTCACGGCGGTATGTTGACGGAAGTTGGGGAATTTCAGGTGTTGCAGTGCTTTGCCTGTGCTTCAAGTCAATATCTGCCTAGGAAATCGCCTAGTCTTAAAGGAACACACCTTTTTGGGACTTTAGCTTCTTCACCGTATCCCCCAGAGTTAGATAAGTCCATACATACCTTTTTCATCTCCGTGCGTGCTGTAACTCTGTCTGACGCACCCACCGCTAGCCTAGCTAAGCACAAATACTGGAGGTAAACTGCTCCAGCTAGCATACTGCTCCCAATAAGTGACAAAATAATGCCGACATTTTCCTATTTACATGTTGTGATTTGTATAGTCACAGTGTGTACAAATAACAAGGTCACATGAGACACAGGCATCTTTTAACCATATAAATACTAGGAACTATATTCTCAGAAGGCGAAGCACTGCTACTTCTGTGGAGTGATTTGCTCGCAGCACCTGAGAAGCCCCGTGGTGAGGAGCAGAGAGTTCGCTCAGAGTTGCGGTAATCACTCCGCCCAAGTAGCAGTGCTTCACCTTCTGATAATATAGTTCCCAGTATTTATATGGTTAAAAGATGGCTGTGTCTCATATGACCTTGTTATTTGTACATGCTGTGACTATACAAATCACAACATGTAAATAGGAAAATGTTGGTGTTATTTTGTCACTTATTAGGATTAGTATGCTAGCTGGAGCTATTTACATCCAGTCTTTGGGCTAAGCTACTGTAGGCTAGCGGTGGGTGCGTCAGACAGAGTTACGGCACGCACAGAGATGAAAAAGGTATGTATGGACTTATCTCACTCTGGGGGATACGGTGAATAAGCTAAAGTCCCAAAAAGTCGGCATGTTCCTTTAAACTGCATTGCTATTTTTACTCGTTGTGAATATGGTCACTTTTACTAAATACATGCTATCCAGACATGCTATCCGGCGGCGCTGCCAAACGAGAATAGAGCGTAAAATTCTCGTCTACCACTTCTAGTTGGACGCTTGAACATTTTGAATCCATTCGCGCGTCCAAAGCGAAATTGACACGCGTAAAAAGCAAGCATTTGAAGTGAAATTGACGCGCATCCAATGCGAAATCCGCTTCTTGTGGGAGGGGCAAGTGCTAGACGGTTGTCTGTTTGCAAGATGGCTGATGTTGATTGACCTCTAGACGTGCGTCTTTACATTGACTTAACATTTAAATCACTCGCACCAGACGTTCTATTCGCGTTTGGTGTGAACGCACCACAAGACAATGCATGCACTGAGACAAAAATGCGTTTGCCCACTTATCTAAATATAGGGGAGACAGTGAAAAACCCCTATTTCAAAAAACGGTATCGTGTTCCTTTAAACTTAAATACAATGTAAGTTGCTTTGGATAAAAGTGTCAAATGCATGAATGTAAATGTAATGTAAAAAATATATATATTTTGGGTTACCTAATTCTGCATTCGACAAAATGGACAGCTAATGCTGAAGAAGAGTCTGTTAGCTGGATGATGAGTCTGCCCTTCATAGTCAGCATCCATGTTTTTGCTTAGAGAACAGACTCTCCTGAAACAGACAAAGTCACAGCAGCCTTTTAGTGTTGTTATAGTTCACAGAAATAAAATACAATAACAGAACTTATTACTAACAACAACGACATGAGGGGTAAAGATGATGTAAGACATGATGTTGTATGGTGTTTATAGTTTTTAATAAATTAAACAACATTTAAAATATTAGTTAGCAAAATTTTGCTATATTGATAATGGTATATTGCTAACCCTTTCCTCCTCCTCCTCCTCCTCCTCCTCCTCCTCCTCAAACGTCAACCTGTTCTGTGTATTAGTGGAGAGCGTCAGCAGTGATGTACAGTCCGGAGGGAATGGCTTCTGCAAATTCAAAATAAAGAACAGAAACTGATGGATGATTATTTAAAAAGCACTTTAACTCTGCTGCCTGTTAAACCCGTTTTCTCCCCTTCCGTTGGTTTCATCGGCAGTTACATTATATTATGTTTGCCTGCTTAACTAACGCATTCTTCAGCTAATTTAGTTGATGTCATCTTACTCACCTGTAGATGTCATCACCATAACGACGGCAATCACAAGAAAAGACTCCAAAACACACCTCCGACATTGCAGACATGATTCTGACCACAAACTTGAAAATAAAACAAAAGATGTAATTAACAATGGCGTCGCTTAAAGGGTTAGTTTACTTAAAAAATGAAAATCATGTCACCATTTACCTCAACTTGTTCATAACCTGTATTAATTTATTTCTTGTGCTGTAAACAAAAGAAGATATTTAATATATATATATATATATATATAAATAAAAAAAAGAGTAACCTAACAGTTTCTGGTCCCCATTGACATCCATAGTATTTTATTTATTTATTATAGAAGTCAATGGGGACCAGCAAACTGTTCCATTACCAACATTCTTCAAAATATCTTCTTTTATGTTCAGAAGAAAGAACTTCATGCAGGTTTAGAACAACTTGTGGGCAAGTAGGCCTAAATTATGACATAATTTCTTTTTGAGGTGCACTATTCCTTTAATTTATTTTTTCACGTTAGCTCACTGTGCACGTCGTTACATCTGCCTAACTAGCCAAGTTGTGATAAATAGGGGACGGAACATACAAAAGTTATAATTTTTCTCTGTTTAATAAGTTTACTTTGGCTTATTTAGGTGAAGTTAACCTACCAGTTGATGTTATCACCGTTATGACGGCAATGAAAAGGCTCCACACACCTCCATCGTTGCAGACTGCAGACATTATACACATCACAAACCTGAAAATAAATCAAAGCATATACTTGAAAATATTGTTTAAAAACCTCACTTAAACAAGGGTTTCGTCTATCTCACTTTACCTCAGTATTTCACGACACGTTAGTTCGTTGCGGTTAACGTTAAGTAAGTTAGCCTAACCGACGACTCCGCCTGGCGAGCTTACGTTAAAGAGGCAGAGGAATACACAAACGTTATTGTTATCGTTTTAACAAAGGAATATTTCGGATAATATAGATGAACTTAGCTTACTTACCAGTTAATAGCCTATTATCACCGTGACGGAGATCCGGCCGACAGTCAGGAAAAAAAGGCACCAAAACCATTCCGACGAAAACAAAAAGACAAATCATGTTAGTTTGCTGTTAACATAAATGAAAACATTTGCAAATATGTGTTTTACATAAAATATAAATAATATACTAACCTTTTTGGAGTTACCGGCATCTTTTGTCCACATTAACTGCCACTTCAACCATACAGTCAAAAAAATTCAAAAGAAATCTCTCTTGCCATTGGTCAGTTTTTCGCGGGCAAGTTCACTACTGTAAATTGATTTACAGTAGAAAAGAATTACAGTAGTGACCATATATTTTCCCATAATCCTTTGCTGTTTACAGTACCATACTGTATAAACGTTTTACAGTATCTTACAGTACATATTACAGTAAAATACTGTTCAAATTACAGAAACCAGTTACAGTGTAGGCTGAATTATTATTATTTTTTTTTAGATGTAGGTGTCAGAATAATGTTGCATGCTGTATCTGAACTCTCCCTCTCTCACACACTCTCTCTTTCAAACGTTCATCTGTTATCCCCTCACTGCCTTTGAATTTCCATCTCAAGGTCAGTGTTTAATTTTCACGCCTGTAGGGTGTATGTAAAGTCTAGGTGGACTTTCCTCAGAGACTCTCTGCCTGCAAGAGAAATAAATATGTTTGGCATATCTAAACAAATCTGCCCATTAGGCCCTGAGTGACGACAAACTGCGTCTCCATGCAGCAAACGTGAATATTTCAAGCTCTTTACAGGTATGTGCCTATAGTGCAGATCACTTCTGATACTAAACCAGTCAGAAAACCAGAACCTTACTTGCAATCCAGATTGTTAAAAAAATAATAATTTTACTCTAATGTTAAAACTCTGTAAGACAATTACTTTATAAATGAATGGAATTTAAAATATTGTCACTGTTAGGCTGAAACCTCATATTTATTTTTCTATTACCTGAAAAGTAGCAGTTTTGGTCATACAAGGTTTCTGACCGACAGCGGGCTGGGGGTGGGAGGCCACAAAATGTATTTTTTCTGTTGCAATATGAGGTAAATGCCTCATGGCCCGGATGGCCCTGATGAACTCTATAAATCATGGTTGTTAAATGAGAGTGCATTTATGAAGACTTAAAAATGATTCCCTATTTGCCTGGTTGACTTAAAGCTATTTGTCAAACAATCTGCCCAGACGGAGGGTCACAAAGAGTGACATGAGTGCACTTCTAAAAAATAAAGGTTATTTGATGGTTCCTGACAGCACCTTAGGATCCGCAAAGAACCCACTTCATATCAAGAGCCAGTTTTCACTATATTTGGTTGTTATGGATATTCTTGAGGTGAGATTATAGGTTCTTGAAGTCAGTGAATTGTTTTCTGGCTTATTCTCTGCATTGCCTCAGTTGGTGCTATAGTGGGAATTAGCACTTGTTGCCACCAACTGACGTAACGTAACTGTAACATGCAGAAAAGGGTTAGTGAGCGAAACTGAATGACACCTTAATGAATAAGAATGAAGCCATTGAAATGAAGCAAAATCCCCACTTCTCACACACAGCATTTATTGTAAACACATTGTAACTTTACTTTGCATAACGGTTGTAATTTAAATAATTTGATACCTTCTAGAATGCATGTTTGTTATTTGGAAACTGTAAATGGAAGATAATTTGAAAGCTGACTTTTCGTTCCGTTTTGACGCGCTTCCGGTTTAAGTAATACTTTCATCCAGCAAGGATGCATTCAATTGATTAAATGTAACAGTAAAGACATTTACAATATTACAAAATATTTAGGTTTCAAATACATGCTGTTCTTTTGAACCTTGTCAAAAGTGTCCTGAAAAAAAAAAGTTTCAACATATAATAATAAGAAATGATTTATTGTGCATCAAATCAGCACATAAGAATTATTATTTTTTAATGTGACACTGAAAACTGGAGTAATGATGATGAACATTCAGCATGTTTTCTAATAGAGTTTTAAATTGTAATTATATTTTACAATATTACTGTTTTTACTTAACGTAATCCTAGGTGAGCATAAGAGACTCAAAAACATATAAAAAAATCCCACACTTTTGAGAGGTAGTGTATATAAATAAATTTGTCTTGACACCTGATTCTATTCGAATACTGGTAGAGAAATGCACCACTGGGGATTTATTAATGTTCTACCACCGCTCCATCCAGTGCACTACACATGTATCCCTGCCAGATGTCCAATGGCTGAAGTCCAGACTCGTCTGCCCTTCTCTGGTTAGTACATGCCTGCCTGTTCTTTAGAGGTTGTTCCTTTGGTTAGCATTGGACTTGGGGATCTGGGACTCTTCAGTAGAGTGTCTCTGAGTTTTCGCTCACTCCTTTCCAACCCTGACATGTTTTGGCACGTAAATGTGAACGTCCTTGGACTCACAGGTGTCAGATGGAACCTGTTGGCTTAAATTAAACGCCTCAATTCCCTTGCAACAGTGATGTCTGGTCCTGTTAACCTTGTTCATTAATGATTACTGAATGTCCAAAAATTTCTAAACACCAGGTCCCTCGCTTGCTCTCCGCATCTCCTCTCTTCCTCCGTCTCCTTCTGCTCACTATGCGAGTTGCCCTGAACTTTCCCTTTTTTTCTCTGGTTCTTTAAAACGTCTGCATGCAGGCCAGCGGGGACCACAAAAGTTATTTTGCCGTAGTCTTTACTTGAAATCACAGCCTCTCTCTCTCTCTCTCTCTCTCTCTCACACACACTCTTGCTCTCTTTGTCTCTGATGTCCGTGATGCTTAAAAAGCAAGCTGTGAAAGCAGCACAGGGTAGAAATAGACTCTTTTGTCTCACTTTGACGGGGTGATGAATATATATCCAAATAAAAAAAGACCCGTCTTTGCTCGCGAGAGATGTGAAAGACAGATGCGGTTAAAGGCATCTTGCAAGAATGGCTCTAGGGGAGCATGCTCTCACCATGTCTCACGTTTTGGATGTGAGGAAGAGGAAACAAGAGCTGACAATCAATGCTCAGCCATTTTTCTCTGTTTTCCTCTTGCAATCTCTCTCTTTCGTTTCCTATTCCAAACCTTCTAGACAGTGGCAGTCTCAAAGAGATGACAAATCTTCAACTTGGACCGTCTTTGATCTGTTTTGTGAAAAGAAAACATCAGGAGCCACTAAAATGGACGCACCGCAAGACAACCTGACTTTGAAGTGATGAGAGGAAGTAGATGAGCTTTTGAAGACAGTCAGTAATGGATCTTCCTTTCTCTTGCAATTCTTCGTAAAATAGAGATCTCATTAGATTCAAGCACTTTTTGCTCACTACAGTTTGGAGAAAAACAAGATTAGATTGCACTTTATTGTCACTGTGCCTAGTACAAGTACAGAATCAATGAAATGCAGTTGGCATCCAACCGCAAATAGCATTATATTATTTTCATATATCAAATCTATAATAATGGAACAACAGTGATTTTTTACTATTATTTAAAACATGATCTGCATTGGTTTAATTAAAAGATTTCTCTTATAAGAGACAATAAAATTAATCAACTTTGGCCAACCTTTCCTGGTAAAAAAAATAAAAAAATGTGCGACAAACCAAACATGTCAGTCTCTAAGTAACATGTCATTTATTTTAGCCACAAAATAAACTTCTATTACATAAAATAAGTATAATGACCTACTTTTTTTGTATTAGAACGGAAAACATCAACATACTTTAACACTCATGGGCATCAATCACTTCTGTAAATACTTGCCGACTAATAAATACATAAGTATTATACAATCCATCTGTTTTCAAATCCACATCTTTGGAATATCACAACATTGATGTCTGTCAAAAAATAACGTGCACAATACACTGTAGTATATAGGAGAAGCAGAGGTGCAGGGAGTACAAGCATTTCATGGGAAAACCCAGACTACCGGATGTTCCTCATCGCTTTGTGAGAATGGTGAAAATGGAGGCCTGACCGGCTTCAACATATGCTGTCTGTCAGAGATGGTAACATACAGAATACATAACGCATATGAGTATACATTTGTTTTTCACCCACTGAAAAGGAATCAGAATGATCAGGGAACTGCATGCTAAAGCAAATAAACACCAATTCAAGTGAAAAATCGTTGCAGGATTAGTAAACATTCTCATTCTGATATTCCTGATTTGAATATTTTTTAATAATTTTCTGTTGTTGTCTGATTTTTTTCCCCCATAATTTTGCCAATAGATGTACTGTTAAATAAGTGATCTTGAGACGAGTCCCTGTAGTTTTCCAATTTGACTCTCATATGCTAATGTAATATTATTAGCTTGACAGGTGATTTTTATAAAATGTACTTTGATCACTATCTTCCCAGTTGTTTGAAAGATTAAGGCGATTATCAAAGTTTGAATGAATGAATGAATTGAATGAATTTTAATTTTCCAATAAAAGATTATACATTTGTACAGGATTGGTTAAATTTAATTAACCCTTTGCAGATTGACACATATATTGGGGTAAGTGGAATAGATGTCAAGAAAGAGTGAATCGATTCATTTCTTTGGTTCTATGCAGGGTTTGTAAATCAGTCTAATTTATTATGTCACAAATATTAAAGGAATAAATTCTCATGAAAAAATATCATGTTCTTCTGTGGAACAAACAATGAGACATTTTGTAGAATCTTTATGATCTTCCCCAATTGTCCACACATTTTTTAACTATAAACATGGAACTAAAACCAAGATTACTAAACAGTGATGTTAAACCAAATAATGAGAAATCTGCTACCAGATCAAATCAAGTGACCAGTTTCAGTGAAAATTACATGTTATTTTTTAAATATAAAAGGTGCCGCTAGGTTCAAAAAGGCTAAATTTAAACATTAATCAACTAACACAAAATTGACATTTAAAAAAAGCATATGTGAGAACTCCATTCAGTCTCCTGAGCAATGAAAGTGCAACCTTATAGTGCAAATGAGATGGGATAAAAAAAGAAAAGAATCACTGAACTAAAATGTAGCAGGACACATACCTTCTTTGGGAGCTAGAAGGGTTAACAGAGAAGTTCAGAGTTGAACAGGTTGACAGCTGAAGGGAAACGCTAGTGCAGCACTGCATGCGGCGTACTCTAATTAGTCCTTTGTCCTGGTTATAGGGAGAAGTAGCCAATAGAGGCGTCGTTATTAGCTGGAATTTCTTTGTTTACAGTCTTTAGAGACTAATTAATTATGTTCTTTTGCCTTAACTTAATTCCAGTATTTAATGGAAGTCTGAAGACTTAAAGGGTACGACACACAAGCCAGGAAAGAAGAGCGTTCGTTTCTGTAGCAGAGGAATAGAAGGTTAAGTAAACGAGAGAAGAAGGCAGTGTTTTTGTAATGAGTTAACTGTTTAATGATAAATTTAAAGGTTCATGGAAAACAGGTTAACAATATGTTAAATCATGAAATCAAAAGGTACAGCAAAAACATTTAGTTATAAAGGCAGAGAGAAGGTGAAAATAGTAATGTTAAATTAAATTATACTGTTGTGATGCTAGAAATGTTGACCAACATTAACAGTAGGCATACTCTATGTTACTCGGCTTTTGTTACATAGAAGAATTGTCATTTTTTTGGTTTTGCTTCTGCTCTGTGAAACTGTGTGAATGAATATGGTTTTATTACAAGCACTGTGTTCTCTTCTTTTCTAGGAAACTCTCCTCCGTTTGGGATTTTCTTTTTCTTTTTTAAACGCGTGATCCCCGGAGGTTTGAGATTTAGCAGCTCCATGTCAATCTTTCTTACTCATTGTGACAACAAACCTATGCGTCAAAGCAACTGGAGAAACTTTTCCCTATTAATGAATATGACGACAAACAAATGGGCGAGTGACGCATGTACTGTATGCAAAAACCATAATGTTTTGGAAGAAAAAAAATCATGTTTTGCAAGAAGGATTGATGGTGTATTAACAAATGTATTAACAAATGTAAAAAAAAAAAAAAAAAAAATCTATCTATATACATATATATACACTCACCGGCCACTTTATTAGGTACCCCATGCTAGTAACGGGTTGGACCCCCTTTTGCCTTCAGAACTGCCTCAATTCTTCGTGGCATAGATTCAACAAGGTGCTGAAAGCATTCCTCAGGGAGTTTGGTCCATATTGACATGATGGCATCACACAGTTGCCGCAGATTTGTCGGCTGCACATCCATGATGCGAATCTCCCGTTCCACCACATCCCAAAGATGCTCTATTGGATTGAGATCTGGTGACTGTGGAGGCCATTTGAGTACAGCAAACTCATTGTCATGTTCAAGAAACCAGTCTGAGATGATTCCAGCTTTATGACATGGCGCATTATCCTGCTGAAAGTAGCCATCAGAAGTTGGGTACATTGTGGTCATAAAGGGATGGACATGGTCAGCAACAATACTCGGGTAGGCTGTGGCGTTGCAACGATGCTCAATTAGTACCAAGGGGCCCAAAGAGTGCCAAGAAAATATTCCCCACACCATGACACCACCACCACCAGCCTGAACCGTTGATACAAGGCAGGATGGATCCATGCTTTCATGTTTTAGACGCCAAATTCTGACCCTACCATCCGAATGTCGCAGCAGAAATCGAGACTCATCAGACCAGGCAACGTTTTTCCAATCTTCTATTGTCCAATTTCGATGAGCTTGTGCAAATTGTTGCCTCAGTTTCCTGTTCTTAGCTGAAAGGAGTGGCACCCGGTGTGGTCTTCTGCTGCTGTAGCCCATCTGCCTCAAAGTTCGACTGTTGCCCTTCTATCAGCTCGAACCAGTCTGGCCATTCTCCTCTGACCTCTGGCATCAACAAGGCATTTCCGCCCACAGAACTGCCGCTCACTGGATGTTTTTTCTTTTTCGGACCATTCTCTGTAAACCCTAGAGATGGTTGTGCGTGAAAATCCCAGTAGATTAGCAGTTTCTGAAATACTCAGACCAGCCCTTCTGGCACCAACAATCATGCCACGTTCAAAGTCACTCAAATCACCTTTCTTCCCCATACTGATGCTCGGTTTGAACTGCAGGAGATTGTCTTGACCATGTCTACATGCCCTAATGCACTGAGTTGCCGCCATGTGATTGGCTGCTTAGAAATTAAGTGTTAAGGAGCAGTTGGACAGGTGTACCTAATAAAGTGGCCGGTGAGTGTATATACGTATATATGCATGGTAGCAATAATTTTGCATCACATGGTATACTTTTTTTTTCATCAAATAACTATTGAATTGACACATAATACATGACATGTTCTAGATTCATACTGGTGTAATGATGGATTCCTTTTATTTAAGGATCTTTTTATGTATGACGGATTTAAATGTGAAGTTGTTATTTGACAAGCAGCATGATGCATTTCCTGCAGTAGTATTTGAAAAGCAATTGCTTTCAGGAGGATTTGGCTTTACTTATGGTGCCTTGCTAATATCCGTCCATGGCTCTATCAGAGACAGGAAATGTACCCTGGGCCATCTTTATTTCTGCTTTCATGAGGCCCTTTCCCTCTAATTACTGTTTAGAGGTTCTCGCTTGTGTGTTAAAGTGTGTGTGTGTGTGTGTGGGGGGGCTCTCTTATGCAGTTAGTGCCACCAAAGAAACATATATGATAAATATTGGCAGCACAGTATATTTATGTTGTGTATGCAATATAGTGTATTAAGAACAACAATAATACAATGTATTATTATCTGTGTTATGATCATTTAGATATGTAATTTATCAGACAATATAGACACATGCATTAGTAAGCCTCCTGTCCTCACACAACATTTCTTTGAAGCATGATTCAGTAAAGAAGGGCAATTTATGGATCCATAATCTATGCATTCTTACATGCTCAGCTGGCGGGAGAAAATTTTCCCCCAGAAATCAAATCACTCGAGGTACTTGTCTATAAACACCATCCCTCATTTTCATATACCGTTGTTTGTTTATTTGATTTCCCCTGGCTTGCTTTGTTGTCCAAAGGGTAAAGAGAAACCTAAGTGAATCTCTAATTTATGATTTCATGAGCTTGTGTTTTCACAGTGCAGAGTAACCAAATTAAAAGAATAGGTCAATCAGAAATTAAAATTCTGCCATCGTTTACTCACTCTCATGATATTCTAAACCCATATGATTTCTTTTCTTCTGCAGAACAGAAAAAGAGAAATTTAGAAAAATGTCACGCAGCTCCTTTCCATATAGCCTAACGGAAGAGAATGATTAAGCTCAATAAGACAAAAAACAACATAAGTAGTTCAAATGACTTGGACTCTATATTCCAAGTCTCCTAAAGCCATATAATGTGTGAGAAAAAGTATGTTTGTTAATTATGTTTACTTTATACTTTTGGTATGCTTTTTGACATTACGGAGTTGTCTCCATTCATGTTCATTGCATGGAAAAGCAATACTATTCCATACAATTTGTGTTCCATGAGTCATGAGATTGTTATTTTTTATTTTTTATTATTTTTTTTTTTTTTAGAGACAACAATCTTTATATATTCATGCTGGTAACTTTTTTTCCCCCATTTCCTCATGGATGTCAGCGTATCATCCACTGACCAGAACGGATTCATCATGTGCTTAACGAACTGACAGAAATATCCTCGACGGATTAAGCGCTATAATAAAAATCATTAATTTTAGCAAAGAAGATCTGTGAGGATACTTCCCTATTCTAGCACGGATCTCTCTCTCCTCTCTTTCTCCTGTCCTTGTAAGCACGGCTCTGACACTAAGCCCTCATAGCTGGGGATCAGTGCTGTGTGCAAATCCCCTCGCTTGTCAGCCAACGAGCATCGGGGGGGGGGGGTCTGTTCGCACCCCTCCCTCGCTCTCCACCCACACCATTGACGATCTCAAAAACTAGAAGATAATCACTGCGGCCGTCACATTTGCATCGGCAGATGCTGCAGTCAGTAATAATTTAAAACTCAAATTCGATCTCCCAACAGTTGATTGAGAGAGTATACCTTATCAGCGGTGGCGCACCGGTGCCATGTCAGGCTCCGTCTGTCAAGAGGTGGAGAGGGTGCATGGGGAAATATGTATGCTTCTTTTCAGGCTGCTGGGTATCATGTGTGGCCACAGGAGAATGGTGTGCAAGCTGGACGAAACTATTAAACTGTGCTTCTGCGATGACTGGTAATGTCACAATCAAAATGCACCTTGATCATTTTCACTGCAGGCCGGTTCTCATTTTCCATGCTTGATTAGTTGCAATGCATTCCTTACTCTTCTTCCTTTTCAGGGGTGTTTTAAATATGCTTTAATCTACCTCCATCAATAATCCACCAACATTGTTTGTGTTTTCAGAAGCAGAATCAACATCAAGCGTCTGACTCGTTCTCATCCACAATCGACTCAAGTCTAACAGGTTCTAATGGGTCATCATCATGTTCTTCAGTGACAGTTTGCTCATTTCTTGTTTCAGCTGCAGTTAACTCTACCATTAAACATGCATCAGCTGGAGATATTTCATCAGCATCGTCAGAACAGCTTTGCTGTTTTTCTGTAACAGGTATGGAAAGTATTATTCACGTTTAACATGTAAAATGACACAAAAAAGGTTCAAATGTATACCTGATGTGCCTGTCTTTATATGTGTGCATCTTCTCCTTTCATTTTCTGTCTGTACTTTTTATCTTAATATCCTATCTTTGCTCATTCTCTTCCCTTCCTGCAATGAGTGGGAGAGGTAGGTTTCTATTAAAGGGTTAGTTCACCCAAAAATTAAAATGATGTCATTACTGACTCACCCTCATGTCGTTCCAAGCCCGTACGACCTCCGTTCATCTTCGGAACACAGTTTAAGATATTTTAGATTTAGTCCGAGAGTTTTCTGTCCCTCCATTGAAAATGTATGTACTGTATACTGTCCTTGTCCAGAAAGGTAATAAAGACATCATCAAAGTAGTCTGTGTGACATCAGTTAGTTAGAATTGTTTGAAGCATCGAAAATGCATTTTGGTCCAAAAATAACAAAAACTATGACATTATTCAGCATTGTATTCTCTTATGTTGTCAATCCGGGTTCACGACTCCGCAGTGACGCTGCTGACTCCCTCAGACTGTAAGCGAAGCTCGGGCGCACCAGATAACACGTCACCAGCGTCTTACGTCAGCAGCCTCGCTGCGGAGTCGTGAACGCGGATTGACAACATAAGAGGATACAATGCTGAATAAAGTCGTAGTTTTTGTTATTTTTGGACCAAAATGTATTTTCGATGCTTCAAAAAATTCTAACTAACCCACTGATGTCACATGGACTACTTAGATGATGTCTTTATTACGTTTCTGGACAAGGAAAGTATACCGAACATACATTTTCAATGGAGGGACAGAAGTCTGGATTCAGTCTGGATTTCAGTCTGGATTCAGACCGCATCATAGCACTGAAACTGCGCTGGTTAGAATAACAAATGATTTACTTTTAGCTTCGGACCAAGGCTGTATCTCAATACTAGTTTTACTTGATCTTAGTGCAGCGTTCGATACTATAGATCACACAATACTCCTAGATCGACTACAAAATTATACTGGTATTCAAGGACAAGCATTAAGCTGGTTCAGGTCATACTTATCCGACCGCTACCATTTTGTCTATTTAAATGGAGAAAAATCGATCATAACTTCGGCAAACTATGGAGTGCCACAGGGATCTGTGTTAGGCCCTCTATTATTCTCAATATATATGCTGCCACTTGGTAATATTATAAGGAAACATGGAATTAGTTTCCATTGTTACGCCGATGACACTCAAATAGCCTATATATTTCATCACGGCCAGATGAATACGCTAAATTATCCAAATTGACAGACTGTGTTAAAGATATAAAAGATTGGATGACGCGTAATTTTCTTTTATTAAATCCAGACAAGACAGAAGTAATACTTATCGGTTCTAAAAACCGTCCACAAAACCGCTCACAACACTACTTTAACATAGTAGGATGCCCTGCTACTTTATCCTCTACTGTAAAAGACCTGGGCCCGTATTCCTAAAGAATCTTAATGCAAAAAGTAGCTCCTAGTGACAAAATTCTAAGAAAATTCTTAGAAATGTGGGCGTTTACTCCTAAAATTAAAGAAAAAATCCTAGTAAAGAAAAAAGTAATTCAGAGAGTATCTTAACCCTTAAAAGAGGTCTTAAGGTCAAAATTGTTAGGAGCACGGACGAGGACTTTTAAGAGGCTTAAGAGTTTCTTTAGCAGAGGAGAAAATGGCAGAAAGAGGGAGAAGAAATGTGTTGCAGACGATGGATGACAGTGAGTTTGATATATTAAAACCAACATTCAAACCACCACTTAAATAGACACGCCAGCAATCAGTGTAATTGGAAAGAGTGGAACAATTTTTATCATTCTAAGCCAATCAAATACCTTATAGGAAATTAACAGCATGGTAAATAAAAAAAGGATTTATATACACATAATATATATATATACACTCACCGGCCACTTTATTAGGTACCCCATGCTAGTAACGGGTTGGACCCCCTTTTGCCTTCAGAACTGCCTCAATTCTTCGTGGCATAGATTCAACAAGGTGCTGAAAGCATTCCTCAGGGAGTTTGGTCCATATTGACATGATGGCATCACACAGTTGCCGCAGATTTGTCGGCTGCACATCCATGATGCGAATCTCCCGTTCCACCACATCCCAAAGATGCTCTATTGGGTTGAGATCTGGTGACTGTGGAGGCCATTTGAGTACAGCAAACTCATTGTCATGTTCAAGAAACCAGTCTGAGATGATTCCAGCTTTATGACATGGCGCATTATCCTGCTGAAAGTAGCCATCAGAAGTTGGGTACATTGTGGTCATAAAGGGATGGACATGGTCAGCAACAATACTCAGGTAGGCTGTGGCGTTGCAACGATGCTCAATTGGTACCAAGGGGCCCAAAGAGTGCCAAGAAAATATTCCCCACACCATGACACCACCACCACCAGCCTGAACCGTTGATACAAGGCAGGATGGATCCATGCTTTCATGTTGTAGACGCCAAATTCTGACCCTACCATCCGAATGTCGCAGCAGAAATCGAGACTCATCAGACCAGGCAACGTTTTTCCAATCTTCTATTGTCCAATTTCGATGAGCTTGTGCAAATTGTAGCCTCAGTTTCCTGTTCTTAGCTGAAAGGAGTGGCACCCCGTGTGGTCTTCTGCTGCTGTAGCCCATCTGCCTCAAAGTTCGACGTACTGTGCGTTCAGAGATGCTCTTCTGCCCACCTTGGTTGTAACGGGTGGTTATTTGAGTCACTGTTGCCCTTCTATCAGCTCGAACCAGTCTGGCCATTCTCCTCTGACCTCTGGCATCAACAAGGCATTTCCGCCCACAGAACTGCCGCTCACTGGATGTTTTTTCTTTTTCGGACCATTCTCTGTAAACCCTAGAGATGGTTGTGCGTGAAAATCCCAGTAGATTAGCAGTTTCTGAAATACTCAGACCAGCCCTTCTGGCACCAACAATCATGCCACGTTCAAAGTCACTCAAATCACCTTTCTTCCCCATACTGATGCTCGGTTTGAACTGCAGGAGATTGTCTTGACCATGTCTACATGCCTAAATGCACTGAGTTGCCGCCATGTGATTGGCTGCTTAGAAATTAAGTGTTAAGGAGCAGTTGGACAGGTGTACCTAATAAAGTGGCCGGTGAGTGTATATATATATTGTCTGTGTGTGTGTGTGTGTGTGTGTGTGTGTGTGTGTGTGTGTGTGTGTGTGTGTAAAAGCGGTCAAATAGGAAAAATGACGCATGTAATTTCAAAGTGAAGGCTTATAATAGACCCTACAGGTGAAACTCGAAAAATTTGAATATCGTGCAAAAGTTATTATGTTGATGATTAACTACAGCTTATGAAACCCCCAAAATTCAAACTCTCAGAAAATTAGAATATTACATGAAAAAAAAAAAAAGAGAATTTTAAACACAGATATGTCGGCCCTCTGAAAAGTATAATCATGCATATGTTTATAGTTATATATACTAAATATATTAGTTTCATCATTTAATTTGAATTACTGAAATAAGTTTTGCACGATATTCTAATTTTTCGAGTTTCACCTGTATACTTTAATCACTCTTTTTTTCCTTCTTGGACAACCAACCAATCGCAGTCTTCAAAATATTGTGTCATACATAGCAACGGGGTCAACCCCGCCTCTTCACTAAGATGAACGTTTTTGTCTTTTCCTTACTCAGAGTTGCTCTCAGATCGGTCCCGAATCACTCTTAAGCTAAGACTCCTACGTAAAAGTTTTTAAGCTAAATTAAGAGTTTTCTAAAAGGATTCTTAGATTCTTTAGGAATACGGGCCCTGGGTGTTATATTAGACTGCAACCTGTCTTTTGAAAAGCATATTTCATATGTTACAAAAACAGCCTTTTTCCACCTTAGAAACATTGCTAAACTACGTAATATGCTATCAGTCTCTGATGCAGAAAAGTTAGTTCATGCATTCATGACCTCGAGACTAGATTATTGTAATGCTTTATTAGCTGGTTGTCCTGCATCCTCAATAAACAAGCTACAGTTAGTCCAAAATGCAGCCGCTAGAGTTCTTACTAGATCAAGAAAATATGATCATATAACACCGATTTTATCATCACTTCATTGGTTACCTATAAAGTTCCGTATTAATTACAAGGTATTGCTACTGACCTATAAAGCCCTAAATGGTTTAGCTCCAGTCTATTTAACGGACCTTCTATCGCCCTATAATCCATCGCGCTCTTTAAGATCACTAAATTCGAGGCTTCTGGTCATACCTAGGATATCCAGATCCACCAAAGGAGGGAGAGCATTTTCACATTTAGCTCCGAAGCTCTGGAATAGCCTTCCTGATATTGTTCGTTGCTCAGACTCGCTCTCCCAGTTTAAAACTAGACTAAAGACGCATCTCTTCAGCCAGGCATTCATATAAAATTTTAAAACTTACAGTTACTGTAAATCCGGCCTCTAGTTCATAAAAGCCAGAGGAGAACTGGCCCCCGACTGAGCCTGGGTTCTCCCAAGGTTTTTTTTTTTCTCCATTGGGTTACTTGATGGAGTTTCAGGACACCACTGGGTCACTTGATGGAGTTTTTCGGTTCCTTGCCACTGTTGCCTTTGGCTTGCTCAGTTGGGGATATTCAAATTAATTAACCAATCATTAATAACATTGATCAGCCCTTCCAAACTTGGATGTCTTTTTTTATTTTATTGTTTTCCACTAATAAACAAACATTGTTATGTTGTTTTGATTGATACTGTGAAGCTGCTTTGATACAATCTGTATTGTGAAAAGCGCTATATAAATATACTTGACTTGACTTGACTTGACAGAAAACTCTCGGACTAAATCTAAAATATCTTAAACTGTGTTCCGAAGATGAACGGAGGTCATACGGGCTTGGAACGACATGAGGGTGAGTCATTAATGACATCATTTTAATTTTTTGGGTGAACTAACCCTTTAAGCTCTGATTAATTTAATTTCATCTCTGCTTTTCAGAAAAAAATAATTTTATTTTAAATCATAAATCAAGTTTTCACTTTAAGGATTAGTTTTCTATTTCTTGAACTTGAAGCACATGCTATTTGCATTGAATATAACATTTATTTTACAGAAACGTAAAAGGGCGACATCACACATTGTAAAAGATCAGAGTAAATGAAGAGTCGACCCATAAATTTATGTCCTTCTATTTATTCCACCAAAAACACACAACAAAGACAATACCAGTTATGTATCCACATTCAAAACACTTCATCAGTCAACACAAAGACTGTATGATCAAAATCATCAGAATGATTCAAGTTCAAATCAAGTTCCCATTTTTTTAAATCATATAGGCCCATCTCAGAAATAACTTAGTATTTCTTTCAGTAACTTAGATGAAACAAGTTTACCAAAGCGTAAAAGCTCTCTTGCTAATATTTTTTTATTTGATAATAGGTGGAACATTAGACATTGTAACCATATTAGCTCATGTAGAAAGAGGAAGAACAGGTGTAAACAAACCCCACAATTTACTGCCTTTTTCAACGACCTCGTTTGCCTTTTCCAACCTAAGAACACTACAATTGCATTTTTCATTCTTGAGGCAGCCAAAACACATGTCCAACCACATCGGCAACAGCTAAACTGCATTCCTCTACACTCCCGACGACACTACTTTAACACCATGTTGACATGTGAGGGAATCTAAACCACCAGCTATGGGCCGTCATGGTGTTAGAAAACACAGGCGTTTAACACCCTTAACTCTTATAAACCTTGTATCCGACCACAACACACAAAATTTAGACAAAAAAATCAATAAACTCATACAACATATAAAAGAAAACTTTGAAAAAGAAGCCACAGTGGGCACCAATTCCTCACACTCCACTCACTCGCACTATTCACACATGAGTACAGAGAGAGAGAGAGAGAGAGAGAGAAAGAAAAAGAAAAAGATGTATGGCTATTATTTCATGACTTTACAGGGTTAAATATCATATTTAATATATAATCTGATGTCTTTTATATTAAAAAATAAATTAAAATAAATCTCAGATATCAGCCAGTTACTCATTTTGTGCAGGTTCTGTATATTGTGGATCCCTAATGTTAATATGTATACTTACAAACACAGACCAAAAATTTTGCAAAACGCAAAATACGTACCAATACGTACATATCACTGCAGTCTCCAACAGAAATTAACACTAGAGGTACGGTGGCCCAGTAGTGAACAACACAACGGAATTTAAAAAACAAACATAAGTTCACAACACAACGAAATTAAGCCGCAACACAATGTAATTAAGCCACAACGGAAATACTCACAACACAACGGAAAATGTACAGCTAACGGAAATAAGCCACAACACGACGGAAATGAGCCACAACACTACGGAAAATGTACAACACAACGAAATAAAGCCGCAACACAACGGAAATGCTCCCGACCACTAGAGGGCTCTCGGAGTGCGGTAAAGTTTCCTTGCCATTGTTCTATAGAGTCGCTTTTTTTAAATATAAACACCACGATTAGTTTTAACAGTAACCATTGTGTATCGACATACAATATACTTCAAAATCACCTCTATGAATTATAGCTGTGTATTTATATTCGAGAATGCTTTGACAGGCTACCACAGAGCATGATCCCTAAGGGAACGTCTGGCAATTCCACCAAGTGGTTAAAATGAATAATTTATTATAATATAATTTGATAAATACAAATAAAAACCAGTGGGTGAAATGCAGAATTACAGGAAGGTATTGGCACAATTTCACCTGTAATAAGTCAGTCTGGTCACTAGGAACCTGTGACGATCTGCGGCTGGAGTGCCCGCTTGAGCCTCTGGGGGGCACTCCTTCCTAGTTTATTGTTTCCTTTATGTTGTACCCTGGACTGATTTTGGTTGATTTTATGCACCTGTGTTTTATTATCTTGTTTAGCGCACCTGTCTTAAGCCTGTGTGGCCCTTTGTATCATTGCTCAGTATTGTAAGTGTCTTACTGCATCCTAAGCGTTTTCCTAGTTTATCAGTGTTTTTCTAGTTTCACGGTTCCTGCTGGACTCCATGCCTGTATCTGGTCTTCCCGTCTGCCTTATCCTTGCATTGTATGATTGCCGATCTGGACTGCTTACCTGGTTTTGACCCCTGCATGTTTCCCTGTACCTGTCTCTGGATTCTCCTCTTAATAAAGCCTGCATTTGGATCACCACTGTCTGTTTCCGAGAGCAGTTCATGACAGAATACTGAGCCACTACTGATCCAGCGGCTGAGAGGAACACGGACCTCGTTATGGATCCCACAGCGCAGATCGTAAGCCTCCGTCAAGGAGAACGTCCTCTCAATGTTTTTGTGACTGATTTTTTTAAGCTCTCTCGTCAGTCCTACTTAGATGATTTTTGTTTAATGATGTTCTTTCGGGGAGGACTGTCTGAACCGCTCGGCTCTGCTATACCGTTTCCGAGTTCAAGCTGGACTCTTACCCAATATATTGATCTGGCCCTTTCCATGAGCGGTTCACTTTTTACTGTGGATTTTTTGGAACTTTTGCTTGACAGAAAACCCGACGATTCGCCATTGTACAAGGTACCCACTGAATCCATGCATCAAATGTCTCCCTGTGAACCAGCGCTTCACACGTGCTCCGCCGAGTTTGCGCTACATGAAAGCCCAGTTGAACCAGCGCTTCGTAAGGGGTCCGCCGCATCCACGCAACATGTGAATCCCGACGTTCTAACCCTTCACGTAAGCTCCGTTATATTCCTGCCTCAAGAGTTTTCTACTGAGCGCGTGTCAGCCGAGTTCAAGTGAGTCAAGCGCCGCCGAGTCAAGTGAGTCAAGTGCCGCCGAGTCAAGTGTGCCCAGGTCCGAATCTAGTGAGTCAAGTGCCGCCGAGTCAAGTGAGTCAAGTGCCGCCGAGTCAAGTGAGTCAAGTGCCGCCGAGTCAAGTGAGTCAAGTGCCGCCGAGTCAAGTGAGTCAAGTGCCGCCGAGTCAAGTGAGTCAAGTGCCGCCGAGTCAAGTGAGTCAAGTGCCGCCGAGTCAAGTGAGTCAAGTGCCGCCGAGTCAAGTGAGTCAAGTGCCGCCGAGTCAAGTGTGTCCAGGTCCGCCGAGTCAAGTGTGTCCAGGTCCGAATTAAGTGAGTCAAGTGCCGCCGAGTCAAGTGAGTCAAGTGTGCCCAGGTCCGAATCTAGTGAGTCAAGTGCCGCCGAGTCAAGTGAGTCAAGTGTGCCCAGGTCCGAATCTAGTGAGTCAAGTGCCGCCGAGTCAAGTGAGTCAAGTGCCGCCGAGTCAAGTGAGTCAAGTGCCGCCGAGTCAAGTGAGTCAAGTGCCGCCGAGTCAAGTGAGTCAAGTGCCGCCGAGTCAAGTGAGTCAAGTGCCGCCGAGTCAAGTGAGTCAAGTGCCGCCGAGTCAAGTGCCGCCGAGTCAAGTGAGTCAAGTGTGTCCAGGTCCGAATTAAGCCAAGTGAGTGAATCGAGCCCAGTGACGCGCCGTCGCAGAAGGAAGAGAAGGAGGACTCGTTTGCCTCGCCAGGCTCCGGAGGGCGTTCCCAGACGCCTCGCCCTGCCGGCCCCGCCTCTGCGCCTCGCCCTGCCGGCCCCGCCTCTGCGCTTCGCCTTGCCTGCGCCTCTCAAGCTTCGGGAGCCTTTTCCAGTGGCGGTTTCGAGCCCGGAGGCTTTAGCTTTAAATTTCCCCAAGAACTTTTTTGGGGGGGGGCAGTAGGTACCCTAAGAGGGCCATGGAGGTGGCATCTACGTGGACCTTTGCACTACCACCTACACCTGAGAGGGTCACGGAGGTGGCGCCTACATGGACCTTTGCACGACCACCTTCGCCTGAGCTTACCATGTCACTGGTCCTGTCCAACCCTGTGCTCCCTACGTCTTGGTTCCCTGTTAAGTGTACTCTGCCCTGGTCCTGTGTTATGTGTGCTCCGCCCAGGCCGCCTTCTGAGTGTGCTCCGCCCAGGCCGCCTTCTGAGTGTGCTCCGCCCTGGCCGCATTCGGAGCGCGCTCCGCCCTGGCCCCCTGCCTTGCTCCTGTCTCCAGGCCCCCTGCCTCTCCACGGGCCTGGCCCTCCATCCCATCCCCCGTCGACCTCCCTCCAGAGCTCTTAGGAGCGTCTGGAAGCCGCTCCTTAGAGGGGGGGTTATGTGACGATCTGCGGCTGGAGTGCCCGCTTGAGCCTCTGGGGGGCACTCCTTCCTAGTTTATTGTTTCCTTTATGTTGTACCCTGGACTGATTATGGTTGATTTTATGCACCTGTGTTTTATTATCTTGTTTAGCGCACCTGTCTTAAGCCTGTGTGGCCCTTTGTATCATTGCTCAGTATTGTAAGTGTCTTACTGCATCCTAAGCGTTTTCCTAGTTTCTCAGTGTTTTTCTAGTTTCACGGTTCCTGCTGGACTCCCTGCCTGTATCTGGTCTTCCCGTCTGCCTTATCCTTGCATTGTATGATTGCCGATCTGGACTGCTTACCTGGTTTTGACCCCTGCATGTTTCCCTGTACCTGTCTCTGGATTCTCCTCTTAATAAAGCCTGCATTTGGATCACCACTGTCTGTTTCCGAGAGCAGTTCATGACAGAACCTACCACAAGCTTTATAAAAAACAAATTGTGTACTGTGCATACAGGGAGCTATTGGCACAATTTCACCTGTTGTAAGTCAGTCTGGTTAATGGGAACTACAACCTTTGAAACATGATAAAAGAAAAAAAAAACTTTTATTATACAGAAATGTCCTAAAAAATAATTGTTTACTGTAAACACATGAAGGGAAGGGACGTATTGGGAAAAAAAGTCAGCTGTAGTAAGTCAGTCTACTACCAATACAACCAATTAAGCTTTGGATTTGGAACATATCTGTTTTTGAATGTTAAAAGTCATTTTTATTAATACAAATTATACGTTTTAACAACTTGAAGGAATTGGCAGACGTTCCCTTGGTGATCATGCTCTGTGGTAGCGCGTCAAAGCATTCTAGAGTAAATGCAGCTATGCACATAGGTGATTTTGAATTAATAAATGTCGATATGCAATGGTTACATACTGTTAAAACTAATCGTGGTGTTGATATATATTTTTAGACTGCCGACTCAATGGCATGAAAAACTAACTTTATATTGCGACCCGAGAGCCCTCTAGTGATCGGGAGCATTTCCGTTGTGTTGTGGCTTTATTTCGTTGTATTGTACATTTTCTGTTGTGTTGTGGCTTTATTTCGTTGTGTTGTACATTTTCCGTTGTGTTGTGGCTTTATTTTGTTGTATTGTGCATTTTCCGTTGTGTTGTGGATTCATTTAGTTGTGTTGTGGCTTTATTTCGTTGTGTTGTACATTTTCTGTTGTGTTGTGGATTCATTTCGTTGTGTTGTACATTTTCCGTTGTGTTGTACATTTTCCGTTGTGTTGAGGATTCATTTCGTTGTGCTGTGGCTTTATTTTGTTGTATTGTGCATTTTCCGTTGTGTTGTGGATTCATTTCGTTGTGTTGTGGGTTTATTTCGTTGTGTTGTACACTTTCTGTTGTGTTGTGGCTCATTTCCATTGTGTTGTGGATTCATTTCGTTGTGTTGAGGCTTAATTTCGTTGTGAACTTCTGTTTGCTTTTTAAATTTCGTTGTGTTGTGCACCACTGGGCCACCGTAAGAGGCAGTAAAAAAGCAAAGACTTTTAATCGTTTTCACAATTATGATTACAAGGGCAGATAATGAATTTTAAAAAAACTTGTTTTCACGTGGCTCCTTGCACAATTATGTTATGACCTCAAAACACTTTTTACCATAGTGCATGATTTGTAAATGAATATATTTTGGAGTTTGCATCACTTAACCAGCTCCATATGTTCAGTTTTACTAATGTACAAAGCTTGTTCGAGAGCTCAACTGGTACAGAATTAGAGAGCTCGGGTACGAACCATGTGAAACACCAATCACAATAAAAGAGCTCAAAAACAAGATAAAATGACGATTGTGTTTTTATTTCCCATCAAACCATTTAAACTGCTGGTAAATGTAAACTGCTTTATTACAGCCACTCCAAAGCAGTGCTATGGTGATCACTAGGGCCATTTCATAAACGCATAGAGCGAAAATGTAGGGATTTAATTTGTAGATTTAAATGCAGTTGTCACTTCCAAAACTTGTTCCACTGAGGCATTGACCAACAAACGACTACGGTCCATTTACCCAGGATATTATAATAATTTTCTTCAATTAGATACCCTTGCAGTTTCACCGTGAGTTGTTTCGCTCTCCAAAATCTAGCATGAAAAACAATTTGACATCCTAAATAAAAATAATTAAACAGTAAAATAATGGCTCAGCTAAAAAAATTAAGGGCAAATGAAGAGAATATGTATGCATTTTTTGGTTGTGAATACTGTTAAACATAGCTAGAAGTACACATCGATGAAGCACACCGGTCTTTTGATTCTGAAGGGCAAAGCGTGCCCCACTGTTGCAAAAAATTGCAGTCAGCCCCTATTTTCAGCCCCATTTATAATGCATTTTCAACATGGAAAGTGCCATTACTGAGAGCGTGAGAGAGAGTCAGAAGAGGGCAGGTGCTTAAAGGAATTATTACTGCATGTGCAATTACCCATCATTCCACTTTTCTAGGAAAATGTGACCCCAGCTTCCAGGCCCGCTGTTATCATTCACCACTGCCCACCCCTCCTTCTCTCTGATTTGAAGGCAAGAGAAACATCTGACATTTGCATGCAAAAAAACATGGAGGCAGCAAACGGAGGGTCGTAGGTGAAAAGAGAAGTTGAAGGGCGCTGAGTCCCACTGAATCCAAAGAACGCAGGGAGCAGATCGACTTTTCAATAGCGGTGCATGGTCTCTGATCTGCACGTTCCTCCCGGTCCAGCCCCCAACATCTGCCTGGGTGAACTACAGGTGCTTGGGTCTGGTATCCATGGTGACTGACTGAAAGAAAACCATGATTCAAGCCCTGTTTATTCATGTAGATCAGTAATGATCAGGGTAATGAGCAAACCATCGTGAAGAAGCAGGTTTCGAACAAACTGATCGGACTCTATTGGTTCTGATCTTTGTGCCAGACAACACTGGGTGAATCCGATAAAACCTGTCTAGAACATGACCAGGTCATATTTCACCTCAATTATGTGTTGCTCACATGCCCTAGAAGTAGATCTAAAAATTTACTTTTAGCAGATGAACACATTCAAAATGTACAGTTTGCAGTTGTTGATCTATACATAATTGTACTATTTGTTGTACTGTTTGATGCTCAATAAATTACATTTTAGTACAGTATATTTAGTACATTAGAGAATCATAAGGGAAATTACTGAGAAAAATAAACATCTGGACGTAACATTACATGTTACAGTAATGAACGTTTGTCATAAAACCCCCAAAAGATGTATCAATGAGGCTAAACAGGCATCATTTTTATGCTCTATATTCAATATAAGGATTTGGAGAGGAAATCTATTGTGCTGTTTAAAAAAAGTACTGATGATTTTTCTGCCAGGACATTACCGTTAAGTTTATGAAAAATTCCTTTAACCATAAAACACAACACAATATAATGCGTACTTCAAAATATGGGTAAAACATCTGTGAAAATTCAATAAGGAAAAGATGTTTTTTCACATTAACACAGTACATTGTGCCATATTGTATGCCCTTTTCTTACAGTAAAGTATTTGTGAAATTCACCCTCTTGGTCCAAAGATTAGAATCACAGTATTGCATTAGGGAAATTATGTAAAACATCATAAGAATATAGTGGTGTGGTGAAGCAGTTGTTAAGGCTCAGGGCTAGTAACCAGAAGGTTGCTGGTTTAACCCCACAAGGACTGATCCATGAGCTATCAACCTTGAGCCCTTGAGCAAGCCCAGGCTGCACTTTGGGATTGTTCTTGGTAAGTTTAATGTCACCACTAGTAACACAGAAATTACACAATTCAACTTTAAGCTATAGTTCAGTTGCGCTTGCTGTTGCATTTATTTTAGAATGGAGGAAATTCTGTCCACCATTCAGCTGCAGTCTGAACTAATCCCACTGAGACCAGGCCATTGTGTTCACTTACAGCTGGTCAATACCACCTGTACTAATAACAACTCCAACTCTGCTTAACTTATACCAATATCAGTCCAGCATATGAGCACATTCACATAATAATGTATTGCAACCAAATATAACTACTTCTGTTTTTGGATGTGTGTGTGTGACCATGTAAAGTATGTTTACTTCGATCTGAGACCATGCACGAGTGAAAATTGTTATATTTTGCATTCTTTAATAATTAAATATGTCCTGTGGAGTGTGTGTGTGTGTGTGTGTGTGTGTGTGTGTACTGACCACAAACTTATAGCGTCAATTATCAGCATGAGAATTTGAAAGAAAAGTTGAAATTGAAAATTAAAATTGACAGTGTTCCACGTGGCATCATGTCAAGTCAAGTCACAGTAATGACAGGAAAATTGTGGATTTCTGCTGTTTTTCAGATGAAGTCAGTTTAGTGTTAAAGTTTTAGCTGGATAAATAACTTTATTCTCGATCTGCTGTAAAGCCAAACCAATCTCTATTATTTAATCTCCTATTATCACTGTAAAACTGCTTTGAAACTATCTATATTATTAAAAGCGCTATTAATGCAGGTGACATGACTTGACTTGACTTAATTCAGTGTGTTGTAAAGATCATCAATGATGTCATCGTCCACCTCAGTTCAGTTCTCATACAAGCGTTAGTGCAGTCAGAACAATATTGTTGAATATATATCATGTGGCCTTCAATCTCATGTTCAGTGTCATAAATTTGCTAATTTGGTTAGTCAGCCAGAAATCGTGCAGAATCTTAAATATTTTTTATTCATTTTACATAATAGCCTAGCTTTTCTTTATTTAATAAAAAAAATAAATCCCTCTGTAAAGCATATTGTGCACAATGCACATTGTGACCATGTTCTACAACATGAATGTGGAACAAAGCCCAATGTCTGTGTATTAAATGTTATCATCCCCTCTAAACGCCTCTGGTACAGGAGACTAGCAGAGGATCCTGTTAAACTAAATGAGCAGAAGAAAGAAGCTGAACTGATTAAAGTCAGAAAAGTGTAAGCTCAGCCTCGCTTCACCCGGCTTTGCACATTGTTTTGAAATCAGACCTCAAAGACACAAAGGCTTTTTCACTGAAAAAAGAGTTAACGAGCCAAATGACCTTTATCTGGCTATGGCGTGGTGAGCAACCCTCAGAACCATTTATTTAGATCTTACAGGACGCCTCCAGTCGCGGGGAGAAACGCCTCTAAGAAAGTCATGTGTATGCGTTTGTTGTGTACACTTTCCATCTTTTTTTTTATTATTATAAGAAAAATAAACAACACTTCTTTCTTTTTAAATGGTTTGAATTGTGTAAATTAATATTAATATCAATAATATATTCATCAGATATTCCGTCCTATTTTCATTAGTGATATTTCCAAAAGCAACCATCTCATTACTATTGCTGTTATGTATAAAACTTTTTAGAAATTGGTTAGTTCCAATCCTTGATTCTGATTTGTCAATAGCTGTGTTTTATTCACGATAAAACACGGCAATGACCGCTTCACCCAACGGTTCTATGTATCACTACACAACACCCCTAGCAACCACCGTTAGCAACTTAAACACATGTTTGATCTCATTGATATTGTTCATTGAAGCTAGAATAAAGTATTGTGAGAGATCGAGTAAGCGACTGTACCTGCATTTACAGTAGACATAGCATTTTTCCTTCAGGTCAGTCCTATATTCATAATACAAAAATCCGTGTGAATGTCCGCTGCGATATCTTGTCCTTTTACAAGAGTTAAGGAGTTAAGACAGTTAAGGAGTTTTCCGTTCCTATAGTCATCTGTCAGTTGCGTCTTTCTTCTCCGTGATCACAAGTTTGAGTCCTTTCAATGTAAAAGGCTTCTCTACTGACTGACTCACTCATAAAGACAGTCATTGCCGCCATCTATTGGCGAAATACTGTATGTAACTTCTGTGCTGTTTATGGTCAGGGACTATTTTTTCCAGCGGAGGGAAGGCTTTTAGTGATTTTACTTCATGAAAGTTGCATAGATACATATTTTTCAGCTTTAGTATTTTTTTTTTGTGTGTGGTAACCGTTTTATAAAAGCAATAAGGTACTCGAGGCTAGTGCTGTATCGTGAATAAGTCACGGCTGAAGGGGTTGCTCCGCTTCACGTCGTGCCTAACAATGCCCTTCAGCCGTGACTTATTCACGATCCAGCACAGCCTCTCGTACCTTATTGCTTACATATATGTTTATTTATTTTACACACACACACACACACACACACATATATATATATATATATATTCCTTTTAAAGGCTTTGAACTGTAAATAATCAGAATATTACCAACTGAATTCATATGTTCTCCAGAAACTGACCATTTTATTGTAATGGTAATGTGGTTTTGATTACTCTGAGGAACAGCACATACTGTTCCCCACCTGACATATAACATACATTTACAGCAAACCTAGTATTAAAACCTCTCAGAATGAGCAAATAACACAGAGAGACTGATGTACTGGGTCAGTAGCATGTGTTCTCCTCCAGAGTGTGGTGTGATATAAGCACCATGTGCAGGTCGTAACAAGACATTTCAGAGGCTGTAGAATAGAGTGCCAATGGCCAGCCTGAGGCAATGGAATGGGAGCTATCGAATCACACCTGGCCTTCAAACATGAGCATCCATGATGTAAGACATAACTTGACACTCTGATTTCAGATCTCCCTCCCTATCCTGGTTTCTCAGCCACTCTTGCTCTCCTAACATGCATAATTCAGTTAAAGCCTCATTTGTTAACTCAAGGGGTTTTTAGAGAACATATCAAGGGCCAATATGGGAGTATGAGCCTGCTTTGTTATAAGACAAGAGTCTCCAACAAATGTCACTCGCTGGCAGTTACACAACCTAGTGAGCTGCCTACTTAGGCAGAATTTGAAGGCATCATTGCGCACCTGATTAAGGTTATTTTTTTTAAAAGGAAAGATTTATTTTGGTCAATATTATGGCAGTGTTACATAACATAGGCTAATTGGAAAAAAAGTCTCAGGTTACGACTGTAACCCTTGTTTCTTGAGAAGGGAACGAGACACTGCGTTGACTACAACACTTTGGGGAACACCCTTAGCATAACGCATCTGAAGTATGAATGAAACTAATCCAATCCTGATTGGTGCTGCGTCATGACGTAACATGTGACGGCATACACGGAAGCTACAAAGGGACGCCGGCACACAACAGAGTTAGCTTCTGCGATGAAGCAAATCGCTCCCAGACTGGGGAAATGTATTCTCAGGGAACAAGGATTACAGTCGTAACCTGAGACGTTCCCTTTCGAGGGAACTCGAACTGCGTTGACTACGACACTTTGGGGAACGCACACTTCTTAGATCGGGGCCCCTGAAAGGAGGGCTCTAGAGGACGCCATGCCTCTGGTTGAATGAGCCCTCACAGCCAAAGGTGAAGGCAAGCTGAGCACCTGATAAGCCATAGATATTGCCTGAACGATCCAGTTACAGGTGGTCTGTTTGGATGTGGGAAGCCCGTTCTTGGGCGACCCGAAACAAACCAGCAACTGGTCTGACTTCAGCCATGAAGAAGACCTCTGGACATAAATCTTGAAAGCTCTGACAGGGCAGAGAAAATTAAGTCTTTCTTCATCCACCATCACGTGAGGTGGAGTATGAAAAGCCTGCAGAACCATAGGCCGTGCCACATTATACGGCACTTTAGGCTAGCCCGGCCTGGGATGCAAGATAGCCTAAATGCCCATGAGGTATAGAGAGTGCCTGAAGATACTCTAATACCTACCTGCCTGAAGTAACTGCTAATAAAAAAGCTGGACAGTTGGACGTCCCTCTAGACGCGAACAAATCCACTTCCACTGTGCCGAACCTCTCGCATATCGACTTCACCACCTCGGTGTGAAGTCTCCATTCCCCGGGCCTCAGCCCCTGCCTCGACAGGATATCTGCTCTCTGATTCTGGTCACCTGGGACGTGCAGTGCTCTGAGAGATAACAGTTTCCCCCCACAGCAGGATCTGATGTGCCAATCTGGATAGAGGGCACGATCTCAGAACCCCCTGATGAATCAAGTTGGAGACCACCGACACATTGTCTGGGTGGTGACCACTGAGGTCTGGAAGCAGGACCGGCGAGTGCACTTCTGCCACTCTAGGCAAAAAAAACAATTGTGCTGCCCCTCTACTTGCAACGTATACCAGCAACAACACACAAAGACCAATATGCCATACGTATAACGCGAAACCAGCAACAACAAAGACCAATAGCCTATGCCATACATATAATGCAAAACCAGCAACAACACGCAAGGACCAATAAGCCATAGGCCTACATATAACGCAAATATTGCGCAACGCGAGTGTGCCCAAAATGTCAACAATATTTTAAAGTTTATGCAGGAGGCAATGCCTGCTGGGATTTTTCTTTAAGGAGTCATGAAAGCACTTTTCCAAATAATAACATTTCAGCTCCTCATTACCGTTGCAAATCTCTTTACACCACTTTCTTATGTGCGTAAAACACACACAAATTAAATGTCCGCAAGCACATTATATCATCAGCAGGTTCAGCATCGTAAACAACGACTAAAGAGCAAATAAAGCTTAAAGGAGAACTGGAGTTCTCCTTTAACTTACCTTTCGGGCGCACGGCGGGCCTTCATCGCAGAAAATGTCTTATGCCGGTGAAAAGACTTGTCAATAAGCTTATTCTATTAATTAATATATTATATAACTTTTGGTTCATCTTTGTTCTTGGACATTTGTTTTCTTTTTAAATTGATGAAGGTCATTTAATGGACTGTACAGCCTGTAGCTGTATTCTAGCATGTGTCAGGCCTCCTCTCCTTTGAGAGTCCATGCAAACAGCCCTCCAGGTAGAGCTTGAGAAGTGGTCCCTCCCTCTCTGAGGAGATATTCTCTCCCTCGCTCTCTTACCTCTGGTGGTAATCAAGCAACCTGTCCGATCTACATGTGTCAGGCCTCCTCTCCTTCGAGAGTCATTCTGCTGAGGCCTCCATATTTCCGGCTTGGTAGATGCTGGTGTAAGTCTGGCAGGCCCCTCTTCCTAATAGAGTTATCCTGCTGAGGCCTCCAGACGAGCCTGTCGCGCTTTTCTAGCATGTGTCAGGCCTCCTCTCCTTCGAGAGTCATCCTGCAGAGGCCTTCATGCAAACAGCGTTGTAGGTAGTAGTACAGAAAAGGGCCCTCTCTGTAACAGAGTTGCTTTAGGGCTATGAACTTTTCACGTTTTAGATTAAGTTCTGGAAGAGCCACATTGGTGTAGGTGGGCAGACCTCTGCTCTTGAGTCATCCTGCTGAGGCCTCTGCTTCCCATACTAGTAAGCAGGTTGTTGGCTTCAGCATTAAGCATGATAGCCTCCCTGGTATGGGGGTTGACTATGTCCTCTCCAAAGTAGCAGGCTAGGGCCCATAGACTCTGGGCCATACTCCCTTAAAGGAACCCCCCTCTGAAAGTCGGGCTGTGGTTCCCATGCCCTTGAGCTGGCAAGCCCTTCGTGTGATTCACGGAGTTCCTCCTCGCTTAGCATGAAGCTCTGGTAGTGACCGTACGGAGTAGTGCTACTGTTAGCCTGACGTGTAAGCAGTAAGGGGCTTTAACTTTAGTTAATGTGTTTTGCTCGTAGCCATAGTTGCTAAAGCATCCCTTCAGCATGGCAGTGTGGGTATCTCATTCCCCATAGCGATTTACGCAGTCCGAGTTCCCTTCGAAAGGGAACGTCTCAGGTTACGACTGTAACCTATGTTCCCTGAGAACAGGGAACGAGACACTGCATCTCGTCACCATGCCTCTGGTCTGCTTTTACAGTCCCTTCAGACGAAGAAGTGGATGATATGTTCTCTAGACACCCCTTTAATACTTCATTGGTCATGGCTGACGCCAGCCAACAAGGTTGTTGTGATTATACAGTGTTTCAGTCATCAGTGCGCTGGATGCAGTTCGAGTTTTACCATAGTGCATGATTTGTAAACTATACATTTTGATGTTTGCATCTAGTGTTGTCAAAAAACTCGGTACTTCTGTACCAAGTCGGTACTAAAAAAATTAAACGGTTACCGTACCAGCTTTTCTAGGTACCGAGTACCGGGTGAATGCGCTGTCCGAAAGGTGCAGAGTTGCGTCCTCTTCATAAAAACACTGAGACATGGCGACCGGCGGCGCTGCTAATGCAGTGGCTCTGAATCCACTTGTTGACAAGAAAGGAGGAAAGAGCCACATATGGAAATATTTTGAATTAGGCTAATGTCACGTTGCCATAAAGGGCCGTTCACACGTTCACATAACGCGTTTTTTTGCGCGTGCAAATTTCAAATATAGGCACGCGGCAAGCGCGCTCATAATAGAAGCGACGTGCGAGCTTGTTTTTCCTGGCGCGCTACTGTTCAGGGTTGCATAGCGGAGACACGCGAGAGGAAGCGCTTGTGGAATGAAGGAGAAAGCGGTGCAAACTGAGCTCTCCATGATGACAAGGAAGTATCAGCAACAAATTAATTGATTTCTAGCCCTTGCATTAGAAATCAGCTACCGGCTTCTCAAGTTTTGAAGACAGGCAAGAGTGACATTTTTGGCAGTTTTGGATTAAATAAAAGTACAGTTAAGTCAAATAGAACATGCTTTATCTCCTGTATAGTTTGGTAACACTACAATAAGATACCATTCATTAACATTACTTAATGCGTTATCTATCAACACACTGAGTGAACAATATATTTTTACAACATTAATTAATGTTTGTGAATGTTATTTAATACAAACACTTGATTGTTCATGTTTGTTCACTTCATTCATTGTGCATTAAATAATGTTAACAGATAAAAACTTTTGATTTTAAAAATATATTACTACATTTTTAAATTAACCCCAAGGAGAATAATTGCTACAGTATATAGGCTAACTATGGTTTATTGTTAGGTCATTTTATCTAATGTTATCTAACAAATAGAATCGTATTGTAAAGTGTTTTTAATTCTACAGTTTCCATCTTTGTAACCGTGATATACACTTTAATATATGTAAATTTAATCTAAATTAAGCTTTGGTACCGAAATTGGGACCGAGAACCGTGGATTTTCACTGGTATTGGTACCGAATACTGAAATTTTGGTACCGTGACAACACTATTTGCATCACATAAACAGCTTCATATGTATGGCTTTATGACATAGTAAACTTGCTAGTTGTCCCACCTGGTACAGCGTTGCAAGCGATGCAAAGCGTTCAGGTACAAGTCCCTTGAAGCACGAGCAGGGCCGGCTTTGCCGACAGGCGACACAGGCGGCAGCCTGGGGCGCCATCTGCTGGACGGGGCGCAAAATTGCAAAAAAAAAAAAAAAGTTAATTAGATGTTATGAAAGCTGCGCACACGCTGTACACTTTTACTGTGCACTGTCCACACACTGCTTGTTTTTGTCCATTTCTTTTACTAGATTATACAATCCTAAAAAACGACTGAGTCACTCTGACTGACAGACAGCTGTCAAACTCACGCGCGTTGCTCAGCAACCGGGAGTGGCGCAAAAACATCTGACATCTGGTTTTAGCGCTTTAAACGCCCCTTGGCGGTGGAGCAGGCGCCCTCATAAGATTTCATCATAGAATTTTGACAGGGACCCCCCTCCAATAATATCGCGAGCGGGCGTGGGCGCCGTGAGCGCTGAGCAAACAGGCACGAGTAATGAGTTGTCGTCGAAAAAGATGGACAAAGCGAAAAAGCGGCCGGGGGCTAAAATAGAAATAGCCCATTCGTTTTGTTTTGCTTAATCGGCGGCGCTGGGTTTTTATTTTATGGGTATTATCATGGGATTAATATTATAACTATTATTATGTAATGTAGACAGACACTAACTAAAAGAGGTTTGATTTTTTTCTTTGTTCAATTTGAACACTTAATATGGGTTGGAGCTTTTAATTTTGAACTCTCAAAGTGCACCAGATTGATGAATTTAACATTAAAATGCACAAAATTTTATTACGGGGGAGCATGCCCCCGAACCCCCCTAGCCTTGTAGTAGCCTAATAGATTAGTAATAATAGTAGTGGTGGTAGTAATTGTCATTTATGTACTACAAATTACATGGTCGGTCAGATAAAATGTATTTGTACAATGCGTATGTAGGATGATTTAAATATTCTTGAACGTTCTTTGTAGCATTTGTATAAACAATTTACAGTTCAAGCGCAAAAATTAATCTCGCCTAGGGCAACCAAAGGGCTAGAGCCGGCCCTGAGCACGAGTCATGATAAAAGTGGTAAAAGACTTGTAGAAGCAAACTAAAATGCATGGTTGCTTCAGAAAATTCATTTATCTCACGTTTACTTTTAGTAACATCCATTAGTTTTCCAGTATTTTTTATTGTATTTTGAACATTATTTTCAATTGCAAAGCACATTAATTTTTTAGTGCCACTCACCAGAAATTTTATTTCTGAACTGCCACGACTCGTACAATAACCAATGTAACAAACATTGCCGCATTTAATTTACCTGTTTTGAATAAATCTGATAAAACTGAAGCTAGCCAGCCAATTGTTCTCACAGCCTAGCCAGCTAACAAGCATACAAACTCACCAAAACAGGTTAGCTTAACCAGCTACCCAGCAAACAAATTTAGGTTCTGGGAACGTTCTGGTAACGTTAGTTTTTGGTTCCCAGAACGTTCCTAAACTTGCCGTCAAATGGAACCTAAAAATAACCTACATGGAACGTTCCTATAACAGTCTTGTTTGGTTCCCAAAAAAATAACCACACGGAACAATTCGGGAACGTTAGGGGAACGTTCTGTGTTTGCTGAATATGAGCTAACCACCTTAAGGTGCTTTATGATGTTTTTTATTTTGTTTTATTTTTTAAGGAGAGTAGCAACATGCTAACACTAAACTCTTTTAAGATTGTGAGTCAGAGTTGCTGCCTATGTAGTAAATTCTAAATAGTTACAGTACTAATGAGGTTCTGTTTTAGTCATGATATGGTTAAAAAGTATTTGTCTCAAAAGACAACTCACTAGGTTTTGGAACTGGGCCACTTTTTGCAAAATTTAGCTATTAAACTCCTATGCTAGTATGCTATCCATGCAGGAAAATCCCTGTGGATCAATGAAGAGAAAGAAAACATCAGAGGTCGGGAGTTGCTCCTTTAAGAATATCTTACCTGCCACTTTCATTTTGCTAAGTGCTGCTAATTAGTTTCCCAGTGAAAATGTTGTGATTGAAACATATTGTTATCTCTTTTGTATTGCACAAGTGGCTGAAGTATTACATTTCACATCTTTCTACATTTAATACATATCATTTATTGGATGGCACATGGTTCAAAGCTCAATTTTAAATAAAAACTGATGAGGCTCTGACTGTGGGCTGTCAAATTAGTGCTTATCATTTCATTAGACAGGTTTGTTCTAAATCAAAGGCATTTTCTGCCTTTTTTTTTTCTTTTTGTCTTTTTCTCTCTCATCCTCACTCTCACTCAGACAGATGCTCAAATATGGTATATCGTGACATGATTTATGCACAGCAGTGTAGCTAGGCCACAGCCATGTGAAGGTGGCCATTCATTATTGTGTTGCTTATTGTGTTACACCTTCATGGGTGGCTAATCCTCCTCTTTTAGCTTAAAAAAAACTTGAAATAAAAGGTTTGCTCAGGCAAGAGTAAAAATAGCCTCAAATCATGTGCATATGTGTTGGAGCACTTGGAATCTTGTATCTTGGAACACCCAGAACAATCCATAAGTGACATAATATCAGGATGATGAAGAATTAATATTTCATGTGTACTTAATATTCTCAAGATCACTAATAACATTTAGCCATTTACCCCAAGCAAAGAGATTCAGTGTTTGCGATGAATGTTCTAGGCAGAGCCGATCCTCCCTATACACAAGCTATGCAAGCTGCGTAGGGCCCCCGAACCACCAGGGGCCCCCCTTGCTCATCACTTTATAAAATAAACATGAAGGTAATTTGACAGTATTTATTTTTAGCATGCAAATATATGTGCAGTGTCTACTAAACAGTTGAACTACTAAACAATTTCCTGTGGAAATATTTTTCATATTCATATTTATTCAATAACTATTTCTTACTTGGATATCGTGCAGTGTAGCAGATAATAACATTACTTATAATAATAATTGAAATCCATTAGGGGTGAATTCAGGTTGATTGGGACACTTTTTGCCATTGAGATGACTAAAGAAAACTGGCAGTCCACCTTCCATACTGAAAACCATTGTAATTATTACTTAAGTTTATGGATTTTTTAAAATTTATTTTAAGAATGTATTGACAGGGGCACAATCACAAAGTTTAACTTAGAGCCCCCAGAAGTATAGGATGTGCACTGGTATAGTGCGTGATCAGTGTAGCAAGACTGACATGGAGGAGAAAAAAAAATTTGAATAAAGGTTTTATTTTTGTTTGTTTTTCGAACACAAAAAGTATTCTCGTCGCTTCATAATATTAAGGTTGACCACTGGAGTCACATGGACTATGTTAACGATGTCTTTACTACCTTTCTGGGCCTAGAAAGTTGCATTGACATGGCTGGTTCAGAAACCTCTCGGATTTCATCAAAAATATCTTTATTTGTTCTCCGAAGATGGACGAAGGTCTTTGGAACAAAATGAGGGTAACTGGGTAAGTAATTAATGACAGAAATTAAATTTTTGGGTGAACTAACCCTTTAAAGGGGTGGTTCGGAATTTTGGACATCGGGCCTCATTTCCAAGTGAGCCTTAGTCTTATTTATCAGTGGAGACAGTTTTAAAAAAAATTCATCCAGTCGTCCCAGTTGCATAGTTCGCCGGTGCTAGGCTAGCGCGAGTCAATGGTATCGTTTTAGCCTGCCATTAAAAACAGTTTTACCCACTCCACAGTACACCAAAAGCAAATCAATTATAACGCCAGACTATCGATGTAAGTGTCTGTTGAGAGAATAATGTTAGAAATCAAACTATCCTTTCATCGCATTGCAATAGTTATATTTTTTTACCTATATTTATTAGCACAGTCTACAGCAGCGGCGGAGTGATATGAAGTTACCTAGGCAACCGAGAGAGCCGGTCCACATGACAATCAGTACCTAATAGCAAGACAGAACTATGGCAACGTTTGAAAGCAATACCATTGTTTCGGACTTTGAAGACGATGAATGTGTGTTATTCAACGAACCGAATGAGCCGGAATACACATGAAGAATTATATAAATATAATGTATTGCTACACACAACATAAAGACAAAGACTGTTGGACCAATTCAAAAAATAACTATACTCTTATTACACTATTGTCACTCTACACAATGCATTGAACTGTAACGTTATCTCACAAACGTTGTCAGTGTCGATCTATCAGTTATGAAAGGGACTAGGTTCATTAGCTAGCTAGAGTAGCCTAACAAAATAAATTACCTGAACATCTGTAGCTGTTGGTGCATCTGGAAAGATGGCTGGAACTGCATTCCTTGTCATAAACCTGTGACCATTTCGATTAAATGGTTCTTTAAAGTCGTCTGGTCTAAAATGATCACTGCAAATTCTCAATTGTTTTAGAGTCTCTGCCGGTGTCTCCTTGTCCAAGCTCGCAGAAATAATCCAAAGTTGAATCCTTTCTGGATCTTTAAAAGTAAATTTGTGGAAACTTTTCCGTGAACACTTAGATTTGTTCTTGCAATTGCGAAATGCACACCGAATCACCATGTCGCCTTCGTTTACCTCAACTACTACTAGCTAGCTAGACGTCCCGACTGTCATGCGCTTCTGTTCTGTGTTTACTTTTCGGCGCAGTACTACCGGAGCGAAGTAAAATTCCGCTGCTGCTGAGAAACTAGTTCCTGTAAATGTAATGCAATCATTGAGATGAAAAGGATAGTTTGATTTCTAACATTATTCTCTCAACAGACACTTACATCGATAGTCTGGCGTTATAATTTAATTGCTTTTGGTGTACTGTGGAGTGGGTAAAACTGTTTTTAATGGCAGGCTAAAACGATACCGTTGACTCGCGCTAGCTTAGCAATAGCTAGCTTGGAAATGAGCCCGATGTCCAAAATTCCGAACCACCCCTTTAAGGGTATAGGTTTAGGGTAAGGGTTCGGGTTCGGGTTTGGCAGTTAGTTGTGATGGGTTGCATAGTGCCAATGAATGTCCTCACAAGATAGATGTACAAGAATGTGTGTTGTGAAGTTTTTAGTCTTCAGCCTTGGGCTTTTCTTATCTCTTTTAAACCCTCAACAGTATAGATGCATTCGAGCAGAAGAATTGGGGGAAAAAATGAAGGCACAATCTACCCCCTTTTTATTTACATCTTTGATCTCTGCTTTTGTGTACAGCCATTTTTTATTTATTTTTTGCTTTTTTGCCACCATGCAATTGCATCACAGTTGACAACTATTCTTTATCACAGATCTCTACACTTATATTTTTGTTTCAGAGTTCTTGTGCCCCTGAAGTTTTAAGGGCACAGTTAAAAAATAGCTCTTTTTTTTATTTTTTTATTTTTAAATAATATGACCTTAAGTATTTAACTACTATTTACTTTCGTAAAAAAAATTATACTAATAAAATGGGTACAATGTACTTATTATGTTCATGTTGTATTGAAGTGATTACATAAATTAATTATCACATACAGGCGTTTTTCAAATATAAGTACAATATAAAGACATGCATATACAATAAGTGCATTAATGATAGTAGTTAAAGACACTTAATATAAAGTGGGACCAAACATTTACAGTAAACATTTCACAGTACAACATACAGTATATATACAAAAAGCAGGCATCGGAAAATACATCCTGGATCTGTGTCATAAAAAATAGTTCTACCTCTGATCGGTCAGTTCTACACACAAGAGTGTCTTTGACAGACTCCTTAGATTTTGTACAGTAAAAAAAAAACTTATTACTGGCTGAGTTCTGTAGTTTAGTGAAGGTTGTTATTATAACCAAAACATTAGAAACAATGTAAATAAGATATTGTGGTGTAGACAGTTTCATTGGTTGTTAAAAGTTTTCCTTGTTTGTTGGTTTGCGTTTTTTCCCCCTGCACTGCAAAAATGGGTTTGTACTACAAACACATGGCATTCTCTTTCAAATCCAATCATTAAAAAGTCATTATGAGCCCTTTAAAGAGCTGTGATGTTCCCTCCGTCTGATGTAGCTCGCGTCTGATGGTCTTCTTTGATGCGTGTGTACGAAACACAGGGCAAGAGCAGAGGAGACGGGGGGAAAAAACAGTGTCAGGCTCTAGTTAACAAGACAAATGGAGCAACATGGTTCAGCTCATAACCGGGTTTGACCTATTGGTCCACCCAATAACTCAATCTCTACATGGCAAACTGGCATTCGAGATATTTATCAAGACACTTGTCAAGTAAAAGATTTGCTTGCGAGTTTGGCCTCCACGCTCGGAGGAAAGTTCGACAGCTTTGATCACGGGCTGTCTGGGCTCGGATCTGCTGGTAGTGGTGAAAGGCAGGGCTGATTACTTCTTCTCCCTCCCAGACCTTGATCTTGATGTGATGTCGAGAGAAATCACTTCATTCGTCACCGCTCTCTTTTCGTCCTACAGGACGGCCTGGTTCTCGTGGGCTCTTCTTATGACAGCTGGCTCCATAACAAATGGCCTGCTTATGGGTTTTATTGAACTTTTTGAAAATTAGAGCTAACGTTTCAGCTGTCCAGGCTGTATAAATATGGTGCCATTAAAGAGATTTCACTCTTGATTGAACCTAAATGTCCTCTTTTTCTCCTGCCCGACTGATGTTTGTGGCTTTAAAAGAGGCTGTTACTGAACGGTACACAGAGTGGCAGCCCAGTTCATCACTGTCTGAACATTTTAATGGCAGTTTCCTTCAACATAATAATATATCCACATAATGAATTATGAAAGTGTCATTCAGTGTTTGATGCTCCTGGCTGTCATGATGGATGATCACTTGTTGCTGAATTGTGATTACATAGCCTCAGTCTCAGCCTTATAGATAAAGTATAGATACTGTAAAGTGCCAAAAACGCAAGCTCCAATTATGTTGCGTCTTCTAAACATTCTGTCAGTTCACCAAGACACCGGAAACAACGCTTTTGAGGAAGAATTGAACATTGAATTTATTAATTTATTTAAAGATGTCTACATTGATTTTTCCCAAACTCCAAAAATGTACCTACTTGCAATTCACAGTTTCTAGCTGAAATAAACACTAGTTGGCAATTAAACACCAACAAATTATGTTAAGGCAGATCATTGATTAATAAATAATTATTTTCACACAGTTCCTCATGCATTTTGATGTTTTCACCAAATATCCAGTATGCTTTTTCTAAAAGAATAAGCTTGCTTGTTTGCTCACCTGGTACAGCATTGCACTTGCGATGCGGAGCGAGTCCTGTGAATTGAAATGCCAAGGTTGCTTCAGCAAATGTGTTGGTAACACTTTATAAGGTTCCATCTGTTAGTTAATGTATTAACTAACGTGAACTAACCATGAGCAATTCATTTGTTGCTGTGTTTGTTCATCTGTGTTAACGCTATAGTTAATACAAACCATGTTAGTTCACAGTGCATAATGTTAACAAATACAACTTTAGATTTTAATAATGTATTAGTAAATGCTGCTCAATTAAAAAAGTGCTGCTCTTTATTAGTTCATGTTATCAAATGAAACCTTATTGTAAAGTGTTACCAATGTATTTTTATTTCATTGTTTGCTTTTGTTAGGACTCTCGGTTTAGAGTGTAGGTTTTAGTGTAGGTGATACGTAATTTCAAACATGATAGATTATTAACCTTTTAGCGGCACTCACTGGACATTTAATTTCTGATCTGTCATTCGTAGAAAAAAACATCGTAGAAATTTTTGGCCACATTCACGTTCATCTGTTTTTGAGAAAAATGGCTTTTAACTCCACTCACTGGACATTTCACTTTAAAAGTGCAAGCAACGTAATCATTTTGTAAAAATGTTGCAACAGGCATGTTTTCCAATGAGCCTTTTCCAATAAGCAACCAACAATATTGTTGGTTGCTTATAGGCGTTCCTGGCATTGGATGCCATAATGTCATTAGTGGGAAGAGCAAGCGGCGATAGCTTTTGAAAATCTGATCACAAGTGAGATGCATTAATGGTAAAAATAAGATGATGTTCTTTTTTTCACAAGGAATCAGTTTTTCAGCCATTACATCACATCAATAATGTTGCTGAAAATCATGTGGATGGCATTTTAATTATTTAATAGTACTGCATGCTGCCCAGTTTAGTATTCATTGTGAGCATTTTCATGTTGAAAATTACGTCTCTCTATGTTCCTTGAATAATGTTCAATAGATGGTTTTTGTGACATTTATGATTTAGAAAGTATGTGATGTCGCTCTTGTATATTTATCAGTTCTTTGTACATAATTATAATGCACTGCTTTCCAATGCGCACTTACATAGTTGAAAGAGTTGTGAAATGCTGTATAAAATATTATAGTTTTGCTTGAGGCTCTTGGTAGCAAATAAACTAGAAATGCATGAGCTGAATTATTATATATTCCTCTTGAAATAGTCAGTACTTATTAATTTTGGACAGACAGAAATTTAGATTACTACACCCGGAGTTTCTGCTAATTTCCTCTGTTTTCTGAATAACCGTTCACTGAGACTACTGCGGCTATTGTTCACCAGTCTATTATTGGATTTACCCGCCTCTAAACATATAAAAACAAAACAAACTGTTAAGCCTGTTTGCAGAATCGCATGTTGTTTCTGGGTTATTGGAAGGTTAAGCTGCATAATAAGCTGCAAAGTGGAACTCAATGCCGATAACTAAAAGTTTGACTCTAAAAGACTTATTACGTTACAGGTAATTTAGTCACTATAATCTTAAAGCTAGCACACACTGCCCTTGCGTGTAAGGTAAAGATTACTGACTCACCAGTGGCAATTATGGACAAATCACTCATGTGTCTTTACATCTTATTTTCATCTCTTTTATTTGAGAGAAAGGTTGAGCAGATTGGATCTAAATGGACATGAACACAGCACAGCCCGAGGCGTTCCTTTCACCTGTTCCTCTGAGCACAGTGTGGTGTCTCTTCCACAGACAGATGAAAAGTGTATTTTGGAAATTGTTTTGCTGACAGTTGCCTGCCTGACTTCCATAAATAAGTAAATTGCTGTACCTCCAATGGGATGCATGCACCTGCTTGTTAGTGAAGAAGAACAACTGAAACAGACGACTCCGCTGGTTCTGGTTGCACATAGATCTTGTCTTTTTGATTGGCATGGAAAAGTTTGCCGTGTTCTCCCTGATCGTTACAGCCACTGCTATGGCATCTGTTACCCTATGTATGATGGCCAAAGCCTAAAGTTACTGAAATGCAAGCGGAGACAGGAACAAAGGCCTGAACGTATTAGTGACCATTTGTCTCACCTTAGGGGCTTTCGCACCGGATAGTTCTTGTAACTTAGTTCTTGGCACTAGCCACCAGGGTGGTGAGAACTAATGGTTCCCATAGGAACGTTTTCCTGGTTCCATTCGTGCCGCCAGTAGGAACTCTGAAGTGACGTAAGCCGCGTCTGTTGTTGCTGGGACTTTTATTTTGACGGCACTGAGAACACCAGAGCCTGAGCTCACAGTGCTCGTATTCTCCGTGTTCATTATTTTACGATCTGTCTGATACGTTATTAGATTGAACTGTCATACATAGAAAGTAGACCGTAATGAAAAGTTATAAGCGTTTGCCATGTGGTTGATGTGTTGCTAGCTGAGCAGAAATGTTGAGCAGAAACCTAAGTTGCGATGGATTTTCTCCTCAGCGTTAAGGTTTAGAGGTCCATTGTGGTGCTAGTGTCATTGTTTTCCATGTTCGTAGTGTTAGTTTCTGGAGTAAATATAGGCTATACTCTGTATGTTTACAAAGCTTTTTTTTAAATGGTGGGTGCTGGTGTTTCGCGTGCGTTCGGCCAATCGGCGTACACTAAAGTCAGGGGTACTTGTGCAAATATGAAAAGGTTCCTCTGGTGCAAAAGCCCCTCTTGATGCATCTTTTAATGAACACTGCCAAACTATTTTACAATTAAAAAAAAAAAATATATTATTAAATGTAGGCTCTTTCTTTATACCTTGAATTTACAACCCTGGCATATCCATCGGATTTAGTGCTCAGCTGTTGCTCTTTCATAGCTCAGGAAAATTAATGTAGTTCTCAGCTAATTTTAATTGTGGGATTATCAAGGTATTTCAAGAGTTTCATTTGTATAGGCTGCAGTCCAAAGCGGAAAATTATAGATGGCTGCATAAAACAACAACTTTAAGGACAAGTATCATCTGCCAACCAACAACCCTGAGAATGGACTGAGTTTACATACTGTACAATTTTGCATTAAGCAAATGCTTTAATCCATAGTGATTTGCAATAGAAGAATCAAGCATTTTGTCACAGAATCAACTATATCAATCCACAATTGATACCCTTCTGTAAACTATATTTTTAAAACGGCCTAAGATTGTTTTTTTTTTTTTTTTACTTGGTTACTTTTAGGGAATCTATCTAGACTCATAGCCTTCACCAGGCTCTTTTTGATTTAATGTGGTCTCATAGCTGTCACAAACATCAGTTATTTTGATCTTAGTTTCATTTTCATTGACTTATAAGGGGTAGATTTACTAAAGAGGGCAAATTATCGTGAGAGCGCAATTCCAAAACAGCGCAGATGGAAGTGGAACATTTTGCGCATGATCTACTGACGACGCACAAATGAAAGAACACAGGCGCACTCTGATTTACCAGGTATAGCGTCTGGTTTAAGTCATGCTTTTTTGGCCGGTAAATAATGGCGCAAACACTAGTACATTGACGAGTACAAATGTTGCAGGTCCCGGCTCAGGAGACCCAGCTGACAGATTACTGTGATCTGTAAAACAGGATTCAATGGAAAAGGACGAGAGAGTCACGTCTGCTCTTTCACAGCTCCTCTGCAGATATCTTTATTTAATGCACAATAAATCAATTAAACACAACCGTTGCTTTTAAAGCATTAATTCACATTCTTTTGTCTGCCTTATTACATCACTTTTATCACCAACATCAAAATAAATCACCTTTTGTCTCATTTCTTCACTTTACTATCTTTAGTTAACATTTAACTTAAATATATATATGCTATATATATATTTATAATTAGTAATACCAATATTCATTAACACAATGAGATTAAGTATGAGCTTCATTCATATGAACTCTGAAAATGTGTTTTCCAAAAAGGCACTTGCTCCTTTAAACCATTGTGAAACAATTCACTTTTGCTCCTACGTTTCTATCAGTGCCCGATCACGTGACTGACAAGCGCGCCAAACGCGATCACAGAGAGAGCTTCAAAGATACACTAAACTCGACATATTAACTAATTAACACTGGCAAACAAACTTTTTATGACACACAAACTATTAATGCAACAGTATAGCTAAATATAATGACCACTGGAGCGAACTTATCTCATTTTCCTCATGTTAAAGTGAGCATACATCAAGACAAACAAAACGTCAGCAACTAAAACACATTTAACACTTTACATTCACTGAACAGTAATAGTGATAGTGCAATCGCTGGTATAGTTACATAATGCTCTTTTGAATGTCCATGTTTTTACCTGTAAAACAGGATTCAATGGAAAAGGACGAGAGAGTCACGTCTGCTCTTTCACAGCTCCTCTGCAGATATGAGGGAGCATGCGCAGTTCACGGTTTCGCCCGCGACTCTCCAGCCAGAATGTCAAAATAAGAGTCCTTTATTTTTGTCCATATAAATGTAAATATAAGTTTGTTCATTTCCATACAACATAAACCAATAATGTAATCATTTTTACTTATAACCATATTCCAAAGAAGGGAAAAAAACACAATTGTGTACATACTTAGTGTGTATCACACTCTCCCTGACAAAATAAGAAAAGCTCCAGTGGTCAACCTCTTTCCTCCAATATGTGCAATCAACACACGGGCACAGTGAAATTGTAAGGTATGTATGTGTGTGGAGTGTATGAATTGGGATAACCAATTTGTGGTAAGTAACTATTTATACCCCAGAAAGGTACGTGTGATCGGATAAGCAGTTACTGCATTAAGTGTCGGGTATGGCCGTAGCACAGGCTGACTTAAAGTGTCATAAGTGTAAATCTGTCGTGGCCTTTTCTCTCTAGTAGACCTTCTCCCTGCAGCTTCATCCTCCACACTTAGAGTTTCGGCCTCTCTTGCTCCCCCCTCTGACTCAACACAAGCAGCTGTTTCTCTCCCCTCGTCCACATAATCCTCCACAGATGATCCCAGGTAAGTATTTGGTTCTCTTCCTGGTGAATTTTCCAGTATCCTTGATACTCCCCTTCTTTGTGTTTGATTGAACTCTTCTCTTACAGGTGCTCGCTCAGGTAGAGGGCTATTCATAGGTTCGGTCCAGCTAACTGGGTTTCTCAGCCAGTATCCTCCCCCGCTACTTTCCTCATCTGAGTCCGTCATGTCACTGTCTCGTTCTCCAATGTTTTCTCTTTTGGGTGACTGACCTCTTCTCTCTTTTTGTCTTTCAGATTTTGTCGACCGGAATGTCGTCGTGGGAGCCTCCACAGGTAAGTCATTAACCAGTAGTAGTAGATTCCGGTGCAGTGTCCTCGTTTTCTTACTGTCCCCATTTTCAGGGGAGACTACATAAACTGGGTTATCAGATACCTGTCCCTTCACCACGTAAACCACCTTTTCCCAGTAGGATCGTAACTTCCCTGGACCCCCTCGTTCTCCAAGGTTTCTGACGAGCACTCTGTCTCCTACTTTCAGTACCACTCCTCTCGCCTTCCGGTCATATTGAGCTTTCCCTCTCGCACTTGCTTGACGACTGTTTCCTTCAGCGATCTTGTATGCCTCAGCCATCCGCGCCGCCCACTGATTTGCATATTCCTTTGTAGTGACTCCGTCCGTTGGCTCCACCAGGCCGAAGATCAGGTCTACTGGAAGGTGAGGATGCCGTCCGTACAACAGGTAAAAGGGAGAATATCCAGTGGACTCGTGCCGGGTACAGTTGTAGGCATGCACGATTTGAGGTAAGTGCTCTTTCCACCTCTCTTTTTCTTTGTCTGTCAGTGTCCTCAACATCTGTAGAAGGGTCCGATTGAACCTCTCGACTGGGTTTCCTTGGGGGTGGTATGGCGACGTTCGAGAGTGGCCGATTCCAGCAAACTGCCGGAGACTGCGAAACAGTTCATTCTCAAACTCACGGCCCTGGTCATGATGTAACTTGGCCGGATACCCAAAGCGTGGAATGTAATCTTGGAACAAACGCTCAGCTGCAGTCCGCCCTGACTTGTTCTTGGTTGGGTAGGCTTGGGCGAACCTTGTGAAATGGTCCATGACGACCAGGATATATTCATATCCCCCACGGCTCGGCTCCAGATGCAGGTAGTCAATGCAGACCAGCTCCATAGGTGAGTGTGTTGTGATGCTACCCATGGGCGCTCGTACGTGTACAGTCGGTTTCTTCTGTTTTATACACGGGCACTTTCTAGTCACATATTCTTCTACTTCAGCTTTCATGTATGGCCAGTAGAACCGTTCCCTCACCAGGCTTAGTACTCGCTCCGTACCCACGTGCCCCATCTTGTCATGGAGGTGCTCAAGTACCAGCTTTTTGTACTTGCTCGGTAAGACAAGTTGCTGTCTCTCCCTTGTTCTTCGATATAGGAGTCCTCCCTCAAGATGTAGCTTATTCCACTCATACATCAGCTTTCGGTTGGTTCCTGTCAAAACTCCCCTCATCTCGTCTGTCAGGGTGACACCTTCCTCCTTCCATTGCCTCACTTGAGAGATTACAGAATCTTCTTTCTGGGCTTGAATCAGTTCATCCTGTCCTATTATCGGCAACCAGGTGGTGGGTTGATGTGGTTCATCCTCCCCAGTCGACATATACAAGGCAGCGACCCAGGCCACGTCCTTCATCTTCGACACGTGACTGCCCTCCCATGCTGCTTGTATTGCCCCCGCGGGTAGCCCTTCCGTACACTGTGAAGTGTATTCATCAATGTCCAGAGGAAGACGAGACAAGGTGTCTGCGTCGATGTTGACCTTTCCTGGCCGGTACTTGACATCAAACCGGAAGTCAGACAGCTCCCCGACCCACCGATGGCCTACTGCGTTGAGCTTTGCCGTGCTCATCGCGTATGTCAGGGGGTTGTTGTCGGTGTACACTGTGAAGTGTGGGGCGTAGAACAGGTAGTCCCGGAACTTCTCGCACACCGCCCACTTCAATGCCAGGAACTCAAGTTTACCACTGTGCAATCTGTAGTTCCTCTCCGTCGTTGTCAATGTTCTGGACCCATATCCTATTACTCTCAACCTCCCGTCTTGTCGCTGGTATAGGATAGCCCCTAGGCCCCTTTCAGATGCGTCAGTGTGGAGCATGAAGGGTAAGTTGAAGTCTGGATATGCCAGTATAGGTGGGCTTGCTAACATGCCAATTAGTTCCTCCAGGATTTGTTGGTGGTCCCTGGTCCATTCTACTGGAGTTCTGGAGGGAACTTGTGGGCCTTTAGCTTTCTTCCTGCTGCGAGTATCCAGTGTTGCTCCAGGCTTCCCCTGCAGCAGTTCGTACAAGGGTTTTGCTGTCCTGGAAAAGTCTTGAATGAAGGCACGGTAGTAGCTGAGGAACCCAAGTAACCTCCTCACATCACCTACAGTCTGGGGAGTCCTGGTTGTTAAGGATCGGACAGCCTCAAGGTCCTTAGGATCTATCCGCACTCCTTCCGCTGATACCAGCCGTCCGACGTACCTGACCTCACTCCGGAACATTTCACACTTTGCAGGTTTCAGCTTTACACCATGATGCTGGAGGGCCCTCAACACTCTACGGATGTTCTCAACATGCTCTTCAAAGGACCTCGCATAGCATAAGACGTCATCTAAGTATGGGATGCAGCACTCATCCCTGAGCGAGTCAAGCATTTCTTCCATACTGCGTTGGAAGGCAGCAGGCGCATTGGACAACCCAAAGGGGATCCGGACCCACTCATACAGCCCCCAGGGTGTGATGAATGCTGTCATGTGTCTGGATCCCTCTGCGATGTACCCCTGGTGGTACGCTTTGCCTTGGTCGAGAATGCTGAACCAGGAGTATCCTCCAAGGGTGTCAATTAGATCCTGTATCCTAGGCAATGGGTGACGGTCAGGGATGGTTTTCCTGTTCAGAAGACGGTAATCAACACAGAGCCTCAGTTTGCCATCCTTCTTGCGGACACAGACTACTGGAGCGGCGTATGGTGACTTTGATTTAACGATCCATCCTTTCGCTAGGAGATCTTGTATGTAGCTCTTTACCTCGTTAAACAAGGGTTTTGGCACTGATGAGTACGCCCTCTGAACCGGGATGTCGTCTTTAAGTGTGATTGGCATCTGCAAGCTGGGTATGCAACCAATGTCATTGTCACCTTTGCTGAAGGCACCAGACTCCTCATACAACATTCTTTGAACAACCTCTCGTTGGCCCTCTTCCAGGTGGTCCAGGTTGACAGGTGGATGCCACAATGATGTTTTCACCTCATCCTCTCGAGTGGTCACAGAATGGATCATTGTCTGCGTTGGCTCACTTGTTTTACCAGGCTCCACTAAGATCCTCTCAATCCGCTGTAATGTTCCAATCACTGTGCCACGTGGCAGGGTCACATCACCCCCTGTGCTATTTCCAATGGGTACGGAAACACAAGGGTCACTTTGGGGTTGTATTTCTAAGAGCCCCTCTCCAATGTCCAAGAATCTTAAATGGTCACTATTTTCATGGGGCTCAAATAAGACCACCGCGTCAGACTGTGTCATCTTCAAAGGGATTCTGCACTTCACCCAAGTCACCTGTCCTGCCCGGATAACGACCCCTCTTGGACCAACCTTCAAGTGCCCGTCTTCGTTATCTTCTTCAGCAGCTTGGATCACCTTGACTAAAGTTTGTGCCTTTTCGCGAGGGATATCAATGGCCCCGGCCAGTAGTGAGGTAAGTGTTGGCATCAACTGCTCAGACTGCCCTTGAATCAGTTCTTCAACTAAGTTGAAACCCAGGAGTGGTCTCTCAATTGGCATCTTACTCACCAGGAATGGGACATTAATAGATAGACTTGGATCCTCATTTCCTAGCAGGTTGACTGTGATGACCGCCCAGCCGTCAAATGGGATGAGGTCTCCATTTACAGCGTAAACTTTCAGATCATCTTGACACCCAAGAAGTTCCCGAAGCGGCCTCACCTCAACACTTGGCAGATATTTCTCTTTCCACTCACGGTCCACCATGCTGACTTGGGCACCTGTGTCGAGTAATGCCCTCACTGTCAAGCCATTCAAGTTGCACTGGGTCAGTGCCTTGCTTCCGATCAATTTGATTATGTTGTCATTTTTGGTCTTAAAGGAGCCCAGAACACTTGCTCCTTGGCTCCTGGACCTCACCTCATTTATAGATCTGTTTGTTTGTCCCTGGTGCTTGTGTTCTTGTTCTAGCACTTCTCCCTCCTTAGGCATGGCCGGCTTTGAGGGAGCAACGTCTGGTAGGGGCATTGGGTGTGCGGTCACTGGTTGCCCCTTTGCAGTGGCCGGTTCCCGTTTCCCTGTCGCTGAGGTCGTCGTAGGCACCCCACTGCCTGGTGTCCCTCCTCACCACAGATGAAACAGTGAGTACAGTCCTGCCGCCCTTCGTCCGCACACCGCTGACAGCAACGCCAGCGGCTCACCCGGCGAGAAGATGGTTGGCTGGAGGGGCATTGGCAGCCACCCTCCGTTCGTACTGGCATGGAGTGTTGTATCGCGTCTACCATGCTGGTTAGAGCATCAATCCTGGCCGTAAGAAGCTTAATCTGTTCGTCCTGCCCTTTTTGTGCAGCAAACCCTTTTGCAGCTTTCACATCTCCGCCAGTTTCATCGCTAACTTGGGCACTATTAGCCATGGATGGTTTGGCTCTGGTTGGTGGGCCCAGTCGACGCAGCCTCTCATTCTCGTCACTTGTGATTTTCATAACGTGCCTGAGGATAGCATCGTCAGTTACATCACTATCAGCTAGCAAGGGTTTCAGCTCGCTGCGAATATCTTTACACCGGTGGCTTAGACCCTGATAAACAGTGTGTAAGAATCAGCTTGTTTAGCCGCAAAGAGTATTTTTTGTTTCAACCCCATGACTCGGTACAGAAACTGTTGAGGCGTTTCGTGTTCACTCTGCTTGGTGCACATTAGTTCTTGGAATAGCTCTGTGCTATTTCGGTCTCCCAAGTGTGATTGTAAGAACCCCTTTACTTCAGCTACAGTCATGTCCTCTTTGTTCATCAGCATATCTTTAAAAATTCCTGGCTTGATAATTCGCAGCACCCCTCTAACCACGTCGGCATCGGTGAAGTTCTCTTTTAGGCCGCTGTCCATTTGCCTACAGACATTGTTGAACGTGATGTCTGACGAGTTATCTCCAATCTGGCCTCCATGTATCTTAAACTCACGGGGCTGGATATACTTAAACCCTCCCATAGGGAATGCGCTACATAAGTCATGAGCTACATTTTTCTGCTGCTCAGTCTGGTACATGTGTGCTGTAGTGGCGCTTCCCTGTGCTACTGTGTGGGTCAAATTAGTGTTCTGAGTAGGTGTCATGTACTGGCGAATCTTTTTACCAATTTCTTCGTACTCTGCAAGCATTTTACGCATGTCTGTGTTTGTTTCAGGTACAGCCCCCTTAACACTCCCAGAGTCAGGTGAAATATGTGATGTCAGATAAGGGTTATCAGTGGTGGGTGGATGTAACACATGTGTAAGGTGAGTGTCTGTGTCAACATCAGATGTACATACAGCAGTGCAAATCTGTTTTGCTGATTTTACAGTCTCTTGCAATGACAACAGTTCACTCATACCTTGGTCCTCCGTCTCGAGCAAAGATTCACTTGACATGAAGGCATCGATGTACTCGTAACAACCCTCACTGTCTTCCAGGTCAAGTTCAAATGAGTCTTTACCTCGTACTGGCCCGATGACCTTGGCGATGCGAAACAGTTCATCAGCAGGCAGTGTCATCAGGTCTTTTCTGATGTCCCACACCAAGCGTTTCCTCGTACGATCTGCCATGACGTTGTTCTCTGTTGTCCTACTCGATACTGCTTTAACCTCAGGACGAAGACAGCCGCCTGTCCAGCCCTCTGTGTGCGTCTCGTTGTCACCGTTGATGCAGCAGCCACCGGCCTCTAGCCCCAGTGCCACCTTGTCCCACGGTCCTGGAATCTCTGGATCCGCCTCCTAGTGTCACATGGAGTGGATCCCGGACGAGCCCCCAAGAATCTGTTGCAGGTCCCGGCTCAGGAGACCCAGCTGACAGATTACTGTGATCTGTAAAACAGGATTCAATGGAAAAGGACGAGAGAGTCACGTCTGCTCTTTCACAGCTCCTCTGCAGATATCTTTATTTAATGCACAATAAATCAATTAAACACAACCGTTGCTTTTAAAGCATTAATTCACATTCTTTTGTCTGCCTTATTACATCACTTTTATCACCAACATCAAAATAAATCACCTTTTGTCTCATTTCTTCACTTTACTATCTTTAGTTAACATTTAACTTAAATATATATATGCTATATATATATATTTATAATTAGTAATACCAATATTCATTAACACAATGAGATTAAGTATGAGCTTCATTCATATGAACTCTGAAAATGTGTTTTCCAAAAAGGCACTTGCTCCTTTAAACCATTGTGAAACAATTCACTTTTGCTCCTACGTTTCTATCAGTGCCCGATCACGTGACTGACAAGCGCGCCAAACGCGATCACAGAGAGAGCTTCAAAGATACACTAAACTCGACATATTAACTAATTAACACTGGCAAACAAACTTTTTATGACACACAAACTATTAATGCAACAGTATAGCTAAATATAATGACCACTGGAGCGAACTTATCTCATTTTCCTCATGTTAAAGTGAGCATACATCAAGACAAACAAAACGTCAGCAACTAAAACACATTTAACACTTTACATTCACTGAACAGTAATAGTGATAGTGCAATCGCTGGTATAGTTACATAATGCTCTTTTGAATGTCCATGTTTTTACCTGTAAAACAGGATTCAATGGAAAAGGACGAGAGAGTCACGTCTGCTCTTTCACAGCTCCTCTGCAGATATGAGGGAGCATGCGCAGTTCACGGTTTCGCCCGCGACTCTCCAGCCAGAATGTCAAAATAAGAGTCCTTTATTTTTGTCCATATAAATGTAAATATAAGTTTGTTCATTTCCATACAACATAAACCAATAATGTAATCATTTTTACTTATAACCATATTCCAAAGAAGGGAAAAAAACACAATTGTGTACATACTTAGTGTGTATCACACAAACCTTAGTAAGTCACCATACGTGATTCATTTAAATACTCTCTTCCCATAAATGTTGCATCTTAAAGGGAAACTCTGCATATGCAAAAAGGTCAGCCACAAAAATAACTGTGTCCACGCTGGCGATAGCTGTTAGTAAATCTGGCCCTTTTGTTTGTTTTGTGAGTAACTTGTTTTCCTTTGTCTTAGTTTCCCGCCAATCATTCGTTTCTATGGACACTGATTAATCATCAAAGCTGCTGATCATTTAGTTCATTATCTCTGTTTTTTACGTTCATTGGTTTAAATCACTCATTTTCTGGTCACGTTTATGTTGAGGTGTGATTTCCAGCCTTGTATGTGGATTATCTGTGGATTATTATTAAAGTTTGATCTAAACCAGCTCAAGACCAGCTTAGCCAGAATGACACACTAGCACTAAGATGACACACTAAGTTGCTTTTGTGTGTGAGTGTGTGTGTGTGTGTGTGTGTGTGTGTGATATTAATGAGCAAACTGAATTTTACAATGTGTACATTTTTTTTATTTTTACTTTGCCTCTGATTCTGTTTCATTTCAATAAAAAAAAAATTTTTAATTAATTTATTTATTATTAAGTTCCTTTAGGAGAGACCATTGACACAGTAAGAACTTAGAGCTATACGTTTAGCATGTAGTGAAGTGAAAACTCACAGAAGCAGGAGACTTAAACTCAAAGTCAGGAGAAACAATTGAGATATTCCAGAGATCTTGTTTGTGATTTTCCTTTCCTTATGGGAACTGACAGTGTGTTTTGCATAGTAAAAGGTTCTTTAAAGTACAAAGGGGATTTGTTAGTTAGAAGCTGCTCTGACTGCTCTCTCGCAGAGAAATAAAGGTGGTGCTCAGACATCTCTTCATTACTCTTCTCCCTGATGCAACATGAAAAAATGTTACATCCATTACACCAGGCTGCCTTTGTGTGTATTGTAATAGCAGCTGAATTGCTGTAGAGTGGAGCTTTATGATGAAATAAATTAACTCACTAGCTTTTGTATCCCTCATACAATACTTCTCTGTCTTTAACCAAGAAGGTGATGTTTATTTGAGTAGACTTATTTCACTTCTCTTCTTAGTGTTTTATGGTTGCTGCGTACCAGTAAACCTAATAATGATTCTGAGTGTAATAGACAAAATTCATCATCAACCTAGCGTGATGAAAAAGGTTGTGTATACATCACCTTAACTTTATGTGTGTGTGCGTGCGTGTGTGTGTGAGAGAGAGAGAGAGAGAGAATGAAATGTGGATGCAGCTCATCTATCTATCTATCTATCTATCTATCTATCTATCTATCTATCTATCTATCTATCTATCTATCTATCTATCTATCTATCTATCTATCTATCTATATGAATGAATGTTGGCATGATGTTCTTTCACAATCTCATTTACAGTGCATGACACTTAAACATTCACATTGCTTGTCTCCTTTAGGCCAAACTCCAATACAACTAAGTGTAGACAGCATGTTTCAAAATGAAGTTTGAACTTTGTGAAGTAGGTAACAGGTAGATATATACATTTCTAGCTTCAGCACATGCCTGAAAATACCTGCCTGCGGAACACATGATCCGGGACACGATGAACATCACCACATGACTTTTAAACACTATGATCCTCTTATTGTCACTTAAGAGTCAAGTTATTTTCTGAGTGTCTCTGTCGTAAACACATCATTAATCTCCAGGCTGTCACAGTGACTTTTCCGCTGACTTCTTCCCCGACCATTTTCTTCAGCAGAGCACAATATCCCTCACTCAAATACTGATTGCAGCTTTTAGCTTTCTTATTCTTTGATGTTTGTGAAGCAAGGGCTTTTCTTTTGTGTGCCTTTAACACTGAGAAAGACGGCACACTCCACATCTATTCACATCACATATTCTCATGTCGAATAAGAGGGATAGTTACATACATTCGGAGGGGGAAAATAGCATCAGGCTGGTTAAAACCTTTTCAAAGAATGACTTCAGAAATGGAATCTGCATGAGTCACTGGGCTAGGAAAGGATTCAGTTGTCTCAGGTCACAAAATGTTGCAATGCCTTGTGGGATATTGCAAGAAGACATGATTTTGAAACTTTTAATGGAATGAGTGTTTTTTATTTATTGGAATTTAAACAGGTAGTTCTGTGGCAGTTACAATAGGACTAAATACAAGGATATACCTGTAGGCAACACTTATACTGTAGTGTAATGGTCAGAATGAAATTAAAATCCACCTATCTGTTTTCCAAATGCATGCTTCAGATCTTATTGTGAACAAGTCATCCATGCATATGTTTCATTAGTGACACTTTACCATTAGGGGTAACACTTTATATTATGTATAGTATAATACATTATTTACAAACTAATAATGTATAGTTAATCAATACTTTTTATAAACTGTAGTTAATACATTAACAGAAATACAAATATCATATATCTTCAATCATTGTCACTGTAATTAACAAAGTGTTATTGTTTAATAAGCTCATATGTAAAGCGTTAAATAATCCTTTTTAACAACTGTAAATAGTTATCACTTTAGATTAATTCACAGTAAATGGGAAAATTAGTGCTTTAAACCAACCTTTATAGGACATTAATTTCATTTTTATTAAGAATTCATTCATATTACACCACCACCTTTCTATTAATGACCAGCTGTTTGCTTGTTTAATAAGTCAGTAGAAGAGATCTTAGGAGGTCACTCCAGCATTAACCTCTTTTACAACCAATCAATGGCTAAAGTGATTCTCATTGGCTAGTTATTGTAATTCGGTGACAGAGGCTGTGGAGAGCTAGAATGTTCTGCTATAGGCGTCGATGGAAAGGGAGAGTGGGACGTGGCCGTCATTTAAGAGACAATGGGAGGAAACATTCAACAAGCATCGTGAATCAATATTAGTGCTCCTCTAGCAGGTACACTAACACACAGCAGGCTTAACACTCGGTTAATTGGCTAGAAAAGAGTGCTATGGAAAGTGTTATTCAGTGGATTATTGGATGAAGAGGATGGTCCTTTACCTGAGAGCACTACAACACTCCAGGGTTCAAGGGTTAACATGGTGATTGGTTTTGAAGAGGCCTGTGTGTTATAATCACACCTGTGTATAATTGCAAGCACTAAAAAATGTGCTTTATACCAGTACTGACATGTACTGAAATCACTGACGGACAGGATTAATCTCTTGAAATGACACTCTATATTTAGCTTTTAAAACATTGACTGGCCCTCCATAACTAGGTCCATGAGATATGAATCCAAGGGGAAATATATCCCTTAGTCAGTAGATTTAAGAGCTGTTTATGCTCCATTCTCCTCCCACAAGACTACTTAATCTCACTGTTTTACTCCCTTTGTACCCCCCTAAGGATGGATTTTTAGATTTAGTGACATCTCTTCGTTTTATCAAAGCGCTTATTCAACTTTTATGTACTGCTGTCAGGATAGATACTCAGAGGGGATGGGGGAAATCTCTCAGCATGGGACTTATCAAAGCCAGGCATCAGTGCAATTTGTGGTCTAAATCTGCAATGGGGTCATTGAGAATCTGTTTGACTTTTCAACCAGTCGAACGAGGCCTCACTAGGAAATGTGAAAAAAAGAATTGTACATTAACATGGAACAATTTCTTTCAAGTGAATGTCATAACCCTTTGTTACATTTTGTTATGTAAGCTTTTTAATGGTGGCAGGATGCGGTGCTGACTTTTTTTTTTTTTTTTTGTGGCTAATGTTGTGCTGAATGTGCTGTATTTGGATTTTGTTTCTGCTCCATTAAATCTAATTTGATTGTGAATTTGGATCAGCGCAGTGTTTTTACATTATAAAGGAAAGATTCTAGCTAGCAGGATATTTGAAGATTTTGGGAAAATGCACTGGCATTGTTATAATGCCAATAAACTAGACAATACTTTTCCAGTCTCATATGACAAATAATTTAAAAAATAACAATCCAAAAATGTTTAAACCTTTTATGTTGTCAGATTTACAACAACATTAGCATAAAACTGTTTATTACACTAATGCACTACAGGGCGAAGTAAATATATGTATTACAGTAAAAAAAAAAAAAAAAAAATTTTAATGGAAAAAAAATGTGTATGGATTGATCAACGGACACATCAGTTACGGTAAACAGAAGCTCAAGCATGTTCACTTGATGTGCGAGAACCAATGAGGTTCATTCTTGTTACGCACCATGTTTGAGCTTCAGCAAGAACCAATAAGGTTAATTATCGTTTTACGCAGCTCGTTTGGGCTTCAGCAGGAACCAATGAGGTTCATTCTCATGATACACAGCACGTTTTAGCTTCAGCAATCCCAATGAGGTTCATTCTCGTGTTACACAGCACGTTTGAGCTTCTTCAAGAACCAATGAGATTCCTTCTTGTGTTACGCAGCACGTTAGAGCTTCCTTAAGAACCAACTGAGGTTCATTCTCGTGTTACGCAGCACGTTTGAGCTTCTTCAAGAACCAATGAGGTTCATTCTTGAGTTACGCAGCACTTTTGAGCTTCTTCAAGAACCAATGAGATTCCTTCTTGTGTTACGCAGCACGTTAGAGCTTCCTTAAGAACCAACTGAGGTTCATTCTCGTGTTACGCAGCACGTTTGAGCTTCTTCAAGAACCAATGAGGTTCATTCTTGAGTTACGCAGCACTTTTGAGCTTCTTCAAGAACCAATGAGATTCCTTCTTGTGTTACGCAGCACGTTAGAGCTTCCTTAAGAACCAACTGAGGTTCATTCTCGTGTTACGCAGCACGTTTGAGCTTCTTCAAGAACCAATGAGGTTCATTCTTGAGTTACGCAGCACTTTTGAGCTTCTTCAAGAACCAATGAGGTTTTTTTGCAGCATGTTTGAGCTTCCTTAAGAACCAAATGAGGTTCATTCTCGTGTTATGCAGCACGTTTGAGCTTCTTCAAGAACCAATGAGATTCCTTCTTGTGTTACGCAGCACGTTTGAGCTACACTCAGTTTCAGTCAATCTCATGTTAATCTTGAGTACCTATAGAGTAGTATATTGCATCCTTCATATCTCCAAAAAGTCTTTAGTTTTATTATATTTATAAAAGAAAGATGGGTGGAGGCGTGCCGTGTGGGCGGAGCTAAATACTCACAAGCGCGCAAAGCTTTTGCGTTGAGATGGGTGATGGATTCACGTGAAAGTTGTTTGGGGGGATTGGGGTGAACGTTGTTGTACAAGCTGGCATTTGTACCATTGTTTGTACATTTAAGATAGGCTACTTTTTTTATTATTCAAATATCTAAATATGATACTATATCTCACAGAAAAAAATTTTTTCTTTGCAATTTTGGACAATAACAGTAAAACGTCCGTTGTTTAACGAATTTTAAAAACACAGATGGATAATTAAAAATTCTTTCTGACACAACCAAGCACAAAATTAACTTAGCCCGTCAATTTTCATTTTACAATAATCTTCTCTCTGTGCGTCCGCGGTCTGTGTTTGTGAGAGCTCGCACAGCAAATGATACACAACGGCACTTTTTGAACCATAACTAAGTAGACTAATTAACGCGCTAGTTTTCATACAGAATAAATATGTAACATAATTAGGTACTTTAGTTATTATTATTAACACAATAACAACACATGCAGGCTACGTTTCGCAACACTGAGAATGATAAATAAACGCCTGTTTCTCCAGACACGCGCTTATCAGTAACTGTTAAATTAATGTTAATCCACAAATCACAGAACTTTCATAATCATTAAGCCTGCCATAGCGATTTTAATTTTATTTAGATTTATTGTTCAGCATTACAAGCATTTTATCATTTGTATGGCAGAATGATGTGTTCCTCTTATCTGAGTGACCATGAATTACGGAGTATTTTAGGTAACACTTTATAATAACTGCACACTATTAATCATTAGTTAAGCATGAGTAAACAGTTAATTCATAATTTATAAAGCATTAATAGACATTAATAAGCAGTTTATAAATACAGCTATAAATGTTTTTTTTCTTGTTTTATAAGCATATATATAATGTGTTTAATAACTGTATTTTCATACTTTGTTAATGATCAAAAAATTATTTCTAAATGAAGTATTATATTATTTACAAACCAGTTATTTAAGAGTTGTCAGTGATTCATAAGATCACTTAGAAAGTGTCAGTAAATGGAGTAAATTCGGGTAGTTATAAAGCATTTAGTAGTGGTCAGTTAACTGTTTTTGTGAGCTCATCTAAAGTGAGGACTAGTTATGCCTTGTAAAGCATTTACAAAGGAGATTTAAAGGCTCATTTGTCTTCTAAACAGAAAAATTAAACAAACAAAACACAGTGAAACAACACAAATCTCCTTTGTAAATGCTTTACAAGGCATGAATAGTCCTCACTTTAGATGAGCTCACACAAATAGTTAACTGACCACTACTAAATGCTTTATAACTACCCGAATTAACCCTGAATTACAGTATAAATACATGTTAATAAAGCATTTATTAACACACTAAGTAACTATTACTATCTGTCTGAATAATAAGATGTATGAATGTACATTTAAATAGTTTATTAATAATTTACTTACACTTTCAAAGTGATCTTATGAAGCACTGACAACTCAAATAAATGGTTTATAAATAATGTAATACTTCATTTAGAAATTATAAATTGATCATTAATAAAGTATGAAAATACAATTATTAAACACATTATAGACATGCTTTTAAATCAAGAATAAAGCATTTATAGCTGTATTTATAAACTCTTATTAATGTCTATTAATGCTTTATAAATGATGAATTAATTGTTTACTAATGCTTAACTAGTGATTAATAGTGTGCAGTTATTATAAAGTGTTACCGTATTTTAAGTTAATCCATGTGATTGCGATTAACGTTACTGCTGTCCCGTGTGATTATCAAATCCAGATAATTAACTCAATACAATATTTAAACTTTCCACATCCACCCCAGCGCGTTTACCTTGAGGAGTTAGAAGTACTGTGACTACTGTAGCCTAGCCTACTGTCCTCACTTATGAAATCAGTCAGACGGCGGGCCGTGGGAGTTGAAGGGGGATTGAGCGGGATCCTTTATTGCTGTCGATTTTTAGTCTCTTTTTCATGATATGCCTTACGCATCTGTCAATCATCCCCGCTTGCTATGTGGGGAATGAACCCAGCGCTATGATTGGTCGAACTCTTCTTTTTATGCTTGATTTGAGGACTGCGCGTGAACAGAGGCGCGTCACCAGGTTTTTGCGTAGTTTAGAGTGACAAATCATAACAGCGTACTTAGAGGTCAAAATGCGTGCCCGCTACACAAAATGCGTACGGGTTGGCAGGTCTGCATTCTTTATTGCAGCGCAGCCGATGACCTCCATAAAGCAGAGCACAGCGCTTTGATGGGCATACTGCTCTCGCTTTCTCGCTCTAGGCTACAGGTGTGCGCGCGCCCTTTTACACTCTTTAACAGTGTAAAAAACTCACTATGCATGAAATAGCATTTCACTCCCCCCCCCCTTTAAGAACCAATGAGGTTCATTCTTGAGTTACGCTGCACGTTTAAGCTTCTGCAAGAGATTTGTTCTCGCACGTTGAGCTTCTCTTTATGTTTGCTGATCCATGTTTGTATGATGATTAAAGCCTAAATTCAATCTGTTATTGATATAAAGCGATCGAGTCTCTTCAAAAAATTTACTAAATCCCTCGATTCAGATAATTTTGTTTCACAATCCCTTTATGAAAGTTTTGAAGCAACAAAGTTGTAGTAATGACATGAGGGTGAGTAATTGATGATTTTTTTTCTTTTTCTTTTTTTTCCCCATTTTTGGTGAACTATCCTTTTAACACCAGGGTAGGTTTAGTGTAGTGTTTAGTGTAGGTGTTACATTCATTTCAAAACACTCACCGGACATTTCATTTCCGAAATGCACAACAACCAATGTATGAAAATGTTATCAGATTCACGTTCATCAGTTTTGGATCAAACTGAATGAGCTTTTACCGTCAATGGATTTCACTTTGAAAGTGTCACAAAACATGCAGGAAGCAACGTAATATCATTTTGCAGAAATGTCATAACAGGCACACTTTTGCAATGAGCCTGGGTCGGTCATGGTGCAATTCCCAGGGAAGACACTATATTCAAATGCACTGCAAGATGTATCTGACAATAACATTAAAACCAGTTAAAATTAAAGCCAGTTGTAGCCATTTTTTTATTCTAGCTTAAATACATATTTAAAACATATATATTTTGCCTAACCATATAAATCTATCCATATTATTATATATATATATATATATATATATATATATATATATATATATATATATATATATATATATATGGAGTTTGTGGCCATACATAAAATTATTGTGTAATCAACTGAATATATATATATATATATATGTGTGTGTGTGTGTGTGCCATATTAAATTGACCAGAGTTTGATTGGCTCCCTCTGCTCTCATGTGGTGTCTTCCCCCTATCTTTACCACTTTTTGGTGTTTTTCTTTTCTACTGTGGACTTTCTCACTTTTTCACTGGTTTTCTAGCTGGGGGTCTTGGGGTTTTAGACCCTGTTCGCTGTAAAGCTGCTTTGGAAAGACATGTATTGTGAAAAGTGCAATAGAAGTCCAATTTAATTATTGCACAAGTGTTTAGATGTGTTTCTCATAATACAATTGGCTCGGTATCTGTGAATTCAATGTGATTTCATTGGGTTTTTTTCTGGCAGGTTGCACAAAGAAACCAATTTGGTCCAAGGAATTCTTTCATTTAAGCAATAGCTGGATGTAGTTGATCCTACGTGGGGACCTGATTGGCTCTTTAGAGTATTGTTATCATCTGTGATTCTCTACAAGATTTTTTCACATCCATAGACTGTGGCTTCCAATGCCAGTTATTATAATAATTATATTTATTATTATTATTATTATTTAAATTATTCAGATCCAGTTTTTATTTAACTGTTTTATCATATTATAATCCAAACAAAGACTTTGGTATTGCCTTTTCAGAATTGCATTGTTATTTTTTACAAATCCCAAACCAGACTCAGCCTTGACTCAACACTGATCCCGTTTTGCACTTCAAGGGCTGACCCTGGAGCTCTGGCACACAACGAAAGCCTTCACCGGCGTTGGAAAGTGGTAGTAATTGCTTGTCTTCAAGATGCACCAGCAAGAAACTCTAGATTAATATTGGATACATGATGAGCAGCCATTTCGGCTCGAGAAATGATCATTTTTACATGAGTTCACCTCTTCCCCTCTCTTAGTACTAAGTCTGAACCACAACTAAATAATTGATGGTCAAGTTTCCACCCCTGTCAGTGCACAGGCTAAACATGAGCTGAGGCCTATGCTGACTCCAGCCTCCGCGTTTGCTCCTTGGTTCTCTGCATCTTTTATTGCATGCTGGAATCTCTCCATGTTGGATGGAAGCGCTGGGCTTTCTTTTGCACTGGGTCATTCCGAACAGCCGGGCTCTTTTAATCACTGTTGCACTGAAACAAGCTCTCCAGCGTCGTGGCCTGCAGTGTAATCGGCAGCACACCAATTAAAGGTCCAAAGCGCTCAGATTAATTTATTAAATCACAGTCCAAACATAGTACTTGAATCCCAGACAATACAGTGCTAAATGGCATGGATTTTTCTTGGCCGCCGCCTGATCCAACCGTATTGATTGCGGAGTCAGCAAGGCCTTAGCACATGCTTGCAGCTCTCTTCTTATCCTTTCTCCTCTCTCTGTTTCTTTGTCCTTAAGGCCATGACCAAGTGCTACACATATATGCATCTGTGACTTCCTAATGTGTCAAATACTGATTCCAAATATCTTACAAAATACAAGACATGTTAGCAAACATTAGCAATGAGCACTAACTGGGGCAGCTGCCTTTTTGGAAACCATATACAGAGAGTGATTTTTCTGTCACTGGGGATTTCCACAATATGTGAGGGTGACTATTGTATTTACTAGCTAAGAATAAAATATTTAATCACTAAACTAAATAAAAAGGTAAATTCCTAAAAGCAATCTAAAATATGCAATACCATTTAAAAGATTGGGGTGAGTAAGAGTTTAGGCAGTTAATTATTTGTATTTATTTTAATAAAAATACATTTTATTCAGCAAGGATACATTAAATTGATCAAAAGTTACTTTTAAATTAATTAAAAAAATCAAATAAATGCTGTTCTTTTGACTTTAGAATTGAACCGTTTTTAAAATGTATATTTAGAATAAGAAATCTTAAGTACCAAAAACTGAGCATATTAAACCTATTATAATGATATTTTAGTAAACTTTTGGACGGATCATGTTATACTGAAGATTGTAGTAATGGCTGCTGAAAAAAATTTGTTATTTCAAATTCTAATAATATTTGTTAGTTTTTATACAATAAATTTAACTTTGGTGAGCTTTCAAAAACATGAAAAAACTAAAAATTTTAACAATACATATATTTTAAAATATAATGGCAACTTAATATATATATATATATATATATATATTAGTCTATTTTGTGTCTTTTAAATTTTCCATTTGAGATTGGCAAGAATCTCTTACAAGCAAAAAAGCATGCTAGCAGACATTAGCGACAATCATTAACGGGCCAGCTGGAAACCATAAACAATGGTGATGTTTTGCCATTGCTGATTTATTGATCCATTATATGTGAGTGTCAAAAGGTCACTCAATAACTACTGAATTCTTAAAATGTGATTCTTAATAATGTGTTAAAGCTAGCCAACTATATAGGAACTTTAAAGACATCATCCACCTTGCTGCTCTGAATGGATAAATGTGAAGGCCAGCGCTCGAGGGTTTTCATTTCGCCTGCTGCTCCAGCGGGGCTTCGCTTCTGCAATATTCTCACTTAAAAGTCCGTCCGTCAAACACCCTCCATGTCGCACCCGGGCCTCAAATGGAATCCAGTCTAAGGGCAATACAGCTTATTCTGGTGTATTAGTGTTCACACACACATACACAAACTCACCAACTGAGACGGATGACAGCACAGGAGGAGTTTGTGTGTGAGTGAGGTGCAGCCCGTTGACCCGCATATGGCAGGCCTGTCTCCCACTCTCTCTGTTCGTGGGTGGCACTCGCCATCTAATTTTACCCTCAGTAGTCGCGCCGTAGGAGCAGGAGGAGGCCGCTGATGGCCAAGGCGCTGTTGCCCTCTGCCACACATTCATATACACATTATCTGGTCATGAGCAGATTGTGGCTTCACTCAATCTGATCCGTTCTGTTGTCAGAAACCCAGGTCTGTGTGTGCTTGCACCTTTCTCCTTTTCCACTGAAATGGCTGGTGTTCGGGCCGGAAAATCTACAGAGCTCGATTCAGAACCAGCTTACTTTCCCACTGAGAGCTGAATGGTTACTACATAACCTGCTCACCACCAAACATGCTTCAACATAGATTTGTTTACACGTCTTACACGCTTTGAGAATATTTTAACATCCAGGTAAATCAGTCATTTAATTCAGCAACTTTTACTTTTTTTCTTTAGATTAGTTTTTGCATTAGTCATCAGTGTTGGGGGTAATGCATTACAAGTAATCAATTACTTTTTCCAAGAAACCAAAGTAACGCATTACTCTTAAATTTACAACAAAATATTGGAATGCAAGTTCCTTTGTTTTGTTTTCCCATTTATTTACTGACAGCTCTCCTTTCCACATGTTGAGAGAAATCATGAGTAAAGGTGCAGAGCCGTTGTGTGCACTGTGAACATGATGCTTATTGTAGTTCTAGATTAATGTGAGCAAGCATTTACTCATCTCACAGAAAAACAGATTCAGTGTTCCTGAAACTGAACAAAAACAGTGAAATGCAAACTCAGAATATTATTCAAACCGTCAATAATATCCCTTTGAAAACTGAACTTGAAAATTCATGTTTGGTTATATTGATTTTATTGTTTCATTGTATGGTTTGTGGTTGTTATTTTTTTTATTTGTATTGTATGAGTCATGTGAGCTTTGTATTTAGGGCTTTTTATGTATTCATTTATTGTTTTACACTTTGTGTCCACTCTGGATTTTAAAGTGCTTTATAAATCAATTTTGATTGATTGATTGAATAATTTAATGTTAAATTACACAAATATATTTTATGTATTTAATAACACTTTATTAACTAATGTCTTTTCTGCTGATCTTTCATGACCCAGTTCAACCATACTAAGCGAAAATGACTTTAGATTTTAATTTTGTCACGAACAGTTGCAGAAAAGAGTAAGAGATAGGATCTAATGGCAGCTTTTGTAGCTTTTATTAAACTCAAACTAAACTAAACTCGAATTTGAATACTCAGAACTAGAAAACATGAACAGAACAACCCTGTAAAAGCGACGTGATTGAACCAAGAACACAAAGAAACAACCTGTTCTCAAGGCATTTTTTTATGTATTTTACGAGGTGGCTAATTCGTACAAATTCATACGACCTCACTTGTACGAATTCATAACATTTTTGCTAAATCGTACATATTTTACGAGTTGCCCAATTCGTATGAATTCGTACTAATGACCTACCCCTGACCCCGCCCCTAAACTTTTTTTAGAGAAATCATACAAATTTCTATGAGTGGGGTCGTACGAATTTGTACGAATTAGCCACCTCATACTCACTCGTACGAACTCATACATGGTCGTGAGAAAGTGTTGCAAAAAAAACACATGCTATAAATAACATGGCAAACTAATAAACGAAAGGAAGAACAGGTGCAAATCATAATCAAATCAATGAGAAACCATGGAAACTGCTACAAACAGGAAAAATAATTAAAACATGTGCAAACCCACCTAAAACAAACACAAGACTAGTATCGGAGGTAGAAACGACAAAAAATATTTTATTTGGAACTTTGTCCTCTGGAATTAATAACAAAAGAAAAGAATAAAATAGATAGAACCATATTTTTAAATGCATCACTGACCAAGAAGCAACCCATCGCGCACCCTTCCAGCTTGGAGCCTCATCCCAAATATGCTGTTTGTAAGGATGTATGAATCATGGGTTGACCCAGGCCACCTTGGCACAATATTTGTTAGGCCCATTTGTGCATCACATTTTATCTGCACATTTATTGAATGGAAATGTTTCCAATTCACATATGCATATTCTTTTTCAGGTGGCACCTTTATAGCAATGTGTGTGCAGTCAAACGCTCCGATCACATTGGGAAAACAGGCTATCGCTGCAAATTGTGCTTTAATGTTTGGCTGGTCAACTGTTTGGCAGACATGCGGATGATCCCGTCCCATACAGCGTTGTATCAATTTGCACATGTTTTTTATATGTTCTTACTTAAATGCAAAATTGATAGAATATTCCCAAAAGGCTTGTGAGACAATAGTAAGTTAATTATTTTATAAATTGCTAATTTAGTAGCAATGCTTCTCACAGGTGGTGGTGTGATAGACTTGTGCAACAATTCGTAGTGGAATGTTTGCAACTTCAAGTTGCATGGAGGAACTCACAGTCTCGCATTAACTTCATTGTTAGTACATCCGACCGTGAGCGTGAAAGCTGATGTATGCAAAGTTTTTGTTGATGCATGAGGCCCCTAGAGACCATGGCGGATCTGCAGGGATAAGTAGCCAAGGTTGAGTCAGTGTGATGATGGACTGAGGCGGAGGCAGTGGACCCGAGGACTGAGGTGGAGCCCAACAGAGCCAAAAGGGTGGAGGAACGAGTCGCAGTCAATGGCGACGACAGAGCGACATCTGACCAAGGCGGAGCAGGAGGGACGAGGAGTCACGGTGGAGCCTACAGGGCCAGGGTTGAGGTGGAGTGACGTGCTTAGAGTTTCTAGGTGGAGAAAGCGAGTCAAGCTGGCGAACTACCACTCCAAGACGGATCCATGAAGCACCGAGCATTTGATTATTTTAGTTATTATACAGCCTTCCTGCCTGAGACTGGACACACAAAAAATCTAAAAGTGTCCTTTTCTGCCAATACAGGACAGACAGATTATTCAGGAACAGCCTCCTTGGCGGATGCGGAACAGGCAGATTATTACTCAGGAACATCCTCTCTGGCCGACGAGGAACATTCAATTAATTCAGAAACGGCTTCTCTCACCAACACGGAACAGACAGAGGAGGTGGGAATGGGAGGCAGGGCGGGAACATTATCAAAGTCAACATTGACTGCTGTGCGAATAAACAGGCATGGTGCTGGGTGACGAAACAGGCATGGTCAAACATAATAAGGGGTGCTGAGTTCAGCGCTCTAACAGCAGCTTTGGCTAACGGGACAGGGCTCCACTCCATCCCTGTCATCTTCCACCAACACTCCCATGGGAATGGACAATGTAGCCAGCTCATGCACCTGGACTTGTTATATAATTGATTGCAATGATACATTTCTGTTCAAAAGTTTGTAATCAGTAAGATTTTTCTTGTAATGTGTATATAAATCAAGGTAAAAAAAAACACAGTATTGTGAAATATTACAAATTAAAATCGGTTTCCATTTTATTACATTTTAAAATATAATTTATCCCTGTGATGGCAAAGCTGAATTTTCAACATCATTAGTCCAGTCTTCAGTTTCCATGATCCTTCAGAAATAATTATATTATGCAGTGAGTATTTTTAAAATATATATTTTTGCACAAACAACACATTTTTTCAGGGTTTTTCAGTCAATATAAGTTAAAAGGAAGAGCATTTATTTTAAATAGAAATCTTTTGTAAAATTATAAACGTATCTACTGTCACTTTGGATCAATTAAATGTGTCCTTGCTGAATAAGTGTTTATAAAAAAAAAAAATTAATAAAAAAGATTCTTACTGACCCCAAACTGTATTGATATTTTTATCAGCTGAGCTTGTGTTGAATATGATTGCAGTGATCTATACTTGTTGTTTTGTGCAGTCTAGGACTTTTATTCCACCACATGTCTGTTGCTGGTTCAATGCCAGCAGGTTTTAAGGGCCATTTCTATAGAGGAGAAACACAGAACATTTCCAGCTCTGGCACTGGAAATAGGGACATGAGACTCTTGATAAATACGATTTCTATCAGCGAGGACAATTCTGTCCTCTACTTTGTCTCTCTCCCATTGATCATCCTCCAATCTCAGCTTGATTTACAAATATTTGAATAGACAATGGCGTGAGAATTGAGGACCAATGCTTCATGCTAATTAGAATGTATTGTTTGCTGATCAAAATATCAAGATGGACAAATATTCGTATCTTTTACAGAGAGGGGGATTTCTCACATTGATCGTCCTCTCTACAGATGCTGGAAATGGTTTGGACAGTGCAGCTCTGCCATCTGCTTGAGCTCCATTAAAACTGCCGCACTCCTGGTGTTCCCCGTCTGTCTCCCCTGGCTAATAACCTCTTCCTTTAAGGTGAAATAATGAGATTCCACTTTGGCTTCATTTAGACACCACAGCCCATCCAACAGACGGAGAGAAGATATCAAAGTCCATGGCAGGAAGCTGAGAGGGGATGAGTCCCTGCGTGAATAAGCCTGCTTTCGGCCCTTAGAGGGTGAATATGTATTTTGTTCAGAAAGTGTTGTGTGTTGAGCTTGCAGAAGAGTGCAGAGAACAGCATCCAGGGCAATAAGCCGGACTTGAACGCAGTCAGGCATCAAGCGTGAAAGGAATAATTGCCTTTTTATAGATTCCGCTGCTGTTGCCTGTGCCGCCTCTCAAACAAGCAAATATGTGGCCTGCATGCTTGTACTTGGGGGGTGGGGGGGTGGGGGTTACTGTGTGCATGTTTGAAATATTTATTTTGTGGTGTGTGTGTCCATGCATGCGCATATATATGAATGTATTAACCAGGTGTTAATGTGATAATGTAAATGAACGGTAAGCTATTGCAGCTGGTAATCTGCTTGATTTTTGTTTTGGAAGTTTGGCTCAAAAGGAACACTCAAAACTGCAGTTCCAAACCTTTATGATGTTTTTTTTTTCTTTTCTTTTCTTCTTCTTCTTCTTCTTCTGTAGAACACAAGATTTTGTAAAAAACCTTCTTGCGTCTTTTGTTGGCAATGACTACAGGCTCCAAAAATCGATAAAATGCAGAAAAAGTTATCCACATGACATTATGCACAATGTTTCAAGTCTTCTGAAGTCATACCATAGCTTATATGAGTAACAGGCCGCACTTTATGTATTATTTATTTATGAAAATAAAGAAAGAAAAAACTTTTGCTGCATGGTAACTCCCATGCATATGTTGATTTGTAATTAAAACTAAAACGTTGTATCGTTTTATTATATAAAATGTATTAAATGAAGATCACATCATAATTAATTGTTTGGCTTTGATACGTTTTAAATGTAGGGTTAGGATTATAAATACTATACATAGTTTGGGATCAGTAATATATATGTATTATTAAGCATTTTGCTACCATATTTCAAATGTTAATAATATTTCTCAATTTTTAATCGTGTTTTTGATCAAATAGATTTAGCCTTGCTGAGCATAAGAGACTTCTTTCAAAGACATTAAAAAGTAAAGTGACTCTTGTCCCACTTTAAATGTTCAACAGAAGATAATATGAATTATTACATGTTGAAATTTTGATCATGATTATGATTTAAACAATAACCATGTAAAGGAAACAAAGTAAATATCTCTAAATATCACAAAATATGTTTTGTTACATTATTCAAAAAGTGTTAACATTTTACACATTTAGAATGCATAAAATGCAAGAATGACAGCCTTAGCAAAAAAAAAAGAAAAAAAAAAAGGCTTATATAAACTTTATCCTATTGTATTCAACAGGAAAAAAGAAATGGCATGAAGTGACATGAGAATGAATAAAAAACAGAATTGTCATTTTTCGGGGTAAACTATTCCTTTAGAACCTTGGGAAATGTTTTGGTTCGTTATTGAGACACGTTGTCACTCTATCAGCAGTGCATCACTAAACCAGGCCCGGGGCAAAAGTGACCAAATAAAGAGAAACCCCCTAAGGCTGAGAGCATGCAGAAACCTTCAGAAAGTGTTATTCCTCAAGGACCTGCCAAAAACTTTTGGGAGGGGTAACACCTTCGGGCGAGTAAACCTGCTATAAAGGTCAGGCAGCTCTTATGGTCAAATTGATCAGTATTTATTTCACAATGTATATATTTTTTCATGCAATTTCTTAATATTTAAAAATGACGAGAATGGCCCTGTCCCATCTTGTGGTCTTTGCTTGTATGTATCTGTCAAGTCCTCAAGACCTGTTTTATGGAGCTTTGAAGAAGGGCTGCAAGGGTTTAAGTTGGCATTTGAGACGGGGTGTCTGTTGGAGCTGTGGCCTGGTTATCACATATGCTTTGATACCTCGAAAAGTGTTTTTTTTTTTTTTATGTGGTTGACGGGAGTTAAAGGATTGCTCACCACTTTATCCTATCATTTCCTCTCCTCTCTCAAGCAAAAAAGACTGTAAAAAGACTTATTTTTTAGTGACACACAGAGTGGTATATAGTTTTATTTGGTCCACCCAGATATTTAGGTTTTAAAAACTTCATTATACTGCTAGGAAACTTCATCCACAAAAATAAATCATTATTTGCACAACAAAAAAAAAAAAAAAAAAAAATAATAATAATAATAATCACAAAAAAAAAAGAAGCTGACAGTAAGGAAAAAGTAACTTATGACATTGCAAGAACATTTTACTTTCTTATATATATTTCAGCATCATTACTTCAGTCTTGTCACATGATCCTTCAGAAATCATTCTATAATGGCATCTTGTGGTTTATATGTTGCTGATGTGAGTTAAAGGATGGCTCACTGCTTTTTCCTCTTTTTCTTCACATTATTTCCTGTCTTCTCTCTACTAAAAAAGCCACATATTTCCAAAGGTACACAAGCTAAACAAAAAAAACCTTGATGGAACAAATTTCTGTATACAAGCTACCATTGTTCTGTAAATCGGTCATCATGACACTGATTCAGTAGTCTAGCAAGGAGCCAACTTCAGTAAATGTAGACCTTCTGATATTGCTCCAAAAATGTTATCCGTTTAAATGTATTTTTGGCTTATTCGCCCAATAGGCTTTGACAGCCTTTCTGCTCTCGTAGACCAAAACAGAGCAAATGAGGGCTTGTTGATTAAAGTGTCTCTTTGTATCTCTCTTTTTACTTTCCACCATTTATTTTGGATCAGTGGGCCAAGAACTGCTCAAGAGAGCCCATTGATTTTGTTGATTTTTTTATTGCCCTTCCATACTTGTCGTTTTAGGGCTCCTACATACTGTAGAAAGCTCTGATGGAGCGTGTGACGGATAGTATTGTGTGAAATGCATTTTGAAAATGTAGAAAGAACCATATCTGTCAGAAATCAAGTGGGAATACAACAAACTAGATTACCAGCAGAACAACTGGACCCGCCTGTATGAACTTTTCTCTGGTTGCTCTCTTCTTTATGTTAAAATGCTTTTTTCTTCTCTCTCTCTCTCTCTCTCGCTCTCTCTCCATCATTCCCATTGAAATGCAGCCGATTAATTCATTACATGCATATCACGATGAACTGACACAAAAGTTGTATTTAATGGGGTGTTCATACTTACCTAGCCACTTTACTCTATGGGTGGTGTGGAACTAGTTCTGGTATCTCAGTGGAAGTTCCTTCCATCAGCAATAGGTCCTGTTGCATATGACACCTCAAATCGCCAACTCTCATTGAAAATGAATGATTTCCGGTCACTCTGTTGTTGCAAATTGCTGTTAACACACATTAATTATGAATGTTGCCAAAATAGAAGGCAGCACAACTTTCTTCAACATTAATAATGAGAAATGCTTCTTGACCAGCAAATCAGCATATTAGAATGATTTCTGAAGGATCATGTGACCCTAGTGATTTGTTGCCATAAATAAATTCCATTTTGATTTCCATTACACGAGAGTAGATGTTAAAACTTCATGCTGATTTGTACTCGGCTTTCGCCAAGATAAGCAACACTAAGACGTAGCTTTGCAGTAAACTATGCTTCTCCATCCATTTACGCTTCTTTCCATATGAGGGTGTGACTCCCCTTCTGTCCGGCGTTAACGGCTGCAGTGTACTTGGCGTGTCAGCACACACGACGGCTGCAACTACAGTGTGGTCTCCCTAGTGGACCAGCACGACAACCGTCTGGATTGAGTCGAGTAGGGGACATCTCTAGGGTCTTCAAGTGGGCACCTTCCGTCCTCAGTGTTTCGTCGACTAGCCCACGACACCTCAAGAGGGCTCGACAGTGACTCTGGCGTCCCAGAGTCACCCCCCTCCGTCCCCCACTCAACTCAGCCCAGCTTACTGACCTCTACATCCCTCCTGCTGCTGAGACCTAACCACAATCTCACTATCTCTCCGCAACCCAACCATACGCGCCAACCCGATTGACTAAGGCTGTCGAGCCCCACTGGTGCGTTAAAGCAGTTACAGTGGCAACGGTTCCGTATGGCATACCACCTACCGCAAAACACAATATCTGCCCAACCACCCGTCATTCTATACTATACAACCTATACAAATTGTATAGTATACTATACAACCTATACTATACAACCTATACAAATAAACCAACAGACTCTTCAAGTTTTTCAAGAATTCTACGAAACCATAGCGTGGCGGCCTGTACCTTGCCAGCTAGAATCTTTCCGTCTCAACCACAGCCAGTTGCTGCTCCTTTCTGCTGCTTCAGATAAGTTCTTTACTGTGCGACGCAACTCTTGGCCGCTGAATCCGACGTCTCTGAGGAACCGGGTTGTAGAGTGTGCCACAAAACCTCGACAACCCACTTCCACTGGATAAACCTGGACTCTCCATCCTCGCTGTTCTGCTTCAGTGGCCAAATGAGCATACCGCAGTTTCTTCCTCTCATATGCCTCATCTACAGCATCCTCCCATGGCACTGTCAACTCTATCAGTTGAACAATGCGTGCTGATCCAGACCACAAAACAATGTCTGGTCGTAGGTTAGTGGTGGCAATCTCAGGTGGAAAAATAAGCCGTTGATCAAGATCAGCCAGCATCTTCCAGTCCCTAGCAGCTTCCAGTTGTCCTGGCCGAGAATTGGTGTTAACACCTTTTCTTGGTGGTTGCTCGCCTGGGCGGAGGAATGTTGTCTTCTGCGTGTAATGTTTTGCTAGAACATGCGGCAACTTATTGGTCATACTACGCTTGCCTTCCAATGCTAAAGCCAAACATCTCAGTACTTGGTCATGGCGCCAAGTAAACCGACCTTGGCTAAGAGCCACCTTACATCCTGTCAAAATGTGCCTTAATGTGGCAGGTGATGAACACAAAGGACAAGAGGGATCCTCTCCTACCCAGAGGTTTAGGTTCTGCGGTGATGGGAGAACATCATATGTTGACCTAATAAGGAAACTGATCCTACTCTCTTCCATTGACCAAAATGTATTCAAATAGAAACAGTTATTTTAAATTTGGTAACACTTTATTTTACGGTGTCCTTGTTACATATGTTACATGTACTTACCGTTGTAATAACAGTAAATTATGCATAATTACATGCAATTAACCCTTAACCCTCAACCTAATCCTAATCCCACCCTATTTCTATAGTAAGTACTACATGTAGTTTCTTAATATTACTCTGTACTTAAATATACAATTACACTGTAACAAGGACACCTTAAAATAAAGTGTAACCTTACATTTTAATAATATTTCAATGTATAGTGTGTTAAAAATGTTGCAATTATATTTTTTATGCAAAGTTTTCACTAAAACTTTTTTCCTCTATCAAATGACTGAGACACTGTTTTTGTCTGTTACAAATAATAATTTATTTTGATTATTTTACTGTCTACCAACAGTATTATGAGTTTTTTTTTATTCTAAATTTCTGACAAACATGACACACACTCTACAGAACGAAAACTTTGTCTAAAAAAATGCCCCTAATTCTCTGTAAAGAACAGAGATTTCAGCTGTATTTGTCAGTAAAAAAAAAAAGAAAATGTAACAAAAAGGGAAAAAAGTGTTTTAGTTATTAAGCATTATTTTTAGCATTATTTTTTAGCAAAGAAAAGACACATCCATGTGAGAATTAAATAGACCTGTTACTCATGCTGATATGGATTATATTATGTCGCTTTGAGTCTCACCCGCAGCATCTTTACGTAGGCGCAGTTGGAACACTCAAGAGTGCCGTGGGGATTAGAGGAATGTGTGAGCTGATAGCATATCTCTTTCTGGACTAATTCTCACCGTTTCATCCTGGGCTCTGACACCCCCGGGGTGCTTATTGACATATTGAACCTGTGTGTGGAAGTGTGAAAAAGCTCACCAGATGCAATGGATGCTGGATCCTCGAAGGATACGGGCATGGGTCAGACTGCTCTTCGCCCACAAGTAGACAATCTGCTGACAGTGCTGGAGATCTTTCTCTCTCCCTCTCTTCCTTCAGGGCTTCGTTCAGTTGATGCATCCTCATCACCACAAAGATCTCTCGAGAAATCTACACAACTAGCCACAGTCGATGAGGAGCCCAAGGATCAACTATTGATTGTTGTTTGCATTCTCAGAAAGTGACAATGAGCCTCCATTCCGTTCCAAGATGCCTGAGACGACACAGGGCAACCACATGCTGTTTTTGACATATTGACTTTGCTGTAGTTTTTCCAAGTGTTCGAGAAACCGCTCATGTGTATGACGGACAGTGCCCGTAGTCTCGTTGCCACAGATCGATTTGTCCGTGTGGTGGATGGGCCACCTTACCGTATTCGTCATTTCTGATGAATATCGTACTGACTTTGACATAATGTTTTTGACAGAGCAACTGTGAAGTTAGATTTAAGATGTTGTCAGTGTGTGACATTTACGCTAACAAATGGTTAACAAAAATACCACATGGTTTAAAGGGATAGTTCACCAAAAAAAAAAATAAAAAAAAAAATTTCTATAATTAAATAAATATTTTGTGTTACAAAGGAGCAAGAAAGTCATACAGGATTAGAACGGATTTTTAACAGAATTGAACAGTTTCATCTGTTGTCATGCTATAACTGAAAACAGTGGTACATTTGCTAGTACCGAAAACCGCACAGAATTTACCGTATCCTAATAAGTGCAACCGTAGACAATTTTTCAACTTTTCAAGTAGTTTGAAGATACAGTTTTTGCTACATAATGTTATGTGTTAGCAGTGACTAGTTATAATCTTGGAACTAAAATGTTAAAACTAAAATTCTGTGTACAAATGTTGAACTATTAAAAATTTCAAAGCAATTCAAATAATGGCTCTCATGCACTTGTCGTTAAGCTGCTTTGGCCAATAGAACTGTTTATTATGTATAAACATAACCTTTTTATTTCTGTCCTAAACCAGCTCAACACTGCAGAGCACCATGGGTATTTTCCTAGCCCCTCACCTTCCGCAGCACCACCTGCCTAGATCTAAGGTGGGCTCTCCCTACTTTCCATGCAGCAGCTCATATCCTATTTACTGTTTTTATATGCATGTTTCGGCAGTAGCCTTCATTCAAACCAGCAGCAGCAGTGTAGCAGATCTAGTCCGGCAAGACATACATTACATTCTTATAAATAAAATACTGCTTAAAGGCATACTATGCAGGAATTTTACCTTAATATAACAGCTTCAAAGTAATTTCGGTGGTAAACAAACTCATAATAGGGCGAATCATCCTCGTAGTAAAGCTTGGGGGGGTCGCCGCTGGAAATACCAGCAATGCAAGTCTGAGAGGGGCGCCCCTGACAAATCTCGCGAGAATCGCGACTTGCTTTACGGCAACGACGTCACACACAACAACAACATATGAAGCACGAATTGCGCTCATTTCAGATGATGGAAAAAGCAAAGAAAACGCGGTAGGAAGAAAGTAAGAAAAGGAAAGCTTTCACTTGTTGGCGCAAGTTAAAAAGTAGCACTGGATGCAACAGAGATGCTGACCTGGCGATCTTGTTGATGGACTAGTAAGTAAATATCTTACTTGTAAACTTGTTTGCGTCATATGTTGTATGTTGTTGCGCAACTTGCGCTTGCTTGTAGTATGCCATTGTTTTTATGATGCTGTTCATTCATTCATTGGTGATAATTAGACCAGTCCAATAATTTCCACATATGTTTAGCTAGATTTCGATTATCATATTTTGCATTATATATGTTTTATTGCCTAGCTTGCCGCACAACGCTGTTGACGTTGATTCCAGCGATTATCATGAGAACAGTTGTCAATATCTCACATAATTATCTAGTGTAAACGAGCACAATTTGCAAACTATTATGATAAATTGCAATAATCATGTCTAATGACATCATAACGGCCAATGTTATGAAATAATGCGACGTACATTTAACTTTATTGATGTCATCAGGCATTTTAGAATGTTTACATTACAATCAAAAAACATAAAATGAAATTATTCATTAGGCCTAGACTATAGGCTATTTACTTGTGATTTAGCTGCAATCATGTAAAAACGTTATAAGCTGCCAAACGCGATAGGGTACTTTATTATTATAAAGTAGTCTAACACTTATATTATATTATAAGACATATTATCCGATTTTGAACATCATCATTATTTCAGTAGACTATGCAGTATATGCAATAGCCCAATATTTTTATGAAATCGTGAAACATTACCTGGTCAATATCTTCGGTGTCTTGTGCCTGTTCCATGACCAACGCTATATATCCTACCGAACAGGGATGGAAATTAGCACCCGCCACCAGCCAACTGTGGGTGATTTTGTGTTGTTGCGGGTAAACTCGCCGCACCTACCGGCCACCGTGGCGGGTAAATAAAAATAACATCATGCAACGTTCGTCTGTTAGGACAAATTAGTTTGAATAAACGAGCAGACACGGATTAGCAAGACAACTAGCAGTGAATGTGCTTTCCATTAAATTAATCTCACACACAGTAAACAAATCCTTAACAAAAAAAAAACAAAAAACAGGGCTATTCTGGTGGGTGCGGTGATGCTGTGGTGACGCGTTCATGTAAGGGTGGCGCTGCCAAGAAAGCTCCTAAAATCTGTCACAAATAGGCTAACAGGCAAAAGTAATGAATATGCATATGTAAACTATAGCAAGGAGATAATTTAATTATTTATTAATAAACAAGTATTTTCTTTGTCTGTGTCAGTTGCAAAGAAGTTAACGATGCTGATCGTGATCATCGCAGTAGTGAACGCGCAAGAGAGAAATGCACATTTCATACGAATTGCATAAGCAGAGAGCAGTCTGTGTCTGTTTTCTTTCTTTTTTAATAGTTCTGTTTAAAAGTAGACATGTCTGTCTGTGAGGCAAGGCTACCTTATACGCTGAGTTTCACTCCAGTTGCTGCTCCAGTTCACGCGCCGTCGCCTCCGTTTCGTGATTATCTACTGTCTGCTATATTTAATTATTATGTATTAAATCCAGGCAATTGGTTGATGAAACATTGATTACAATTAAGATACAATTAATACAAAACGAAATTCACTTTAAAGAAAGGTTTTGTGCTTTCTGTCTCTGTGAAAGTTTTAAGCATCTTTTAGTGCCGCTTTCACAATGGTCACGTCTGTAAAATTGTTTTTTTCCTCATATGGGAACTGAAATGAATATCAGTTCATGGTTTGTGTGTGTAGGCTATAAGAGAGAAAGAGAAAATGCCAGTATTTCATTGAGACTTGAGATTAAATAAACTGCTTAAGTATTGTAGATCTTGTAGTATTAATTTTCACATGCAGTTACACATTGTCGGTTAAAAACAAGAAAGTGGCTGGTAAAAACATTGAGTGGCTGGTAGATTTTGAAATCCACCAGTCACAGTGGCCGGTGGACAAAAACGTTAATTTCCATCCCTGCTACCGAACAGGTACCGGTGTACAGGTTGGGGGGTGTATTTACGACAATGCAAGTATTGCACAGCGACTCTGGGGGTCGCTGTTTGACAAAAACACAATTTCTGCATAGTATACCTTTAAGGCGAGACACGGTAGGCAAAAACATCCTTTTTTTTTTCACTGGTCAATTTTGAGATTTTGGGCTATTTGTCTTCAATAACATGTCTTCTTTCACACTTGTGCTGAAAAAAAAGTCCAAAATACACATTTAAGTCTTTATTTTACTACACTTTGTCTGTTTGCGTGTGTAGATTTTGCCTAAATTCATCAAAAGTTGGCTTTCTAAATCCTCGCTCTGCTCCGCGATCTCTGTCTGCACCCTGTCATCACATATACCGTTGGAAAGCTCTCTCTCTCTCTCCTCTTCAATGGTGTCGGATCCAAATATTTCCTATTTATCAGCAACGAATCATGAAAGTAAAATGGGCCATTTACTTGAAATGCGAAATCTCATTGGCTGATGCCAATTTCTGACAACGTGATTCGTTCAGAATCGTCACGTGACGTGCTCTGATATTTCTGTGGTAGTTCAAAATGTGGAAAGATCAAGCGGCAACATTCCAACATGAAAACTGAAGCCTACCCGGAAGTGCGAAAAACTGCAATACATCGAAAATCCGCTAGGGGCAGGTCCCAAAAGGGAGCAAATGTCCATAGACCCCATGTTAAAATGTCCGTTTTCACAGCATAAATTCATGTTTTTACAGGTTGGTCCCATGGACTTTTATTGTATTTTTCGATAGGAGGGGGGGTGATTTTTTTTCTAACTTGTTAGTTTAGATCATATTTAGATATAAAATGTATGACAAATAAGGCCGTGGTTAACTTTGATTGACAGCTTGATTGACAGCTGATAACAGAAATATTCCGAAAGTCAATGGGTGACGTCACAGATGCTTTGTCCATTTTTTTTAGTCTATGGGAAAGATAGGAGTTCATTTAGCCTACTATTTGTATTTATAAGTGATTCTTTCTTTTACGATAGGTTTAAAGTTTGTTGTCATACCTTGACAGTTTCGACTGCTGACTGCAGTCATCTTCAGAAGCATAACGTGATGTTTCTGTGACGTCTACTATTATGTGTGATATAGTTAGTTTTTGTTATTCCACCTGTGTGATGGACTGTTGATGTGTTGTTTTGGATGTTATGATCAGTGATGGATGAAGCAGTAATGAGTTTTGGATGTTAAACAGTGTGATACATGGATTTTACTTGGGCCTAAAGCATATTTTGTCTGTAATTCATGGCTTTCAATAGAAATTAGTGGAATTGTGCCATAAAAATCTTTAAAGGCCGTTTTCTCAAAATTAGTTTTTTGCTCACACTCCTAGTGACGATTTTCCACGTCTGTAGCACCTACATACACCAAACTTTACAGCCGTGTTCCTAACTGTATTGTGAAGGTTTGTTCAGAGGGCTTTGTTGATATATCATTCTTGGCCTGATTTATATGACATTTTATGCCTAAAAATAGAGCAGAAATAAATTTAAGGCTATTGCCAGTATTTTCTGATTTACAGGGTAACAAAAGGAGATATTAATAATCCCCTCTGAAAATGTCTTTTCATTGAATATATCAACAAAATGCAAAAATAATTTTTAACCTTGTTTTTTTCAATGGTCAGATTTGTCACTTCAAAATATATGCAAATTAGCGCATATTTAATTAGATATAGCCTGATTAGCATATTTAAACATAAAATTACAGAAAACTTGCAATACATTATTTTCTCCTATTCATGTGAGTAATCAACTGGTAAAGTTTCATGGTGATATCTGCAAGTTAAAATTGTTACCCTATTCACCTGCAGTGTCTCGCCTTAATTTATTCAGCGAGTTATGATTGAACTGTGTATAAGCACAAAATTGCGTGTGAAATCTGCTGACGAACGTATTCACGAACAAATGATTCAAACGGTGGCCCAGTAGTGCACAACACAACAAAATCAAGCCACAACACAACGGAAATGCCCATTGCCCATGACCACTGTTATTCACAGGTTTTTTCAAAGTCCCGTTTGGGCATTGCACCTGAGGTGGTCTCCACAGCCTGTGTCCGCAGGGTCCTGTACGGACGACTCTGGAGTTGTTACACCAGCTTTCAGTTCGTGTGTAAGTAACTTCACACATTGGATGTTTATTGGATACTGTGTACTGTGCCTAATAAACTGTTGCACGTATCCTCTGCGTTTGAGTTCTTTCTTCACGTTCCTGACAGAAAAACCCTTTGATGAATTACAGTAATTTATGTAAATAATTGTTTACTGTACGTACATTAAGGGAGGTATTGGAGAAATGTAATCTGCAGTGAGTCAACCTTTGGAACATGAAAAAAAAAACGTTTGGTGTGTTACAGTAATTTTCTTCAAAAAGTAATCATGTACTGTATTATCGAGATATTGGCAGAAGCTCATATACAGTAAGTCAGTCTTCCCACTAGGCATTTACTATAACTTTGTAAATATCGTTCATTTGAATGATGATTGGACATTTACATTTTTGGACTGTGAGCGGAATTTGCCGACAGTCCCTTTAGTAACTATAGGCGAATATGCAGTGAATATCAAAACTAAAACTGAACTTAACTGCGATGTCGGGAGCATTTCTGTTGTGTTGTGAACTTGTGGCCTTTTTCTGATGTGTTGTGGCTTGATTTCATTGTGTTGTGGCTTGATTCTGTAGCCTGGATGCCAGCCCGAACCCCGCCCACAACATTTTTTGGTCGGGAAGTTCGGTCTGGACTCGATCCATTGAGGAGTAATTATGATCGAAATGGTCGGGCCGATCAAATTGCCAGGGAGGGCTTTATACGATGACGGATAGATGATTTGCAGTTACGTAATCATCACGTCATCAAAGAGTGATTGATTTGAACCATAGACTGGTTTGAACTGGTTTACAACAAAGATGACTGCAGCTGGAGAATTGAGATGTATAGATTCCACGTCTGTTGTAGAAGAAATCGACAGCGCATTCATTTTAAAAGATGAACAGAGAACTGCAATCAAGGCATTTGTCGATTGTCAAGATGTGTTTGCCGTCCTTCCCATAGACATAATAAATACATAGACGCCCTATTGACCGCTGGAGCGCACGTCAACGGGCAGGGAGAGCAACTTTCCCATACCTCTCATACCGGGAATTGAGAAAAATGCCTGTTTCGTGTGGTGATTGGAGCTGTACAAATCACCACACAGTTGAAAACAGGTCTCGAGGAATTACCTTTCACAAGCAAGACTGAACATTTGTTTCTGGTTGTATTTGGTCATGATATAATAAGTAATAGTAACATTCAAAGGAGGACATTGTAGGTCTATCCAATTGAGTGCAGAGTTTGTTTTTGTTTTTGTTTTCTGGTTCGGTTAAGACACGCCTCAATCAATTTTCTGTTGATTATGTTGTGTTATGGTTTGATTCTTTTGTGTTGTGGTTTGTTTCTGTTGTGTTGTGGCTTGTTTCTGTTGTGTTGTGGTTTGATTTTGTTGTGTGGTGGTTTGATTTTGTTGTGTTGTAGCTTGATTCTGTTGTGGCTTGATTTTGTTGTGTTGTGGCTTGTTTCTGTTGTGTTGTGGTTTGATTTTGTTGTGTTGTAGCTTGATTCTGTTGTGTTGTGGTTTGATTTTGTTGTGTTGTAGCTTGATTCTGTTGTGTTGTGGCTTGATTCTGTTGTGTTGTGGTTTGATTTTGTTGTGTTGTAGCTTGATTCTGTTTGTTGTGGTTTGGTTGTGTTGTGGCTTGATTTCGTTGTGTTGATGCTTGCTTTTTAAATTTCTTTGTGTTTTACAATACTGGGCCACCGATTCATAAAAAAAAACAAAAAACTGAAACTACATGTACACACTGACCGCACTGCATTATTGGAGATGGTATTCCGCACACTACTTATCCGGAAATAAATACCGAAAATTGGCAGTGCATTCACGCTGTATACTGTACACGTTGTAAGCATAATAGTATGCTATTCCCATCATAGCCATATAGAGCTAAGAGTACTTATTTTCTCTAAATATCTAACCTTTGCTTGAGGGTATTTTCACGCATGCGGTGGAAATAATAATAATTTACGACCTCCTCTGAATAATTTTAAAGATCATTCCGAAGAAGTATAAAGATCATGTTATTAAATGTTCTGCTCTGTGCTTCTTCGCCAAATGCTCAGAGTGGGCGTCTCGAGATGTATAATTCAGGAAACTGTGAAGAGGTTTAAAGCTATTCTTTATGCTCTCGATTAACACGGTGTGTAGGCTAATGAGGTACAGCCATTCCATCTTTCCATATGATTAACAGTATGTGTGCATGTCATGTGGGTGCTCGACTGCACTCTGCATGGTGTATGATCACAGAGAAACCCCCATGACGTGCCGATACGTGCATGCATGCATAAAGAATGCAAAATGATACGGGTGGATTCGTCGCTTTTAGACGCCGTAATGGATTTTACACTTTTGTTAGTGTGGTTTGGCAGTCCTTCTTAAGAGCAGTAATGAAACAAATCTAAATGGCTTCACAAGCACACTCAGTTTAAATTATGTGGCAAGTGAGACTTATTTCATTCTTTTTATTTTTTTAAACAGACAGCAAGAAAGACAGCATATAAATTAAATAAAGATTTAAGCACTGTTGGAAGGAAACTCCAGAGACGTTAATAATTAATTCAAAAAGAGATTGAGATAAAATATGCGGCGCATTTAAAAAAAAAAAAAAAAAAAGGACTGAGAAGGAATCTTTACAAAGTTATTAAACCTCATGTTTGATATTGCGGTATTAAATATTGAGATAGGCAACTGAGCTCTGGCTCCAGAGATAATGTCTGATCCCTCGCTGAAACTCTGGGAATTTGGATTCGTGGATCTGGATATGTACTCCAGTCACTAAACAAAGTTACACAATAGCACAAAGGTGAAATAGATCATGGAAATATCTGTATAAAATTATAGGCACATTTGGAAAAAAACAATGAATATATTTTGTCACTCACAAGACTTGTACCCTGTAAATCTTGAATTTTTAGATCTTATTTTCTTATTTCTTTAACAATGTCATCAAGTTGTCAGTTTTTTTTTGTTAATTTAGTTTCCTTTTTTCTCTCTTGTTCGCAACTAAATTAGACTTCAAAAATGCATTTGATAGAATAATTAAAATGACAACACAGCAGGTAATTGTCAAGAAGAAAAGACCATTCATTTTAAAGTTTATGCCAGGAAATGTCATTAGCTCCACAAAAAAAAAGAGGTTTCATAAAAGAATCAAAATTAATAGAAGTTTCAAGTATCTCCATCTCTAAGGCATATATGCATTATAGAGAATGAGATTTGATAGGCTCACCGAGGCATGCATTTATTTGATTAAAAACATATTGAAAACATTATTAATGTTTTCCCATATGGGATCAATAAAGTATCTATCTATCTATCCAAATAAAATATTAAAAAATATATATATATTAAAGAAAACATTTGAATCGTAGTGTCTTAAAGCATTCATGTCTGTTAATTTCCAAAATGGCAAAGACAATGAAAAGTATAGCCCATATGACTTATGCTCTATATTCACATAATAGCTTTTGTGAACAAGCCGAAATTTAATTAATCATTAACTAATAATCTCCCCATGGCAAACTGGTTCTCACGTGTTTTGTGTCCGAATGTAATGGGCAAGTTTGAATATGCTAAAAGAAAATGAGATTTGATAGCAGCAGATATAACAAACTAAATTTGAATCATATGAATTACAGTAAAAGTGTTTTTGTTGTTTTATGAACTGAATGGGGGAAAAAAGGCGTGTGAAGATGAAATGATCCTTTTGTGTTTTACTGAGAAAAAAAGAATGACATGAGAATGAGAAAATATTGACTGTTCCTTTAAATGTTGTTTTTCAAGTCATGTACAATAGTGATGCATTTTGGGGGGGAAAAAACAAATCTCGCCTGCAATTTATGATTTTTTTTTATTCTTAATTTTATTGCTTTCTTTGGATTTACAGATATATCTGTATTGCATTTGTATGCTTGGTCATTTCAACAGCATCTATTGCATTCAGCAGAAATGAGCTATGTTTAGTTCCAAACTGGCTTTCCTTCCCTTAGTTTTTTCCCTCTGACACACTCTCAGTTATTCTCTCTGAACACCTGAGGCATGGTACATCATCCTGTCTCAAAATCACTTCTGCTTTTTCAAAACAAAATAAAAAATTACACTTTTTTTTTTGTCTTGATGCCCCTGAGCAACAGAGTATTTTGCTGTCCACAGCACATTTGTGTCACCCAGGACCCTTTCTTTGCATCATAACTGTGATGTCCATTTAGTCGACGTCCTTCTCTGCATAACGCAGAGAACAAATAGAAGGGAATTACTGCACATATAAAATTATTGCATTAATTGTTTGATTTAATTGATTAGTTGATTTAATTTAATTGATTTAATTGGCTAATAAACAGTTAAATTATTGGTAACACTTTAGAATAACTGCACGCTGTTAATCACTAACTTAGTAAACAGTTAATTCATAATTTATAAAGCATTAATAGATTAATAAGCAGTTTATAAATACAGCTGTAAATGCTTTTTTCTTGATGTAGCTATAAGCATATTCTATAATGTGTTTAATAACTGTATTTTCATACTTTGTTAATTATCAATTAAAAATTTCTAACTGACCAATAGCATTATTTACAAACCAGTTATTTAAGAGTTGTCAGTGATTCATAAGATCACTTAGGAAGTGTAAGTAAATGTAGTAAATGCAGGTATAAAGCATTTAGTAGTGGTCAGTTAACTATTTTTGTCAGCTCATCTAAAGTGAGGACTAGTTATGCCTTGTAAAGCATTTATAAAGGAGATTTAAAGGTTCAGTTATCTTCTAAACAGAAAATATGACACAAACACAACACAGTGATACAGAAATATGAATAGTCCTCACTTTAGATGAGCTCACAGAAATAGTTAACTGACCACTACTAAATGCTTTACAACTACCCGAATTAACCCTGAATTGCAGTAGAAATACATGTTAATAAAGCATGTATTAACACACTAAGTAACTACTATATGTCTGAATAATAAGTAATTAATTGTTTATTAATCATTTACTTACACTTTCTATAAGTAATCTTATGAACCACTGACAACTCCTAAATAACTGGTTTATAAATAATGCAATACTTCATTTAGAAATGATAGATTGATCATTAATAAAGTATGAAAATACAATTATTAAACACATTACATGCTTTTAAATAAAAAATAAAGCATTTATAGCTGTATTTATAAACTGCTTATTAATTGCTTTATAAATTATGAATGAACTGTTTACTAATGCTTAACTAATGATTAATAGTGTGCAGTTATTATAAATTGTTACCAAATTATTTTAATAATTAACAAAATAGTTTGTTACTTTGTGATAACACCCTCAGTCAAGTTTAAGGACAGGGCTTGTCAGGGTTTGCAGTAAAAAAATGACTGCTTTCTCTTGCAGTGGTTTTGTTGGTTTCAAACATCAAATTCAAAACTGTTATTTTATTAGTTCTTTCCCCCAAACTAAAATTCCAATTTCATATTTTATAATAGTAATTTGGCCAAGTAATCACAATAAAGCTACCCTGACACATATTCAGACAAGCATCAACATATAGAGATAAATTGATATTTGGAGATAAACTGTTTTCGGGACAAGTGTGTTTTTAATAATCAGGTCACATAGCCTATATTGGGGATGGTGCAAGTTGTTACGCGTTTTAAATGTTGTCCTTTCAAAGAATTGTACATTTTCAGTTACAGTTTATGCATGTCACCTTATACATAATTGTTGTGTTCTTCATAATTGTTTAACTGGCTGAAAAGCCACAAAATAATCTATTGTATGCTGTTTAATTGAAGGTTTCTATTGTGATAACTTAACCTACAGTGAATAATGTGACAACATATCTATCTTTCCCACAACATATCAATGTGTGCTTAAAGTGAAAGTCTGTGTTGACGCATTAGAAACGAGCATCTGCGGCTACTCACAAATCAGGTAACCAACTAGACCTTATTTACACGCGCTACTGCTCTACCGCTGCACACCTCAGATCACTTCTAGATCACTCTCAACCTGCCTCAGAACACAACACAAACTCCTCCACAGGTCAACTTTCGGCAAAACCTACGCTCACTTTCAACCTCTCGCCTATCCTCATTGGTCTCATCCACACTTCCTCCACCTGATCAGCTCTCAACATTAGGTACTAACAGTGCAACTGATACTCTTTTCTCCACTTAAGCAGTCTGCTTGGACAACTTCTGCCTCCTTTCCCTAAGGCCAGCCCGCATCACGCCCTCTGTCCCCTGGTTATCCGATGTTCTCCGCGAACATCGTTATAAACTCAGGGTTGCAGAGAGGAAGGGGCACAAATCGAAAGACCCTGCTGACCTTGGTCTTTATCAATCCCTCCTCTCTTCCTTCTCTGCTAATATCTCTACTGCTAAAATGACTTACTATTACAACAAAATGAACAATTCTTCTGACTCTCGCATGCTTTTCAAAATCTTCTCCTCTCTTCTCAACCCTCCTCCTCCTCCATCAACCCTAACAGCTGACGATTTTGCCACATTCTTCATAAATAAAACAACCTCCATCAGCAGCCAATTTACCAAACCACAAACTGACACACACAACTTACCACCCTCCTTCTCTCTGCTTTCAGAGGCAGAAGTCTCCAAACTCCTCCTATACAATCGCCCTACTTCCTGTCCACTTGATCCTATTCCCACTAATCTACTTCAATCCATTTCTTCCTCAGTTTTGACCGCACTCACACACATCATAACACCTCTCTTCACCCAGGTACTTTTCCCACAGCATTTAACCAGGCTCAGGTAACCCCACTGCTTAAGAAACCCACTCCAAAGACAGGTATCCCTTCTAACATTCGTCGTGAAGACACTTGAATGAGTTGTTTTCAACCAGATCTCTTCCTTTCTTACACAGAACAACCTCTTGGACAACAACCAGTCAGGTTTCAAAAGCAGACACTCAACTGAGACTGCCCTGCTCTCGGTAATTGAAGCTCTGAGACTGGCAAGAGCAGCTTCCGAATCCTCAGTTCTCATCCTGCTGGATCTGTCTGCTGCCTTTGACACAGTTATGCCTGGTTCAGATTACACGATTTTAGCCCGATTTTGGCACGATCCTTTGACGTAGGGTGTCTTGGGCATTTGTAAACGACAACGGGCGTCGGAATGCAAGATTCGATCGTATCATCTCGTATAGTGTGTCATAGTGGGCGACAACCTACGTCGCATCTGCGATGCTTCACGACATCACGCCAAAAAGACTAGCATGTTTAATTTTTTTAACGGTCGTCCACGACGGGTTCCGTCACATGTAAGGTTTTAACAGTCTGTTTTCGTAATATGTTATTGTTGTGGCAAGCTAGCAACATTATTTTACTTGTACTACTGGCTAAAAGTAAAAATATACAAGAAACAATATTTTACCTCAAGTTCTCTTTGGAGGATTGACAGCCCATGCTGTCCTGTTCGAGCAATCCAGGAACGTGTCCATAGTCGGGTTTTCTTTCTTTTTTTTAACGTTTTTCTGAACACAGGACAGCCAATACAACACTCACCGCTTCATCCATTGTTTGTTTACGTTCGTTTCCGGAAGTCACTCGCTACTAGTTTCACCTTCTCGATAACATCACGCGCTTCGTTAAAGACGGCAAGCGATGACTAGTCAGGAACCAACGTGTAGTCTGACATGTTTCTTGTCCACGACACGAGAAGATTGTAGGAGTCAAAATCGCGTAATCTGACACAGTGACTATCGTAACAGACAAAAAAATCGTGTAATCTGAACCAGGAATCACCCACCAGATCCTCTGGTCAATTCTAAAGACGAAGGGCATCTCGGGGACCGCACTCCAATGGTTCAAGTCTTACCTCTCAGGAAGGTCGTTCAGGGTGTCGTTGTGTCAGGGTGAGGTGTCTAAGACCCAACATCTAGCTACTGGAGTGCCTCAGTTCTCCATCTACATGACATCACTAGGATCTGTGATTCAGAAACATGGCTTTTCCTATCACTGCTATGCTGATGACAAACAAATCTACCTCTCATTCCAGCCTGATGATCTGACGGTAGCTGTTCGCATCTCAGCCTGCCTGACAGACATTTCTGGCTGGATGAAGGACCACCACCTTCAACTAAACCTCGCGAAGACAGACTTCCTTGTGGTCCCCCCTAACCCAACACTACAACATAACTTCTCCATTCAGCTAGTTTCATCATCCATCAAGGTTCATTGCACCATGGGGTGCAATTGAACTTTACAGGTCACATTGCTAGAACTCCACGGTCCAGCAGATTTGCCTTTTACAACATCAGGAGGATCAGGCCCTTCCTATTAGAGCATGCTACATAACTCAATGTACAAGCATTTCTTCTATCCAGAATTGACTATTGTAATGCTCTCCTGGCAGGTCTTCCAGCTTTCCGCAGCTAAATTTCACTGGTAACCAATTGCTACTTGCATCAAATTCAAGTCACCGACTTTGCCTACAGAACAACCGCTGGCTCTGCTCCCTTTTACCTAAACACATTACTTCAGACACTTGTGCTCTGCAAGTGAACGCCGTCTTGTGGTATGTAACGAATGTACACATATAATAATAATATGCATTAAGGGGCCAGAAGGCCAATTTAGCTCAAAAGGAATGATCAATTAATTTATAGAGAATCACTTATACGGCCGAGCAAATGACTCGTCAGCGTTCATTCGAACGGGCCGTAACTATCACCTCTGCAGCGGATTTAAATATCCAAACTATAGTGAAACACTATTTATTAGCAAGGTAACATAGATCAGCAGTTTCAGACATTAAATCTGTAAGCACATAACACAAGAACAATTATCTTTAAAATATAAGACTTTATTGATTATTCTAAAACATAAAACTAATATCTAACACACACACACACACACACACACATTCATACAAGTTGCAGAAAGAAAGAGAGTGAGGGAAGAATGAGTTTTAGGAGTGAGACAATGAAATCCCAAGTTTCTATATGCACTTAAAAGACATGACCTGAACGAACCATCAATCATTAGGCGGGTTAATCAATTTAATATCAATGCACCAGTTCAGTTAAGAGTCTGGAGGCTACTTGCTTGTCTGCCGTTGCTTTGGGGATTCCCTTTTGTCGGGGTAAAAAGGGGTTTGCCGGGTCCTTTGCTTGGCGGTCTCCTCGTGCCTGGCCTTGGGGCAGCCAATCACGTGATGTGTTGGCGGCTGAATGAAAGGCTTTGAAGTTGGAAGCTGCGGGTTTTGCAGTCGAAACATCTTAATGAAACTTTGCAGCAAAACTTAACTTAGAACCGAGACTCTCGGAAAACGGAAAAGAAAAGAAAACTAAGGAAAAGAAAGGAAAGTGAGACTAGTAGTTAGATGGCTTGAATGAAGCTGTTTAAACCCTGATCTTGATTTGGGTTCTTTTGTCTGCTCGTCTACATTGCTCGTCCGTCTGTTACTTTGTCATAGCTCTCCCTAGAGCATATTCTTCAGTATCTCTCTCCGTATTTTTCCTAAGTCAGCTCTTTGTTCGGGTCAAAGATTTTAAACTCAAATGTTTTGTCCAGCCTCCTGGAGGAATTCGGACCAATAAGATAATATAAGGTTATTTGAGAAGGGGGTATTTTCCCTTCCCCACCTCTCATCGTAAATCATGCGTTATCTGTGGTCCCTTTACTCTGCAGCTCGAGCAGAGGATTCAGTTTAGACATAATTTCCATTTTAAGAACATAAACATTTTATACAGATTTCAATCAAGCCATCGTCTGAATTAAGAACATATGATCGCATTGACAGGAGACACGATACACTTTCATTCACACATCTAATAGTTACAACAATTACATGACTTATATGTGATATAAGCATAATAGACAGGGGTCGAAGACACAGTATAGAATTATGTAGTTGAACGATGTTTGATTATAAGTTCGTCAAGAATTGTTCTAGGATGATTTTATGTATTTGTATGTGAAGTCTCAGTCTCTGTGAGTTTAAGCGATCTCAACACTGAGGTCATTCAAAGGTCTTCAAGAAGGGGGAGGTCTGTTTTACATCTCTGTCATGGGATCAAATGACCTCTGGCGTTATCTTGGTGGGTCCTATCCTGTGGCATCTCTGAACCAATCAATCTTTTCCAAACTAACTAACTTTGACAAGGTTCTTCCTTGCAGGGCCCATCTCTTTGAAATTGGTCTCAAAGTCTGGAGTGTTAAATTCTGTGTGGAATTATGCTTGAATGAATTCAGGGCTCCAGACTAACTTTTTTCACTAGGAGCACAGTGGCCCCCAACTGAAATTTTTAGGGGCACAACCAGAAAATTTAGGAGCACACACTGTAAATCAACATACTAACCAAATATTCACATTTCTACTAATTTCCAGTGTATTACTAATAAATACTTTGATAAAAGATACAGAAATTAAAATGCCTTTGCACTCTGATTTAATGTTACAACCTCTTGTCTTCGAAAACGGGCAGTGGTGTTGCTTTTTGATTTATTAACATGTCACTGCATACTCTGTGCTTGAGGCTAAGATTGTGTTTAACTAGCGTATTGTGTTTAAACTGAAGTGCCTGCACTGTTGGCAAACTTCATGTTCCCCGCAGTTATGGGGTAGCGACTGCAACAATCGCAGTTCATGGAACTCGTCTCCTTACAGTACTACCTCAACCAGCTGAATTCTCGGGTTTCGGCCTGATACAAACCTCTTACCCTGAATCATCATCCGACTGTGACACTGTACTAGTTCTGCAACGTTTCAAATAGCTCACGGTTCAGTTTGTATCATGGTTTTAGGTTCACGGTTTCGGTATGAATCGGTGTGTGGTATGTTCAGAGAAAAAAAGACTGCTGTCAAATAAAATAAAAGAAACAAATAATCTAACCACAAGAGGGCTCCTTAATTCCCACAGACGTTTAAACGCGCGCTCAATTATCTCTACTCTAGGACCCTCCCCCTCCACACATTAGACACTTACAGTGGCCATTCCCTATTCTTCTCACACTCATTGGCCTGCCACACATTCCGGATTCATTGATAAGCCCCTTCCACGTTTAACGTGTAAAAAAAAAAAAAAAAAAAACACGGGACAAATTTACTGGTCGCACATGTGCGACTGGATGTAAAATTCAGTCGCACATTCTCAAATTTTGGTCTCAAAATGCGACCATTTGGTCGCAGTCTGGAGCCATGGAATCACATGGAAGATTCAGTTGTGTTTGGTGCGCCTTCACACCCTACAGGTGCCATCTCAAAGAGGCACTAAATCTCTTTCTCTGACCTTTGCTGGTGGAATGATCTGCCCAACTCAACCAGAGCGGTTGAGTCCGTGTCCATTTTCAAGAAACTACTGAAGACAACACTTGATCCATTAATAGTATCACTTTATCTTCTATTCTCTATTATCTTTAATAATAATAATAATAATAATAATAATACAGGTACTGCGTTAGATTAAACTGGGAAGGGTCATAGCACTTGCATATTGTTGTGCTATTGTTAGTTCAACTGCTTCTATTGATCTCATGTGGAAGTCGCTTTGGATAAAAACATCTGCTAAATTAATAAATGTAACTCTTTTTCTGGGTAACAATGGAATAAATGTCCATTGGGTTTTTTGTAGCGGAGTCTTTATACTCACTTTATATGCCCTGAGCAATTAATCACGAATTCTGTAGATTTAGACATATGCCAGTAATTCATCCTGATAATGAATCCATATGAAGGATACAATTTCCACTATTTAACAAATATTGACCTCTCCTATTTTTCAGAGGGCATCATCGTTACTTCTAGTAATGCAGACAAAATACTCAATGACTTCCCCACAGCTCTGGGAGGACCTGCTTGTCTTACACAAAAATTGAACTCTAACCTGAAGGTCTGCTGAGCAAATCCATCCGATATTATGTTGCAAGTTTAAAATCACACATACATTTCAACACCGTGCAAGAAACATGTTGTTGAAATGTATTATGAGATTTAAACTTGTTCTTACCTTTAACCCAAAGATGTATCATTTTTATGTGTGTATGTGTTACAGCTTTGTATATGCCATGATCCTTTGAGAAATAGAAAAGCCATTTTTTTTCACACTTCTAGTTCTCTCGATTCGTTTGATCTGGACCAGAAAAAAAAAATGACATGTAATTGTGTTTTGCTTAGCATTCATACTGTAATTTTTAACACCAAAACAAAAGGAATAAGGATAAGGTCACAACCTGATTGGACAGCTTTTATAATGTTTATTTGGGACGAAACTTGCAAAACAATTCTGTGTACTGGGCTAAATATGCTTGTATGTCTTTACATACCAGCTGAAAACTCACTAAGAACTTAAGGATCCAAATATTTTCTGGGGCCAAAATATATCGATTTTGGATCAGACTTTCTTTGTCAAAAACTCAACCCTACCCACTGTTCACATGGTTGATAAACGAACAATAAAAACATCAAAATATCATGAGAGATTTACATCTGGGTTTATTAGCAAAAGATGCAGGTCCTTGGGGTACAGCTCTGAGCTAAGCTGAAAATGTTTGAGAACACTCAAAACTATAAAATCTTGCGTTTTATACAGAGCAGTAAAAGACTGAATCAGGCGCCCCAGGCTAAATCTGTTTGCACTGAATATGACGGGTTGCGTCTGTGGGCTTCTGGGGTCCCTGCAGATGTGAGCCTGTTCTCATTAGGAGGAGAGATCAGCACCTTTGCTCTTACAGCAAGTCAGTTTTTCTTTGACCAAACAACCACTATGCAAATGCCCCACAATCTAAGAATACACAATTAAAGGAAAGCGTTTAATATGCTCAATGTCATAAACCGGCGAGAGAGTGTTGAATGCTAATTTGTGGCATATCAAGAGGCATGCAATTCACAGAGCAGTCCGATAGTCTGCGTTGATTTGTGTCAGGTGAATGTAAAAGAGTCGAGGGTGGTTGTCTAACAGACCCCAGAGCTGTTTTGCAAAAGTATTTTACTCTCCGAGACATTTGCTGATGAATATAGCAAGTTTATAGCAAGTTTATTTTAAACCAAGTGATAGCCGAGGCTGTCTTTCTAAATGAAGTGTAACATTTAGGGTTGGCTTCACACTTGTTTATTTATATGATTATGTATATTTTTTTTAAATTGTAAAAGGTTTTTTTTTTTTTTTTTTTGATCAAGGTTTAACATAATTCGGCTTTGATGCATTTGATGCAAAGACAGCAAGATTTGGCTTTTAGTTAGTATATGGACAGATGTAGATGGTAATGAACTGAGATGATATCAAAAGGAAGAGCTGAAGAGCGGAAGACAGGATGAACATATGTCTTAAATTTAGCAACACTTTATATAATCATATCACTAAAGATCTAACAATGACAAAATTGGTTTAGTCATATGAAAATAGTCTTCCTACTAAAACAACTGTTGAACATTTCCAGTTATTGCTCAGTAAAAGAGATACAGTATCCTAAACACTCATTGACCTTTATAATGGGAAAATAATATATATATATATATATATATATATATATATAATTAATAATAATAATTCATTACATTTATATAGCGCTTTTCTCGGCACTCAAAGCGCTTTACATATAGGGGGGAATCTCCTCGACCACCACCAGTGTGCAGCATCACCTGGATGATGTGACGGCAGCCATATTGTGCCAGAACGCTCACCACACACCAGCTTACTGGAGGAGAGGAGACGGTGATGAAGCCAATTAGTACATATACTGTATATGGGGATGATTCTAATTGTATATATACACTCACCGGCCACTTTATTAGGTACACCTGTCCAACTGCTCGTTAACACTTAATTTCTAAGCAGCCAATCACATGGCGGCAACTCAGTGCTTTTAGGCATGTAGACATGGTCAAGACAATCTCCTGCAGTTCAAACCGAGCATCAGTATGGGGAAGAAAGGTGATTTGAGTGACTTTGAACGTGGCATGATTGTTGGTGCCAGAAGGGCTGGTCTGAGTATTTCAGAAACTGCTAATCTACTGGGATTTTCACGCACAACCATCTCTAGGGTTTACAGAGAATGGTCCGAAAAAGAAAAAACATCCAGTGAGCGGCAGTTCTGTGGGCGGAAATGCCTTGTTGATGCCAGAGGTCAGAGGAGAATGGCCAGACTGGTTCGAGCTGATAGAAGGGCAACAGTGACTCAAATAACCACCCGTTACAACCAAGGTGGGCAGAAGAGCATCTCTGAACGCACAGTACGTCGAACTTTGAGGCAGATGGGCTACAGCAGCAGAAGACCACACCGGGTGCCACTCCTTTCAGCTAAGAACAGGAAACTGAGGCTACAATTTGCACAAGCTCATCGAAATTGGACAATAGAAGATTGGAAAAACGTTGCCTGGTCTGATGAGTCTCGATTTCTGCTGCGACATTCGGATGGTAGGGTCAGAATTTGGCGTCTACAACATGAAAGCATGGATCCATCCTGCCTTGTATCAACGGTTCAGGCTGGTGGTGGTGGTGTCATGGTGTGGGGAATATTTTCTTGGCACTCTTTGGGCCCCTTGGTACCAATTGAGCATCGTTGCAACGCCACAGCCTACCTGAGTATTGTTGCTGACCATGTCCATCCCTTTATGACCACAATGTACCCAACTTCTGATGGCTACTTTCAGCAGGATAATGCGCCATGTCATAAAGCTGGAATCATCTCAGACTGGTTTCTTGAACATGACAATGAGTTCGCTGTACTCAAATGGCCTCCACAGTCACCAGATCTCAATCCAATAGAGCATCTTTGGGATGTGGTGGAACGGGAGATTCGCATCATGGATGTGCAGCCGACAAATCTGCGGCAACTGTGTGATGCCATCATGTCAATATGGACCAAACTCCCTGAGGAATGCTTCCAGCACCTTGTTGAATCTATGCCACGAAGAATTGAGGCAGTTCTGAAGGCAAAAGGGGGTCCAACCCGTTACTAGCATGGGGTACCTAATAAAGTGGCCGGTGAGTGTATATATATATATATATATATATATATATATTTCATTTTCTGAAATATTAAATATTATCTAAAATAATGAAATGCAGTATTTCTTAAAACATCTATATTTAAAGTGTATTATTATATTTGATGGGTGTTCAGCTAAATGTAAAATTATTATAAACCAAAATGTATAAATTGGAAATAATGGAATGACACAACAATCATTGATTGATCATTTAAAGGTGCTATATGGAGATTTTAGCAGCCTCTAGCGGTGATGTTTCAGATTGCAACAAGAGCGCTCGTGCTCGTGTGCGTGCGCAATCTCAAGAGCGAGCATTCACTATCTACCGGCCACACAGAGATTTTCAACGCAACGGCGAAAGCATCACACAACATGCTGGAAACTCATGTAAACTCCCACTGCCACTTTACAATAATAGGCTACTTTTAGCATCTTGACGTTGAACTAATGCTCCATGCTCGTACCATAATAACGTTAACTGCATTGACGGCAAACTAATGCTATCTAACTTGAGCCAACTAAAGCACAAAATCACAATATATTTCACTTGCTTTTAAGTAATGTTAGCTTACCTGTCCAAAAGGAGGAAAGCCAACTCAGGATCTGTTTTTATACCTAAAACAAAGCGGAGGTCTCTCCACAATTCAAAAGCTCTGGCGATGTTGATCCGTGTTTTCGTCCTGAGGCGATCAGAATCACGTTTGGCTTGACGAGCTTCAGCAGATAAAAGTTTTTTTTGTTTTTTATATTTTTTTGTAGTTTGTGTTGTGCTGAAGGCAGGTCGTTTTGGGGTGTTATCAGACTCCATGTCGTTAGCTGAAGTGCCGTCGGTCGCAAAGACTGTACGGAGAGAGGCTCGGGAGCGCGCATGCACGTCACTTCCGATGGATTTCGCTGTAAATCCGACCCGGAGACTTCACATATAAATATGAATACTGGCCTTCAGAGGTAATAGCAAAACCCGACAAGTGGATAATTGTAATGTGTGATTACAACCCCTTCACACAGGCAATAAAAAAAGGATTCATTGTAGAAGAAAAGTTCCATAGAGCACCTTTAATGTATAAAATTATAAATGTGACTTGTCCGAACATGATATAAGTGAAAAAATAATCGTTGTGAGAATATTTCACCCTTCAGTTAAAATTTTCCATCAATATATATCTAAGTTTGCTAACGTTCCCATTAGGTTATGTAAACGTTCTTTTTGAATGATCTCTGAATGTTTTATTATTATTATTATAATATTATTATATATTAGAATTACTATTATTATTGGTTATGCAATCATTAGGGAAACATTCCATTAATTAATTTTGCAAACATTATGGGAACATTACTTTTGAATGAACGTTCTAAAAAATACATTTTAAAAAAAAATGTCAGACGACCGTCCAACTAAAACGTTTCAGAAATAAATGTAATGTATGAATAATGTTTTGTGCTAAAGTTTTGAGAACATAAGTAAAGACCAGACAACTTTGAACAAATGTTCTATTAATGTTATTGGAAGAACGTTTTTTCATAAAGAAAACCTTTTCAAGAACATTAGCCAAAACCCCTCTCAGCTACAACCCCTTTAGGACGCGAGAAAAGGATGCAAGGAAAGAAAATGACGATGGAGGAATCTAAGGGAATCTTAGGGGCCGTTTACACACCATTTTCAACTAAAAACGGAACACTTTTTATGCGTTTTGGCCGTTCATTTACATGACAACAGCGTTTTGGGGGCCTGAAACCACAAACTTTTGAAACAGGTTTCAAAGTGTATGTTTTTGAAACGTTATCGTCTCTGTGTAAACTACAAAAACGCAAATTTGTGACAACTGTGACGTCATGTGCATGCGTATTACGTGTTATGCCTATAGGCGCGTAGTGTTTATTTACAAAGTGACATCTCCAACTACTGGCCTGGCATGCATAATACAAGGTTTTTAGTAGTTTTTTCATGGATCTGTGTGAACAGGACTCGTTTTGACAAAATTGTCGCCTGTGTGCGAAAAACTTTTCCATGTTTGTACATCGTTGTAGTGTAAAAGTACCCTTATTTGCACATTAGAATAATCTTGATAATTCGAGCGTCACTTCAAAGTGTCATCGGCTGTGCTGATGGTATCTGCCTTTATGTTGTTGAAGTTTGGGAATTCATACGCGTGTCAGGTTTTTCGACAAGAAACACTTCTGAAGGATACACGTGCTTCCTCACTCCTCGTTCCTCGTGGTGTAATTAGAGAATTGAGATGACCTTCAAAATGGCTACTTTTGACCAGATTTGGGGTCAGAGAAGCGAGGAAGCATCAATTTGAGTATTGAGTTCTTCCCATTGGATCTTTTTCTAAGCACCTGTTCATCTCACTTGACTCTGAAGGCTGCCTCCTGCCAGTAAGGTGCCAGCTTTCGGGTTAAACCACAATAAGCTCCTGAGTCTTCATATTGCTCTTATTTTTCTGCTTACTACTTGGTATTTGTTATCTCGCTCTATCAGCTCTCTGCTCAAACTCCCAAAGGTACAAGATATAATTGCATATGCGATGTATTATACTGAAGAACATTCTGTATAAAACATTCACGCTGTGAAATATGTGTGCAAAAACTCTTAAACAACTACACAAAGCAAGAAAGAGAGATAGCATATTAATGTATGCATATAACATCACCCGAACTTTAAGAACTGAACACGAAGACATGAAATCCCAGAGCTAATTAGATGCTGGATACTCTAACATACACCACAGAGCTGCCTGAACAAACACCTGCGTTGGATCAATTAAAAATCCTCCATTTTAGCATGCTGTTAATGGACCGCAGCTAGCCACACTTACTTTTAAGAACACATCATCTGTATCCAGATGTGCACACTTATACCTCATCTTCTCTTGCTTAACATCTGGCTTTAGTGAATGGTTTACCACACATTTCAGGCTAAAAAAACTCTTTATACATACTGTTTTTGATGCTTACCACAATGTTTCCCAACTATTTTAATCTTAAGTGCTTTGATCAGTAGAGTTTTTTTTTTATGAATTTAGCCATTTTTACAACATAATCGTATGGTCAGCCTATTCTCACGTAAATACGTGTCTATATCACGTAGTGTGTTTATCGTGTTATTTATACGCGAAAATGAGTTTTTACGTGCATATGATACGCAGTTTTCGCGTGCATTTGATACGCACTTTATTGCGTGTAATACACACGCACCCAACACCACTAATTCTACCCAAACGTATAATACACACGCACCCCACACCACTCATAAACCTACCCTTAACAACCCATGCGTATCATATGCACGTAAAAACTCATTTTCGCGTATAAATAACACGATAAACACACTACGTGATATAGATAGACATGTATTTAGTGTGATCGGGTTGGTATGGGTTTCCATAATTGTTGTAGTGTCCTGAAATGCAGTGTAACATGCAGCAAGACTTTGCAAAGAATACCTGAACATAAACGAGATAATAATAAAAAGGTGAAAGCAATCATCACACATTGAGTCCAGGCAATAAGTGATGCAGTACATAAAGAAGACCGAGGTGACTCATGGCATCTGAAGACTAATTCTCATTTTGTCTCAATTTTTACAATTTCGGTTTATTTCCAAATTCAATTATAGGCTCATTCTTACGTACTAGAGCACGCACTCACATGCACACTCTTCAAAAACGACACTTTAAATATCTTGACAAACTAAAAGACTTAAATGAAATTTTTATATATTCAGATGTCAGCTTGCTTTTTTTATGCACAACAACAATAAACTAGCCACACAACTTTGCAATGCTGTTTGAGAATGTTCGTGTTTGAACAATGGTTTCAGAAAACACAGATTTGTTGAGCTGTGCCACAACACAATCATGAAAAGCAACCATAGTTGGCAATGCTTTTGGTAAACCCACCCCTGGTCGTGTTTCATGATTGAGGCCAAATGTGAATTTGATTTGTATATCAACCTGCTCTTTAACCTTTGAATTGCGCAATGAAATCATTGTATCTATGGCCATCAGTAAATTGCATTTAGCACTTTATTTTGTCCATTGTAAGCATGAAAAGAAAAGAGGATTTAGTGTTTTGTGACGGGGTGAGGAGCAAATGGGACTTCTGTACCACAGCCAGCAGCAGATTAGGAGGTGTGAGTGGCCTGTCTCAGCAAGCCTGATGAAAGCACATCTGAACGCACCTGTTCATTAATCAGCGTGCTGCTACAGATGGCGTACGCTGACAGAGAATGCAACGAGCTATCAACCGTTCTGTGCTAATTAATCCTCCAAGTCTTTGAATAACGGCAAAAAAAGCATAAATTAACCTGCATTAAAATAAATTTAAGCTCAAAGAAATTGTTTGTCATCAGCATTGTTTATTTTCTCATTGCTTATCAATTAGTAGCTGGGAATAATTGGCATTAAACAAACTTTTTTAAAGTGTAATGTTGTTTTTGCATCTTATAGTGTAACTTTGTAGACAGCTACTCCTTTGCCGCTACCTTTGTTGTCTTTTTTCCCCCCTTCATTTTTTGTTTTCCCTGGCTGTTTGTTGTTTAATGAGATCACATTTTATCAGTGTGTGGTTCACATCAGAATGAAACAGGGAGATAAGGACCGACTGTGCCAGTCTGCATTTCTGTCAGCCAAAGAAAATCAAGAAAAAAAAGAAAGACAACCTCACACATCATTAAAGCAATGGATATTTTTATATTTTCTGAAGGAAATGTAAGTGATGCTTGCCTATGCAAAAACCAATCAATTTGTGCAATGGGGGTTGCCATGGTGTTGCTATGCACATGGGCGACATTTAACTAAAATTTTTAATTGAATAATTTATTATTGTTTTATTTATTATTTATTTGTATTATTAGCACGGAAATGACTCTCGCGAAATGTGTGACATCATCGCACCATAGGCCCTGCCTACTGCCGTTCAGTTGCTAACAGGTGACATTGTATATGAGCGTAGCAAAGAACCCATTACAATCACTGTCTATAGATACAGTTTAAAGATGCACGTCCAGTTTCTGACATACATTTGAGTCTGTCGACAACAGGACAAATGGTAGGGTGAAAGAACAGTCGCTTTGACACATCCAGTTCTTTTGCGTCTCTGTACAGAAGTGAATAGTTTACTTTTATTGCATCCCGGATCATGTCTGGTTATATGCTTGTTCACAGCATTTCGTCTTGTAAACGAGGCACAGTGTAATGGAGAGTTTGCAAATAAACTTGTGTTGAAAGATGAAGCAGCTAACTGTATTGGATCTGACAGCAGCTGCATCACAAACCGTAGGTAAATGATTTCATAATGCTTTGTCTGTAATTTAATGAATTTAGCCAATGATCATTTCAGACAGAGGCAGAATGAAGGTTAACAATAATATTTTGTCTGGGTATACAATAGTTTGATTTTATTTTATTGTGCAAAAAACTTTATTAATGTGACCGGGGATTTAGGTTTACCACCAAGGACACATTAGGGGTTCTATTTACTTTAAGTTTATTCAATTAATGCTGTAAAATAAAAACTACCGATTTTCCAAATGTGGTTTATCAATTTAATTGATAAAAAACAGTTCCAGTTCTTTAAATGTTCACAAAATAAACAGAAAAGAGCAGAAGGAAACACAATTAAATGAATGAGGTTTACAGAGCTGGTGACAATTAAAACCAGCTAAATATCACAGTCTACTGATGTATGATAAACACAAGACTCTTAAACACGGCAATGCAGTAATAGCCTACAACGGTTTAAAATGCAAAGAAAGAAAAGGAAAGGAAAAAAATTAAAAATAAGAGTAACGTCCGTTATCAAACTTTTCGATACAATACAATATGGCAGTGGGAATAATAATAATCAGCTTTTACACATTAACACTTTCACTTCACGAAGAGCTGAAATCAACATTATGGTGATTATGGATCTGATTAAATTATGATTACATGAAAACCTCCTGAAACAAATGGAAAAGATGAAGTATATCACAGTTGGCATAACGCCAAATAACATGGCCACATGGAGTGACGTTATATCATCGTGGACATTACACACAACATAACTTACCAAACATGACAGTTCTCCAAATCAACACAAAATATATATCCACAAATGGTATTAAACAACAATATATTTACAAAACAATATATTTACAAAACATTGTATTTACCCATGGATGACTCAAATTGTCGACAATCTCTCGAGAGTGCGCGTTTCTCTTGCACTGCCCACTGCACATCTCACCAACAAAATACACTACGGATGCCGTGAGGTAAGAGCGCAAACCTGTTGTCGTGCACAACAAACAAAGCGCCACCCGCAGATGACTCCAAAGAAATACAGGTAGTCTCTGTTTTTTATATTTAAACATGGAAAATAATAATTAAATACAAGACTTTAACATAAGGGAGAAAAACAAACTTTAAAGGCATTTACCACCCGGTTACATTAACATTGAAAGTGACCTTCAATAAACATGAAAAATAAATCATTGTCATGACACCTGTCTGACAACATGTCTGATGTGATGTGAGCAATTGTCTTCTTTTTTTTACTCTGAACAAGGTCATAAAAGGCATCACTAATTAGTCAAGTGTTACCTAATCACTCTCTAATAACTACTAGAGATCTGGACCATGACATTTTTACATTTTATGTAAGAGTGGGCCATCATTCATAAATTGCTTGCGTAAATTGTAGCACTAAATGTGACAATTTGTGCCTAACTATTAGCACAGAAACAAGTGGATGATGTAGGTCTGATCACTCAAAGAAATAGCACACCTGTCCTCAACAAGCCCCACTATTTCACGTATCGTTCATGTTTGTAGCACAAGTGGTTTGTTCAAATCACCACTAATGATCCATTATTGTGGATTTGACGTTATTCTAAACTTTTTCAAGTGAAGGTTCAATGAAACAGCCCCAACATGCTTTTATGACATTTGGTGTAAGAGTGTGTGAACTGCCTGTCGTTGTCTCTAGGCTCCAGGTTGTCTTCTCATTTAACCATCTGTCCAGCACGGGCATCTTTGAAAGCGCATTTCACATCCACCAGTGCCCGTCTCTATGGGTTTATTTGTCTATTACATGGCACATCAATACCACTGGTGGGAGAAAAAGAGCTTGTGCAGAATTCCAAAAGCATTTCATCTAAGCCTGTACCTTGCGCTTCAGCGCCGACAAACACAATATAATACCGTTTAATCAAAGCCATTGGTAGGATGCCCAGAGAGAGCGGAATTTGCCTATAACTGCCAAAGCTCATTGAAAGGCCGCAAATAAATCCTACTCTTGGTATGGATTTGTCAAGGAAATTTGTAATCTACGACTTTACAATAGTGTCCGGCATGGCCACTGTGGTTCGGCGAGATTTCAGCTGTGGCCTTGTGGATGCTTTGGCCATTGGAGGCAGGCATTTGTAATTATTTAATGGCTCAGAGCTCAATTCCTTGTTTATTTGGCTGTACGGGTAACGGTGTGTGTGCCCAGGCTTAACTATCACAGAGCAAACAAGCACGCTTCAACTTTCATTGACCAGACACTGGACACACAATCTGTTGCGCTCGTACTCACTCTAATCCGTAATATCAGCTGTGCAAATAGCGTTACCTTTCCATTCCAAGGGAATTGGTTTGTTTTGAGCCCTAAAACCCAAAACAAACGATCAGAGCCCAAATTAGAAGAATCTCCACTCTGATTGGAATCATCGCACAAGAGCTCTAGCAAACTTACACACGGGTTTTCTCCGTTATGTTGCCGTTATCCTGCTGATTATATACGTTCTCACACCAGGAGCAATAACTATAACTATTCAGGTTTTAATAATTGTTCCAATTCTATGAGAATAGGGAAGTCCACCACAGCTATAACAATAATGACACAGGGGAACATTATCATTGAAGCTACGCTAGCTAAGGAACCAGTTACACAAAACCGTTTTCAAGTAAAAACCATAAAACTGGTTATGCATTTTTGCCGTTCATTTACACAACAACAACGTTTTGGGTGCCTGAAAATGGAAAATTTTGAAAACGGGTTTCAAAGTGCAAGTTTTTGAAAACAGACTCTGTGTAAACAACAAAAACGCAAATCTCTAAAGAAGATGATGTCATGCACATGCGTATTACGTGTTCAGTCTATAGTGTTTCATCACCATCTCATGGCCTGTCAGCAGAATATAGCATTTTTAGTCATTTTCGAATGGGATATCGTTTTGACAATGGTGTCGTCTGTACTTGAAACCCTCAAAGGACAAACTTCTCAGTTTTAAGCATGTCTTTGTCGTGTAAACGTACCCTAACTCACAATCGAGTTCTCCTCATATTGCTCGTTAGCATTACCGTACATTGTGGCCCGTTAACACTACCTATAAAGTTTTAATAATCCTTTAAATTCTATGAGAATACAGAAGTTGATGATAATGACACAGAGCAATTTTGTCATTTGGAATCACAATTCCATTGATGGAATCCCTTTCAGATTGCTTTTTTGTCCAGCTAATGAATGATAAAAACATTGACAGAATTCACCTCAGAATTAATGAAGCTTGAGCATTTAAAATGCCAGATGACTGCAGCATGCGTTTATAAAATAAAAAAAAAATAAAAAAATAATGGATGCTAATATAGCTATTGGTCTTGGTGAGAATGGGCCTTTATACTCCTCAACTTAGAACGTTTGAACGACACTACTTGTTAGACATGTAACAGACCTGTCAATCACTTTGATTAGAGCAAATATAAGAGCAGATGCGCAGCAGTTTTCATGCGGCGTGCTGACTTTACTTCCTTTGATTACTAATACATAGTGGTGCTGCTGAGGCTGGTGCTCTGGGTTATACAAAGTAAGAACAACCTGTACCTTTTCTGCTTTACAAGCAAGTCTGCTTCCCTCTCCCCTCGATTTTTCCTGGTGCTATCCAGTCTTATAAGTGGAGAGAGATTGTACCTCTTCCTTACCTAATTACACAACACTGCATCTGTAATGACACACAGCTCCCGGAAGACCGCTGCCGGTATCAGAGTGACAGCAGACATCCACAGCAACAGAGCCGGCGTTCGGCTCCCTTATCTTATAGTGCAGTCTGCCCCCCATAGCCTGCGGCGCTAGCCAAGTGTACACTCGCAGTAATGAAGAGCGGGGAAAGTAGAGCTGGGTGTCACTGGAATCTTTCCTTTGGGAAATCTCACCTCAGAGTCTGAGCTGTAACTCTCCCGACCTGATATACTGCCACGGAGTCTGGCTCTCGTGATAAATTAACCAATAGTAAAATGAAGGAAAAGACACTGAGAGAGGGACTGTGGGAATTAGAGGCGGCTGGTGAGAAAGGGAAGTGAGAGGAATTAGCAGGGGAGGTGTGTCCATGTGCGTTCCAGTCTGAGAGGTGTTGCCGTGAGCTATTATGGCCGTTTGTGTAAGTGCGGCTGAGTCATGCTTTCACACGGCTGTCAATCTACCGTGTTTCACCTCGAGGGTCTGAATCAGTCTGTCTTGACCCAAACCCCCTCCCTCTTTGCATTGCCTTTAAGACTGTGGGCTTCTAGTTCAAGATGAATGGACTGTAAATACACCTTATTAGAGAAGAACGGAAAGGATTCCCAAAAGATTTCCTATTGACCGTATATAATGTCCTCATGCAAAACCATTACATTATGTGGGGCTCGTTGGGGAAGTTGTCACAAGGGCTTTACCGCAGTAAGGTTTTGAGTCAAAGTCAAAGTATCTTTATTTGTCTCCCCAAGGACAAATTCATTTTGGACCTAGAGAATAAATCTAATTACACAACTTTGAGTTTTCTGTAGTAGCTGTAATTTGGTTTCAAACTTCTATATCATTATGTATCCAAAAAAAATATTCCAGTTTCCATTGTGATGATGTTCTCTGTATATTGGGACATATGTTCATAGCAATTTTGGTAGACTATTTTTAAAGACTTTAAGGTATGCATCAATATGAAACTTGACTGAAACAAATTTTTACAACTATGCATGTCAGTGTTATTTTACTGTTATTTATATACAATTATATTACACATTCATGTTTTAATTAGCTTTTAATTGAATATTTTCCGTTTTCTTCTTAATTTTAGTTTCAGTTCTAGTAATTTTGTTAACAGCTGAAAAGTCAACATTTCTATTTCATTTCATTTACTTTAATTGAGCTTTATTTCAATTCAAATCCAAACAAAACAAATTACAATACAATTTAGTTTTGTTTAACAGTAAAAACATTTTAACAGTTATAGTACTTTTAGGAAGCAAGTCCAAAAAGAGTTCAACTCTTTATAGTTTAAAGTTATTCTCCATACAATAACATTTAGACAAGCCAGGAGTTTACCGGGTCCTGGTGTACCCTACGTTATGGGGACAACAAGTTCCTACAAAGATGCCAATGTGTTTTGAAAATGTAAAAATGCATAAAGTTTTCTATGGTAGGTTTAGGTTTAGGAGATTTTACAGCTTGTACAGTATAAAAATCATTATGGAATGTTTGCTGGTCTTCCATCCTTATCAGATTGGTCTGGTTTCCTGGTTTTAGAGGACCAGCTGGTCAGTCTGGGAGCCGAGCTAAACCAGCTTAAATAAGCAATCTACCGTTTATAAATCTAAAAGGATGTATTTAAAATGTTAGTTGTGTGCAGTAAAGTCTCATGTGGACTTGTACACTTAATCGTATATGGCATAGAATTGTAATGTATTCATAAACGGCACCTTTTAAAGACTAAAGTCATTAATTTTATAGACCACTTAAATAAGGGTAATAAAATTGGGAGTCTTGTAGTAAAAGCTTATTCGCTTGTCTCTTCTTCCCCCTTCCTGCTGAGAACAGTGAGTTTCATTTTTTAAATATTTTTAAGCTCTTTAAATGTTTTTTTTTTTCTTGCAGAATACGGCTTCTACGTGCACACAGTCAAATCCATAATGATGGGAAAAGCAGTCATCCGAACTTGTCTATTTTGACTCCAACCACAACAGATCCGCTCAAGTCACATTTTCTCCCACAGAATGTTGCAGGTCACAGTATGGCAGATATACCTTTACCATCACAACTCATTTAGATGGAGTTGAGAATTCCATCCATGCTCGGAATCAACAATAGCGTTATCTGTACGACAGCGTTCGTCCAATGCGCACACACTTTTCTCACTCACCTCGATCACACACTCTTTATCCACCACTCAGGGGAAATTTATCCTCCTCTACAGTCTCCTCATCTGCCAGAAGCCTTTTCCTTCTGATGAATCAATTAATAAGTAACGACTTTTCTACAAACTTCTGAGAACAGCCGTATTAACATTGCTGAGCAATGCTTGTGGGACTGAAATTTCTGACAAAGTGTGATTCCGCAACGTTACCGGGTCCAATCTGTCTCAGCAGTTCACGACTGGTGCACGGATAAAATTCTGTTGTTTAAACCCAAGAGGGAAGGGAAACAATACTACAGCCTACTTCAAAAGAAGAAAAGAACAAATACACTCCATTGTGGCATGCCTGCTAATTCCCCTAAGCCCTGCCTGCATCGCCCATAATGAAAACAAGGCACCCAGTCAAGGCAACAACAGAGAATATATCTTTTCTCCTCCCCTTGATATGATTGCTAGTTTAGGGGAGCCAAGGCCACATATTCGTCAGGCGTACTGACTTCTATTATGGTGGAACAACTGTAGCATAGCCGATTCCTCTGTATAGAAACGTTACGGTCTAAAAAACAGATCGGTAGCGGTGCCGTCCTGATGCGCACATAAAAAAAAGTGAGGAGCTTATGCGCTCTGTTATTTAATAGGTACCATTAGAAATAACGCCATCTCGCAGCCCACTGCTGCTCACTCATTTTCCTTATAATTATCCAATTTTGGAAATCAGCAGGTGTTCCCCGCACATGAATTTATTGAAGACGCCTCTCTGGGTATGATTTGTGAAAGGCAGACGTGTGGAGGGCGGGGAGGGGTGTTTGTGTGTGTGTGTGTGTGTGTGTGTGTGTGTGTGTATGTGTGGTGCTCATCCATGTCTGACGGGTGGAGGTGGATAGAGCTGACGCATCTCTGAGTCATCAGAGAATATCTGAAATAAAAGTCAGATGTCAATAATAATAATAATACCAAAGGTGAATATTTGCAGAAAACCCTGGACAACCCCCCGCCCGCCCGCCCGCCCGCCCGCCCCTTAAAAAAAAAAGTTTAGGCTATATATCAAAAAGTGATCCACATGGACTATAGTCCAAGTCTTGTGAAGCCATCCATTTTGTGTGAGAAAAAAACAACTGAAACCTCACTGAACTTACTTATGCTGGACTGTGATGCTTTTTACTTCTGGAAACAAACTTTGTTGCATTATGTTCCTGTTATCTCTGTAAAGCTGCTTTGAAACAATCTGAACTAAAGCTTAATTTAGTTGTTAACTAAACATCTTGAAATCCACATTTGCTGTCGTGCATTCATATAAGAGAAACAGCATTGTCTTATTCATGAAAGAATCATTATTTTTAGATAATCCAGTTCACAAATGATGATTTATTCATGAATTGTACAGACACTTGTACAGTAATTGAGTGCACAAATTATAGGAACTACTTTTATGATATTTATATATTTATATTTAATTTCTGAAGTTTTAAAACACCAGTCATTTAGTGTAATTGCATAGAAGACTATTGCCAGTATTCTTTTCAAAATTTCTCCTTTTGTGTTCCAAGAACAAGAAAGAAAAACAAATGGGTTTGGAACAACAGAGTGTGAGTAAACCAAATTTAACTTGGGAGGACAGCAAGCCAAGTGTGCTTACCATTAACTTTCAAGACTGAATGGGCAGGCAAACTCGTGTTTGATTACTTTAACATATACTGGAGGTGGATGCGCCTTTCAAATGGATTACATAATCAGAGTATTTGTTTTCCATTTGTATTGGTTTGTTTAACTGTAGATCTTTTAAGCTTTCTTTAGATAAGGCTATTTTTCTCATGTCTGTGAGGCAGGTAGCCTATACACTGAGTTTCGGTTCATTTTTGTGACGCGCTCCAGTCCACAGAAACTGAGATGGCAGACAGTGTGTCCTGTTTGTTTTCTTTATTTTACAAAAGCTCAACAAAGCTCTTTTGTTGTTGTTGTGAGTTTACACAAAAAAATGGATTAGTCTTATCGATATGACCAAAAACAACTAAGAATTTTAAGTTGTTTCAACTGTTATCAGGAAAAAAGGCAAGTGATTGCGCCAGCGGCTCCATGACCCCTGAGTATCCAACCCGATCTCACGACCAATTCGTACCAATTTGTACGAGTGGCTAATTCGTAACAATTCATACGACCTCACTCGTACGAATTTGTACGAATTTGTAGGATTTTTGCTAAATCGTACATATTTTACGAATTCCAAATTCGAATTAATTCATACGAATGACCTACCCCTGACCCCGCCCCTAAACCTACCCATTACGTGGGTTTAGACAAATCGTACGAATCCGTACGAGTGAGGTCGTATGAATTCGTTCAAATTAGCCACCTTTTAATCACTCGTACAAATTCGTACGAATTGATCGTGAGATAGCATTGGAGTATCCACCCGTATCTCTGGTTAGGACAGTAGGACAGTAAGCAGGCAAGTGTGAGGAGTGGAGGAGCTACATATAAGGCATCCTCTTGTGCTGATTGTGTTGTTCTTCCTTAAATTTGTAAATAAAACGTCATTTGTTTCATGCGTCACATTTACATCCACATTTAGATGCCTCTTAAATGTGTGGACTAAAATACAGTCTACCATTATGTGAGAATGAAATGTGAGCATTTGTACTAGCAAATAGGTGCCACATTTGTGTTATTCTGTAAAGTACATACAAATTACAACTGAAAAAAATACATTTAAATATATAAAATAACTAGTTTCTACATGCTGGCATTTGGGCTATGTGTTGCCGGCTTCAGACATTGTCATATTCATATTCTTGCACATGGGGATTCAAAAGAGAACACTTTTTTTTTTTTTCAATTTATGTATGGAACTGTTGCAATCAATTTATTTTGACATTTAATTTTTACTTTTTCAGTTGCAAGTTTTTCAGAACCAAGCTGACTAAGCAAGTTGAACTTTAGCTATAGTGTGAGCATCATTTCTAATAATATGCCTGGAGTATATAATAAATGCAAATAATGGAATAATGAAAAATTCAGTCAGTATTACTTAATTGAAATTGAGATTGAAGTGAATTAGATCAAGTACAAATTAACTGTATTGTGTTGTAGTCCCTAAACCAGTCCAGTACTTTATTGTCAAACTAATTTTGATGTAAAAAATAAAAATGAAGACTTCTGTGCCACCCCAGACTGGTTGTTGGCCCCTGCCCGACCACCCCTTTGAAAATACCCTGATTCTGCTTAAAACATAGTAAATAAGGTCATTTTTTATTCTTACATCAACATGAAAGCCTTAAGCTGATTCAGGGGGACTGTAAGTTGTAATACAAATGTAAGGCAACTTTGAATAACAAAATGTCTGGTAAGAGAAGAACAATAAGTGAATAATAATGATGAAATTATGTAGACTAAAGGCAGGTGAGCGCACTCAGCATAAAATTATAATTTAAATTAAAAATTATAACAGAGGTTGAAGATTGCTATTTTTGGAGATGATTGAGTTGCTTTATTTCAAAGGAGACAGTGTTGCGGATTGTAATGTTTGTGCGTTCCGATGTACATACAAACATGCATTTTGATGTAATCTTTTGATAGACAATACACAATCCATGTTTTGTTAAAGGCTCCTAACAAGCTTTAACATTAATGTACTGCTGACAGCAGTTGCAGACATCTATTATTGGCTAAAAAGAAAGCACCTACTGACGGCACCGATAAAACGGCAGCAATTCAGCAGAGCCGCTCATGGGAAGCCGGGATAGTTCCACACCAGAGAAACAGAGCAGGAGGTAAATTGAATTTCTATCATTCTCTCTGACATTTCGACTTTTGACACTCTAATTACTCAGGGCAAGTCATGCGTTGACAAAAAGAAAATTCTGGGGATTCTTTTCTCTCTCTCTCTCTCTCTCTCTCTCGATTATTATATTTATTTTTTTTGGTCGATAAACTAAGTTCTTGTCATGAATAGCAACAATCAAACCACAAGCACAAATGTGACTTTGTGACCCCTGACAGCGGACGGATGGGGAATCAATTAGGATAGGCCGCAGGTGAAGAATTAAAAAGCAGCTGTGAATGAGACAGAGGCATTACAGTGTGAGCGGGGTCATGTTCACGTTCAGGAGATAAGAATGCTTAGAATTTTGACATTAGCTAATTCTAATCACCACTTGAATGCATCCCAATCTGTGATTTATGCCCACTCCTTCAGATGTAGAAATTTATTAATGTTGTGGCGGCATGTTTGCATGGCAATTGGAAGCCAGCTGGGTTACTCATTACAACTCATTTGAAAATGGCAGTGCTACATCAAAGTTATCTCCCAGAGAAATGTAGCTCATTAAGATACAAGCCATACAGCGAGCTCTGCAATAAACATGCTTCTTTTTCGCTGAGGTTGGTAAGAAAGGAAACTTTGTGAATGTTTCTAGCAGACAGGAAATGTTTGTGTGGTAAAGTTCAGAAGCTTATTTTAGGACATTCACAAAAAGTAGCGTGACTGAAATAAAAGTGTTTGTGCTGTGCTTGTAATTTGAACACATTTATTAGTCGTGAAACTAATGATTGTTAAGATGAGCATTACTGTAACTAGATGTAAATGACTAACTGTAAATGACTAGCCATATCTGGAGGTATCTGTACACCGGTTCTTAATGATATTATAAAAGTCAAAAATGATAATAAAAAAAAATAAGAGTTTCACACTACCATTCAAAGGTTTGGGGCCAGTATTATTTTTATTTATTTTTGGAGAAATTAAACAAGGATGCATTAAATTGATGGTCTAGTGACAGTAGATACATTTAAAATGTGACAAAGTTTCTACTTCATATAAACACTGTCCTTCGAACTATGCCGAAAAAGGTTTTGCATGGGAACTTTCACTGACCAACCAGTGTGTCCTCAAAGATTGCATCAGGCAGTTCAGCAGATACTCCCTCTACACCAGGAGTCGGCAAGTAAGTTTGACATCGGGCCAAACAAAAATTGCCACTATAGAACATAGTCAAAGGATAATTTAAGAAATTAATTGATGAAAAATGCAACTACAATTGCCTGTGACAGACTGTTACAGTGTCTTTTGTAACTGGTAGTGAGCTCTGTGTTAAATCCTGTAGTAGGACAGTCATTAACAAAAAGCTACATTTGTGTGGCAGTGACCGTTTTACACTGGATAAATTAATAAAGCAGTAGTGACATAACCTGGCAAGTATCTTCATTCACCAACTTGCAACACAGCCTTGCTAAAACACACATGTGGGAGATGCGGAATGGATAAAAATAACTTAAGCCCATTAATGGCATGTTCGAATCATGTTCTTATTAAGTCTCATGCTTTGATCTATGTTTTATCGAAATATGTATAATTTTAATTTGCTTGTTGCACAATGGAGCCTAACTTATTGTAATAATTATTTGACGTAGCCTACTTTTACTCTCAGAATTATTCCTTGGCATCCTCACTTACTAAACTGCATTGTTTTTAATTGTTTGCGTGCTGGAGGTACGCTATTACGTCATGTGCAGAGTGATGTTAAAATTGAAGCTAGCTGGTGAGAGAAAACGGCACTATCAAAGAGTCTAAAGAGGAAAGTTGACAGCGAAAATAGGGCATACAAAGAAGAATGGAAAGATATATGCGTTCATTCAACCTGGTTTGAATGCAAATGAAGCGATCCACAGACTATTTTTAATGTCTTTTAGAACTTTTTATATTAAAAGCTCTCAATGTATCTCAAAATAAAACATTGCAGCAAAAACGTTCTCGTACTTTTATTTTGAGGGCAAAAAGACGCAAGTGTAACTTAAGTGAGTAACTGTTGCTGTCATGACAGATCTATTTCAGAACCAGCCACTATCAAAATAATCTGGCTGCGGGCTCGGGCCACCTACACCTTCCTCAATCTGTGTCTGTTCAATCACTATCCCAGATTTCTTTGTCCTTTGGCTGGAGTTGAGGTGCCAACTGTACATCCAACACTGGTTTACTCTCTAGGGTAGGATATGAATCCATAAAAGGTCACCAACCTTCTCTCTTTCTATCGCTTGCTTGCATGCTTGGGCTGATACCAGGACAGGAAACAAATACCTCACTGGATCCCCTTTATATGCTGACAAAAGTCAGTTTTAAAAATGAACCATTGCCAATTTGTTCGCTCAGCATGTCACCTTGCTGTTAAAGTTGTCGAACACGTTGCCCCTGAAGCCTGCGTCCCGACAGCTTGGCTTTTCGTTACCCTCAAAGTCAATGGCCCAACACCGGGTAAAAATAAATATCGTAGATTTATAACAGCAGTTAGATGCTCAGCGCACACAAATGATAATTGCTCCATATTACTTGCATAGTACCTGACGCAGGGGACTTGAAAAAGTGCTTTTGCTCAGCAAATGAGGAATGGATTCAGTGGTTCAGAAGTATCTCCACACTCTCAGAAGTGCATGGAAGCAGATATAAATATTTCAGTTGTGAGTTATGCTTGCAGATTATAATATTCGCTCTCTGAAGGATAAATCTGAGGAACTTAAGCGTTATTACTTGTCTTTATCACGTTGTTGGCAGCGGCGGTGACTGTCTGAGGTTTCGGTGCTGACTGATGACCTCATCATCCAGCTTGTACAATGGGGAGAAATTAAATTAGCCGAGGCAATGAATCCTACCCTGTTTCCTCGAGGAAAAGCCTGGGACCGACTGCACCGCAAGTCGTTCGAAAAACTAATCTCTGGCATAAAGCCTTTTCGCAATGAAGAGAAGAGAGCGCAGAGGCCGTCGAGTTCGTGCGCGGGAGAGTTCGGCAGTTGGGGAGGGCAGGTATGTCACGTCATTAAATCTCACCATCCCTTGTCTTTCTCTCCCTCATTTTCTTTCGCTTTCTAATTTCATGTGTCTCTCCTACCGTGAGAGAAGGACTGCAGCTGTAAATCCCACAGTCGTAAAGCAGCAGATTGATGTGAGGTGGGGTACTCGAAGGCAACAGGAAGCACTGTCTCTGAGATGTGCGCAAAGATTCGGTGTGGCAAATGGCTCCTGGAGGTAATTAATGGCAATGGGGCTGGCTAATTAAAAGCTCTTAGCTTTCCCCGGCGCAGGGTTGCGGCAGCTGCTCGGGCTGGACGTCTCGCTGTGCGAGAGCGGGCATAAATCCTGCTACGGTATCGTAGAATGGCACCTGTGCTCTCTCTCGCACCTGTCACCTACGTTGTCATCTCTCATCCTGTCATCACGTTAACATTGCTCATGGCAAAAAAAAAAAGAAAAAAATGAGAAGGAAATGGCAGACTTCCCATTTCACAATGATGTTTCCCAGAGGAACGTAGAAAACCAATGGAGGAGGGGTGTCATGGAAGAAGGGCAAAGTGTGGGGATGGTGCCAGTTTGTATCCGGGTTTTTTTTTTAGCTTTTTTGATGTTCAGCAGCAGACACAACCATCTCCGACACCCCACCAAGCAATTTTGCGTTAAACAGACGTCTAATAGCCGTCCAAACACAGCCCAGACCCAAGAATAGACTAGTCATCAATTAGATAACAAAGAAATGAAATGAGTGAAGAAATTAAACCAAACACCTTGTAATCACTGTTTACTTTGCTTACATGATGGAATTTCATACATCTCGCAAATTATTTTGGCAAAAACGACATGTAACCAAATTCAAGGTTATTTTGCCTAGAAGTGGGTTATATTGGTCTATAGTTAACCTAGACGGTGAAATGATGGCTGTTGCTTGCTGGGACAGTAAGGTTTTCCTCTGGGGTTTCTAATATGGCTTGATATCGTGTCAAGATCTCTCCAGCTAGCTACAATGTTGTTGACGTGAGATGCATCAAGAAAAAAAGGAGGCTAAGGAAACACTTTCCTTGTGTGAAATATTTGTTGTCACAGCATCCACTGTACATTTGATTTTTTCATAAAGATGAATTTAATTACTCAAAACTTCTTGCCTAATTAGACTGATTTGTTCATTTAAACATATTTTATTGAGTTCTGACATATTAAATACTCCATATGACCTATTTGCATTGCCCCCGTTTCGAACTTTTCACCATCCAGCTCTCCCAATCATCTTTCTTACTTTTTTTACTTGTTCTGTCCTTTCCTTTTTATGCTGTGTCTCTCCTTTCCTGCTCCTTTCCGAGACTTCAACAATAAGCACAGAATGTCACAACCATAGAGATAAATGCATGGTAATTGCTGTAGCCTCTGGCATGGTAACAGGCCTTGTTGCCGCGGGTAAGGCTGTTGACCACTAATTACAGCCAGACACTGCATCTATTATTCATATTACTTACTCCTCTGGCAATTATGTCATTTTAATTTGGACTCCGATGCTGTTAGGTCTAAAATAGCTAACTTTGCTCGATGAGGAACTTCTGTTTAGAGGGGGGGGGAAAGTGGCCATGTGTGAGCACTTTTTTTTTTTTTTTTTGACTTTGAAAGCATAACCCAAATCTACATGCTCATGTTCACACCTATTACACGGTTAAAGTACTTTGGAAGCATGTGATTGGTCAAGCCCCACTGCTTTAAGACACAATTCATCACCTTGATAGCAGGTGTACCATTTTACTTCCCAGGAAGGGCTGGGGTCTGCCGTCGTACACATCCGTCCCCACTGTGCAGTGCCCTATATACTGGTGCGGTATGACCTTGAGCACGCACACGCGCGCTTTGGCACACGCGCCCTTAACACATTACAACTTGTCAGATCACCACTGTGGAGAGTATGGATCTGTGGCAATGAAAGATAGAAAAGTGATGATAGAGAGAGAGAGAATGGGTGAAGCCTGACCTATATTTAGGAGGGAGCTGTAAACAATCTGTAAAAAATGCTCTCTACAGCCTGAATGATGGGTCATTCAGTAAATGAACAGTATACACTATGAAGAAGTGTGAGGCATTGAAGAGCTCTATGAAATGAAATAACACCAGTTTAGATGTAGAAAGTATTTCTATACTGTATATTTCTGGAGAGGATATTTGTTTTTAACCCTGTGACTCTGGTGTGATTAGAACATTCAGTGCATCACACAGACTATATAAATTTATGATTTGTTTTATTCATATCAGATACACATTGTGTAGGTATTAGCTAACTATAAAATTCTCTCCATTCTTCTCCCACTTCACCGGCCACTTACTTTCATGTATTGATGAATTGACGTGTTGTAAATCCGACAGATATGGTTCTCGGAATTGCTGTGCAAACTATGGTAGCCTTATTAATCAGCTAATGTATTATTATTATTATGAACCCTTTACAATGTTCAAGGAGAGATCAACTAGAACATTTTAAACTTACGTGGGAAAGGGTTAATGACCCTCAAAATATGTTGAATATTTTTTAAACATTTTAAATATGAGGGAAGAAAAAAATATTTGGCAAAAAAAAGGCAAGCTACAGTTTTATTTTACTATGCAAATAAAAACAAAAAGCCCTCAGGAAAAAGCATTGATTACAACATAATCAGTTATTAATATTGTGTTGGTTCTCTATATAATATGAGATTTTGTTCAAGTTTCAGCTCAAAGACCTGTTTTTTGTTTATTCTGTTTGTGCTCACATTAATGGCTGTATATTTGAGAGTTTCTGAAAGCATTTGTCCATCTGCTTGTCAGCAGAGAGAGAGAGAGAGAGAGAGAGAACCTGCTGCCCCTTGGTCATAGCTGGTGCTGTAACAAGTTTTTGCAGTTTGAAAATTATAGGAATGGATCCCGCAGAAAAACAACTTGTCATCCGTGTGCTTGGTGATAGCATGATGAATTGTCACCTTGGACACCTTTGATCATCAGCACTGTCTAGCAAAGCCACACTTGATCACTGTCAGAGCCCTCAGGAGACGGGAGGAGACACAGAAAAAGAGAGAGCGAGGACAAAAAAAGAGCTAACTGCTACCTCAGGACACCTCGGGCTGGGTGGACAACAGGCCGTTTTTTGCTGAAAAGCCTTTCAAAAAGTCCCATATCAAAAAGCGTAGCAAATTACATGCAATAAAGCTCAGGGAGAAACAGCCTACTGTGGTGTGGACGTGCCCTTGAGACAAGGACGCAACTCCTACAATACAAGAGCAATCTGTTATGAATTTAAATGCAACCCATTATAAAGGTAAAATGTAATATGCAGATCATAAGAACCTATCATGTTCGGCCAAACATATTCAAGTAAGTCAACACAGAGGCAAACAATTGACCAATGTATTTGAAGTGCACAGTTCTTGCTTTACACCTAAAGTGCATTTAAAGCGTTACAAGACATAATTATATTCAGTTGATCTTCCTTGACACTAGTTCACCCAAAAGAAAAAAATATACAATGTTGCATTCAAATTAAATGAATTGAGAAAGTCTTTTAAACTCAATGAATTTCCTGAATTTTATAGGAATTTGAATCACTGTTGTTATTGTTAACTACAACTAAAACTATTTCCCGTTAATTGAAATAAAGCTGAAATAAAATATAAATATTAGACTTAATATTAGATTAGACTAAGTTAAAAACACAATAAGGTTTCATTTGTTAACATTAATGTATTAATTAACACAAACTAGCCATGAGCAGTATTTATTTATCTTTGTTAATGTTAATAAAAATACAGTTCATGTTAGTTCACATGCATACTAATGTTAACAGATAAAACTTTTGATGTGAACAATGTAGGCATATTAGTAAATGTTGAAATTAATGTTAACTAAGATTAATACACATTTTAGTTTTGTGAACTAATGAATTACATTTGAATGTGAATGTAACAAAGTAAAATTAAAAGAAATGTGTAACATTTAGAATTGAAATGATCTTTGAATGATGGATGGATTTATTTCTGAACAACATATGACATTGATCATCTGCATCACTGTCCTTGCATAGAGTATGATTTGGTTATGGGCCTTATGACAGGTAATGCTCCTCAGTTATAAAATGGACAGTTGCAAATGGACACCTGTTTAAAGCCCAGAAACAAATCCCTGGGCTGAAGTGGGGGTCTGGCGATCTGCCCCTCCTGGCTCTAGAGCTGAGGCAGATGTTTCAGGCCCAGGAGAGATGGAGTCTAACAAGCTCTGTGTAAACAGAACTAGTCTTGGTCTCTCTTCCTGAAGCATGAGACGTTTTGGCCCGAAAACGCTATCAGGAAGCAATTAAGATATGATTGGATGAAAGGCAAAGCTAAAGCAAAGAGTGCTACCAAATGTGTTTAAATTGCTGAAATGGCTTGAAACTAATATGAATTTTTGATGATAATCCCGTGTCTGCAGACATTTACAGGAAATCTCTTTATTGCATTGAGCTATCAAAACCATCATGCTTATGTGAGGGGAATCGCATAATCAATTAACATTGTGGCATTTGCTGGGACATGCCGGAGGACTCATGCAAGGAGGGCCGTCTTGTCATAAACGCTCATCAAAGAAAAGGTCAGCTGCTGTCGGTGTCTGGTCCGGACCTGGGGAGATTTGGAGAAGACATTAGAGTGCACTTCAGCATCGAGTATCTGAGCTTGATTCTTAATGTATGATAGTCAAATAGAACATAAATTTGGTACGGCCACAGGTCGGTGTAATCAACAGCTGAAATGACGGAAACGAGGGCATGAAATGGCATAGAGACGTGAGCTTAAGACAGTTTATTTTAAAGTTGGAGTCTCAATCTGTCAAGTTTCAGGCTGAAGGAGGAACGAGGACTCAAACAAGTTTTAGTTGGAGAGCAGGTGGTACAAATGAACCAATGATACCACGGAGCACATGGCATGTAGAAACAAAACGAAACAAAGCCACGTGCTCACACAAAATGTGACACAAACATAGGGCTCTCACCGACCGTTTGTCCACACAAAACATGACAGCATGAAAGCATGTAGCACAAGATAACAAGAAAGCATGCGGCCAAATATAAACACAAACCGCGTGCTACACATAACACAACACACGTGGGCATAAGAGCGTACGGCCCAAGCGCACTCAAAACCACACTTGCACAACAAGACCATCCCAGAAGACAAACATACAGTAAGGAGCATGAATGTCCGAACCCCGGCACTGAACCGAAACCAAACTAGACCGAAGTGCTGGGATCTGAACACCATGCTCTGCACACAAAATAACTCATATAGACGGAAGATCGCCAGAGCGAACAAGACAGTACGCTCATACAAAGACAAGATGACGAAACCACACAAAAGCACTTGGTCTAGATCAGGACCTTATGTGTTTTAGCTTCCCATTGACTTAAAGGGATTGTTCACCCCAAAATACACATTTCTGTCACCTTTTATTCAACCTCATGTCATTCTAAACCTGTATGGTTTTCTTTCTTTTGTGGTAAGAAGATATTGTTTTCTGTTTTTGTGCATAGAGTAAAAGTAAGTGAGGTCACTGACTTTCATTAAATTGACAAAACAACATTTTGACAGGCAGACATTTATGAAAATATTTTTTGGTCTGAGTCTTGGATTGTCTGATCTTGATTTCAACTTTTAGTGTAGTCAATCCACAAAAAAAAAAAAAAGTGCTTGGACTTTAATTTAGTTTCAAATTTTCATTTCAAAAAGGTTTTGGAGTCCCAAAATCATTTAAAGAAATGGTGATGTTTTGCTGATGATCTCAGTGTCTATTTCGTGCATAATGATATAGACCATTTTGCTAAATGTAAACAACACTGGTCCAGAAGCACTTCCTGTTTCAGTTTTTTAACACTACATAAACGTTGGGATAAAACACAACCAACAGAACATATAAAATTGAATCAAAAAGTTAAACAAACATCTTTAAGATGTTTTCTTTACATGTGAAATAAAGAAACCAGTTACAAACTGAAACAGGAAGTGTTTCTGGACCAGTGTTGTTTACATCTTGCAAAATGGTCTATATATAAATGTTAACTGCTCAGTTTTTAGCAACACAGCTTTCAGCTAAATTAAAAACTTTAATTTTGGTTTCGTTGTTTCATTAAAAAAAAATATTTGTTGTTTTGGCGCAAACGGCCAACGCATGCGCACTAAAGATTCATCTTTTTTCAGTGCCTGTGTCATTTGTCTCCATAAGTCATGAACGAAAATGTCTTTGTAATCGTTAAAAATAGTTCTGTGTATTTCCATTGATATCTTACGACCAATTCGAGGTACGATTATGAGGTGGCTAATTCGTACGACCTCACTCGGTCAGGGGTAGGTCATTCGAACAAATTCGTATGACTGAGGTAGTATTAATTCGTATGAATTAGCCACCTCGTAAAATCCGTACGAATTGCCTGAGATCCGGTTGGTATTTCTTATCCACATTACACAAGTGGTCGCAAGGCGTCTATTGTTTTTGGTGTCTCAAATAGTTGTTTGTTGTTGCTCCATCTTAGTTTCTTTTTTGACTGAAACTACGGGCCTGGCAGTATTGCCACCTTGTGGACAAACTCATTAGTACAAAATAGAAAAATTCAAGGCTTATGTGCGAGCTAAGCATAATGAAAAATCGTGCTGCACGTACTATGCTGATGATGAAATTTACGGCGGGGGCAATTTATGCATAACCTAATAAAACCTGAATATACTTTGGTCTTAATATCCCTGTCTTGTCCTGTCTATAGTGATAAAAAAGACACACTATGGCAGAACACAGTTTTTCCTACTCAGTTCCCCCAAATTAGACCAACTAAATAGAAGCACTTCTGTGAGTGATCTAATGCAAAATATGAGCAACGTATTGTTTTTAGCTTTTGCGTTTGAAAGGCAAAGTCTTTTAAAGAATCACAAGCATAATGTGAATTAAATTAAGGTAAATTAAAACAACTCTTTGTAACCGTGGTTCAAAACATAGCTCCAGGGGGGTATTTTGCCTATTAGAGCTTGCTAGAGTCTGAAATTACAGTAAAATGGGAATTTTGCGGCAAAGTACCGCCCCTGGCTCAGACGTTGCAGTGATACAGGAGCAAGAAGGGTGGCAAGGGGAGAGAAATTACAATGAGAGAGTGAGGAGAAAAGAAAAGTGAACAATAAAACGCGGAGACAATGAGAGGCAGGGAGTGTCACGCCACATGGGAGTGTGGCGCAGCTGTGACAGTCTACCTTCATGCATATTGATGGCACCCGTCATGGCGTACTCTCTGATTGAGCAGTCACACAATGGAGAGCGGCAGGCAACTACTCATGTTGCTCAATCAATCAATGGCCAGCTCACACTTCAAGGCTTCTTTTCAACTGTCAATTAGTGGATTCTCCAGGAGATGCTGCTTTCAGCCCCTACCAAAGGCCTAAAGCAGGACATTTGTTGGTGTGATGTGTATGCATGTGTTCATAACATCATCCAAACCACATGTAGGAAGGAACCTCTGTGTTTGGGCAGAGGTATCCCCAGATATCACTTAAGCAGTATTGACTATGCTTCAAAATAAGAAGTGCATGGATTTTTCTTTTCTTCTTCTTTTTCTTTTTAAAATGCTCCACTGGAGCTGCACAACAAATGATCTCTACTCCATTTGATCAATTCCAAACCAGGAAGGTCATTTAATTTGTTAGCCTTTTTGTTTTCATTTTCTATCTATCTATCTATCTATCTATCTATCTATCTATCTATCTATCTATCTATCTATCTATCTATCTATCTATCTATCTATCTATCTATCTGCCGTTATTATTATAGTTACACAAATAAAGTATAGCATTTTACTAAACTTTTTTACTATACTGTCAGACTTATTTATTTGAAAAAGTCAAGCTCTCAACATTTGTGCAAATACGACATGCAGAGTCTCTTTGTATAGACTGACCTTTAACTCTTGTCTGAAAATGTCAAAATTGAGGTTTATGGAAAGTTCAGGGCCATATACTCATTAATCAAACGCATGGACAAGTGCGTACTGTATGTGAGTATATGATAGATAAACACTGACAGAACGCTGGCTAGCACTAATGCACGGTTTCCGCACTAATGCAATGGACATGTTGATGGTGTTTTACCGACACTCATTCCCGTCTCATCTCTCACGTTTGCTGAAAAGGAAGGCTTCTGTCGGCATATCCCTGATTTGACAATATCTGGGAATCAAAGTGAATGTTCCCAGAAACCGGATCACAGCAGTTTCTCCTCTTACCCTTCCAACTCCTACAAGATTCATGTGACACACATATTATGCTGATGCAGATCAGGTCAGAGTTGTGCTTTTCTCATCTTTACCCAGAATTATCCTTCTCTTCCTCGCCAGTTTGCAGAGTAGTCCATAAAGTGGCACATCGAGGCTTGGAAAGCAAGAAACGGTTGCTTTGGCTTTTCGACGTGGCCGCTCCACTGACTGTAAATTATGAAGTGCATTTTTATGCATTAGAAATGCCAGGTATAGGGCATACTCCATTAATATGCATTCTAGCAGAGTGATAAACAGGAGAGGTTTGAAGAGAGACGGAGCCGTGAGCGGCTCAGGACAACTGTCAACGCCACTTAGTGTGACTGGCAGAGAAAGACAGACTGACAAGTATTCATCCACTCTGCGGAAAAGCACTGCTGGGTATTTGCTGCTTTTAAAATGTTTTAGCACAACATATTCCGTGCTCTATATTACAGCTGGAATGAATGTGCTAGCTGACAGACGTCTTGTTTCTAAGTCTAGATTTTCAGACTAAATTCTGAGAACAACATTTCAGACATAACAAAAATTGTATTGAAAAAGAACTTAGAAAAAGAACTTAGAAAAGTCACACATACAATCTCTTTAATGTCTTGATTTCTCTCAGATGCCAATGAGATTAAATGCATGAGGACTTTTATTTAAGTCTTCTACTTTTTGATTTAGGTTATAGTGAACTAAAACCATGAAAAACATGTTTGTTACTTGAAATAAAATATCCTTTAACTGAAATAAACTAAAGTAAATATATAAAGAAATCTTTAAAAAAATACATTTAAAAAAAGGCAATATTTCTTATTTTCATATCTTGTACTAAAATAAATAAAACTAAAACTTAAAAATCATTTTTAAGTAAATAAAAATAAAAGTCTTTTTTTTTAAATGACAAACACAACAAAATGACTAAAACTTGAACTATAATTAAACTGAAAACAGAAAATAAAAAATTAGAAACTAATTCAAAATATTATTAAAATGTATAAAAGAATCTCAGATTTATTTCCTGAAAAAAAAAAAAAACGTTTCAGATTGTGCTCATATCAGAATGAAATAAAATATTTACCATTAAATTATTTCTTTATAGTTTTATGGAGCCCTAAAGGGCCATAATAAATATGTGACGGGAGAAAAAAATCTATGAAACTTGAATTTGAGAAACTTTGCATTCCCTTACAAAACCTTTGCGTTTCTTTGCTAAAACGTTTGCGTTTTATAAAATGCAGCCTTATTTTATAGGCTGAAATAAAATATAAATGTTAGATGAAAAACTCAAACTTAAAAAAAACTTACAAAATTGGAAATGTTGCCTTGACAGTTAGCTAAAATAAAATTAGTACCAAAAGTCAAATAAATATAAATTAAAGACAATTTATATATTTATATATATATATATATATATATATATATATATATACATACATGTGTACTACAATACGTTTCGATTATATTTCAGGCCTTCGTTCACCTTCTCAGAAGAGTGGCCAGAAAGAATCCTAAAATCCAGACGTGGGGCAGAGAGTCCTGGGAGGAAGACATGTCATCATCTGCCTTGTTTGTGCTGCCATTTCCAATGCTCAGTTGCTGACATGTCAACAAAGAATGTCGGCCGTGACCTATACGCATCGGGCGAGGGTCACAGCCCAGGTGGCATTTGGCTTTCTTTCTCTCACTGAAAACGAAATTCATCTCCGGGGTCAGATTGTGTGAGAAATGGAAAAGGTGGTGAAGTAATCATTGAGGTCCTCGCTCTCTCTTGCTTTCACACTGGAAAGAAGCATAATTCGTCAGGAACTGGTGGTGATATTATGAAATTTTGTTTAGATGGCACAAAGACCAACTAGGGTTCATCTGAAAGGCTTTTATTGTCAAACTCAGTGCTTCTCTTAAAACTTTCTAATTCTTTGTTGACAAAAACACTTTACTAAGGGTTGCTAAATGTCATGACATTAATGTACATGTATTTACTGATTCTATGTATTCTGTTCTATGTATTTTTTAAGGACTGTTAAGCTTTACTGAAGGTCAATCAGTCTAAAATAATACCTAGGAGAAAATAACACCATCATTATAACAATTCATTACGTCCATTATCATTAATTCGATTAATTATTTAAGCATTTAGAACAGTTGGATGTCTCTGAGCTACACAGTCGATCATGTTATGATGGAACGATTCAATGTTTCACTTCTTAAGTCAATTACTTTTTTGGTTCCTGGGTGTATCAGCATTTTGAACTAATTGGTTCAGTGAATTATTCAGTGACTCACTCATAGGGGGTTTCCCAAACGGAAGGCTGGTATCTCAGCTGCCACGTCATCAAATGTCGCTGAATGCCGTCTCAATTTGAAGGATCCTAAGAAAGCAGTTTTTGAAGGATGCTTTGGATGTTTCCTTCACGGCCTTAAGTCACCCACAATCCTTTGCACACATTCCAATTCAATAAAATAAACTGATGGAAAATGAGTATGTACGGAGATAGTCGGAGTTCATTCTGAAATGTAAGACAAAAATGATTTATTTTGACATGAAAGCAGGGATGTTATCTTTTGTTTTGCTGTAAATTAATCACTAACACTAAACTGACAATAATGTAAGCCACGTCTCATTCTAGCATTTAATGCCGAGTCTAGCCTACAAGCCTCAGAAGGACTGGACTAGGAAGGGCGCAGCCTCAAGGATACAGCTTTCCATTTGAGAAGCACCCTCAAAGACAGTCCATTGCATTATAGGTAGTATGTTTTGAGGAGGTTCTGTTGTAGGAAGGGTTTTCTTTTGGGGTTTATTTTGGCGCTCGAGTTGCCAAATTACTTTGTAAATATTGTAATGAGTTGTATTTCAGACCCTTAATGAGTGACATGGTAAGCAAACGTTTTCTTTTTTGCTTGTTTTCCACTTATGTGGTTGCTTTATTGTATTTTGATTCGCTTTCGTTTCTCCATAAGATTTATTGCATTGCATTTAATTAGCTGAATTATTTATTTTGATTTATCTGTCATTCATTTATTACTGTAAGGTAATTAAAAGGTAAATGTTTCTGGGTCTGAAGTTCATTAAATCAGTTTTCCCATTCTATTTATTATTTTTGGAATGGAATGTATTGATGTACTGAATGGAAATACAATATGACTGGAATTGAACTAGTAACTACACTGAAAAAAATGATTTTTTTGGTAAGGTAAATACTACTGAAAAAAACCCAATGTAATTTACAAGAAAAAGTTAGTTCAGGCAAGAATAAAAAAAAACTAAGTAAATTCCATATCAGTACTTAATTCAAGCGAGTAGAAATGAAAGCGTAAATATCAACTCAATAAAATTAAGTAAAAATTACTCAACTTTTCTGATACTGGGGTTCCCATCATGCACTGGACCTTGAATAATTAATGAGGTTCATTTTTCACTGGTTTCCAGCTGTATTTACACTGTTTTATCATTGCTTTTGTTGTCAGGATTAGTAACTTGCCATTTTGTGACATTTCGAGTAAATTTTCTGCTCAAAATGACACATTCAAACACAAAAACGATCCATCAAATGTTACCGTCATTGTGTATTGTCTACCAAGTATTGAGGTCTTTGCATTCACATCATGCTTAACATCTGACATGATGAAGTATTAATTACTTAGATACTATAAGTAAAACACATACACAATTCAATAAAATTGTTTGAGTGAAATGTAATGCTAAGGAAATTTCAACTAAATCGATATTAATCAACCTTTTAGCCAAGTTAAAATTACTTATTTTCTTTGTTACTTTCACTTAACTAGGTTAAGTAAAGTTTACTAAATTCCATAAATTCCGTAAATTTTAACTTAAAGATTTCTAATTAAAGCTACTGGTAAATATGTTTAGGTTTTTACTTGGCAAATCTTTGTAAATTTACTAGCATTTTCTGAGTGGAAAAAGTTGCCTAGCTTTTTTCAAGTAAATCCTACTCCAAATTTTTTTCAGTGTACTGTATTCAATTGACTTTCTTCTGGTTCATTGTTCTGTTGTTTCTTAATTGATAATGTCCTCTCTATGTGTAGTATTTATAATGAGTGATTAATTAAATAATTGTAGTGGTTTTTACCCCTGGCGCCCCAACTTAATCTTGTAAGTGTGGCAATAAGGGGTGTAGGGATTCTCGTGAATAATTTTAGTTGATGGTGATAATTGTCGACTACGCCACCCTGAATCAATCAGGGAAAATCTGACTAACCCAGCACTTTATCTAGGTCTCACAGGTTTGTGTGTGCCAGGAAGGTCAGAGACACGAGTACACAAAAATATATAAATGGTCTTTGACGTACAAAAATATTCATTAAAAAAAGTAAATTGTTAAAAGAGAGCGCACAGCGCTAGATGTACAAATTAATAACACTTAACAAGAGAGGTAATCACAGCGGGCAATATATAATGGCCGCATCAACAGTCCTCTACCCACGAGGGTAGGAGGACAAGAAGATCTAGAAATCTTAATTCACAGGTTAGACAAACAAACAAATAATTATACCAAACCACCAGGCTGAGTCTGCCGGCGGAAGGACCACTTAATGGCTTTTCCAAAACACACACACGTCACCGTGCACTAGATCACACACACAGGCACTTCAAAAAGTGTCACCCACTGCAACACCACCACTATCACCATGCACGAGAAGGTCCTTCCGCCTGGCCACCTCAGTTCCTGAGAAAACAAATACACAGAGTTTAGTAAACCCCAAAATAAGCACAGAAAATATCACAAACAAGAGAAAATAAAAATATATAATGATCGAGGTCAATGACGACACACACACCCTTAAATAACAGCAAAATCTAAACAATATCTACACGATAGAACTAAAGAAACGGCATACAGTAAAATCAAGCTAATGCAGCACACACACCCACACACTGGTTCTCATACAAATAACAGTCAGGTTATAACTTCGCGATTACTCTAGAAAGAAAGGAAGTAGACGATACAAATCCTGTTGCTGGCCCACGGCACGATCGCAGCATAAACACACAGTTCTCAAATGCACTCGGTTATACTAAGCACAATTTCACTGCAGAAACGGGAGGAAGATCGTAGTGAAGACGAGAGCGAAGAACGGTCCAGAGGACGAGAGAGAAGACCCACGCCTTAAAGGAAGCGAGATGTTACTAATGCTCTTTTACTACAATTTCCATCCATCTTACATAACACTTACCACAAGAGAATATTCCTCACATATAATTCCCTCTGGCTATTTTACAGCAATCATCAAGGCCGCCGATTAACTGGAGTACAGGAAGCAACACATTAATAGTAACATAGCGACCAACTATTACCGCACCCCAGTACTCAATACAGAGACAGAACAAACCTGAAGGGTGAACAGACACTCACTCTGAACTGATAACGTGCACCGTCAGAAAAGTGCTAATGGACAGCTACAATTTGAAGGGATGACAACACATCAGTAGTGTTCTAAACACCTGATTTAAACCAGACGCCATCAACACATACCTGAGACTCGAGTGAATGACGCACGCGGGGGCGGAGCAAAGACGTGACGTATCTCCGGATTCAGCCAACCCGCATTAAATAGATCATACTCTGTCAATCACTTAACTGATTATGTCACATAAGGCCAAATACTGTCACAGGATCCTTAATGAATCAACGTTTTTGAACGAATCAGTTGATTGAGTCAAATAACTCCCTTATAAAGACAGTCACTGGTCGCCACCTACTGGTGTAACAATCACCTGCTGAAAGTGTTACTGAAAAAACCCCACCACTAAATGCACAGACTGACTTTTTGATACAAACCGGGAAAAGTCCCAGTGCTTTGGCCTAATTATCAATAATAATCAAAATAACAACAATTTGAACAGATTGCTCTTATCTCAGATGTACTAAATTTCACATGAAGATATTCCAAGCTTCAACTTTTCTCTGATATTTTTTATTCAGTCCTGGTCTTCAATATAATCACTCTACTGGGCTGTCTGTCTCAACGTTAACAAGTATCGTGAAGAGATGATGAAATACATTCATGCAGTGTAAGTGTGCTTTATATATTAAGTCTCCTGGAAAAGACTGATGAATTTAAACGTTAATCTTTAAAATAAGCAGTAATTCCAGACTGCTGTAAAGGGAGGCTGCCAGAAATGGAGAAAGAGATAATTAATTGTTAGGAGAGTTTCTCAGAACGGAAAGGTCTTCAGAGGCCCATTGCAGAGATTATGCAGCTGTTAACTTCGAGTTAATTCGATAATTTTCTTGGAGATTTATTTTTGTGCAGCTGTTTCTTTTACACTAAATTTACTCGGATGTCGACAGGGCTTGGGGCAAAATACCCAGATTTTTACAACTCATGTCTTTACCACAATAGAGAAGATGTAGCATTATAACAGATATTTTCTTAATCAAAATTCCAACTTTTTGTTGTACAAACCACAATTTGTTATTTTACAGCTGCATGAACCGTCGTAACCTAACCTTTATTTTGAAAGACAAAACTGACAACCTGTATTATTGCAATCTCTTCATCAACTCATAGATAAGTTATAATTACAACATCAGAAATCATGCATTTTATTTATTGCAGATATGATCTCACCTTTATGTTCATAGCTGTCTTTAAAAAACTGCAGCTGTCACAGCGTGAGATTCCCAGAACAAAGAAAAACAACATGCCATTTTCATCTATCCAGCTATCACAAGATCATAAAGAGCCTAATGGTATTTCTCTTTATCTGACAACGGTCAACAAACTCTTCCTGGGCTGCAGCGCGGCATCCTGTCCTCCGCTGCTAATTAACCTCCGATGAGCCAGAGCTGCACAAGTTAATGAAGTCGAGCTCTGTGTTTTTTGGATTAATTAGAACTCAAATAGGACGGTAAACAATGTGAGTAACAAATGGTGCGACGCATGGACTTTAATGCACAATTAAACGGGGGACTATCTGGGGAGGATTGAAATGCATACAGAAGTTGCTCTCTGAAGGCGATGCCATACATCATCCTTTCAGTGCTAATGGTTTATAGGCAGCCTGGAGTCGCCCCACGGTGCCTCTCAAAAATACTGGTAAACAAGCAGACTAGACACACTGCCTAGCTCAAGATGGCCGCCCGAGCCGGGATGTTTAACATGAAATGTCACAAAATACCATGTGTACACAGATGCATCACAGTGCAATATAAGGATCTTCAAAATAAAACAAAGTCGGATTATTTAAAAAGGGGTCACTGTGATTTTGTTAAGTAAAAACATGTTCCTGTGACAACGTATTTTGTTGATCCAGGAACAACATTCTTGGCCGAAAATGTAGTCCTATCCCTACACTACAATAACCTAACACTACCCATAAACTGTAAGCTGTAAACATAAAGCTCAAATCTGATTGGCTGATTGGACACGTTGCACTTAGTGAAATCGGGTTCACCAAAGAAAAGGACCTGTCAAGGAAAACTGAATGATCTATTTATTGTTACACATAATGCATTAACACACCTTACAAACAAACAATTTCAAAGGCAACAAGGAATCTGAAAATATTATATTGAATTTTAACTTTGGTTACAATTATTTATGAAATGATATAATACATTATAACATGCATTATGAATAACTGTATAATGAATTATACATTTAAAATACATTACAAGGCTTTAAGCCTCTAAGCCTTGACCAGTAGCTCTTATGTATGTGGGTTGCATTATTGCATTAAATTTCAGGAGCCGTATGTAAGATTGTGGCCAAAACTGGTACTGCAATCACTTTCAAATTACTGTAGAGCGGTGTGGGATACAATAGTCAGCTCAGTTTTATCTGGAACTGAAATCAAAACCATTAGGATGATAACATTTACATATGAGTAGTCATAAGCACTGCTGGGATTGATTGATTGATTGATTGATTGATTGATTGATTGATTGAAAATATATACTTTTCAACAAGGACTAATTAATTTGATCAAAAGTGGCAGTAAAGATTTTACAAAAGATTTATATTTCAAATAAATGTTGAGCTTTCTGTTTATCACAGAATCAATTTAATTGTGATTTAAATTTTCACACAGTTTCCACAAATATATTAAGCAGCATCACTGTTTTCAACATTATTAAATGTTTCTCGGGCATCAAATCATCAAATCAGCATATTAGACTGATTTCTGAAGGATCATGTTGCACTGAAGACTAAAAATTCAGCTTAAAGCTTTGTCATTACACGAATAAATTATTTTTTAAAACAGTTATTTTAAACTGTAATGATATTTCACAATGTTACTGGTTTTACTGTATTTTTTTTATCAAATAAATGCAGCATTGGTGAGCAAAAGAGATTTCTTTTAAAGAACATTAACAAAAATCTAACACACCCCAAACTTTTGAACGAGTGTAAAGTTAAATTATCACATTAAATATCATTAGAAACAACCAATGTGACACTAGCCGCATTTCCATTACCCTTCAAATTGCGCAAACTGAAAGTGCGAATTGAAAATACGCCCAATGGTAACACGTCAATTTCTTAAAAAAAGTTTTTAACGCTCGCATGAGGAGGTTTTTCAGGCAATTCGAAAAAGAAGAGGAAAAAAAAGAAGTTTAGCATAATAAAAATAAGCATAACATCGGCACATTTTGCACTAGTTTTTTGTTGACATTTAGAAGAAAGAAAAAAGAAAAAGAAAAAAAAAATCGCAAACGTTTTGCGCAAATCTGTAATGGAAACGAGCCTACTGTTACTTTTGAATAACATTTAAAGTTACTTTTGTGTCATTTCAACATAGAAGTATACCACCAAAATATGCTTTTTTTCAGGAATCACAAAAAAACAATTTTTGACAAAAATGGTCTCAATACTTATGTACATCATAAGTGGACTTCAGGGTAAAACATATCTCAAAGTGTAAAATATGTCTCTTTTACAGCACATTATTCGTACACTGAAATGATTTGTGCAGTGTGGCATTAAGTGAACATCTAAAGCTCAGCATGGAGTTTGTTCACAGTGTTCGAGGCGAGTTGCAGGGTTGTGAGTGTAAGCAAGAGCTTTTGTTGCATTCTTTCCTTTCTGTGATCCGTTCTGTTGCGTATTTTATGGTTTGATGTAGCATAAAATTTGGAGGGGTAGATCGCTGGCTGTCTGATTAGGTTAATTCAGTCTCCGCGGGTTCCGGCTCTTTTGCAGCGCAGAGTTGGATTTGCAGTAATTCCTTCTCACCCCCTCATGACTATATGCTTTGCTGGAGATCGTATAACACATGAAACATTTAGAGAAACAGACAGCACAAACACACTCTCTCTCTGTCTCACACTATCCCTCTCTTCAACACAAACAGAAGCTGTTGAATTTCTAATATGGAGCTTGTGTGAAGATTTGGTGCAGTAGCAGAAACAGAGAGAAAAAATAATTCCTCTACTGATGATGAAGAGTTTCGTGAGAGGGAAGGTTTGCTTTGGGGAAACTTATTTACTATAAAACTATACTATAAAACTAGAGTCTGTGTGAATGTAAAGAGCATGTGAACATATTAACATACATGTTGTCCGGATTTGTGTACTCTACATTTTTAACGCATTAAAATCATAGACATAAAACCAGCAGCCAAACTCCCCGTTTTTGAACATTCAAGCATGAAAACCTATTCCAGTAGACCCAACAACATAATAAAGACTAAAAGAGTATGATATGGCCTCCTTACTTTTAAATTTAGTAATAATTTGATATAGTAGTATTTGAACAAATTGTTATTTTACCCATAAAGTTGGCAAAATATCAAGCAGCTACTCTAATTATGAGCAATGAGAAAATAAGTTAGTTGTATTAAACAAAGGGAAAATACATTTCTCACTGGATAAGTTACAGTAGGTCATTTGCTTTGAAATCATTAGCGAGGTTGTGAAAAAACTCAAATTTCTATACAAATGAAAAAAAAAAAGTTTATTCTGTTATGAAGGTTGAACTGGATGTTGGGTTGACTGACATATTAAGTATTGAGCTGTGGAAACGTGTTGGAAGATATGACCCCTGTTTTATATCAAGATGAAGGTCACTTTAGCTTTATTGAGTCAATAAAGGAGACCTTAAACATGTCCTGTAGGGGTTTGCCTGAAATGGTGGTGCTACTTCCCAGTTTCGGTCAACTAAAACTTTCTTTGCCATTTTTCATCATATCATGACCGATGCAGTGTCGAAGTAATTTTTGAATGCTCAAAGCTGCGGCTTAAAGGGTCAGTTTACCTAAAATGAAAATTCTGTCATTAATTACTCACCCTCAAACCCGTAAGACCTTATTTCATCCTCAGAACACAAATGAATATATTTTTGATGTATTCCGAGAGCTTTCTGACCCCCTATAGACATCAACGTCAAAACCACTTTCAAGGCCCAAGGTAGTAAAGACATCATTAAAATAGTGACTACAGTGGTTAAACCTTAATGTTATGAAGCAGCGAAATACCTTTGTGCACAAATAAATAAAAAAATAACGACTTTATTCAACAATTTCTTCTATTCTCGTCACTTCATAACATTAAGGTTGAACCACATGAACTATTTTAACGATGTCTTTACTACTTTTCTGGACCTTGAACGTTGCTGACTATAGGGGTGGCAGAAATAGGGCTGGGACAATAAATCGATGCATCGCGATTCGTAGATCGATTCTGAGCTTAGCAGAGTATGTCTGTTTCTAAAGCATCCAGCATCATCTGCTGTTCAAAACTAAGCTCAGAATTCATTGGAAAGAGAATCGCGATGCATAGGCTACTGAAAATCTCAATATCAATCACAGAATCGTTTGAAGAATCGCGATGCATCGATTTGTTGTCCCAGCCCTAGTCGAATGCTCTCGTATTTAATCAAAAATATCTTAATTTGTGTTTTGATGATAGACCTTTTAGCCAGCACTACAGCTCCAATGAAATCCCTGTTTCTTCGGCAAAGAGTTCGTCAAAAAAAAAAAAAAAAAAAAAAAAAAGAAAACACTTTAAAAGCTTATAGCTTCATTAGGTTAACATTTACATTTACTCTGGACCATCTGGAGAGGTGAAATGAGGGTTTAAAATAAGAACCAGTCTGCCTGCATGTCTATAGCACACAATAAAAAAATACACTGTCCCTTGTATCATCTTATCTTGAAGATTCTTTACTGTTCTAAATTCCACCCATTGTATTTTTAAGCACACGATAACAAACTGAAAAATCACCAAATCTAAGCAAATCATTAGGTATAGTTTCGCATTCACTTCCCGGATTTTTTTTAAACTTTAAAACCTGTTCATTATCAGTATAATACACTTTAAAGGACTCTGTGGAGACATTGATTTCTGCCCGTGGTACTGAAGTGTGTAAACTTTTTACAGGCCCAGGAAAACAACCACATCTTTTTTGTGTGTTCTTTAACCTAGTAAAATATTTATTCCTATAGGTCTGCTAGTCTTCTCCTTGAAACAAATGCCTGTTTACAACCTTCTAAAAGTAGTACCTCCTAAAAAGGGGGTCTGGAGGGCGGCTTAAAGTCCATCAATCCCCAGGCAGATGATGAAAAGTCCTGCTGATGTTCATTACACTTTTGTGTGGGGTGCTTGGCTTTCTCATGACATCGTAGATTCACAGCTCAAGATGGGCGAGCAGAAGTAATAACTGACAAAATGTCAAACTTCACTCGCCCGGTACAACAGATGACTCGAGGCTGTCAGCCCGCACAGAGATGCGATCAATAGTTTAGAGGCTGAAGCCAAATCTTGGTCCTGGTCCACTCCGGCCTCGTTTGGCACCGTGCCTCACATTGATCAGATCCATCTTGAAAATGAGTGTCTGAAGAGTAACGCGGTAATAAACACTTTAGGTGTTGAATGTGAAACACGAAAGGGAGGATGGATGAAGAGTGTTATTGGCTCCTGTGAAGATGTAGAAGTTCTTGTGAGGGAGGGCTGTAGATCAGCCGTCTCCTTTACTTTAAACAATGGTGTGGTCTGAGAAAGGCTTTTTTTTTTTTTGGTTCCACTTTGGGTTTATCTATCTATTTATCTATCTATCTATCTATCAATCGTCTGTCTGTCCATGTCTCTTTCTGACTAGCATGTCTTTCGTTCTTTGTTTCTTTCTTTGGTTACACTTCGGGTTTATCTATCTATCTATCTATCTATCTATCTATCTATCTATCTATCTATCTATCTATCTATCTATCTATCTATCTATCTATCTATCTATCTATCTATCTATCTATCTGTCTGTCTTTCTGACTATGTATGTCGTTCTTTGTTTCGACTTTCTTTACACATTATATATAATCTATCTATAATAATACTATATTGTTATTCAGATATTAAAAACCAAAATGCAGATTTTTTACTAGATTGTATCTATTTTTCTAGCTGTATCTATTTGTCTATCTATCTATCTGTCTGAATAGTAATATGTCTTTCTATCTGTCTGTCTGTATGTCTGTCTGTCTCTCTGTATCTTGTAAACATTTAAATCTGCAGAAACCGAATGGAATCATATGTTTAAGAAAACACATGTACAAGTACAACAAACTCTTTCACTCTGGCCCCAGGCCATCGGGACATCCTTATTCTTTGGTTCTGCTTTATGACAACACAACATCTTGAATCTGACAATGGAGAGATTTACTTTTTCATTTCTAACTGCAACACCTAACCTGCACAAACATCTCTGCTGCACAGTGACGAGTGAGTCATTTACATGAGATAAACATTGACCCGCGGACTCCTTTACAATGAGCAGTCATGCCAGCCCTATAGCTAATATTCCACTGCCTTAAAACGCGTCTGGAATATTCAGTGAGAAATGCTAAACTTGGGTCATTAAGATTTTAACTGTAATAAGTGTGTTCGTTCTAACAGAACAGCAGTTTAGATAACAAGCTGTTTCGGGTGCTGAGGGAAAGTTACAGACAGATGAAGGATACAGAGACAGAAGGGAGAAAAGGGGAAAAAAAGGAAAAGGAATTGTGAGGCATGGAGGGATGTTCATGACTGCTGTAGTGTGGCTGCAGGGCTCTCTGAGCGATGCCAAGGCCGTGTCGGGTAACACGTTCATTTGTCCACATTTCTTACTTCCGTCCCTCTGGATTCCCCATCCTTCTGTTGCTATATTTTTGCACAAAAAAAAAATGTTTTCGATGTCTCCCAAGAGATCTCTATCACAGAGAAATCTGCAGTCCGACAGTTCACTTGGCATGCTTGAAAAGATGATAAGAGAGCCAAAACAGAAAGAAAGGGAGAGAAAATGTTGAGGGGGGAAGGAAAGTTGCTTCCTTCACATGAGTTTTGCCTCAGGGTGAATCTCAAACTGTATAAAATAATGCAAAAATCTTACCCTTCTCTTATTTATTTATTTTATTTTATTTTATTTTTTAATAATGTTTCATGCAGTACTCCAGAGAATGTATATCAACAAGTTTTGGTGTCATCAATGCGTATCAATGATAAGCAGATATTTATTTGGAGGGGGGGCAGTAAAAGAGTTGTTTTTTACTTGAGGAATAAAGGAGGTTGCTTCCTTTTCCTCCAACAGTTCTGTAAACTTTTACAATCAACAACCAATGTTGAAGAAAACCATTAAAAGTATATTCCTGACAGTAAAACACTTTCATCCATCCTTCTGACTGGACCATTGAGAGTTGTTATGTAATGGATTCAGAAGAAGGACTGATGTTTTCCTATGGCTCATTTCTTCATTCATTTCGGCTTTGTTTTTAAACTAGAATATAAACATACAATCATTTCTGAATGTAATGTTGCAAAAGTAAAAGTGGCCAAAAGTTTTTAAGTTTATAAAAAAGAAAAGAAAATCCACTAAAACAGGTGGAGAAAGTTTGATAAAAGAAACAAATTTATTTTTTATTTTTTAGAATAACCTGCACTGATGAATGTGCAGAAGACAATGACCATGTATTGATGAAGCAAAAAAAAGAGTCGTTTTTTATTTAATGTCATTGATACTGACTTATATGAACTTGAGTGCATCTGTACATAAAAATATATTTTCTACATAAAAATGCATGTGTATCTGATATAGAGAATATAGTAATACAGTTGAAAATTGTTGTACTGCTCACTATTGTAATTCGTGACACTGAAATCATTATTTTAGGATTCTTTAAGTGTTATCCTACTATATTATTAAGACATATTGCAATGACTCTTTACTAACCATCATCATTTTTTGAAGCTGTAAGCACAAGTGTTCATTACATTAACTATGGATGTTCTTTAAATAATGTTTTAAACAAAAACTTTGTCTTTATTTTCAACAGTATATCTAAAATATGTTTATGTAAAATGTTTAGCTTTTTAATATACATTCCTATTGTTTTGATGTTTTGAATCTAATGCAGTGACATTCATGCATTTTTAAAGGGGTCATATCATGAGGAATCTCATTTTCTTTGATCTTTTGAGATAAAAGAGCTTGATGTACATACTGTTCATTTTAGAACTCAAATGTCCTCTCCAGTCTACAAAGAGTATTTTATTGAAACCAAGCAGCAAAAATGACTTGTTCTGAACTTCCAAAACATTCTGGATTCTATTGTGTGAGCAAAAAACTTGGCCTGCCCAATCACAGTGATTGGAAGAAATCAGTTACACTTCATTTTGATGGTCCAGTTCAGACAATCAAGTAAATATAAGTAACTCTGCAACTATGTTAGTGTATGTAACTATCCTATAGAGTATTAGTAGACTGTAGTATGGTTCTCATTCATTGTTATTTTCCATGGTTTCTAATTAAATTGCGCACCTGTTTCTAGTTTTTTACATTATCTATGTGTTTTTATGCCCCTAGTTCTCTTTGTTCAGTGTCATCTCTGTATGATGTGGTTGCGTTCTAGTGTTTTTTCCTGATATTTCCAATAAAAGCTGCATCCCAATTCAGAGGCTGCATTCTTCAAAGGACTCGACTTTGAACTTTGAAGGCCACATCTTCGAAGGTCGGACAGAGTGGTGTTAAATGGGATGGTCTAGCCTACAGAGGACTGTTCTTGTCTCCTAGCAATTCTGACAGTCGTTGATGAGCGGTAGTATCGTTTGTACTGGACTTTTTATATTCAACTACCTAAAAACAAAACGGGGTTCAAAAATCTGTCTAAATATGTTCACCATGGTGCATTTATGTCATAATAAAGAGACTTTACATATATATTTGTATTTTTACATTTGTATCATTAGATTATTGGAGTAAATTGAAACCCAAATCTGACAATTTATCTAAAAAAATCCTGTCGTCACTGGTGGATATAGAACTCTGGTTCATTGCAGCATTTGAAGGTGCCTTCGTATTGGGACAGGTGTGTCACGCCATGGTGACGCAATTGGCTTTGAATGCGGCCTTCGAAGGATGCATCCTCCGAATTGAGACACAACTATTGTGTTTTTCTGTTAGTTTCTCCATCGTCATGTGTTTACTGCAACCTTTTGTGACAGAACACTGAACCAAAAGAAAGAAAAGAACATGTATTTACCTGCTGTCTGTATGCTCTGTTTAGAGCAATAACATTGCTTCCTCAGGGACCACACATGTGCCTCACTAACTTTTCTGATCGTTCCCTATCTTTTTTTTTTTTATGAACTTGTACGAGGAAACTAAAGCACGCCTGCCTGGTGATGTTTCTCAGGGGACATTCACCAGATTTGTGGAGTGGGTACTGGCTAACAATAACTTCCATCTGCCTTGCGGACGAGACCATCACCAGACCAACTCTGGACCCCAGACAGACCTTAGCCATGCCCATCATGGATGTCTTCTAATACTTTAATGACTGGTAGTTTACATGTTGTTGCAAAGTTAGTTAGTAGAATGTCTAAGTGGACCATAAAAAGAAATAAAGCATTACCAAGAAATCTGGATCGGTAATATTCTTACAAAGCTCATATGTGACTAAAACGAGTACTAGAAATAGTACTGGTTTTGGTGCAAACGTTTTCTGATTGTTTTTGTCATTATTTTAGTGTCTGTGTTGCTTAAAAACATGACACTACAAATACGGAAAAGTCTGCACAGTGGTTGACATCTGTGCTACCCTTGTTCTCGTCCTTTCACAGCTCACCGGAGGGGCCGGCAGGGTTGGTCACAGACTGATCTTCTGTCCCCTTCTAATGAGTGAGATCACCAAAGCAGATGTCTGCAAGCACATTCTTTTGCCCCAAAAAAACCCACTGCCGTGTTATCAGAGGACAGCCACTCCAGGACTGATAATTCAACTCATTAGCAGAGCCAGGTGATAATGTAGAGCTAAACAAATACAGTGACCTCCACTCGCACAGAGCTTAGATTCACACAGTGTTGCCAGGGATCATGGGATAGTTTTGTCAAGTGGAAAGTGTTGCCAAAAGTGTACTATTTTGAGATGTGTTTTGTCCTGTTTGTTCTCTGATGGCAAACTTTTCAACTATATGCTGGAATCATTAATGTTCTCATATGTCAAATGGTGGTTACTGCAACAGGGTGATCTGTAAAACTTCATTTCGATAGTCTACACAAGACATTCTTCTATCTATAACTATTCATCATGTCAACTAACTCTCATTAGAGTAATAGTAGACTGTCCGCTTAATATCTGCTAGCATCTCCCCCAACCGACATTCTACTGACTATAAATAACTATGTAAGTACATGTCAACTTAAGGCGCAGATATACTTCAAGAAAAATCGACAAACAAATTCAAACAAAATCAGGACAAAACAAATTTCTTTCCAGCAGATGCCATTGAAAACATGGTAAGTCTATCCCTCACAGCCTCACTTTAATACCTGTCATGGCGCTGCTCTCTGAAAAACGTATTTTTACTCCTAAGAGAAAAATTCTAAAGAACTTTACTGTGAGTATATCATGGCATTTATTCTACTAACCCTAATCTAAAAGTCTACTAATACTCTAATTGACATGTAGTTGCAAATTAATGAGAGTTAGCTGACATGTAGTTGTAATGTTACTTATAGTTAGTAGAATGTCTAAAGTGGAACTTCGAAATAAAGTGTGTCTTGGTGCTCCTTAGTCAATACACGTTTGTATCTGGTTCACGCCATTTCCTGATCCCTCAATGTTGGAGACTGACCTCACTCTCTAATCTGAGCCATTTGCTTCCCAAATTAAGCACTTCAAGAAACATTATGAATCTAAATAGACCTGCACGCAAATATTTATACTTAGTTTGTACAGCTCAAAGAAATACATTTGCAGTGCTTCCTGGTCTCTGACACAAATCATTTTTATTTATTTCAATTTCAATATAAATTGTTTTACCAGTTTGAAGAAACACCATCTTCATCTAGGAATTATTGTTGGATTGCGTCTTACAAGAAAATACTTCTACTTCTTTTGAAAAAAGTTAAAAATAAATATTACAATTAACATTAAAGGGCCCCTATTATGATATTTTAAAGTTTCCTAATATTTTTGGAGTCTCCTACAACAGGTTTGCATGCATCAAACGTCAAAAAACTGTTTAATTTTCTCATAATATACATTTGCACATTACCAGATTTTCAATGATTCTCAAACAACTCGCCAAATGAATCAATCTCTCTAAATTATGTGAGATGCGAGTCCGATGATGAAACACTATAAGAAGAACAATTCATTCAACCCGAACCTCAATCGCAAGGACGACTCGACAGGACGTTTCGGTAACACTTTATAATAACTGCACACTATTCATCATTAGTTAAGCATGAGTAAACAGTTAATTCATCATTTATAAAGCATAATTAGACATTAATAAGCAGTTTATAAATACAGCTCTAAATGCTTTTTTTCTTGATTTATAAGCATATAATGTGTTTAATAATTGTATTTTCATACTTTTTTAATGATCAATTTATCATTTCTAAATGAAGTATTGCATTATTTATAAACCAGTTATTTAAGAGTTGTCAGTGGTTCATAAGATGCTAAAAGTACAGGCTATGGCAGACCTATTGTAAGTCGACGTACCATCACAAGAGACTTGGAAATATATTATGAAGGTTGAAATTTTACCTGGTGTTACTTTAATTAGACACCCTCGTGTTACTAAGCAATTGTATCAATATTTATGTACCCTTAGAAAGACTTTGCCAAATACCACGAATCCAAATCATGCTTAAAGGATTAGTTCACTTTAAAAAAAACTTTTGCTGATAATTTACTCACCCCCATGTCATCCAAGATGTCTATGTCTTTCTTTCTTCAGTCGAAAAGAAATTAAGGTTTTTGATGAAAAGATTCCAGGATTTTTCTCCATATTATGGACTTCATTGGGAACCAAACAGTTCAAGATGAAAATGAGAGTTTCAGTGCAGCTTACCAGACGATAAACGATACCAGACGATGAATAAGGGTCTTATCTAGCGAAACGATCGGTCATTTCAAAAACAAATAAAAAAGTTTAAGTTTTATAAGCACACACTCGCCTTGCTCTGTCCTGTGATGCGCGTTATTGACTCACGTAATACGCAATTACGTGGAAAGGTCACAGCACACGTAGGCGGAAGTATCGAGTCAGTGTTTACAAATGTGAGGAAGGAGGACCATATACACATATTCAAATGTCTTTGTGTCAGTTTATCGTTTAAAATGCCCATTTCGTGTGCGTATCCTGGGTGTTTTAATATTAAAAAGGCTAAAAGAAAATTTTCGTCAGGACAGAAGCGTGACCTTTCCACGTAATTACGTATTACGATGACGTCACGAACGCGCATCACAGAACAGAGCAAGGCGAGCATTTGTGCTTATAAAACTTAAACTTTTTTATTTATTTTTTAAATGACCGATCGTTTCGCTAGATAAGACCCTTATTCATCGTCTGGTATCGTTTATCATCTGGTAAGCTGCACTGAAACTCTCATTTTCATTTTGAACTGTTTGGTACCCAATGAAGTCCATTATATGGAGAAAAATCCTGGAATCTTTTCATCAAAAACCTTAATTTCTTTTCGACTGAAGAAAGAAAGACATGGACATCTTGGATGACATGGAGGAAAGTAAATTATCAGCAAAAGCTTTTATAAAAGTGAACTAATCCTTTAAGTCATAGCTTACATTTTGTCGTCTTTTTTATTATTATTCTCTCATCATCCCAGTTTACCTTTTCAGCCCAGTCTCATCCCAAGACGTCATATGTCTGACGCTTTTGACCATACGTCAACATCCAACGTTTTAGGGTACCCTTTAACGTCAGTATATGACGCTATCTAATCCTAACCCTACCCCAGACCTAAACCTACCCGCGTCATCTAACTGACGCTAAAGGTAAAGCGTCAGACATATGACGCCCTAGGATCGTCATCTAACTGACGTTAAAGGGTACCCTAAAACGTCGGATGTTGACGTATGGTCAAAAGCGTCAGTCATATGACGTCTTGGGATGAGACTGTGTTAACCTTTTCGGACAAAGTGCCCCTTGCATAGACCAAATATTTCTTCTTCCCGTGGAAGCCATATTTGTGTGACTTTTTCTGAAGTTAAACCGTGTATCAGAGAGGCTGTATTTGGTCAAAAAAACTGTCTCTGCTTCATACCTCTCATTGTTTTCTTCAAGATCATACTTAATGTTCAGGCCCTGTTACATTGCAGTTGACTTTGATTTGTACTTTTTTGTTTTCCCAGTGGATCCAAATATGCATTCTATATATCGCTCTGTATCTCTTTGCAGTCAAAGCCCAGTGAAGGAGGCTGGTGTAGCATGGAAGAACGGCTCTAAGACAAATCTCTGTTAAACCCAGTCTGAGCATAATGTGTGGCTACAGAGATATAGCCTCAGGTCTTGATTTTAAACTACACTCCTGTCAGAAAAGAGCTGCTGTTTTCTCTTTCTCTTGCCTAGTTGTGCAAACTACTAGATTTCTCCTTGCTGCCCATGTAGGTAATCTGCTCACTTGTCATGACAGCTGCTCTGAGGAAGGACAATTTTCTCTCTCACTCTTTCTTTCTCTCTTTTGTATCCTTTTAATACCCCATTTCTGTGTCAGTGTAAATTGTGTTAGTAAGCATTTTTCCTCTGCATCTTCCAAATGAGAGTTTGGGTTTGAGCTAACGTCCTGTTTTGTCAAGTGAAACTTACACCGTTTATTTAATAAGAAATCAAAACTTAGTTCAACACAAAATGAAACTTCTGTCATCATTTATTCACCCTCATGATGTTCCAAACTTGTATGAGTTTCCTTCTCCCTTTTGGAGAATGAGTGCTATGATGGTCCCTTTAACACATTCTGTTGACTAAGTAACGTGGCACTACTAACTTTCATTAGTGTTAGCATTAGGGTTAGAGTTAGAATAAGTTAACATGTAGTTGCAAAGTTTCTTATATTCAGCTGAATGTCTGTTGGAGGACCATCACAATAAATAGTTTGCATATTTCAAGAAGACAGTCTACTAATACTCTAATAAAAGTTAGATGACATGTACAGTCAACAGAATGTTCAAAGGGGACCATCAAAATAAACCCCTTTTTCCATATAATGAAAGTGATTGTTAAGCTCAAAAATAATGAAAAACACAATAAAGGTATCATAAAAGTAGTCTTGTGTGCTATATTCCAAGTATATATTTATGTAACAAACCTAAATGTAAGTCAGCCTTTAATGATCTTTCAAATATCTTGCATTTCTGCATATTACAACATGGATATTTACAGCACATGCAATAACCAATGCGCTATATAAATGTAATGAATTATTATTAATGAATTATTATTATTATTATTATTAATTTGAGGCATCTTCACATATTTGAATATGCATGGACTGCCCATCATGGTGAAGATTTATGAGCAAATATGCAACGTTGAGATATAGGATGCTGATTTTTCAGCAGACATGATCCTTCAGAAATTAATATAATCAGATGCATTCTTATATTCTATTGTGTGTGTGTGTGTGTGTGTGTGTGTGTGTGTGTGTGTGTGTGTGTGTGTGTGTGTGTGTGTGTGTGTGTGTGTGTGTTTGTGTGTGTGTGTGTGTGTGTGTGTGTGTGTGCGTGCGTGCGTGCGTGCGTGCGTGCGTGCGTGTGTGTGTGTGTTTTGTGGGGACAAAACATTAATCCCCATGAGTCTTATAAATCATACTAAATTATGTTTTTTGGAAAATGTGAAGACATATTATATCAGTATTATAAAGTGCTGCTAAATGCTCTATTTTTTAGCTCTTGTTCAAAGCTTCAGGCGTGTGTTCCAGACTCTATGCCATTCATTTTATTCTACATTTATTTAACTATTACCCTTGTTTAATTTCCATTAAATCTAATGTAATGGAAGCGTTCCCTTGCTGTGCTGCGATGGAAGATTCTGTATTTTGTGTCATATACATGCTGAGTAAAGTGCCATTAATAGTCAAATAGTACTTTACTATATTGCTAAAATGATACTCTCCAGGTGCAGTGTGGGGCTTCCTAATTAATGCTTTACCTTAATGAACACACTCCCAAGAATTACAGCAATTACCACCTGACATTTCCCACTTGTTGTTTCAAATGTGCCACAATTAAATGAATCTTTGTTGTGTTTCACAGTTAATTACCAATAAAATGCAGAAATCAAGATGCTGTCCCTGAAACGCCTTAATTGCAGCATCTGTGGGAAATAGAGGTCGAATAGAGCATAACCGGTTATTTCCAGTTATTGATGGGAGGTGACCTTTAGAAGGGTATTCGTTTTAGTTTGTGTGTCTGTGCATTGACCATATCAAGGGTTGTTTTTTAGTTGTCTCATAATTTTTCTGATCAGTAAACCTTAAGCAAACATTATTTTGCCAGGTGTCTTGTGGAACGGGCGTACTCATTTTGTGTGTAAACAGCATCTAGAAAATAAACAAAAATTTTGCATAATCTCTAAAAAGCCTTCATGCTTAATAAGAAGATATTTGACTTATGAATTATGGACAATTGCCTAAGGACATGGATAATGGAGTTTAAGATCCTGTCAATCTATAAACATAATATTATAGATGTTATCAGGGTAATTTAGTTGTAAAGACCATGAGATTTGTTTTCAAAGGACCAGGGGTGTTTTCTTTGATAAGAAAATTGGGTAACACTTTATTTGGATGGTCTACTTTAGACAGTATAATAACTAACAGAACTGCATAGATTCAACAAGGTGCTGGAAACATTCCTCAGAGATTTTGGTCCAAATGACATGATAGTATCACACAGTTGCTGCAGATTTTTCAGCTGCACATCCATTATGTGAATCTCCTGTTCCAGCACATCCCAAAGTTAATCTACTGGGTTGAGATCTGGTGACTCTGGAGGCCATTTGAGTTTAGTGAACTCATTGTCATGTTCAAGAAACCAGTTTGAGATGACTTGAGCTTTGTGACATGGTCCATTATCCTGCTGTAAGAGGCCGTCAGAAGATGTGTTCACTGTGGTCATAAAGAGATGGACATGGTCAGCAACAATACTCGGGTAGGCTGTGGTGTTTAAACGATGCTCAATTGGTACTAAGGAGCCCAAAGTATGCCAATAAATGATCCCTCACACCATTACACCACCAGCAGTCTGAACCGTTGATAGGCGGGATGGATCCATGCTTTCATGTTGTTTACGCCAAATTCTGACCCTACCATCTGAATGTTACTGCAGAAATTGAGACTCGTCAGACCAGGCAATGTTTTTCCAACCTTCTATTGTCAAATTTTGAGCCTGTATGAATTGTAGCCTCAGTTTGCTGTTCTTAGCTGACAGGAGTGTCACCGGTGTGTCTTCTGCTGCTGTAGCTCTTCTGTTGTTACAAGTGGTTATTTGAGTTACTGTGTCCTTTCTATCAGCTCAAGCAAGTCTGCCCATTTTCCTCTGATCAACTCTGGATTTTTTCTCTACTTCAGGCCATTCTCTGTAAACCATAGATGGTTTTGCGTGAAAATACTCAGCGTGAAAATACCAGCCCATTTAAGACTAACAACCATACCACGATCTATAGCCCTATATTTGGACTGTAATTATTTCTCATGGTATTTTCAACATTTACAGGGGCTAGTCTGCGATTTTATTGCGGCCTGATTCCAGAATTTCAGTGTTTTTCTCCAACCACCCTCGTAAAAATCCCTGGCTGAATTACCTACTGTTTTTTGACAAACACCAAGGTCATGCGGTAATTTAATTGCTGTCCGAATCCACATCACTGAGTTTACAAGAAGAGATCCTTTTTGACCTCCACAGAGCTCTATAAGGACTGTTGTGCTTCACTGTAATTTGGATGCAGTTTAAAGATGTAGGCTATACACTTTTATTACTGAAATGCTGGAAACTATTTACTAGAACAAGAGGAGAAAATGACGTAAACCTTTGAAATTGGCCTTTATTCTGGAAGTAATTATATACATTAAAATATAATAAAAGTGGCAGTAGGTGTAGAAGGTAAAGACAGCAACGTAGTTCTCTCTATAGGGGTTGGAACAGAGCCACTTGGTGAAAAAATTGTGGAGAAATGTGACCCTTTCTTCTTTATTGAGAGAACACTTTCTACTCTATTTTGCTTTGTAAAGAGTAAGCACTATTTTATTTTACACTTAAGAAAAAAATCAAAGAGAGATTGTTTGACCCACAAACAGTGAGTTACCAGAGAAAACTTGTTTTTAAATGGTTTTGAAAGTTGTTTGTGGCACACAAAGAATTTCACAATTGTATGTTGCACCATACACCCCTCTTTTCTAAAAAACCTCTAGCAGGGGGTGAAAAGTGCAAGCAGTCTCAGAAGTATGTCTGTAAAATGGAACAAGAAAAGAGAAAGTTCTGGGCCAGTAATGACTAAGAGTGAATTAAATAACCCGAGGTAGGCAAAAAGAGTGCTGTCAAGCATCATCAGAATGGCCAGTATAGTTTCCTCCAGCTGTAAGAGCTCCTGCGGTCAGCTGGGGCCTCGAGGGTCCTCCTGGCTCAGCAATCCTGCAGGTTTAATAGATAGTTCCCAATTAACTACCAGTCTACCAACTAGACTGCTCAGGAACAGGCTGAAATGTGTGTGGGGTTTTATTTCTTTAATTTAGACTATCAGAGAACTGGCCCTTGAGGACCCTCAAACCCATCCTTGGAAACCTCAGATATGGGGAAAGAGAAAATGTGAAGTTTGCTGATTTTTCTCTCTATTGCTTCCTTCCATAACCCATCTGGAGGCACAATTGGGCATTGTTATAGTGGAAATAAATGTGGCCTTGTCCTAAAGATTTATACTGGATCACTATATTTAAGGGCAGAAATATTCTATGTAAAAAAATGTATATATATATACTAAAATGTATTTGTAATTTGTTTATTTTATGCTTAAGTGTACTACAAATACATTTACATATTTATGTACTTGTAAATACCCTGCAATTGTACTTTTAGTATACTAAATTGATATACTTTAAGTCTATTAAATTGGAACACCTAATTTTGTTCTCAATGCACTTTAGTTATAGCAGTTTTTAAAATTGTGAATTTCTCTGAATGTACAAATTCTTGGAAACATTTAGGATAATGGAAGTACACTTGCACATACTGTATATAACACTGTGCAAGTGGTTTTTGTATATGTTGATACAAAATTCTTACATATTGCACCTTCAATATTAAGAAATATGCATTGTGCAATAAAGAAGTACTCCAAATAAAGTTTAATTATAATATTTACTGTATATTAGGGCTGCACAATTAATTGCAAGGAAACTGCACGCGATGTGGCAAAGGCTTGCTTTGATTTTATGCGCAGCTTGTCAGTGCAGCGGCTGATCGGTAGTAAATGCTGCTCCATCTGAATGCCAGAGGGCGCTTTAACGTAGACACGCCAATTATGCCCCGTACAATAACACATGTCATTCCAGGAAATCCCTATCAGGCATCATACTATCTGTAGCTGAATAAACAGAAGATACACATGACTAATAAACACACGACCAGGGCCGGCGCGTCCATATAGGCGAACTAGGCAATTGCCTAGAGCGGCACTTTTGTAAGGGCGGCAAAATGTGTGCCAACCGGGAATGAACAATTCACAAAATAGGTTATAATCATAGACAGTATAAGAAGTGGACAGAGTCATCTCATTGGAACTCAGTTGAGACAGTTGAAGCCCATTTTTAGCGATTTTTTAGCACTTCCGTTCCTGACGCGCAGACTCAAACCGACTCAAACTAAGCTTGATGACGTGAGCACCCTGTCTGACAGATGTAAATATTCTAGTAGCTGTGCGTGAAACTGCCAACGTTGATCTTGCAGAGACGGCGAGCTTGAGCAAAGAGTTCTTTGGCGTGAGTGAGCAGGAGTAAGTAATTTGTATAGTATTTATTTTAAAATGTAACGCCAGTACGCCATATTAAGTTAATGCATTGATTGTCTGTGAGCTTCTCCTCCTGTCTGTACGGTAATTTCTCTACTGTGCGACAGAGCGTCGAGTGGTTATGACGCAATCGTTAGCCTATTTTTACAAAAACTGTTTCTACGGGGCCATAATGTAACATAGAAGGCAATGGAGCCCTTTATACATTGTCGTGTTTCTTTAGAAATAAATAATGGACAAATGGAGTCTTTAAACGCCTCAGATGTAAAGTTATTCGCTGTCAAAGTGACGCGAAAATGAATGGGAGTCAATGGGAATGCTAACGCAAGTGAAGTTCTGCTACAAGATGGCGGCTCCCGCGAGGCTTCAACTTCCGGTCGATGGATTACCCCCTTGGTTATAATATGATTTACTGAGCTTCCGGCGAGACGCGCCCCTGCTCTCACGAGTCATGATGACTGATTTGCTGAGCTTCCGCCGCCCAGCAGCGCCGGCGAGGACGCGCCCCTGCTCTCACGAGTTATGATTGGGTGATGGGAAGTTCGGATCATTTTACTGACTCTCTTGAGTCATTCGAGTCATTTCGTTTATTTAAGTGGCTTAAATGTTATACTTTTAACAGCCAAATTCCCCGATCACATCCACCTACGCAATGTTGATCATATTCTGAATTAAGAAATCATAATGCAGTAAAAAATTATTAACAGGGAACATAAATAATTACTTTACCTTCCCAGTCTTACGTTCATTTGGGTGATCCGTTCATTGCGTCACGTGACATACGCAATGAACAGATCGTTCATTAATCACCGATCAGGCACAGAGAATAGAAATGGAGGATGCTGTTAAGAGCTTTGCTGCGATGAAGGCCCGCCGTGCGCGCTTCTGAAACATAAGTTAAGCTTTATTTGCTCTTTAGTCGTCATTTAAGATGCTGAACCTGCTGATGATATAAGCTTGCGGACATTTCATTTGTGTGTGTTTTACGCACAGAAAGTGGTGTAAAGAGATTTGCAAGCAACAGTAATTTGAGGAGGTGAAATGTGATTATTTGGAAAAAAACCTGTCATGACTGCTGAAAGAAAAATGCCAGCAGGCATTTGCCTCCTGCATAAACTTTAATAGCCTATTGTTGACATTTTGGGCACGCGCGCGTTGCGCACTATTTACGTTATATGTAGGTCTATGGCTTATTGGTCTTTGTGTGTTGTTGCTGGTTTTGCGTTATATGTATATGGCATATATTGGTCTTTATGTGTTGTTGCTGGTTTTGCGTTATATGGCATATGGTCTTTGTGTGTTGTTGCTGGTATAAGTTGCAAATAGAGGGGCGGCACAATTGTTTTTCGCCTAGAGCGGCAGAAGTGCGCGCGCCGGTCCTGCACACGACTGCCTTATTCTGTGTAAGAAGCCACATCATCTTACAGAAGGATGCTCAACTGTCGTTATGAAGTGAGTTTGGAGTAAAAGCATGTTATTAAATGTTGTCTTTTGTTGGACAAGAGGTTCATAAATGCTTCTCGTGTTTGGAAAGATGTTTGACGTGTGTTGCTTTTTTAAAAGCATGTTGTAAGTGACTCAAACTCACAGTGCTTTCAGATGGAGCAGCGTTTACAGAGCCGTACATCAATGACAAGCTGCGCATGACAAATAATGGCAGCCTTTGCGATTTCATAATCGCGATAAGCCAAATCGGTTTAAGTGTGATTTCATGTAAATTGCGATTAATCGTGCAGCATTATTTTATATTAAGTCGCAAGCGATATGTCAGTAAATATGTTGGATTTGTAGTAGGCTATACTCCGTATGAAACAAATGTATTTTAAACACATTTTGGTATAGTTTGGCTAGACACCATTGCTAGGGTATTTTAAGTGTTGACCAAACCAGGTTGCAAATGCAGCAAAGACTTTAAAACACTGAGGCTGAAGAAAGCAACTGAAATCTAGAAGAATCATTCCTGTCCTACCAACCCTTCCGAAGCCAGGCGAGGACATGAGGATCCAAGGGAAGGCCAGCGTATGTTTTTAGACTGAAAGCCAGAGGACCGGGGATGGCAAAAAGTATGACCTCATAAAGCCATGAGCTGTTTTACATCAAATAACGTTACCATTGTATTCTGGGGCCTCCCAGAAGACATGATGATATATAAGGTGTCATGTTATTGTTTTTTTGTGTTTGTTTTTAACAAAAGCCTCTCCATGGCATCCTATAGTCTACAATCTTGAAGCTCTTTTTCCATTAATCACAGACCATTTATAAAAAAAAAAATTTGGTATTGCTTACACACTAAAAGTGGCTCTTGAGGCCCACTCAGTGAAACCCTTCACTCATATACATCTTCAGAACAAGTCTGCAAAACTGCAAGTACATTGTCTACTTTACATTCAGTTTGCGATCATAAAACCAACTTTGGTCCCACTTTATGTTAGCTATGTACGAACATTTAAATTAATCATGTAATACAATGCACTATGTTTTTGCATTGTAAATATATATATTTTAAATACCTACACACAATTACATCTTTTTTAGTAGAGTTAAAATAGTTCTGAATTCAGTTTTTGCTTTTGAAAGAGATGTGTGATGCTTTGCATGTTATGTACATGTTTTGTGGTTTTGATACCATAGTTTGATAAAAATGTGTGTAAGCAATGAAACAAATAAAACTGTAATACTAATCTGCCAAAACAAGTCATCAAAAAACGACATCACAAGCATGACATCAGTGACACACGTGTTAATGCGTTATCAGTATTAAGAAACTTTTTACTCCTAAAAGATTCTAGGGGTGCCAATAATTGTGACCAAAATGTTTTGGAGAAAAAACATTTCATAATGTGATTATGGACAAAATCTTACGGACCTCAAAGTTTTCATGACATTTAAACAAAACATTTTACAGTAGGATCATAAGGTACAACAACCTTTTTGAAAGCCAACATTAATTGTTGTTTGCAACCCATTTTACTTCTGTAATTTTATGTATATTTGAGAGTGAAAAAGCATATTCAATGATGAGAAATGTATGGCAGGACTTAATTTTGTCATGAGGTAAGAGTCAGACAACAGGTGCGGAGAAATAGTATGGTTTAATGAGAGCTTGCCAGGAGATCGATGAACACAAATATTCTCAATGAGAAATCAGGCTTCTTGAAGAAGAAAAACAATCAACTAAAAGTCTCTGCTAGAAGCAATAACCAAAACAGCAAACAGCCTGGAAGGTGATAGTTAGGTGAGATCTCCGTGCAGTGAGTAGAAGCGCTGGCTGAAGGCGCTCGAGGGAGATAGAGGCAAGCGGCGATCCTCCGGCTCAGACCAAAAGGCTCCTTAGTAATAAACAGCTCTCCGACACGACAGGACTAAGACAGGACAGGAGACAACAATGTTAGATGGCACATAGCACACACAGAAATGCAATACTCAGGCAAAGACAGGAAGGAAGAGAGGGGAGAAATAGAGACGCTAATCAAGAGAAAAGGGTTCAGGTGAAGGGGCGAGAAAAACAACTAGAGAACGAGTAACAGCTGAAGAGGGAAAGATGAGGATAATGAGGGGGTGTGTGAGGTAATGAGGAAACAGCGTAATGTGAGAGAAATAACCAGGATCATGACAAATTGTATCCACTAGGAATTAAACAAATCTTAATCCATTAGAAATTAAATAGGTTGTGAAAAGTGGCCGTTACATAGAATCCAGCTGGACTTAACGCAAATCATTACAGAGGCAGAGCAAATTATTACATTTTGATTGTAGATTGTAAAGAAATTTTCTTTATTTGGAATGTGCATTAAGAATTTTGTGCATTTTGAAGAAAACTAAACTAGTTTTTATTTATTGTGTTTACTTTAATTGTAATAGTCATTTAACATGCAATAAACATTTATTGACATAAGTGACTTCAGGGAGTAAAAAAAAAAAGCTAAACCTTGACCGCCATTAGTAAACATTCTGACCTTTCTGCTCAAATTTGTAAATTTTCCAGTGCCAAATACTACCTCTGCTTTTCCTCCAGTCACTGAGCCACTGTGAGAGAAGAATGGTGTTAATTTCTGGTTCATTGGGTCTCACACAATCAGGACATGACTCAGCTTTGCATCCCAATGTTTTGTTATATTTATAGTGTTCGCAACTCTCCATCTACAGAGACAGAGAGCTTGTTCATACTCCCCTGGCATGAGTCTGTATGAAGGGTGAGTTCCATCTGCTCCTGAAGGAGCTGCAGTGATCAGGTGGTGAGAGAACAGCCTCTCCTTCCACACTCATCTGCTCTCCATCTTAGATGGACTCAGTGGGACAAGAGCTATGCCTGGGCAGGTCCTATTAATGTCGGCAAGCCTCAAAGAGAAGACGAGGCGCGCAAACACACAAATATTTGTGTGTACAGAGTGGAAAAGATGTGGCTTCCACAAATGAACTAGGTTAGGGGTTTGTTAAGCACACACCATGCACAAATCTACTTACTGTGTGTGCCTGTCACAGCAAATGTAATTTAGGTGAACAAAATGGCATCTTGTGAACGAAAGTTTGCCTCTTTGAGACGAACATAACGTGTGTGTGTGTGTGTGTGTGTGTGTGTGTGTGTGTGTGTGTGTGTGCACGTGTTTTAAAAGCTCCTAACCCATTTCACTCCCTAAACAAATCATGTCTGACCAAGTGCTTAGAGAACAGGAGAAAAAAATCAATCAGGCAATTATCTTGATTCATCCCGCCATGTCTCAGAGTCCCATTCTGAGAAAAGCTGAACATCAACTGAACTTATAACAAACAACCACAAGCTCTCAGAATAAACTATTTATTTCATTTTTATATAAATTGTAGCTGATTGGTTTGGTACATGACTTATAACAAACACTTTTTATTAAACATGATGGGAAAATGAATAGAAAAGAACCAGCACCGAAAAAAAAAGAAAGAAAAAAAAACGCATTTTGAGTAACTTACATTTTTGACACAATATTTCCAGTCTGTTTTTACTCCGGCAATGAAAATCAAACTAAATAAAGTTGCAACAGACTGCTACAACACACAGTAATGGTTTCTTTACTTAATGATTCAGTATTTTTGAATAAATACTTTGAGTGAATGATTCAATAACTAATTTATACTTGCTTCGCCAACAAATCGGTTGAATGTTTGATTCAACTCACTCACTCATGAAGACAGTCACCTGGGGCCTCATTTATAACCGTTGCGTACGCACAAAACAGGCCCTGAAAGAGGCGTACGCTACTTCCGACGCATAAGTTGTGATTTATAAAAACAAACTTGACGGGAAAATGTGCACACCTGCACGCAAACTATGACCCATGCGTACGAACGTTTTGGAGACCGAGCAGTTTGGCGACACCGATGGTGAGCTGGAGTTAAATGTCTTTTTGGTCACTTTTAGACAGAAAATCTAAAGAAAGTTATACATACAGAAAGATAATACAAATATAATTTGACTCACTCACCAAGCCTATCACTTGAAGCAAATATCCATCCCTTCTTAAATGTCTGCGCCAGCGAGCGCGTTGGGCCGTTAGTGAAACTGACGCATATATAGCCTAGCCTATCTAACGGCATAGCCTAATAAAGTAAAACCGTAAATCTTCATTATGAGTCCTAATCATAAATACAGTGTTCACAATAACAGTTTAAATAAATAAAAGAATGATTTAAACTATGTTTTACTTCTGATAAACATTTAGATTAAATACGCCATTCTCATTAATGGAGTTATAGCTTAAACTAGCCTACATCAATACATTAGGCTACTGAGAAGTTACAAAAAAAATTTTTTATATTCAATAAATATAAATATTTGTTGTGGATGCGATGCTTTTGAACACGTTTCATCTGGCATGCTGTGTTTTAATGTTTTAACTACAGAGATAATTGCTTATCATGATAATAGCAGATTGTCTGAGAAAATATTTTTGTGGAAATAATGCACAACAAGGTCTATCTGTTTCCATTAAAAAATATAAATCAATTAAAAATACTATTTGGCCAGTGGAAAAGATTGAGAAAAACTTTCTCTGAAATGTATTTTACACTATTTGATTTATTTATTCAAAAACAAGTCAAGGATAGGCTTCTAAATGATTTTTATAAATGTAATGTGACGGCACATCCGTATTTCATATTTTCCTAATGTCTTGTACCGTTAAACATGTCATCACGTGGATGAATAATCATATGCAAATGATATGCCTATGAGGATATGCATAGTAAAACTAGGCGTTGTAAGCTCCATATATGGTTATTTCGGGGTGAGGACGCATGTGCACACAATCTTCCGCTGACTGGGATTTATAAAGTGAATTCTGCGCAGGTTCTGGCGTAAGAATGGTTTTATAAGTCTGAATATTTTTTTGCGTACGCCATTTTTGGTTTTCGGGCGCACGTACACTTTTAGTATGGATCCTACGCACAGTTTTATGAATGAGGCCCCTGATGCCTATGTTGTAGATTTTTCCCTAAACCTGGCTATCTAGCGTCTACAAATCGACACTTAATACTTCTTTATAGCCTACTCTAGCTCTTTGCGTCTACTGTCAACAACTAGCTGAGTCTCTTACCCACCTCTATACTAGCTTCGAGTTTGCTTCTTCTTTGTTTCCCTAAACTGACCTGCTGCGCAGCGGATATTAACAGACAGACTTCAGCAATTGTCCTCTAATGCTCTTTATTATGGCCGGGAGTTCTCAAGCAGTTCTCAGAGAATCTCCCAAGAAGAAACAAGGCCGGAGGATCTCAGACAATTTCCATTGAGAATCCCAGCAAAAACAGATAAACAGAGAGACTAATATTAGCGTAGATGCCAATCTTCTTATGATGTAATGAGTACATCAGGATTAAGGGAAGTGTTCCCAGTTCCGGCTGACCTAATCTATGCAGCCTAACATTGAGTGCTTTGTAATTAATCAACAATATTGAAAAATGTATATGATGTTTAATAGGCAGCCAATGCAGTGTTGACCGAACCAGGCTAATATGGTCATACTTCCCGATTCTGGTAAGAATTCGAGCTGCTGCGTTTTGAACTAGCTGTAGTTTGTTTATTAAGCGTGCATGGCAACCACCCAGTAGAGCATTACAATAATCTAGTCTTGATGTCATGAACGCATGAACTAATTGTTCCGCATTTGTCAATGAGAGCATATTATGTAATTTAGATATTTTTAAGATGGAAAAATGCGGTTTTACAGATACTAGACACGTGACTTTCAAATGAAAGATTGGTATCAAAGAGCACACCCAGGTTCCTAACCGACCTGCTCTGCCGTCACTGGTTGAGTCCCCCGATGTCGATGTCAACTACGTCCTCCGTTACCTCCTTCAGGGAACGGTGGGTTGCATACGCAACCAGGACGTTCTTCATAGACAGACTCTATTGTTACTATTACTTCATTTGTGATCACAAGTTCTAACCTAGTCATCTGTCTAGCTTAATTTCCCAGATACGTTATTTCAACCCGATCACACTAAATACGTGTCTATAGCACGTAGTGTGTTTATCATGTTATTTATACGCGAAAAAATTTTACGTGCATATGATACGCATGGGTTGTTAAGGGTAGGTTTAGGAGTGGTGTGGGGTGCGTGTGTATTATACGTTCGGGTAGAATTAGTGGTGTTGGGTGCGTGTGTATTACACGCAATGAAGTGCGTATCAAATGCACGTGAAAACTGCGTATCATATGCACGTAAAAACTCATTTTCGCGTATAAATAACACGATAAACACACTACGTGCTATAATTTACGTGAGAATGGCCTGGTTATTTATACACACAGTCATGGGTTTTCTTTCAAGAGACACACATACATGTATCCAAAGTACAGAATGTCTTAGTACATTGTTTCAGAGTGTTAGCATGTTAAATCATGGTTAGTGTAATATTCAGTTTAAAATTTCTACGACACCTACTTGGTGTAACAATGTACCATAAAGAAAGAGTCACTGAAAAATCTCCTTCACTAATAATCAGACTGACATTCTGTCTGAAATATATAAACAAAGACAATAAGCGGAGATAGGCCTGCATTATAATAATGAAATTAAAGGGTACCTATTATGGCATTTAAAATGTTCCTAATATTGTTCTTGGAGTCCCCAACAACAGTTTTACAAGCATGCAATTACAAAAAACACTTTTGTTGTCTTATAATATGCATTTATTTTTACCTGATTTGCTCACCGACTCCCATATGAATCGTTTAGCGAGTAATTTTTCCAAAACCCGCCTTTGCGTGACGCTAATCTGCGGTGATTGGTCAGATGTGTGTATAAGTAAAATGTTAGCAGTGTTTACAGAGATAATACTTCTATTGGTTAACACTTTGTACAGTGTACAAAGTTTTTATCAATTACATTGTGTTATAATAATGATTATAGTGCACCGCTTTGTAGTAAAAAATTCAAAATAAGAGAAGGAATTTACGTTGAGTTATGTTAGCGACCATAGCCCAAATTGCAGTGGTAAAAGCACATTCAGTCTCTGTTTGCGTTAGCCCAACGGCCAACGCATAAACATATTGATAATGCAGTACTACGAGACTATTACTCTATTCTTTATAATTGATAATGCAGTACTATGAGGTATTGCTCTATTCTTTATAACAACGACAAACACTTCACAGAAGACATAGAAGCTGCGCTGTGCGTTCACAACACAAAATAATTATTGAGCATGCTACATAAAACATAAAAGCAACAATTTATGATATTAATAATATTTACAGGTTGTGATTCGGAGGAGGAAGCTGATCCAAATAAACTCGGTACTGAGCCTTCCTTCAATATCAGCCGGCTCGCGAATCCATATTTGAAAGCATTTATGTTTGTGAAGCAATCATCTTCAAAATGACGCGAACACAGCAATAACGTCGGACTATACATCTGGTATACCGGTAGTTGTATATATGAACTGCAGCCACTGATTCTTCAAATGCTCGTCTCTGGGCAGATGAAAAAATTTCGCTTTTGCGTCGCACTTCAGAACACATCGTCTCGTCGCCATGATGTTTTCAAGTTTCCCTGGCTTCTACGAGTACGAGCGCAATGAGTGGGCGTATCTTATTCAAATAACTTGTACAAGTGACGCCATGAATTTAGAGAAAATGCATAGTTCGTCGAACGATTCATATCAGCGACTCAGAGTCGACTCTTACTTTTGAGAGACAATAACTTTGTATACGGTGAACTTTCATGTTTAAAACTTTGCAGGATGTTTTAGTTCACTTAGATCTATGTTACACACTACATGAAGGGCAATTTTCAAAAATCCATAATAGGTACCCTTTAAAGAAAAAAATCAAGCAAATTACATTTTAAATTTACAAACCACAAACCATTGCTCATGAACATCTAATTCATTTTCAAGTTTATCTCACAGTATATCATTAAAACATTTACTCACAATCCTCAGCTCAGTGCTATCCCAGAGAATTACACTTTCTGCCAAGCCTAGCGTACACCCCAAACCTTCTGTTCTGGACAAAAATAAAATAATAAGTAAATATAAATAAGTCAGGAGCTGATGTTTTATATTCATCAGCCAGTGCCTGCCATTGCTAATATTTCATAGGCGTAGTGTTTTTACCTTCTGCCCTCTCATATCCTGTAATGTTCTTTAATCCTTGTTTGATAACTTCACTGATTTACACAGGTAAATTTGCAAGCGTGCGATTTATGTTTATTACTGTGAGCTAACACGCACATAAATAAATTACTTGATTTGCTGTGGGTTTAGTGTTGGCGGAGTTATTTGTATTGCCAAGACACTCTGTAGATTCGACTACTGTCATTGAGCGAATACGTTAGCAGGTGAAGAATCTCATGTCCTCATGTATCTGACTGCATACGAAATTCAGCAAGAGGTCTTATCAGCTGCACGCTGAATCTTGACCGGATACTACAGCAGTCCGCAGCATCCCCAGACCCCTTTTCTTCCTGCCAAGACACCCCCAGAGCTGATCAATACCCTAACACTTTATTTCCCAAGATTATAGCATTCCCAGATATCAAATCTGTGTAAGAGGGCTTGCTTTTTTTAGGCTGAGAAAGACCCCTGACGGTGCAGCTAAAATGATTCATTGCACATATAAAGGGGACAGCCCTCTAATATTAATCACTGCAGATAGAGGGCAAAAAGATAATTGGTTACAAAGGCAAACTTATGGGGAGGGGACATCAGGGAGACACTATCTTTAGTCAGAGATAGAGGAGAGAGCATTGAGCGAAAACAAGCTGGATTATCAACAGATAGGCTCTTCTTTTCACTTTGGCTCTGTTTATCATTGCTGGACGCACAGAGGTTAAGTGGATTATAAAGGGCCGTTCATACAGAAAGCCATTTAATCTATACTGTTGGTGGCTAGTAGACATTCCTTCTCATTGGGCAAATGGTAGATGCCATAGACGTTCGGGACTCCATCCAAGGCCATGCGAAATTTGTGTACTTTTTGTTCACTCGTGATATATGAAATAATAGTCTGAAAAATCTAATTTATGAAAATACATTTTTGGAAGTGTATTGAACCGTTGTTGTGTTCGGTTTGTATGTCATGTTCCTGTTTTGTTTTGGTGTCCCTCATTTGGGGTGAGGCAATGTCAGGGTTTTGTCACTTTTGTCTGGGTTATATTCTGGTTGGTGACAGAGCTCTGACATTCCCAATTTGTCCTGTGTTTATGTTTAGTCTGGTTTATTGTGAGCACATGGCTTGTCTTGTATTCCTTGTGAATGTGCTCTCCTGTCAATTGTCTAGCCCCTCCCATCTCGTTACTATAATTGATTAATCTTCCACACCTGCTTTGTTTCGTTACCCTCTTTTGTTTGCTCCCTATTTAGTCTGTGTTTGCAGTCCTGTGCTGGTTTGTTGTCCATGTATCCTGTTCCTGCCTGAGACCTCTCTTGTTTTCCACCACGGGGTAGTTTTTGTTTTGGTTTTGCCTTTTATTTACTTAACAAACATCCTTATTTCCGCACTTGTATCCTCGCTTCACTTTTGACCATTCCGTGACAGGATTAAAGAGAGACAGAAGTATTAGTTGTTTTGTGTTATTCATTTTAGAAGAAGTGCTCCTTTAAGGATCCTCTTTAAATGATCATCCTTTTGTCGGCCTGAGCAATAAAGAAAAATGTGTTTTTCTGGGGCGCCATTCCAATGTGAGTGGCAGGTGCTGTTTTCTGCAAATTTTGTCTTAACATCCATTTAACCTTGTTCATCTTCATGCTCGGCTCACAGCATTTCGGCTGTTCCTCCTCCTGTCTCAGCATTTCATCCAAGATAAAGAAAAGGAGCTTCTGATATTGGAGTTTGAAGTTGGCACTGTTACTGGAACAACCTAAATGACCTTGGACAGACATCACAACGCCTATTTGACAAGTATGATGAAACAAGACAGAGGGATGAGGGAGACCACCTGTGGAGGTGAGAGGAAATAACAGGAACTAGAAATGACAGGTCTGGTCAATCAAACTCTGGTAAATTAGACCGAGGCCCTTACAAGCACAGAGTGTGGGACAGCTTCTTTCATTACGGAGCACTGAACCAATCGGCCAGGACAGGAGATCACACTAAAACCCATGTAGAGGGACATTAAAGCACTTGTAATTCATCTCACTGTCCCTCTGTGTCAAATGAACAGCACATCGCTTGTGTTTTGATTCCGGTAAAAGATGTGATGTGGAGACAATGGAGTAGAAACACAGAGTGTTTGGACTGTAAAGTCACATATAAAATGTATAAATGACATTGCATTAGATCATAAAATATAAAATCAAGTCAATGCTTGACCATTACTCATTTTTGCAATGACTTTTGCAACAAACAAAAAAAGGGGATTTTTATTGTATGTATGAAGGCAAGCTGGTGTCCAGCAGAATAACCATTATATATGAGTGAAGTTTATCTGCGAGTCTTAACCAGGTGCTGATGAGCTGCAGGTGTATACGATTAGAGTGTGGGTAAGGGTTATAGTTGCTGATTTCAGAACCACATACGGTAACACTTTATTTCGATAGTCCACTTTAGACATTCTACTAACTATAAGTAACTTTTCAACTACATGTCAACTATCTGTCATTAGAGTATTAGTAGACTGTCAGCTTAATATCTGCTAACACTTTATTTTGTTGGTCCCCCAACAGACATTCAACTGACCATAAGTAACTTGGCAACTACAAGTCAACTTATTCTCCTAACCCGAACCCGAACACCTAACCATAACCTAACAGTCTACTGACAGTCTACTATAATATACTAATACTCTAATGAGAGTTAGTTGACATGTAGTTGAAAAGTTACTAATAATTAGTAGAACGTCTAAAGTGACTATCGAAATAAAGTGTAACCTCACATACTAACATATTACTCATATTAATTTTCCATATCTTTCTATGGGAGGATTAGTAAGAGTAGTAGTATCCTAGATGTGAGTGTAAGCGGGGAAGAGCCCAGAGAGTGCATGTGACAATGAGTAATAAAACCGCCATCTCTGCATCGCTTTTACAACTTTCCAAATCCTTCAGTCCTCACCATCTTCGAAAATCCAAGCCAATGTTGATTCTAGTTTTATTACGAGCTCTGTCACTTTCTTTTTTTTGCCAGCAGACTCTCCTCTGTTGCGAATTTTTATTTTCATGTCAACCTTTCTAACTTGTTGTGACAACAAACCTATGCCACACACTATACACACGTCAAAGTAACCGGAGAAACTTTTCTCTATTTACGGATATGATGAGACACGCATATGCGGGTGAAATATGTATGCAATTTCTCACAAAAACTATCCCATCAGGTCTAAAATATAAACACTTATAATAGGCTTACCATAGTGAATCAGGGTAAGACAAAAACACGTTTTGGAAGAAGGATTGATGACGTATTGACAGTTTAAATTTGGTAAATTTTAAACAAACAAAACAGTTACATAGTGTACCTTAAGATACAGTTTGAAAAGTGTTATTAAATGTTGTGATGCACTTGAAACATCTAAAACTATTGATTGTAGTGTTTTATTTTTAATTTATTTCGACAAAATAATATAAAAATAATATATCTGCCATTTATCGGTAATCTGCCATAACATTTATCAACTTATCAATTTTAATATTGGGGTATCCCTAAATTAATGTGTTTAATAATATATATTTTATATTAATATTAGCATATATTTGGTTTATATTTTTAGAATTCATTGTGCTATATTAACATGGAACAGTAACTGACAGCCTTAATATTCAAGTCATTTTTATTATTATTTTTATTTTAGTTAATGTTTATTTTATTTCAAGCAGATTTTTCTTAATGGTTTTAGTTTCAGTTAACTATAATAACCCTGATAATGACACATTGTGGAATGATTATTAATGTTCATGTTTCCATATGTATGGTTCCTCATCCTGTGGGAGAAGATCTTTAATAGGTCAGGCAAAAGTGCTGGCCCTTTTTGTCTGTCAGGTTATGTTATATCCTCCAGAGAGGCTCTAGCGTCCTTCTGACTTCCCAGCAAATTATCTTGAGAGGATTAAGCTCTTCCGCAATGTGTCCCCATATTCCTCGGCCGCATAAAAATACACTCGGTAAACCTGTGTATTGGATTAAAGATTTCCTACCCTGTGCCGCAATAATAAGGCGAGAACGAGAACACAATAAATGGCCTGGCCAGCTGATGTAGGACGCCACATTTAAAATGCATTCGTCGCACGATTTCTCATGAATTCTATTTTGAAGCCAGGCTTTGGGGAAATAGTCTGAGAGCAGTTCACAAAAAAAAAGCCCTGAGCTTAACATTATTCTTTTTTAAACATAATATTATATCGGAAAATGCAAGAGCATTAAAGCAGTAACGTCTGATTGTTGCTTGATCCAACCAAGGACTAAATGTCGCTGCTTTGCCTTTAGTATTTATCACCTTGTTTTGAGGGAAATATTACTTTTGTTTTTATTCAAACTGAGCCCACTTGCAACTGGATGTAACGACGTGTTCCCTTTGTGTGTCAGACATGACAAACTAATTATTAGTCATTGTGAGTTTTAGTAGGAGCAGATGGAAGCAGTATGCTCCAGGAAGCACTGGAACGGGCCCCCTTGTGTGTTGCCTCCTTCGTTTTTTGGAGTGTCACAGGAAGTGCCTCTTAGGATGTTGTAGAAGAGAAACATCTATGGCAATGATTTCCTGTAAGCACCATGTAAATGTCATGGCCTGACATATATTTACATGATGTCACATAAATCACTGGAACGGGACAGGCATATTAAAGACAGCATCTGCAGCATATTTAACTCCTTCAGAGAGCAATTGAATACTCGGTGGGAAACAAAGTTGGGTGGGAACTTTTGTACTCTCCGTTTACTGACCTCACGCGTAAACATTATGGGAAGAGCGCTAAATAGACAGAGTTTAAATTTTGTCTGCTGAAAACTCAAGTTTGGTTTGAAGACGAAAAACGTACCGGGCGCAATGTTCTCTCACCATTCCTGATTTCTAACACACACTCACAGCCTTCAGCTGGTCTTGAGACACTTCTCTCGAAGAAATCAGGAGTTGAAAGTGGACAAAAAAGACAGATTAAAACGCCAGGTGTAAACAGGAATGTGTCTCCCTTGTCTACTTGCGATCCGATGGAGATGCATCTTAATACCAGGTGCAAACAGGGCCTGACACAAGTGACACTAAAGCCTTGGACATTTATTATTTAAAAAGAAATGACCAAGTTTAACTTAATTTCATGTTTCTTGTTTACACTTTCTTAAACCTAAGACTGCAGTTCTGCTGGTTGGAGACATGCGGCTATGTTTAGCACCTATTGTCGTCAGAAAAGCCAAGCGTTCTCCTCTCAAGAGGCCTCTGTGGTGTGGTGTCTCTGAGCTTCTCAAAAGAGGCTTTGCACATTCGCCAGCGATTGAGCAGGAATTTGGGTACGTCTGGAAAATGTCCAATCATCCAAGACGCCTCTCACAGCTCCCCTGCTGAGGTACGGCACAATCACTGGAAAGAGAGGTAGGGTGACTCTTAAACGTTCTCTAAATCCCACCTCACACACGCATAAGCGCTTACTACCAATACAAATGAGAATTGAACACAAGATTTCAAGCTAATATTCTGCCATTGTCCACTTGCCAGCATTCTGTGACAGGAATAGCAGCGGGGTTTTGGTTTGAGAGAGACTGGCAACTTCTATTGTCTGCTTATCTCTCTTTTCACAATTGGTCTCCTTTTTTGTTTGTGTTTGTTTGTGATTTTTTTCCTTCGCCCATTTCTCAAGGGAAACAAATAAACATCTGTAATTCATTCTTTGAGAGGAAATTGCCTGCTCCTCCTTCTAAACAGTGGTTTTCAATTTGTACTGCTATGGAGAGGAAAGCAATTCTGTGATTCTTTTATATCAACTGTGGTATCACAGATATAGTGTCAACCCCAGACAGCAGGTCCATGAAGACCATTCATTGACTGTCTGATGCATATTGCACATAAAACTGAACAATCAGTAAGTTCCAATCACATTGCAGCAACTTTTATTAGTCAGCTGTCAAACAGAATCATGTTACAGCATTGATATAAAGAGGAAGAACTGATCACTGAAATTTACCAAAGTTTTCCAGGTGGCATCAAATCGTTGAAAGTTTTGTTTGAGGCAGTTTGAAGAAAGTTATTGGAAGATGCATCAAACAAAATGTTAAAATGATTTTAATTATAATTTCTGGTTTCGAACTGGGTATTTTCAAAACACAAGACATTAGATTCTCAGAACACTTGTTAGCTGTGTAATTATAGTTTTTAAATTGAAATAGACTGAATAAAAAAGGATCTACTTGAGAATAAAGGTATCCACAAAATGAGTGACATCCTCATGGATATCAAACCATCAACTTTGAATAATAATTTGCAATTAACTTACACGATGAATGAAGCACATAATTATTTCTGGTCAATAATCACAGCAAAGCTTTATGACAAGACCTGAAATCCATCGACTTTTTCTTGGCTGCGGTTCACCACATTCGATATCGTCTTTGTTTGGTGTCGATTGATCCGATTGAAGTTCATCACAAGGTGAGGCCTACACAACCGATTAACAATGATAGTCAGGAGAGAGTCCGTTTTATTGACCTTTTTATTGTCAAGATACGAGACACAGTCTGCAGATCTATTAATGTTTAGACCACGAAAGGTGGTGTGGGGGATTTGATAAGCACATTTAATTCCGGTGACTTTTCTTGTACCGCAACCCAAAATGACCTTCTTCGCTTTGGCTGCTTGAAGAACAGAGGCCGCGTTCTGAATATCAGAACAATGATCGTATCAGGGTGTAACATTGTAATATGCATCAAAGACAAATTGTACAGCAGCAAACAATGAAACTCATTTTAGGGTCGAATTCTCCACTGTTAAGTTGCTCATTAGCATGCATATTACTAGGATATTGGCTGTTTATTAGTACTTATAAAGCACATAATGCCTTATTCTACAAGATCATATTATTCTACATCCGTTAATCCTAATACCTAAACTTAACTATTACCTTATAAGCAGTAATTAGGAGCTTTTGAGGCAAACGTCATAGTTAATAGTGAGAATTGGACCCTAATCTAAAGTGTAACCATATATATGCCTATTTAATTGATTATATTATAATATTGAAGCGATTACAATTCAATATAAATAATGATACATCATTTAATAAATAAATATAGAAATAGAAATATTTTGTGGTGGACATTTGTAGTGTTGTGTGGCAAAACTAAAATCTGTTTTGTTTTGATTTGATACTGAAATTCTTCTGTTATTTGCCATTTTCTTAAATTCACATTTTTGTCCAACCCTTGTATAAAGCAATCAGTGAAGGGTATATATAGGGCATCGTTCAATTTATTTTTATTGCATAATATATGCAACAATACAAGGCAAAGCAATAATATTTGTAAATATATACAGACAGTGAATAATCCATGCAGTCTCAGGAAATCCACTGCATATACTTCCTGCGGTACTCATTGACTTTATGAGGGCTGTATTGCTATTACCATCTGTCTCTTTCTTTATGCATCTCTGACTCACAGCTGGATGCCATACTCATTCATGAGGGAAAGACAAGAATATTTGATTGACGTCTGCAGCTGTCAAGCTTTGGGACCACTGATGGATTCCAGGTCCAGACTGAGAGAAGCTCATGCAAAAGACCAGGAGAACAGGCACTATATATAGTGAGGGGATCTGGCCTCGGTGGCTACACCCCTCAAGCTCCCTGGATTCAGCTTGAAGCCATACGCTGATGGGCCTAGTAAAATTGCAGGGCTTTTTTTTTTTACTCTTACAACAGTTTACCAATGGTTACCTACAATTGCATCAGCATGTCCTGAGGCTAAAAACCTATATACATGAGCATCTTGTGCATGCAATTCTCCTCTGGCGTTTAGAGAAACCAGTGGTTGTGATTTGTATTGTGGATACCCAATAAAAAGTGACTGCCACAGGAGATTCATTAAAAACCGCCAATCAATATGGATTCCTTTCATAGTGATGGTGCAGATATATATGAATACTGAAGGATTATAAATTATAAATGTTCTAATTATAAAGGTCCTGATTTATAAAAGTGAGTAGGGAGTGGTCCCAAAAAAGAATTTGAACACAATGACTGTACAATGTAAATGCATTAGGAAAATAATAGAGGCCAAACTTTTCACATGCACCAAAAGAGTTTGGTCCTTATTCCAGCTTATTCTAGCCAAGAACCGCCTAGTTAAACAGGAAGAAACCGTCTGACTGAAATATAAAGCTACCAACCACTGTGTTATTTTCATTTAGGGCCATTCATTATTGATTTTTATGTAACACATTCAGTTCTCAGCTTGATTCAGGCTTAATTTTGTTCATTTGAAGTCTAGTTTCCTTAAAAACGGTCCTCTCCTCATGATGCTTTGTAAAACTGGGACGTTTTAATGTGACTGCAATTTATTTTTACAGCAGTCTGTCTTAAGAATAGCTTTTAATTTTGTTCCGTATTCAAGTCAGGTTCTTTCACTGCAATAAATTTGTGTTTTCTTTTTCTTAATGTTAGTTTCCCTTTCCAAAACGGCTATAAAATTCCTTGTGTCAGGTTATCACAGCTTCCATTAAAAATACAGCTAAATCCATCAATACGCCCCCTAAGGTTAATGAAAGAAACTTCCTAAACTGTTATGGTCCACCCTGTCTGTTTCACATCTCATTGCTTTTGAGGCATCTCCAAACATCCTCCAGACGGTTTTTATGACGTTTTAAACTAGGCCGCAGTTCATTTCTACAGAGGATACTACATCACACCGGAGCAGTGGGCATTCCCGTTGGTGAATATTATCGGTTTGTGGTTTGACTCTAATAAAAACAGAGTTCTTCCCAGCTATATATTTTTATATGTGGCTCTTTTATTTTAGCTTATTTCACTCCTGGTTTACAGAGCATCATTAAACGACTCGCCGGGCAGCTTGATTGGTTTGTGCTGCATATTAAACGATTATGCTTTTACCAAACATGATCATGGGTTCTTATATCATTTAAAGTGCTTACTAATTAGAGATGAGTCTATTGAATGACACTTATAGGCCCAGTTATGCATTGCATTACACACAGACTGTAATAAATTTATCTTGAATACATATGACATTCACTGTAGATGTTTCCATGAGAAACATGTGGAGTTTCAGAAAATAAATCAAAACACACTTTTCAGACTCTCACTAGTTTAACTTTTCCACTCCATGTCCAACAGAGCATACACATGTATCACAGGATAATTTTGTCATTTTTCCAAAATGTACAAAACATCTCAAATTGTGCATTTTAGAATAAGATGTCCAACTCCACTGTCATGCTGATGGTAAAATCATAGTATGTATAAATATAAATAATCTTTACACAATAAATAGGCCTATTGAAACTAATTTGGAGGGGCAAAATGTCATAAACTGCATAATGAAAATTGTATCTTAAAACTCTTAAAATACACTTAAATTAATGCAATTTTCACTGCTGTTTTAAGTAGATTATAGAAGGAAAACATATCTGCACAAGTTTCTGTGAGATTCACCCAAAAATGCTAAATACTAGCTGACTACACAAAACTTAAAGCAAAATAAATAAAGCTGTATTTGTATTTTCTGTTAAAATGCATACATATTTGTAGAGTCTCATGCTTTTTTTTTCAGTTCTCTCATGAGTGTTTTTAAAGTAAGAAAAATGAGCCTTTGGGGATATAATGTGGTATAATGTCTAGAGCAGATTTGTAAAGTGAGTTTGAGTGAACCGCTAATGTGCTTGTGTTTTTTGCTGAACTAAACAAATGGACTAGAATTGTTTTCTCTCTGCGTGGGTTGAAAACATCAATATTTAAGAGCAGCATATCATTTTACACTTAAAACCGCACAATTATGCCTCCTCGCAGGATATTCAAGTATGCTGAAGTACCACTGAAATAATGAATATTCAAACAATGTTCCAAGTTCTCAGCAGAGCACCTTGAAATTAACATCACAGCTCACAGTGGCTACATAAATTAAAAATGCATGTGCTTTTATTCTAGCCCATTAACATCCAGTAACTTCACATTATGCCTCGAAAAGATGTGAAGCCAACAAACAAATTGGGTACACACACAAACAGTACGTAGGCATGTATCAGATGTAACGAATGAAGAGTCTCAGTACTAAGAATGACTAAAGGTGAAGTGGAACTGCAAAAATTGTTTCCAAAGCATCCAGTCACTCCAATCGCCCAATCTGTCCTGCCTCAACTAGTCAATTTTGTGATGCTCTTCACAAGATGCTTCTGGTTGAGCCAGAAGTTTGCTATGTTTTAATTTCACTGTTGAGGAAATCCATCTTTAAATTACTTACTTTTGTTAAGCTTGAAACAACTGAGAGTGTGTTCACACTTTTGCAGATCTTTTTGCAGATCTGTTCCTCATGTGCATACTATGTACTCATTATAGTAATAACAATAACAGGGTAATAAGGTAATAACCCTTAACCTACTCTTAAACCTAACCCATGAAATTACCTTATATTAACCAGTACTTTCTTAGGCCTACATTGTAAGTGCAAGTACTGTACAATAAAGTGCAACCGTTGAGCCTGTCCTTTCACTCTCCATTTGTTGAAAAGGACAAAAAAACGACTTCAGAATTTCAGCTCCTGTTTTGTACCCTATTTCTTGGAAAGTACAAATGTCCTTTTAGTCCACAGAGAGAATATATAGTTTGATTATGGCACAGACTATAACGCTGCATTGATTTTTGTCCTCTGCACAGCATCTAATCAGTTTTATAAAGTTCCAGTTGTTCCACACTTTTAATTAGGTGCCATCAAAGGTCAAGCTGCAGGGCTTCTGCTCTTTCACATTTCAACCCAAAGATTCACAATTTCCTCTTCTTTACTTGACTCCCAGTTGTCACCTTTGGGCTTTGTGATTTCACCTAAGGAGTTGAGTTCAATGTTGGCTCATTTTTCATATACTAAGTACAATAAAAGTTCCAAGATTACATTTAACAGCACAAGAGCTTCAAAGGGAATTCATTGTGTGGTTTGGTTTGGGGCTGTTTAATTTACAGCCATTTTTATCTACACTATCATGTCCACTACTCCATGAATATTTCATTCTGGACCCTTGAAACAGATCTTATCATTAAAGTCTGCCGGCTTTTTTAACATTAATTGAATGACAATTAATTTTTCCATAAAATGTTATACAAGATTCAGCTAATTTTTAAGTCAGTTTAATGTAATTTAAGTTGCAATGACTTAAACATCCAAGTAGATTGTACTTTTTACAGTTCACATATGAAATTTGGAGGTTTTTAAAGCTGAAACAATGAACCAGTATTTTTTCTTTTGCATTGACCGAAAATCAGACAGGGCTGTAAGCTGACAGTGTTGACAAAATAAGCAATGTTTTTCAGATCACACGTGCAATAAATGTATGAGCCATTTTGGGTTTTATCATATTTCTGTTGCCACCACCTTCTAAAACCAAAAACGCATGAATGGCCGTGGTTTACAGTGATTTTACCATGGTTAAGGGTATTTTAGGTACTCCGCTTAAAGCATAAAGAAAACCGCTTACACAAGGTGAATCTCTACCTCAAGAACTCCAAAGTAAGTGTGTGATCTATCAACTGTATAAAGATTCCTTTTCTCTTCTATGTTTTTCCAAAAAGTAATGTTGTTCACTTGAGCGTTGCAAAACGTCTGCAATTGAACAGGAGAGTTGAATGGTTTAGTGATAAATCAAGACCGAACGAAACTAATCTTCCTAGAAACATTTGTGGCACAGACCAATCATTTCCCTTCTCAGAAGTTAAAGAAGCAATTTGAAATGTCATTTTGTTCAGTAAACAGCTCCTTTAAGCTCACACAAGTCATGATGCTGTTCAAGATCAGTGGTGGTGAGAATTCAAACAACTAAAATGAGTAATTTTGTTGTAAAAAATTCAGAAGAAAGTCAGTTCGAAGAGATAAGTTCAAGACAAGCTTATCAGCACATCTCACAAGTTTATTGGGCCTACCCTAAACCCTTGAGGTATGCCAGTTTGGCCAAATTGATTAACTGTTGTTTAAGCAAGTGAATATAACAAACAAAATGATTGGGTTTGTTTTTATTCAAATTGTTGTGGGTAGCTTGGTGTAGTTGGGACTAAATGCATGCAAGCAATATGAACAAATCAAAACAAATACATCCATGCACTTCACTAAAGCGACAATATAAGTGTCGGTTCACACAGAATGTGTTTTTTTTTTTTTTTATGGGGGTCCAGTAGTGCACAACACAACGAAATTAATCTGCAACACATTCTAAAAATGCAGCGCTCAAGTTAAAAAAAGTTTTTTAAAGTTTTTAAAAACGTGTCTCTAGACCTTGCGCTTTTTCCGTTCCACTGACCTGCATCGCGCATTTTTAACAGCAAGAATGCCTTCTGTGTGAATTGCCCCTAATACGTGATTGTCGTGACTTACACATTTTCTAATAACTTTTACAACAGTACAAAATTTACCATTAGAACCATCTAGGTTACAGAAAGTTTTTTCTTCCCTCATGTAGCATCACATTCTATATAGCTGACATTACCACATCCCTCCTGCTGTGTGACTTGAAGTAATATGCAGCTTTCCAACTGTTTCTGGAGTTAAAAATAGATAAATGCATAATACTAATGAGAAATTAAACCTAAAATATCAAGCTCTTTCATTAACCACAGTAATCTGACATAATAGTTTAGCCTTTATGGGAAAATTCAAATGGAAGCAGCATGTGTGAGATATGACATCACACTCAAAACTCAACAAACTTCTGTTTGTCCATGGGCGCCATCCAATAAATGATCTTAACATTGTAGATTCACCCCTGTGGGATTCCCTTGAAATCTGTTGTTTTTCTTCGCATGCATCTTAATAGGTCTCTTGGGTGTGTGACAGTCATGTTGCACGAACAGCAATGTCTTATGTCGCTGTACTGCTGGAAAACAGTAGGAGAGAAGGGTGGGGGTGTAATTGAAGTTTTGCCGTTTTCCTTCTCAAGTTTTCACTGTTGCTCTTTTTGTGTGCCAGTTTGTTTGTTTGCCTTTTCACAATCACTGCGATTTGCATTCTGCATCGCATGTTGCTCCAGCTCAAAGCAGATCAGCGGGAAAATCTCTAAAATGAGGCAAGGCAGGTTAGACTTAACCTAAACCATTCTTATCAAATCAGTATTGAGAGCAGGAATTGAGAGTATCTTTTAAGGGATTCAGTGTGCTCAACGGCACTGTCAGCACTAAACAGAACTAACACTGCCCTAGTGAATGAAACTACTCCAGTTAAGCAGGAAAGATTTTAATAAAATGTGAAAGTGTGCTTGTTCATAATGCTGAGTAGGAGTAAAGATTGCAATAAACTTTTACAATTAACATAGGATGAAAGTAGGTTCTTTTGAAGTAAAGTTGGCCCTTTTCAGCTGAAAGCAATGTCATAATTTTGATATAATCTGTTTAACTGATATTTAACTCATGGAAGTTAAAAAATATATACTTTTTGTTGGTAAAAACAACAAATTATTATCTTATTTAAATAACCAAAACATGTTTAGCCTTCTCTGATTGTTTAGCCATTCACATTGAATGTTCACATGTATTTGCAAAGTTACATATAGTTACAATGTCTAAAGTGGACCTATTTATTTGATCAATCTGCAATTTGGTTTTTTTTTTCAACCCAAGGGCTGGGTAAATATAGGACAGAACACATGTTGGGTTTATTTTACCCAGCATAATGGGTTGATTTAACCCAGCATAGTTGATTCATTTTTAATGTTTTTTTTTTATTATTATTTTTTTTTTTACTTCATACATTAATTAATTTCTACGTATTAAATCCTCTAAACTTAAAAAAAAAATACTTGATACAACTACTGCACTACATGGCTTGCAAGATCATTTTTTTTCAATCATATTTTACAGTATAGTAATACATATTGCATATCATGTATACATATTTCCAACATTTAAGCTAATTTAACAAATATTAGCTGTAAAAATTAAACATTAAAGTAACTCAAGTGTAATTGACCAGTCTCTGTTGTCCCGTTTCCACCGTAACAGCGCTGGATCTCATGCCGACACTTGTGTCATGTTCATCGTATTTTACCGAAGACATGCACCATTTTAACGGAGCTGCACTGCTCTCTCCTGAAGAGGTCGCAAAAAGCCTGAGATAAATTACTCAATCCCTGGGTTGTTATGGCTGACCTAAGATCTGGGTAGCCTAACACAAGAAAACTACCCAAACACTGGGTTGTTACGTCTGACCCAGGAGCTGGGTAACACAAAAACTACCCAAATACTGAAAAAATAACCTAAAAAAAATGTCCAAAAAGGCTCAACCCTGGAGTTGGGTAAAAAAAAAAATTACACAAGCTTTTTTTGAGTGTGTATTTTCTGAAGTCTTAGGCACCTCCTTCCATTTCCCATTTGCTAAAAAAAAAAATGCATTGACAATGAACGCATTAACACTCAGGACTGATTCATTAGATTGGGAATTGCGCTGTGCAAATTGCATTGAATACTATTTAGGCTTGTTTGTACCTTTAACTGCATAATTTCACTAGCGAATACAGACCTGAAATAATAATGCTAATGCTAATAAGCAACTTCTTCAGTTGGAACTGTAGCATCTGGACCAATCAGACACACACAAATTATTCATTATATTTAATGAATAATCCAGCAAACTCACTCTCCTAACAAAGGTCTACGAAACTTCCCCCCAAAACTAACATCTCAAATGAAGCTAACACACTGGCAGAACCCGGTGTCCTGTTACAGTACACATTAAGACTGATAAGTCTTTTTATGACCCTAAAAGGAATTTGCAGATTTGACTCACTTAATTCTTGCTGAGAAGGAGAAATAAACCCTTTTAATCCTATATATTCTATATATAACCAATTGAGAACTGTATAAACATGTATCTAATTTTCCCATCTCATGATTTTCCTTTTATGTGGTTTGGCCTATTCATTCTCTCGTTTAAACTCTTTTGGATTAATGTTTCAGACTTGCATACTATGGTTAACCAAAATCATATGTGTAGCATCTCTATAAATCTTCGTCCCCTATTTGTTAATTCACATTACATTTTGCTAACTTTGCGACGCATTAGTATTATAAGAATCTTGAAGATTCTTTTGTGAAAAACCCAATCAAATTACATGTTCAAATGCCTGCTTGAACAAAAGGTCGTAAAGAAATTCCCTCCAAAGGGAACAACTTTATATTGGCTCACAACCCTCCAGAGGGTGTGACATCTTCACGCTTTAAAAAATCACTGATCACAAGATCACACCCCTGAAATCCTGATGTGAAGATGATGCTGAAGATGATGCTGAACTAGAAGTTTTGGTTTCACTTTATTTTGATGGTCCCTTTAACACATTCTGTTGACTATAAGTAACGTTGCTCCTACATGTCTACTAACTCTCATTAGAGTATTAGTAGAGTATTAATAGACTGGTAGGGTTAAGGTTAGATTAAGTTGACATGTAGTTGACAAATTACTTATAGTCATTAGAGTGTCTGTTGGAGGACCATCACAATAAAGTATTTGCAGATATTAAGCAGACAGTCTACTAATACTCTAATGAGAGATAGTTGACATATAGTTGCAAAGTTACTTATAGTCAATATAAGGGACATTCAAAATTAAGTGTTACCGAAGTTTTTCTAAGGACCCCCAAGCTTGTGCTAGGCCTTGTCAACAAAAACTTGCTATGACACAGGCTGAAGTCAACCGTATGATAGGCAGGTATGTTGTTAAAAGTATGTTGCCAAAAGTATGTTGCCATTATCGACGGCGGAGGATGAATCATTCCGAGCCATTATTGCTAAAATACCTAAGAAAGCCGGGGCCTGTACGCCATGCTCAAAGACGTTTGCTAAATACCTAGATGCTGAGTATGCCAAAATGAACACAGAGCTTAAAAAGAGTTTTGAAGAGTTTTTTTTCTTTTTGTCTACAACTGCAGATATTTGGACTGCGCACAACCGCAGTTATCTCAGCGTGACTGCCCACTGGTTAGATCCACACAGCCTAGAGCGAAAGAAAGCAGCCTTGGCCTGCAGACGTTTCAAGGGCCGTCATACGTATGACAGCATTGCTACTGAACTGGACAAAATCCACTCGTCCTTTAGTATTTCTAACAAAATCACAGCTACTGTCACAGACAATGGTTCGAATTTTGTGAAAGCCTTTAAAGTTTACCAGCCTGTTCAGGGTAATGACTCTGGGGAGGAGGAGGATGATGATGATGTAACTTTTGTCGACCTTCATGATGCTTTACAAGACATGAATGTGGAAGAGGATGTTGTGACTTTGCCACCACACTACAGATGTGCATCGCACACAGCAAACCTTATTTCATGCACTGATGTGGACAAGTGGCTACAGAAGTGCCACCTCCGAATGCTCAGCATTGTGGAACAAGGCCAGCCGTTCCACAGTGGCTGCAGATATTGTGGATGAAGTCCTTGAAAGGAAGCTCCTTGTCCCATGTACGACCAGATGGAACTCCTTTGATGATGCTGTTGCTCATGTCTGTGAATTCCCAATTGCGGAGCTGAACACCATTTCCTACAATTTTGGATTGAAGGCCATCACAGATCGGGAGTACCTGTTCCTCAGAGAATACTGCACAGTGATGAAGCCACTAACAGTAGCCCTTGACATTCTTCAGGGCGAAGACAACTGTTTCTATGGCACCCTCCTACCCACACTGGAGACATTGATCTCCAAGACCCTGGACTTGAAGACTGGCCTCCAAATCCTTGGTGACCTTCCAGAGGCTGTTGTTAAGTCAAGAGCTAGTATTTCTTCAAATACATTGAATACATACTCCCAATGTCTCCCATACAATATGTATTAATTATGAATTATGAAATCAAATTAAAATTATATGTATATCTCATAATCTCAGTAATGCTGTATGTGTGTGTGTGTGCGTGTGTGTGTCTCTGTCTCATTTCAGGCAATCAAAAACTGATTTGCACTGGAAAGTGAGACTGCCGTCTTGGCTGCGGTGACACTGCCCAGATTTAAACTACGTTGGTTGAAGACCAGCCAACAGGTACCAACGCACCAACGCGCAGCCTCAGCACCGATTCAGCCATAGAGCATGAATTCTTTTCCTTTGAGGATGAGGAGGACACCTCTGCTTCTGTGGAAAGCCAAGTCGCTGACTATTTAAAATCAGGAGCACAAGGGATGGACACTCTTAACGAATTCCCACTAATAAAGAAAATTTCACTCAAATACAATGCAGCCACTCAATCCAGTGCCCCAGTAGAGAGATTATTTAGCCTGGGGAAGCTGGTCTTCACCCCAAAGAGAAACAGGCTGACAGACAAGAGGTTTGAAATGCTGCTGCTTCTTAGATACAATCAGTGGTTTGAAGGGTAGGATGGTTAGGCTACATGGGTTAGTCGGATACAAAATGGACACATAAATAGATGAGTGTTTTAGAAGGAGTGTTTGGATGGGTAGATGAATACAGGACCTAAGGTTCAATCTTTAAAAGCACTCCATCTTGTGAAACTGTTTACTTTTTTAATGAAAATAAAGAAATGCTGCATGTCTTCGAGACAATTTATCTCAGGTTGTTAGAGTTTGATTTTATTTAATTTGCTACAGTTACTGCAAACACACTTTATATTATTTAATTTTACCTTTGAAGAAAATACTTGAAGTACAGAATGTCTACCAGACCAGTTGTCTGACATTGGGAGTTTGATGACTACAGAGCTAAACAAACTTTTTTTGTTGTTTAAAAGTTTACTTTTGTTGTGAACCTTCAGTTGTCTCAGGTTGAGAGAGTTTGATTTAATTTGCTAGAGTTAAATGCACTTTATATGGTGTAACTGTTTACTTATCTTATAAAGACATAATATTTGAAGTACAGGATAAACATTCGACATGCAATAAATTGTGAAAAACTTGTGAAAACTGCACAAAACAAAATCCAAGTTCTTTGACATATTTTTTTTTTACAGTAACGCAAATAGTTACTTTCCCTGATAATGAGTTACTTTTATTATAGAGTAATTCAGTTACTAACTCAGTTACTTTTTGGAACAAGTAGTCAGTAACTATAACTAATTACTTTTTTAAAGTAACGTTCCCAACACTGCTTCTGACCGGGTAGGCCCAGGATGTGACTCCGAAAGGAAGACCGTCTGAGGGTTGATTAAATTAACTGATCCAAATATACATTGTCAATTATAAAGTTATGATTTATTATTAATATTTCTTTAGAGGTAATTTGCTAATTAGAGTTAATTTGCTACAGAACAATTCCTTAGCACATTTAAAGACTGAGGAGCGCGACAACCTTCCTTCTTGTAGTGCCTTACTGCACAGAACATGCACACAAACCTGAACATGCTGCATTTTTAATGTGTGGTACTTTAACCCATTTCATTAAAGGCCTCTACGCCATGCATATGTAATGCTAATAGATGCCCTGCCTTTAAAAACACAGCTACAAGGAAGTCCTCTCTTCTCAACTAATGAGGGCACCACTTAAAGAGGAGCAAACAGAATGTTTGCAGGGGAACATTTTCAAAACGAGCTGCAGAAAGGCTGTTTTACTTCTTAAAGAGCCAAAGTGGGGCATTCGGAGCCAGGCCTGTGTGTGTGTGGCCTAGTAAATCCTACATGGGGACAAAGTGTCCCAACAAAGATGACAATATCCACAATCCTTTATCAAAAAGTTTTGAAAAAAAAAAGGTTTTTGAAAATGTAAAAATGCTGAAAGTAATCAGGAATTTCAGTAATGAGTAGGTTTAGGGTTAGGAGGATAGAATATACAGTTTGTACAGTATAAAAATCATTATGTCTATGGAAAGTTCCCATAAAACACGAAAACACTAAGGGCCCTATTTTAACGATCTGAAACGCAAGTATCAAGCGCGAAGCGCAAGTAACTTTGTGGGCGGGTCTTGGGCGCTGTTGCTATTTTACCGGCGGGATAAATGACTCTTGCGCCCGGCAAGTTTAAAAGGGGTTGGTCTGAAATAGCTTCATTATTCATAGGTGTGGTTTGGGCGTAACATGAAATAAACCAATCAGACCGTCATTCAACATACCCTTTAAGAGCCTGTGCGCATGTTGCATGGCGGATTGTTATTATTATGGCGGATTTACCAGGCGCGCGCCAGGTTTACCAGCGGTTCACATCCGAGGAGACCGACGTTCTTTTCAACCTAATTTTCCGTTTGTATTTTTTTTAACCAATTACTGTTTGATATTGATTTTTCATTTTGACAAATGTAAATAAAGAAATGTCACAAATAAATACTTTCGGATGTTTTGGACTCGTTCTCTCTGAATCACGAATATACACTCACCGGCCACTTTATTAGGTACACCTGTCCAACTGCTCCTTAACACTTAATTTCTAAGCAGCCAATCACATGGCGGCAACTCAGTGCATTTAGGCATGTAGACATGGTCAAGACAATCTCCTGCAGTTCAAACCGAGCATCAGTATGGGGAAGAAAGGTGATTTGAGTGACTTTGAACGTGGCATGATTGTTGGTGCCAGAAGGGCTGGTCTGAGTATTTCAGAAACTGCTAATCTACTGGGATTTTCACGCACAACCATCTCTAGGGTTTACAGAGAATGGTCCGAAAAAGAAAAAACATCCAGTGAGCGGCAGTTCTGTGGGCGGAAATGCCTTGTTGATGCCAGAGGTCAGAGGAGAATGGCCAGACTGGTTCGAGCTGATAGAAGGGCAACAGTGACTCAAATAACCACCCGTTACAACCAAGGTGGGCAGAAGAGCATCTCTGAACGCACAGTACGTCGAACTTTGAGGCAGATGGGCTACAGCAGCAGAAGACCACACCGGGTGCCACTCCTTTCAGCTAAGAACAGGAAACTGGATAATGCGCCATGATAATGCGCCATGTCATAAAGCTGGAATCATCTCAGACTGGTTTCTTGAACATGACAATGAGTTCGCTGTACTCAAATGGCCTCCACAGTCACCAGATCTCAATCCAATAGAGCATCTTTGGGATGTGGTGGAACGGGAGATTCGCATCATGGATGTGCAGCCGACAAATCTGCGGCAACTGTGTGATGCCATCATGTCAATATGGACCAAACTCCCTGAGGAATGCTTCCAGCACCTTGTTGAATCTATGCCACGAAGAATTGAGGCAGTTCTGAAGGCAAAAGGGGGTCCAACCCGTTACTAGCATGGGGTACCTAATAAAGTGGCCGGTGAGTGTATGCATGGTTATATTTTTTAAATGTAGTCGAACATTAGACCGATATTAACTTGCTTTACCTCACTATAGATGCAGCTCTTCTGCCAAATACGCTCTCCTGTCCCGTGCTGCGGGGCATTTGGGTTAAGTGGCATCGGCACATGCAGTTCACCATCACGTCTCCTTAAGTCCTCTAATGTTTCCTCATCTATGTCAACAACACAACCTTGATTTATGGAAATGTTGTGTAAAACACAACATGCCACAAAGAATGCTGCAACTTTTTGAGGACTGTACTGTAAAGTGCCTCCTGACCTATCCAAACACCTGAAGCGCATTTTCAGTATGCTGAACGTTCGTTCAATTACACAGCATGTTTGTGTGTGTGTTTTCGATTAAACCGTATTTCACTCATTGTTGCTGGCATCAATAATGGTATCATCAGCCATGTCATTACTACAATTAGCCTGAAAAAATTGGGTAAATGTGTAAGCTAGATTTAGGCCTACATTTTTTTACATCTTCATGGACACCACATTGATTTCCCTCATGTGTTAATATTTTTCCTTGTTATAATGTATGGTTTGCAAAAATAAAAACTGCTGCATCTGTGTTGATGAGAGAATCAAAGTGTATGCATGTTGTGCACCCGCTACATTATGGCCAAGCATGCGCGCTTAAAGTAGCGTTATGACCAACGCGCAACGCACCACTGACTTTAGACTAGGTTTTTTCTGGTCAGTGGCGGAATTGTTTTCTGGAACTGCAAATAGCAGTAGGGAATGTTTGCGCCGAAACACACCTCCTTTTTGCTCCGACCCGCCCAGGGAGCGCAAGTTAATTTCCTAGTTTACCGACGTGCGTCTGTGAAGGGAAAAGCCCGCTTTGCGCGGGTGCAAAATAGGAATGATACATGCGTCAGTGTACAAAGTCATTTGCGCCGGGTGCAAGATAGGGCCCTCTGTTTTATATTACGTTGGTTTTGGAACGCATCACCACAGGTCTGAGTTGAAATATCCGGTGAGTGGTGCTAAAAGGTTAATGCTCCATCGCGTTTTAAAATAAGGTAAACCTACACTAAACCCTATTGTTAACAAAAGCAAATGTGCAACGCAAATACAATTCTGTACGAGCTTTTCTATGTCAGAAATGTGATGCAAACTCCAGTGTATTCCTTTACAAATCATGCACTATGGTAAAAAGTGTTTTGAGGTCATAATAATATTTTGCAAGGAGCCACGTGAAAATAAGTCTTTATTAATCCATAATCTGCCCCTGTATTCGTAACTTTGTATGAAAAGGATTAAAAGCTTGCTGTTTTACTTCCTCTAGTGTTCATTTCTGTTCTAAACTGCAGTGATACGTTGGTACGTATTTTGCGTTTTACAGAAATGTTGCCACAGGTCGGCTGTTTTTCCAGTAAGCCTGTGTTGCTCTGGTTAGTCTGAGGCGGAGAGTTATCAGCAGCCCATTAACCACAGAAGAGAGAGAGTGGAGGAAAGCTGCTGGTTTGTCTGAGGTAGAGGACAGAAACAGCCCATTAGCAGGCTTTGGAAGATGGAGGCTGTTCTGATCACTTCTCCTCAAGGTTATTTTGCTCCTTGTGGACAGAGATGAGAGAGAGTGAGAGAGTGAGCGAGGGAGGGAGACATTTTGCTGTGCCGCACTGGACAGTCACTCAAGCTGCATCAGAGAGTCTGAGAGTGCAGAGGCTCAGGGAAACTGTGCTATAGCTGCAGTGTCTCGGGCTGAAAACACACTTGGCGTTCAGCCTGCACACTCTACAAAATAATATGGGGGCTTAGTAAACATCACAGTAATAATTAACTTTATTAACTTAATAAAATCTCTGAATATCATTTACTTTATTGTTTAAGTTGAACATGCCAAAATAATTGACTAAAAATCCAACAGTTAATTTTGTCTAGAATTTACAGTTATACGTTTTTTTTTTTGACATTGGCCTTTATTGTCGATGAGTACAGCAATACAGCATATTTTACAATATTGCCTACATTTAAACTCACATATTAGAAGTAAAAATTAAACATTTAAACATTCAGGTAGCCTAATTCAAGAGTAATCAACAGGTCTGTTATCCAATATCCACCGTATCAGCGCTGGTCCTCGTGCCGGAGATGGATTTGTGCTATGCGGGTGAACGTCTAACTCCAGACCGCCATTGTCAGTGTTTTAGTTGTTATATCATGTTTTAGCCTCTAGAGGTCATCATGGTGCTATTGTGCCCTGCTTATTCAATTTGTAATTAGTGGCATTAGGTTCACATGTGTGTCATTCAGATGTGTGTGTATATAAGTCACTCTGTCTCATAGCCTCTTTGCTTGGTGTTTAGTTGTGCTAAAGTCGGTAGCCCAAGTAAGTGTCCTCTAATGCTGAGACATTTAATTTATCTTGCCTATGGATTGTTCCCTTCTCTGTTTTATTTTTTGTGGACTTTCTAGGGAGACCACACTAGGGAGACCACACTGTAGTTGCAGCCGTCGTGTGTGCTGACGCGCCAAGTACACTGCAGCCGTTAACGCCGGACAGAAGGGGAGTCACACCCTCATATGGAAAGAAGCGTAAATGGATGGAGAAGCATAGTTTACTGTAAAGCTACGTCTTAGTGTTGCTTATCTTGGCGAAAGCCGAGTACAAATCAGCATGAAGTTTAACATCTACTCTCGTGTAATGGAAATCATGAAGATCTGGATACGTCCAGTGACTGCGGTGAATAGTGCTGCTGGCAACAAGTGAAAGACCTTGTGACAGCCTGGAGAGACAGCTGACAGGAGGAAATAGACCCCAATGGGGCTGGTAAGGGTTAGCTACCCTTGTCGGCAGTATCCAGCTTCGTGTTTACAGGATGCTGGAGACACCCGCCCAAGGCTTCTAAGAAATTAAAGAGAAAAATACCCCTAGAGTCTGTGAGAGCGGGGGCGGAAGATGACTCGATGTTGGACAACATGGTTAACGACTTAGGAATGGAAACGGATATGAGTATGGAGAGTAAGACTAGTTCAAGATCTGCAGTTAGTAAAGTCATTGAACTCCAAGTTTGTGTCTGTGGCTGGAGCAAGGCGACAACGGTCAGGGGTTTGAAGGTTCATCAAGGGAAAATGAAATGCTTGAGGGAGAAGGGACAAGGGCCTCGCATTGATCAGTACTTCTTACGAAGTCAGTAAAGTCAGTCGAATGAAATCCAGCGACAGGAAGCAAACCACAGCTCGCAGGATATCAGCACCCCTGTCATAGAGGAGAGGAGGGCTTGCACAGTTCGTGATGAACATATTCATACTTGTGAAACCGGTCAGACTAACCAGCATAAGAGAGAAAAGAACCTCAACGGGCATAGGCCTGGAGTTAGATGGCCAAGAGCTTGTGAGAAAACTGCATGGGATACGGTAAACACAGATCTATGCTTTGCATTGGAAAGATTAACTGGTACAGTTGAAAAGAAGCTGGATAAATTTGGGGACATCATTTACACATATGGAAGTGAGAGGTTTGGTGTGGAAAAAAGGAAGGAAAAAGTACAAACTGCTCCTGGAATGTCTAGACGGCAGCAGAAAATTGAAGGGTTAGTTAGAGAAAGGAGACAGCTGAGGAAGCAATGGAAAAGAGCAGAACAAAGTCAGAAGGAGGGACTCAATCTCTTACAAAGGGACATAAAAGATAAGCTGGCAACATTACGCAGAGCTGAGCGTCTACGGAAACGCTACAAAAAGAAGGAACGTGCGAGGGCTAATTTCTATAAAGACCCATTCAAATTCGTAAAGAAGTTATTCACCAGTGAGAAGAATGGCACTTTAAAAGCATCTAGAGTTGAGCTAGAGAGATATTTGGAGGAAACGCATACAGATGCAAAAAGGCATGAGCATATGTCAATTCCATCAGACATACCACCTATCAACCCACCAGAATACCAAATGGAGGTCTGTGCACCTAAGTGGAAAGAGGTAGAGCAGGCTGTGAGAAAGGCAAGGGCTTCATCATCTCCAGGGCCTAATGGAGTTCTGTACAGAGTGTACAAGAGTGCTTCAGGAGTCCTGCGAATTCTGTGGAAATTGTTAAAAGTGGCATGGGAAAAACAGGTTGTACCTAGAGCATGGCGCAGAGCAGGTGGAGTCTTTATACCTAAAGAAAAAGATGCTACAAGCATCAGTCAGTTTCGTCCTATTTCACTATTAAACGTTGAAGGTAAGATTTTCTTCAGCATTATTGCCCAGAGATTGTCCACCTACCTATTAAAGAATGGCTTCATTGACACTTCAGTTCAAAAAGCGGGCATTCCAGGGTTCTCAGGATGTTTAGAACACATCAATGTTATCTGGCAACGAATTCAGTCAGCAAAAAAGGAGAGGAAGGAGCTCCATGTAACATTCCTGGATTTGGCCAATGCATATGGTTCAGTGCCACATGAGCTTCTTTGGGCAGCATTTGATTTTTTCAGAGTACCAATGTCAATAACAAATTTAGTGAAAGCCTATTTTGGAGATTTGCAATTTAGTTTCTCAACTCCAAAATTCAGCACTGCATGGCAATGCTTAGAGGTTGGAATAATGGCAGGATGCACAATTTCTCCACTGGCTTTTACCATGGCAATGGAAGTAATCATTAGGGCATCAAGATGGGTAGTAGGAGGAGAGCGCTTGGCTTCTGGGATGCGTCTACCACCAATCAGAGCATACATGGACGACATGACAACCATGACTACAACAGTAGCCTGCACTAATCGGTTATTGGGGAAGTTAACAGATAATATTGAATGGGCACGAATGCAATTTAAGCCCTCTAAATCAAGGAGCATCTCCATAGTTAAAGGAAAGGTAGTAGATAAAACATTCTTCATTAATGGTGAGGCAATACCAACAGTTTCTGAGAAGCCAGTGAAAAGTCTTGGGAGATGGTACGATGGAGATCTAAAGGACACAGTTCGAGTGGGAGAAGTTAGACGACAAGCAGTGGAAGGGTTGAAGAGCATAAACAGCTGTGCTCTACCAGGCAAGCTAAAACTCTGGTGCTTTCAGTTTGGTCTACTGCCGAGGTTGCTGTGGCCACTGACTGTGTACGAGGTTTCTTTGACAACAGTGGATAAGCTGGAAGCGTTAATAAGTTCATACATCAGGAAATGGTTGGGAGTTCCACGCTGCCTCAGCAGAGTGGGACTTTATAGTAAAGGAATATTGCAGCTGCCAGTCTCTGCTTTAACCGAGGAGTTTAAGTGTGCCAAGGTCAGACTGGAAATGACATTAGTAGAGTCACGTGACAAATGTGTAAGGGAGGCAGCCCCTGTGTTAAAAACTGGTAGAAAGTGGTCAGCAAAGAAATCTGTAGTAGAGGCAAAGGCTGACCTTCAAATAGGGGATATCGTGGGACAGGTACAGCATGGAAGAGGGGGTTTTGGGCTCAGTTTAGCTCCTCCTAAATGGCACAAGGCAGGCCCAGCTCAAAGGAGGAAGCTGGTAGTCAACGAGGTGCGAAAGCAGGAGGAGAGGATGAGGAGTATAAAGGCCATTTCCCAGGCCAAGCAGGGAGAGTGGATGAGATGGGAGAGTGTGGAACAACGCAAAATGGGCTGGCAAGACCTTTGGTCAATGGAAGAGAGTAGGATCAGTTTCCTTATTAGGTCAACATATGATGTTCTCCCATCACCGCAGAACCTAAACCTCTGGGTAGGAGAGGATCCCTCTTGTCCTTTGTGTTCAACACCTGCCACGTTAAGGCACATTTTGACAGGATGTAAGGTGGCTCTTAGCCAAGGTCGGTTTACTTGGCGCCATGACCAAGTACTGAGATGTTTGGCTTTAGCATTGGAAGGCAAGCGTAGTATGACCAATATGTTGCCGCATGTTCTAGCAAAACATTACACGCAGAAGACAACATTCCTCCGCCCAGGCGAGCAACCACCAAGAAAAGGTGTTAACACCAATTCTCGGCCAGGACAACTGGAAGCTGCTAGGGACTGGAAGATGCTGGCTGATCTTGATCAACGGCTTATTTTTCCACCTGAGATTGCCACCACTAACCTACGACCAGACATTGTTTTGTGGTCTGGATCAGCACGCATTGTTCAACTGATAGAGTTGACCGTGCCATGGGAGGATGCTGTAGATGAGGCATATGAGAGGAAGAAACTGCGGTATGCTCATTTGGCCACTGAAGCAGAACAGCGAGGATGGAGAGTCCAGGTTTATCCAGTGGAAGTGGGTTGTCGAGGTTTTGTGGCACACTCTACAACCCGGTTCCTCAGAGACGTCGGATTCAGCGGCCAAGAGTTGCGTCGCACAGTAAAGAACTTATCTGAAGCAGCAGAAAGGAGCAGCAACTGGCTGTGGTTGAGACGGAAAGATTCTAGCTGGCAAGGTACAGGCCGCCACGCTACGGTTTCGTAGAATTCTTAAAAAACTTGAAGAGTCTGTTGGTTTATTTGGATAGGTTGTATAGTATAGGTTGTATAGTATACTATACAATTTGTATACGTTGTATAGTATAGAATGACGGGTGGTTGGGCAGATATTGTGTTTTGCGGTAGGTGGTATGCCATACGGAACCGTTGCCACTGTAACTGCTTTAACGCACCAGTGGGGCTCGACAGCCTTAGTCAATCGGGTTGGCGCGTATGGTTGGGTTGCGGAGAGATAGTGAGATTGTGGTTAGGTCTCAGCAGCAGGAGGGATGTAGAGGTCAGTAAGCTGGGCTGAGTTGAGTGGGGGACGGAGGGGGGTGACTCTGGGACGCCAGAGTCACTGTCGAGCCCTCTTGAGGTGTCGTGGGCTAGTCGATGAAACACTGAGGACGGAAGGTGCCCACTTGAAGACCCTAGAGATGTCCCCTACTCGGCTCAATCCAGACAGTTGTCGTGTTGGTCCACTAGGGAGACCACACTGTAGTTGCAGCCGTCGTGTGTGCTGATGCGCCAAGTACACTGCAGCCGTTAACGCCGGACAGAAGGGGAGTCACACCCTCATATGGAAAGAAGCGTAAATGGATGGAGAAGCATAGTTTACTGTAAAGCTACGTCTTAGTGTTGCTTATCTTGGCGAAAGCCGAGTACAAATCAGCATGAAGTTTAACATCTACTCTCGTGTAATGGAAATCTCCTCTGGAGTTTTGGCTGAATACCTGTGGCAACATTTTTTGAACATTCTTTGTGAAAAGCCCCAATGGACTGATTTTGTTTTTTGAGGATTACTTTTGATGATTTTTGCTTCAGCTGTGGATTTCTGTTATTTGGATTAAAACTATTTCTGCATCTCATCTTCTTCTGAGTGCGTCTCATTGTTGGGTTCACCATCTCCAGTGGCTCAGGGATTGTGAGTCTGACTGTCACGCCAGAGACCCGAGTTCTAGTCCCGACTCTGACAGCCATCCTGTGTTTCACTCATAGCCGAACGATGCTGCGACATGACTGACTTCATAACCGCCAATAAACAAACAGTGCACAGTTCTGAGGACATTTTATCATCCAAATTAATTATATCCATTATCATTAGGAATAAAGTTGTGTGTTTTATGCAAGGCGTTTCAATTACGCGAAAAGACAGGCGCGGCTCTCATTTAGGTGTCACATTACGCCTCTGTATGTTGTTTTGCATTAAATAAAATGATTTAAAGCACATTTTATAGATATTTAATAGATAAAATGAAACATACACAAACCTGAATTTCAGGTACACAAACCTGTACCTTTCTCTGTAATCACTGTGCCTATAAATAGTGTTGTTTCGTATTGTTACATAGTGTTTGTTACCCGTTTCAACTGTGTATTTATAGGGTAAGTGTAACTCCTACGGGCTGTACATTAAAGTGGCGCTTGTTACCCCTTTATTACCCAAAACGTAACATATTTTTCCCTTATACTACACGGAAGTACGCTATAATTACAGAAACGTACACCGTAATTTCAGTTTACTTACGCAGTTGTTTGCGGGTCGTACCAGTGAATTTTATATTACCAGTGATATTTACGAAGGCCCTGAATTATTTTTTAGAGTGACATTTGTCTGATTGATTTAATTAAAATTTTAGTGTCACTAAAATACTTATAGAACCAACACGATCTCATGAAAGTGCATATCTATAGCACGAATTGTATTTCTCATGCCATTTATACGCCAAAAATAGTTTTTGCGTGCAAAATTATACGCACTGTAAACCCCTTGGGTAGGATTAGGGGTGTGGAGTGGGTGCGTATTACACACCATAAAGTGCGTATCATAAGTACGCAAAAACTATTTTTGGCGTATAAATGGTACGAGAAATAAAATTTCTGCTACGCACACATTCATGAGATCGGGCTGTATAGAACACATGTTGTATGGTCGTATGTCAGCATCATTACTCCAGTTTTCAGTCACATGATCATTCTACATCATGCATCATTCTAATATGCTGATTTGCTGCTTAAGAAATATTTCTTATTATTATGATCAATGTTAAAAACAATTGAAAACAGTCTGTTTGTAACATTATGTGTCTTTACTGTCACCTTTGATCAATTTAATGAGTCCTTGGTGAATAAAAGAATTCTTACTGACTCTAAAACACATTGGTTACTACAGAATATTAATCAAACAGCAATACTGCTCTTGGCTGGATAACTTTAATAAATCATCTAGAACAAGGGTGTCTAAAAACTCAGTCCTGGAGGGCCACTGTCCTGCAGAGTTTAGCTCCAACTTGCCTCAACACACCTGGAACATGGGAAGCATACATTAATACAAAGCCTAGAAAAAGAAGCGTCAAACTAATTTGAAATTACAGACCTATACGTCTCAGTCAAACTCTGACAGCACTGAATCAGTATTCATTTATCTCATCTAATTACCAGACCTCAGAGTGTGGCATGGAATTAATACACTGCAGATATGCTATAACATGCACCACAAATGAAAGTTTTCTATATTTAATATTATGAAAATATATCTGTTTGATACACTCATTATATTAGGGCACAATGTGCAGTTTTAACATGGAGAATTTTTCTGTATTTATTTTTCACTATTCACTTTGCATTATGTCAAACCAATGCCTTTTTTAAGGTATGATGCCATATTGTAAATATTATCAGCAGGGTTGCCAACTTTTGAGTTTTGCCTGAAGGAAGAGTTATTTATTGGGGGAGGGGGTGATTCGATTCATAAGCTTGCGATTCAATTCTGATATTGATTCAATATCGATTTATTTAGCTAAATATCAGGTACAGTAGGACCTCCATGTAAATTTTTCTCAAGGAAACATACAGGGAAACATGTCAGCTATTATTATAATAAAAGATTAAAATTAACAACTCATCATTTTATTACAATTAATATAATGCGGCCTTTATAATAATGTTATAATATTTATAATGATATAAGAGTAAAAACATAAAATGTAATATAGTGCATATGTTTAGCAAAATGCTCCTCTCTAGAATAATTTTTTTCTAGCTTGTTAACATGCTATACATGTTCACAAGCTGTTTTATTCACGTCTTTTACATGAGGCCTGATACATTTCAGTAAGCTGTACTTTATCTTTCAACATACCATCTGATGTTAATTCATGTTTATTTGGTGCTATAACTAGTAATAAAGAGGAACATAGATTACAGCGATCTGTCATGCCACATTAAAGAGCGCCAAAATGGTATTTATTGTTTCAATATAGTAGTACATTTGACAGAATTTGAAAGTTTCATTTCTAAAGTAACCTGCTCTGTTAGTGTCCTCTTTGCTCCAAGATGTTTTTCACTGCGTGTGAAAATGGATGTGTGTGAGAGAGAGCGTGAGAACAGTGTCAGTTGCGCGAGTCTCAGGGTAAATGCGTCAAGGTTTGTTAGCCCTGTATCGGGGGTATTGATATATTCAAAATAGCACACTCTATAGTTCCTTATTGTCTTAGTTTATAATGAAATAAAATTTGCTATTTAAACGTGTATTATGAGGAGACACCACAATAATGCATTATATACTATACCAGCTGCACAGAAAGTGTTGCCAGCTTGGGTGGAAAAATATTTATCAGTGCTGTGATAGGAAGAAAGCAGAGAGGAGATTTATTTCAAGGCACAAGCACGTTTTTTTCAAGCTTATTTTCACATTTAATACTAAACCCAGTCATTATTCTCATAAACATGCCAGTCATGAGGCTGTTGATTAGCTAATCTATCTGTGATTCGTTTACTAGGTTTCCATGGTGCAACAACGGAGAGATTTATGAGGGAGGTTTACGAGCGAATGGACTACTGATTTGTGCGCGGGTCAATATGTTTGTACTGTAAATTGTGCCACTTTGGGCTTTCTAGCCCATGCAGGATTGTGTCTCTGAATGAGATATGGCAGTCGGAGAGTTGTCACAGCACTGTCCTAAGGTGGAGGGCTTCTAAGTGGCCAGTCCTTCCAGCTGGGTCCAGCTTTTCTTCTCTTTCAACTGCTTCCCAATGGCAGATGGACCCAAGGCAGAAAAAAACCCGAGCCCTGTGCACAAAGAAAGAAGGCCTTTGATATAACTCCAGTGTGCGCTGCAGGCACTCGGGGTGCAAAGCCCTGTGTTTCTCACTTCCTATATCCTTATCCGTATCCTTCTGTGACAATTTTTTTTTTTCATTCCTAGTTCCAGTTCAAAAATTATACCCAACTGGTTGGGAGACAGTGTGTAAGACTGTCTATTGAAAGCCTCCCAATGTGCACAGAAGAAGGGACCCCGATGCACCATGTGCACATGAAAGAAGAATCCCATGCACACACACCTTGGAACTGTGGGCCAAGATCTGTCTGCTCTGAGTGAGGGTGATAATTGAAAGGCCATCAGCCCTGCGCCGAGAAAGAAAGAGAGGGAAAAAGACGAGTACAGGGAATCTCAGGGAGATAGACTGCTATGAAAGAGAGGAGCCCTGATATTGGGTTCCCATCAGGCCCTGGGGCAGCCGGTTGTCACGACCACCAGACTCGGAGGCCATCGGGGCAGCTCCATCAGAGAGACAGCTCTGAAATCACACACGACAGAGGTGAATGAAGCTGTTTTTCCCTCTTAATTTCATTTAATTTGCCATAACAGTTCCCCTCATCTCACATTATATTACAAGGGTGAGTGAGGGCAAGGGAGGGAGAATGAGACGAGAAGACGGCCCATAATGCACCAGCACCACCAAGTGGCTCCAGAAATATAATCGGGGGGGAAAAAATCCTGATTCCTGCTTTAAAAAGAGTGTTAATAAATCTTTGAGGACTTATTTATTGTCTTAACACTAAAAAAACAATATGGATTATAAATTAATGAATATTTAACAACACTTACTACTGATGTAAAAGTAGTATGTACACACACAGAGATATATTGTATAGATTTATCTGTTAATTATTAATATAATTTACTTATTATAGAGATTGTTTATGTATTTTTTATTTATTTAATGAGTTTAAATGGATGGTGAAAGGTCCAGGATAAATAGGTCCAGAAACTACAATATATAAGAAATTTAACTAAGATTTTGTTCACAGGTCCTTCAAAACACACATTTTTATTTAAAACTTTATTTAAATTAAAAATAGTAAGGATAAGAGTATAAGTGCTGTTTTTTTTTTTGTTGTTGTTGTTTTAAACTTGTCAAACTTGTATTATTTACACCTGATCTGACCATTAAAAATACTCCAATGCTTTCAGGTGGATTAGATCATATTTATTTTATTCACACTTAATATAGATTTTACCACAATTAAATTTCTTAAATCACCTGACAAATTTTTTATATAGAGAAATAAATGCAAAAACAAATAACAGTAGGACAATCGTTAAAAGGATAGTTCACCCAAAAATGATCCAAACCTGTAAGACTTTCGTCAAAGTGGTAGTTGCGTAGCTGACAGTGGAGGCACAAGAAAGCTCTCAGATTTTATCAAAAAGATCTTCATTTGTGTTTTCCGAAGATTAACGAAATTCTTATGGGTTTGGAACGACTTGAGGGCGAGTAATTAATGACAGAAGTAACATTTTTTGGGTGAACTATCCCTTTAAGTGTCTCTGTCAGAGAGCAGGAGTTTGGTGCTTCTCTCGTTGTCTGTTTTTTTATTCCGACCTGTTTCCACATTCACTCTCTGATCCTGATCAGAAATTTGCTTTGCTCAAATGCAACTGAACTTCATGTTGCCCTTTCCCCGCTGACGTGACCTTTTATCTCACACCTCCTATTGTTACTTGATTGCCAAAATGTGCAAAAAGAGAGATTCAGATTCCCTTTCATTTTACTTCCGGATGTGAGGCAAATCACTCGACTCGGTGGGTTATTTCGGTGATAAGAGTTTGAGAATGTAGGGGTCTCTATGTGTGTGCTTAGAGGGATGGTTCATCTTAGTTTGTTCTCGGAAAAAAAATGAAAACTCTGACACTTTCACTGCTGTAGTCTCTGATTAAGTGCAGATAGTGGACTGCTCCCATTGAGCTGGTGGATCTTTTATGTTCTCAGAGTGCTAATCTTCAATACCGGACACGGGAGATCTTTTATAACATGGTTTGCACACATTCAGCTATGGATTACATAACCCATTACATCCATCTGGAAGATATGAGAGGACAAAGTGTGTTCATAGCCAAGTTCTCTCCAAACATCCATATTGCTTCAATTTCGTCTTCCAGGCTATACACTGTAAAAATGGTTCTTAGATCAAGTAATCATGCTGAACTTATTCAGTTGATTATTGTAGTTACTGTGGTTTACTTATCTTTCTAAAGTTCCAGCTTTTAAACTTTCAGGAACACAAGTGATGCATCACTGTACAGCTTTTTCAGAAGGCGAAGTAAAGATTTTCAGAAGATGGAACCAACAATCAAAAGCAGGTGTTTTTGTTGTTGTTGTTGTTGTTGTTGTTTTTTCTAAAGATAAAAAAAGTTTTCTTGTGCATGCTGGGAAGAGGGAACCAAAATATTATTGTGGTTGCATTGTTTGACCTTTTGCCACTTTTATTTACATTTCTGTTGTCGATTTCTACTTAATCTAAACATATATAATGTAAAACTAGTATGTATAATATATAGCGGTAACACTTTACAAGAAGATCCCATTTTTTGCATTATTTAACATGAAGTAACAATGAAAGCATTTAGTAATACATTATTAAAATCAAAAGTTTTATGTTAATATAATTTAATTGACCTGAGCTAACATGAACTAACAGTTGTATTTGTATTAATTAACGTCAACCATTCTAATTACTAAACTTTGCAACTATAGGTTGACTAACTCTCATTAGAGTATTAGTAGTCTGTCTCCTTAAAGGGATAGTTCACCCAAAAATGAAAATTCTGTCAGTAATTACTCACCCTCATGTTGTTCCAACCCCGTAAGACTTTCGTTCATCTTCGGAACACGAATTAAGATATTTTTGATTAAATCTGAGAGCTAGATCAGTCCTCCATAGGCTTCTGAGGGATTGAAACTTGTTCTCCCGAAAAGTTATTAAAGACATCGTTAAAATAGTCCAAGTGACTACAGTGGCTCAATCTTAAGTTTATCAAGCGATGAGAATACTTTTTGTGCGCAAAAAAAACTAAAATATCGACTTTATTCAACTAATCATTTCCATCTCGGTCGGCCTCGACGTATCGCTTCTGTGGTGTACGTCACACGCATCACACACATGACCATTGTCGGCCAATAGGGACCCTACGTGTGACGCAGCCCTACGCTATAACACTATGTTAGTGGACTAGAGGCCAACAGAGATGGAAATGAATAGTTGAAATAAAGTCGTTATGTTTGTTAGTTTTTGCACACAAAAAGTATTCTCGTCACTTGATAAACTTAAGATTGAGCCACTGTAGTCACTTGGACTATTTTAACGATGTCTTTAATAACTTTTCGGGAGAATAACTTTCAATCCCTCAGAAGGCTACGGAGGACTGATCCAGCTCTCAGATTTAATCAAAAATATCTTAATTCGTGTTCCCGAAGATGAACGAAAGTATTACTGGGTTGGAACAACATGAGGGTGAGTAATTACTGACAGAATTTTCATTTTTGGGTGAACTATCCCTTTAATATCTGCAAACACTTTATTTTGATGCTCCCCAAAAGACACAAGTAACTTTGCAACTACATGTCAACTTTTTCTACTAACCTGAACCAACACCTAACCCTAACCTAACTCTAATGAGAGTTAGTTGACAAGTTTCAAAGTTACATATAGTAAGTAGAATGACTGAAGTGGACCATCAAAATAAAGTCTAACCTATGTAGTTAACCTAATGCATTAACTAGCTTTAACATTTTAAGACATTCAGATTCCTTAATGTTGACGATGAATTCAGGTCAAATAAAAGTCTTTGTCATGGCTGGTTTTACTTTTTTTTTTCCTTGTGGCTGCATTGAGAGGTCTTGTTCTGGTATCTGGATGGACTGTCCTAATTCGAGAAAATTTTAAAGTTCCCATGATTCCCCAGGTAAGTGAATCGAGAGCTCCAGTAACCTGGAAGAAGCCCAAGCAGGTGAATTGTCAACTCATCCGGGTGGAGATGAAACTACTTTAGAAACTCAGGTTCCTCAAAGCACACGGCCTGCTGAAAAGTGGGGCAAGAGCTTTTCTTCAGTGCAAAGCCCTTTCCCCGACCCCCTCTTACACTGGCTGTCCATTTCCCCTCAGGGCTGTCAGTGCATACAGGCTTGATCCTGTGGCACAACTCAATTACATTACCTTAAGTAAACACCCCAGTCAAACGCCCCGCCCTCCTCTGTTAACTCACGGCCTCTCGGGCGCCCTGTCGGCGCTGATGTGCGCAGGGGTGAATTAACATTTGCTCGCACCATCTGCAAATGGCAGGCCGTGTCTGCAATGGGAAATGAAAATGCGGCAAGCGGCGGACTCAGTGAGATGAAATATTTGAGCAACTTCGATTAGCAATTCCATTCAGGTCGAGGTAACATTTGCTCCTGGGAGAACGCGTGAGATTGAAAGCATTCTTTCTTTGCCCGAGTTCCACATCTTGCAACCATGTGACTGGATTGCGCCGCCGTCAGGTCGATGGACTCTCTGTACTGTTGCATTTCTATCATATGGTTATTGTGTGCTGGAATAAAATCTAAATCTGTACTTATTGTAGTAATTACAATAACTGGGTAATACCCGTGTACCTACCCTTACACCTAACCTTAACCCATGAAATTACCTTATATTACCCTTTAGAAACAATACTCGTGCTGTAAACTAAAGTGCAACAAGAATAGAACTTAAAAATGAACATTTTGTTCCAAAGGCATTTTGTTTTTTGTTTCTCAGCAGAATGTCCAAACTTCTCAATTGAACAAAATGATTGATGATTTATAATCCCAAGAAGGGTTAAAAAAGCAGCATAAATGCATCATATAAACTGTCAATAGATCATTTGGTAGCACACATCACAGTTATGTCTGTTACGGGGTTGTGTGGTCATGAAGAAGATGTCGAGAAAGCGATCCAATACAACGATGACATTAACGTGATCAGAACATATGCATCAACGTAACCATTAACGAGACCTGACCATGAACACAAACTGAACTTAAATAATGAGAGGATAATGAGACAAAAACCTGAACACAATGTCACACACCTGAACTAAGTAATGAATCTAATTAACAAACACGACGACAAACTAAATAAGGTGAATAAACAAACAGAGTCCATGTGGTGAAAACTAAGAATAAACATAACCTGATATCCCTGAGTGCACTGTGGTGGCAGAAAAACAGTGGTAACAAGTGAAGAAAAAAACACTGAATAAGAGAAAAAATATCTTGTGCCTTTGGATGTGGAATGCAAAAGGGATAGTCTTAATGTTTTCGTCAAAGACACCCTTTGAAGCTAAACGTGGACGTTTACGGTTGCAAGCCTTTAAATGGAGAGTCTGGACTGATGAAACCTGTGACGATTACTCTGCTTATTAAAACATGAATTTGATGTAGCCTAAATAATAGATCTACATAATATTCACAAATGCATTTCTTAGGGGATATAATGTATTAGCCCTACAGTTACAGCATGAAAAAATTTATTAGCCCTACAGTTAGGCTACAGCATAAAATAATATTTAAACCTATAACATTTTTGTCTCACAATTCTACCTTTTTTTTTTTTTTTTATCGAGTTCATATCTTTCAATTCGGACTTAATAACTGTCAATTGTGAGTTTATATCACAATTCTGAGGAAAAGGTCAGAATTGTCGCATATAAACTCGCAATTCCAAGAAACAAAGGCAGAATATTGAGAATATCTTCTCAGATAGACCTTATGCGCCAGAGAACCATACGCGCAGCCATCTTTAGAATTTTGTGTTTGAACTTCCATTTTTGCGATAGCTCTGTATATTTATATGGCATTGCTGTCCAAGAGTAGTTTGCTGGTAAAGTGGATTTACTTATTGTAGAATTAATTATTGTTAATGTTTGAAGCGGATACCATTACAAAATGTCAGTAGACCAGGGCCGGGTTTCCCGATAACGATGTATATTAGCTCGTAAGAGCGCTCTCTACGTGCAAGGTTACGAACGTTCGCTGCAATTTCACGTGCGTTTCCCAAAAATGCAATTAACATGAACGCTACGCGCTACTTAAGCATCGCTGTCCATTCGCGAAGTGCTGAAATATAACCTTATATGGAATCGTATTCTGAATGTTTAACCTAATAATCGTCATTTGTTGTGGATTAGAAATCAAGACAAGTCAAAGCACCTATATACAGGCGAAGGCACTGACAAGAAGATACCTTTCAAAAGATAAAATAAATGTAGGGGAGAGCCGGGACGGTTGAAACACTTTTCAGATAAACGTCGTTTTCTAAGATAAGGTTACAGATAGATTTTTGTTTGTTTTTGTAATTAACAACTCACATATGTGTTCTCTTAGTATCATATGTTATTCGGTACAAATATCGAATGATTTAAGTAAAAATTTACTTTGAACGGGAGTTGTGCTTTGTTTCAGTCGTCCCGCCTGAGCGGGACGGTTGCAACACAGGGGTGGGACGGATGAAACTTTACAGTTTAAACGGCAACTATTCATCTAATGCTTGTTTTTATGAACAATACCTAACAAGTTAATTATGTACATAATTGTTACAAACATGTTTTGTAATTTATTTTAATTTAAAGGTTCATATTAACCATTTTTGTTCTGTCGCCCAATAAACAATAGGCGATAAGCCGTGCGCATTTTGTGTGCTCTTTCTAATATGCTATTTTGACGAATCCGTTTACAATTCATATTCTTACATTTCTTCCTTAAATCATATTGAGTGTTTGCTAGTTGAATAGCTGTTATTATGAAGAAATAGTGTGACCACATCAAAAACAGCGGTTTTCCTATGACCAAATTGATCTGACAGGAACACTTGTTTCATCCGTCCCGACAGCGCCTCCTGCCAGTTAAACCCGTTTTACACTTAAACTAAAAACTCTGATATTACACACTTAAGGATGTGTTGCAGTACTAATACACCTTCCATATTATTATTACAATGGCACATGAAAACATAAATACAACTTGTCAGTTAAAAAAAAGTACCGCACGAAAGAATTCACTAACCGCACTCAAAAACAGCTTTCCGGCTCTAACTTTAAAACGGCTTGACATAAAAAAGAAATGTTTTCGCAGGTCTGATAGGCATTGCGTGCTGTACGTGATGACGAAATTTTACGTAAATGACGTGAGTTGTTTTCAAGGAAATCTCTCTGTTTCATCCGTCCCGCGTTTCAATCGTCCCGGCTCTCCCCTACTTTTAGAGGAGATAGAGCGAAACAAAGATTTTATTTTTAACAGATTTAAAGTACACCATACAAATAAGGAAAAACAAAACACCTGGGAGGACATTGCAAACTAACTGCAACCAGAGGTGTTCAAAGATCAGGGACGGAGGTCCGCAAGAAATTCCCAGCACATGCTGGTGTTCGTGCAGGAATATGAACAAATATGTAAACTTTGCATGTTTCCTAAATTTCCTAAAGCACAAAAATACATGCAAAGGAAGCTTTAGGAAATTTCAACGCATCCTCATCCGAAGGCGTCATATTCTGACACTTTGACAAAGCGTCTAAATCCAACGCCCATGGAACCCTTTAGCGTCAATATAACACGCAGAGAGATGGGTAGGTTTAGGTATGGTGTAGGGTTAGGGTTAGACCGCTAGGAGGCGCCTTCTGACCCATATATATCGGCGTCTCATATTGACGCTAAAGGGTACCATGCACGTTCGATATAGACGCTTTGGCAAAAGCGTCATTATATTACGCCTTGGGATGAGAACGGGCTCGAAATTTAGGAAACATGCAAAGTTTACATATTTGTTTCTCAGAAAAACAATCCTACCTCTAGTTTGAAATTCTGTGTCGGAAGGTCTGTTTTTGTTTTGGTCTGTGTGATTCTGACCACTGACAATTTGCTCAATATTACGACACTTCAGGTTGCCATTTGGTGGAAAACACAGCGTATTGTAGCAACAGAAGCCAGCAAACAAACTGGGTCAGAGATCGCAGATTCTACCCAACCTAAAAAGCCTCAGCATCCATCTAAAAAGCTCAATGTCAAGAGCATATTATAACACAGATAAGCTCGATTGGCTTCCATTGCACTGTTCTCAACTTGAATTGACTGCAGTACCCATTTCAACCAATGTCAATATTACATACTGCACCTTTAACTAAGAATTATAAATGCTGTAGAAGTATAGATCTACATGTTATGCCATTTGTTGTTTTCCTATTGGTACTTAGAAAGCATTACAAATTCATTTCCTAAAAGCAGACTAGTGTCACTGTAGAATTTTATTTTATTTAACCCTTATAATTTAAGGACATTTTTGGCCTTTTCATTTTTTTTTTTTTTTTTATCACTTTGCCTGTGTTAGTGCTAACTGCAAAAAATATGGCACAGGTGTGTATTTCTATTTTAATTGTACTATTTCACCGCTATTTCCTTAAAACGATATTTTTTTAACAAGGTACACAAAATACTCCCTCTCAGCGCCTTTTGGACAAGAACCCCATTGAAACCCATTTAAACTGATTTTATTTATTTTTTTATCCCAAGGCCATTTAACTATAAAATTATGCAATCTTTGTTAAGAGGGGTTCATTCTGTTGGCAAGTGTTCCAAATTTTAATTTTTACTATTTTTTATCAGATGGTGGCATTTTTTCAGGTTTGTTCTATAATGCAAATACTCGCTTTATTCCTGTTTTTTACAGAGCCAATTAGATAAATTATGCAACGATATTTGTATGTTTTTATGTGTGTAATAAAAAAAATGTGTGTGTGTCTGCGTGCTTGTAATATTTGAGAGAGAAAAACTCAACTGCAAATCTAAAATCGAGTTTTGCTGGCATCCAATGTGAAAGTCTGTTACTGCGCCCAAACAAAATCTCACTGAAAGCTCATTTTTTGAGATATCAACCTCAAACTTGGAACACAACTAAATAAAATAATGTTCATAAATAATTTTCATAAACTTAAACCTATATAACTTTTTTTTGGATTGACTTATTCATTTGTTTTTACTCGTGTAACTATTTTTTTTTTCTAAATGAGGCACAAGGCTTTAGCACCTAATTGCACAATAATAGATTGAATTCATTGTAAGAGAGTCAGAAGTTACGAATAAATAACCTTAATATGACCACAATGGGACGAAGATATTAAAAATATAAATTAAGCATGGTAAATGCAAGCCTGGTCCCTCATGTCAAATAGAAGCCTGAAGCACCATACGTTTCTCCACTTTAGTACGGAGCCAAGAGGTCATTAATGGCAGAATAAAGTAGCCACTCTGGATTCTTCCATTTGATTGCTTAAGTGCATGCGGTGATGGGAAATACCCTCTTGCTCTTCAGCTTCATGATTTCTTCTCTGACCTGAACTTTCATGCTCATAGTCTGCCCTCATCTGTGGGAAAAAGACATTCTCAATGTTTAAAGGTTATCCTCACCAAAAAAATAAATAAAAAAAATAAACATTATCAAGTAGAGATGGGAGATGTGGCTAAAAAAGTGGATCTCAATATCTTTCAGCCTTTTGGAGATTCAACATTTCAATATTTATGTACTGTATTTGCACTGAAATGGCTCTGGGCCAATCTATGTTTTTATTTTATTTTATTTTTTTATCAGAGAAACCAAACCATTCCAACCAAAATGTTTAATTTAAGAATTTAAACAATACAAATCTATAATCAAGGCATGTTTTCCACACTGCATGTAACTTAATGAACACAAGGAAGACTACTTATTTTTATTTTATGTGCACCAATATAACAATACGTGGTAATAAACAGCACAATTCCAAATGATTTTAAAAATCATTCATGTCCATAGGGCTTTCTATGAAGGTCGAGTTATGTGTCAAGTTTAGGGGTTTAATCAAATCCTTATAAATGAGCAATAACAAGACTCGTATTTAGCACCAGTAACTATCCTTTGTTGATGGACATTGTTTAAACAATGCTTGTTAATGAACAGTTGTAGAGAAGCTAAACAAAACTCTGTTCAACAACGGCTGCTGCATAGTTTCACAAACGCAGTACAGTCACCACTATACAGTATCTGCATTTCAGCAATCCAGAGTCCTGGTCTCTCGAGGGAGTCTGTCGGTTTCCCCTAAGAATACTCTGTTGGTAAAAGCCAGGTTGCTGCATTTTGTTCCTGCCATCCATTAGAGGAATGTTCTCTTAAGAGAAAAACAACCCAGTATTTATGGGGAGGGGTGATTTGAAGTGGTAGTAAGTCACTTTTATTGATTTGAGATATCTATAAAAATAGTATCAAGCACGGCCCAAGAAAGCACATTCACGAGAGAGAGTTTTGTTTATTGAGATTAATGTAAATAGCATCAATTTCAGAAGAGACACCAAAGACCAAAGTCACTGAACTTGATGTTGGAATTGTTTTTTTTTTTGTTTTCAGTTTCATTGGTATTGATAGCTACCAGAGGCTGGTATTATAGAAACCGTAAAGCAAAACTTTAGGCAAAAAAGAAGATAGATATGGTTTATGATTTGTATAATTTTTTTTTTTTGGTTAAATTATGAAAATATGGGGTTTCTTCGACTACTGGCACTTTTGGTAACACTTTATTTTAAGGTGACATAGGTACACTACATGTACTTATACTATAGTAATAAGATTACATTATGCATAATTACAAGTAAGAAACCGTAAATCAAACCCTAACCGTAACTTTATAGTAAGTACGCTCTACAAGTTTATTAATATTAGTCAGTACTTATTTGAGTAAGTATGTAACTGTCACCTTCAAATAAAGTGAAATCACACTTTTATATGCAAGGGGTTTATTTTTATTCATATTAGCATGACTTATGTATAGATTTTACTGTTTGTCCCAGACCAGTCTTTCAACCTTATATGAAATCTTCGTTGTACTTTATTTTACACGTGCACTTACATGTACTCACCATGTACTTACCTACGAAAGTGCATGGTAATAAAAGGTAATGCCATGGGTCAAGCTTAGGTTTAGGGGTAGGTTCAGGGTTATTACCTAGTTATTACACAGTTGTAATCAAAATGTTAAGTACATATTACGTAGTTATGTGGAACGGGACTATAAAATTAAGTGCTACCGAAATCTTAAAAACATGAAACTTAAAAAATCTGTGAAAATATAAACAATTAATGAAATATAGTATTCATGTAGCTCAAACAGTAGAGCCTGCTGGCGCTAGCAATGCCAAGGTCATGGTTTTGATTGCCAGGAAATGCATGAATTATGACTGTAAATGAAATGCATAACTGGAATGCAATGCAAGCTTTGCTTTGGATAAAAGCATCTGCAAAATGTATTAATGTAAAATATTTATAAACCATTTTAATATTTATTTTAAAATTAAAAAAAGCTGACCCAACTACACACAAGTAATTTTGTGTCAGTGAAGAGATGAAATATGTGATCTGTGAAGAAAACAAAGAAAACGAATTGGATGACAAACTTAGCATAATAAATGTTCATATAAAGACAATGGACGGGTCGATTTCTCCAACAGTGTGCTCATATATATTAAATGTATCTCAATCTGCTTGAAAACATGGGAAACGCAAAAACTGAACTCAATACAAATCTGCATGATATAATTATATATACAGCTTTAAAATCATAAAACGTTCACCATAATATACTTTTTCTCACATATGTAACAAAGATGTTTTTAACATCATCAGTCTTATCATTAATGCTTGCATGATATTTCAGAATGGTTGAGCTTTGATGATCATTAAAATCTTGCCAGTGCTAATGATTTTTTTAATAAATTTGATTATAGACAAATTACAGAATGAATCTCAGTCTCTAACGGTGTTAAAACAATGTATTAAAAAGTGTTAAATTGTGTTGGCCTTTTATGCTTTTATGCTTTTTTGAAATGCTGATCTGTGCTGAATAGCAGAACATTGTTCTTTGGGTCAGGTGATGAAATTTGCTGAATGATAAATATTTTTGATAAATGGTAAATGTTTTAGTCCCAGTATACAGTGCAACAATCCTTTTGGGTAACACTTTATTTCGATAGTCCATTTTAGACATTCTACTGACTAAGTTTGCAATTACATGCCAACCATCTCTTATTGGAGTTATAGTTTATTAGATTGGGTTTAGGATTAGGGTCCGGGTTAGGGATAGTAGAATAAATTGACATGTAGTTGCAAAGTTACTTATAGTTAGTAGAATGTCTTGAGCATCATAATATAATCTCTGGAGCATCATAATATAGTGTTAGAATATTAGACTATCTATTTGATATCTGCTAATGACTGGTAGTTTCACTTATAAAAAGGTATGGTAACCCTTTATTTCGATAGTCCACTTTAGACATTCCAGCCCGATCTCAGGAAAGTGCGTATCTATAGCACAAATTTAATTTCTTGTGCCATTTATATAGTTTTTGCGTGCATATGAAACACAGTTTTACGCATACATATGATACTCCACACCACTAATCCTACCCAAGGGGTTTACAGTGCGTATCATTTGCACGCAAAAACTATTTTTGGTGTATAAATGGTACCAGAAATAAAATTTGTGTTATAGATACGCACATTCATGAGATCGTGTTGGACATTCCTCTAACTATAAGCTAAAGGAATTATGTCAAAAGAAAGAAGAAGAAACTGATCGGCTTCATAGAAATAGCAGGAGTCCACACATGCCCTTGTATGTTTGACATTGAAATTCAGCGTACATCAAGCTTTAATCAAAGTCCTCACGTATGAGGTTCACCAACTCTGATGTTGCAAAGCATTAATTCCCATTTCAACTCTCTCTTCTTCCTGCTGAATTCATTTTGAGCCTTTACCACTGCATAATTTAGTGTAAGATGCATTCTTTATTAACCCGCTATATGGTACACCTTCAGGCCAAGGATAAAAGTTTCCCCGTGGAGAAGATCAGTGTTGTTTAAATAAGGTCTGGATCATGATTGCCTGACAGATGATGTGCAGTTGGAGCGGTGGTGAGATTTAAAGGAATAGTTCACTCAAAAATGACAATTTTGTTATTATCACTCACCTTTGTGTCATTCCAAATCTATATAGCTAGATTTTATTTTTTATTTATGTGGTCGCTCCAGACTGCGACTATATGGTCACATTTCTACCGTTTTTCTTTTGCCGTGAAAATCGTGTGTCATTCTGCAATTTATGTTGCTTATAAAAAACAACAAGATGCTACTTGTTAGAAACACTACTTGCTTATCAATGCAGTGTGAGCTCAGAGCAGGTGCATTTTAATACTATAGCAGTAACATCTGTAAAAACAGTTTTGTAGTGTATATTTGACTAAATTCACATCAGCACCATTTGAAATGGGATAAAATATGTCCTATTTTAAGTAACTGCACTTATTTGTGAAATACAATAGTAATTATTTTGAAGAAGTGGGTTCTAGTGTACTTTTTTTTAAATATAGGCTACTTGTAATATTATAACATTAATGAAACAAAAAAGGCAATTTAAGTGCATTTAAAGTACATTTGCAGGACTGTTTCCCACCAATTTGTAATAATGTTTTACTTTAAAGGGTTACACTTTATTTTAAGGTGATGTAGTTACATTGCACTTCCTTAACGCATAAGTATTAATTAATTAACTGCATCTACTTACTAGAGTTACTTGTAATTATGCATAATTTACTGTTATTACTATAGTAAGTCACCTTAACATAAAGTGTAACTCTTTAAAGTACATTTTACATAATTATAATAATCATTCATAATCTCCTGTCATGCTTTAAATCACACTTATTTCCATGCATTGACTGACTAAAAAAAGTAGCCTACTTGATTATAATTTTCTCGATATTGCGATATTGCAACTTCATCATTACATTTGCACAATTCCAAATATATTTAAATGCATAACATACAAGTTTTATTTTACCATAAATGCGTGTCAATATATTCAGCCGAACACGTTAGCCATATTCCAAAGACAATAGAATTATGAAGTTACATATAAAGCACTTAAGTGGATAAAAAAAATAACTCAACTGCATTTAATCTGATTAAGTGTCCCCAAAAACATTACATTCAGTTCACACTTGATTATGCTCTTTTATTATTTCCATCATAAGTACTATTTTTTTTTTTTCACAAAGGAATATTATTGTTTTTCGTTTCTGCCCTTATTTTTCAGGTCCCAGGTTTTACTGAACATTATCATTAAATATCGAATACCAATTTTATATGGATTTTGCATTTTCTGGAGCTTGACAGATGTATTCACTATGACCTGACGTATGGAAAAGATGGTAAGTAAATCAACTATTGCATATTCTAATCCAAAGTCATGTTTTTTTCCGTATTATACCAGCTAGGAGCACACCCAACGCAGAGTTAATGTTCCTCTGATCACGTTCTCTAAACAACGGAGGGCATGTTGTGTGTGGAGCCCACCAGGGCTTGTTTGGTGTTGTGCGCAGTTGGAGCACGAGCCATCTGACTCACTCGTTAGGATGTGGAACTACACTGGTGGGGCCTCTCTCTGCTCCTTTTGTTTCTCTGCCTTCTGTCTGTCATTCACTGCCTTGTTATTGAATTTAAAACAAGTAGAGAGGAGAAGAAGAAGAAAAAAAAACGAAAAACAGGGAGGAAATACTTTGGAGTATCCCACAGAGAATACAGCCTCATTTCTGATGGTGTCCTAGAAACATAAATCTCATTATAATTTGGAACATCAATACAATCTACTGTGGAGTAACACAAAATCATGATTAAAGATAAAAAAAGATTTAAAAATAAACGCATTGGAAAATTCAAACAGCTTCAATCTATACATATGCATAGAAGAACAAGATTCAGCTAACACTAACTGCGACTGCTTGAGAAGGAGGGGTTGGGGGGTCTGGTCTTGATCTTTGAAAACTTTGCAAAAATAACTTGCAGTGTTGTTTTGCTGTCACAGATTTGGGCCCAAGAAAGGATTCCTGTTTTTCTGCTGCTTAATTAAAATATCTGCATTGGCTTTCTGTGCTCCATGCTGAAGCACACTCAATGAAAACACAGCTAACAAGATATCCAACCCTCATTACTTAGTTTAGAATTAGCAGCAAAACATGTTTTGTAATATAATCCATTGCCTTTCACCATTTTGTTCCTTATTGTACGGCTTGATGTTAAAAATGTTCTCGGTAGGAGACACAAAGCTCATTTATGAGGTTGGAGAGCTGAAAGGAGATTTCCTTCTACGTAACTATTCCCTCTTAAATAGCATGACATTTCTGGCTTAAAGGAATAGTTCAGCACAAAAGAAAATTCTGTGATCATTTACCATCACTTCATGTCAAACCCCTTGGCTTTTCTTTTCTCATGACAGACGAAGTTAACAGGGGCATGGGTCTGTTTCTCTTCAGATTACTTGGAATATAGTGCATAAGTCATATGGTCTATTTATAATGATACTTTTATTGTGCTTGTTTGTAATTTTGGAGCTTGACAGGGTCCCACTATATATTAAAGGTGCCCTAGAATGGTTTTTATTTTTATTGTATAATGTTTTCTGGGTTGCCCTTATAATGTTAGTATGTTTTTTAGATCAAAAATAGTCATAGTTTAGAAATAAAAGGCATTTTTCCTAGCCTGAATTTAGCCCTGAGCCCAAACGCTCTGTTTCGAGGGGCGTGTCTGCTGTGTGTAACCGGCCTCTGCTGTGATTGGCTGACATGCTTGCATATGAAATAGCTACGTATTGTGAAACTCTCTTGAATACTTTTACTACAGATATTATACGTTTTTACTATTACAGCTATCAATCGTTAAAGTATTTCGATATATTCCCATCACATAAAATGTTGCCGTGATGAGCATTGAGCAAACAGATGACAGTGTGTGTTGATCGCGAGAATAAAGATCTTATCATTGCAACGCAGTTTCTGCACTCTCTCTAATGCTTTCACCAATGCAAACACGATGATGTAAATACAGTATTGAACGATTTTGAGAGAAAGATTGCCTGTCTGAACTTGAACAATTACACATTCAGAAAGTGTTGCTTGGTAGCTCGATCGATCGAGGCCAGCTCTGTATTGGCCCAAGTTGACAAGTCTCGTCGGTGAAATGTTTGGAAATTTCCAGAGAAAATAAAATTAACCCATTGTTTCTTCAGAGGCTCGGATGAAGGAACTAAATACCTTTGTGTTCATTTGTACATCCAAACACTGAACAACTGCCATGCTTCGGCTGCGCAGTTCCGCCTGTCATTGAACATGGGCTGGCATATGCAAATTTTTGGAGTCGTACATATTAATGATCCCGACTGTTGCGTCACAGTCGGTGTTATGTGGAGATCCGCCTGTTTTTCAGGGGTGTTTTTCAAAAACGAGATTTAAGTAAGAAGGAGAAAACAATGGTGTTTGAGACTCACTGTATGTCATGTCCATGTACTGAACTCTTGTTATTTAACTATGCCAAAATAAATTCAATTTCACATTCTAGGGCACCTTTAAGTGTATTAAACTACTATGTACTAACAATTAAATTAATCATTTGACACAATGCACTTATACTTTCTGAATCTCTCCACCTGCCCTTATTGCCTCAGAACAACCTCCGGCACGAAGGCACGGTCACCTCTGGTGGTCAGCTGATTCATCAGAATAAAGCCACAGAATGAGAACCGCTGTGTTGAGATGGCAGTAGGATGTGGGGTTCATGCCTGTAATGATTCTAGTTCGAATAAAGCCTTGTTTCTTGTGTTGCTGACTTGTATTGGTCAGCATTTATCATTAGTATTGTGTGGAAGTTTTGGGGTGGGCTAGCGATGCAATTCATTCTGGGGTAATCTTGTTTTTTTAAGGAGTGATCCTTAAATTTTTCTAGTATAAAAATCAATAGTCTTCTCCAAAGGCGAGGTCTTCGAGCAGCTGCAGAGCTGTGTGTTGTGAGCAATGTGCAGACATTACAAATGCTGAGTAAAACCGTTCTAGGTACGGCTGTTGAGTTACTGATGTCATGAGGTGTTAGTGCACCTGTCGCTCATATAATTTTTTTATTGCAGAACTTATAGTTACATACGAGATCAGGGAAAGATACGGTGGTTGTATCTTTAACAATAATGACAGAAAACATAAATATGGGTTTGCATCATCATAATATGAGATTATATACACTTGAAAAAAAGAACAATGACAAGTTTAAATATCTTTGAATAATACATAAAAACGGATTTTTTGTTGTTGTCATTTATAAGCCCGAGGGATGCAGTGGCGATTCTAGGGGGTGGCCTGGGGTGGCATTATCCCACCCCTGAAAGCTCATTGGCCACCCCTGTGGCCACCCCAGATCTGGGGTGCGTTTCCCGAAAGCATCGTTAGCCAACTATGGTCGCAAGTTCCATCGTTACCAATAGAGTTCAATGGAAATTGCGACCAACTTGCGACCATAGTTGGCTAACGATGCTTTCAGGAAACGCACCCCTGATAGGTAGTTGGTCAAGTTCGTCAACACAAGAAACAAGAGAAAAGCTGTCAATCAATGATGATAGCTGATCAACTGATTTAGGGTCAGTTTTACATTTTTAACTAACACAGTAATGGTCGTACTGAGGCTGTGAGAGCTGATTTCTGCTCAGCGGACGTTTGGCCATGCAGGTCAGGTGACCCATGAGATGAGCGCGCGGGCTGCTGCTGCTCCGTGAAACAGGAGGACGGTCACAGTTACAACAGCAACAATACAACAACGATAAAAACGCTGGAATCTGTAGATTGAGAGGTAGGCTATGGTAATTTAATGTTTAGTTATATCGTCGAGTAAGTTAATAATGTAATTTTACCACAGGACTTTCTCTAATATCAATAGCCAAATCGCATGTGATAAGATATAGGTTATCAATAAAACTAGAAGTTGGAGGGGTAACTCAATTTGCGCATCGCTGTCATGCGTGTACAATTGCTTCCTGATATCATGTGCGCAAACACAAATAACCTATACAACAGGGCAGTTAAATGCTTATCTGATAACCTAGAAGCTCTTGTAATTATTAATTTAACAGTTACCCCACCTCTCCATGCCGGGTGAACACCGGCTGATGCAGTAAACAGCATTTCATAACGATTTCAGTACAGTAATAGCAAATATCCTTGCTCCTTCTTGATTATCTGGTAATATTCTATTCACAAAATACAACCAATAGTACGGTAATGTTAAGACTTACTTGTGAAAAGCCCTATTTTCGATGGTCCGGCGATTAGAACAGGAAAATGCTCCACAATGCTCTGGCATCTTATCTGCTGCCACGCAACAAAACTAGGACTACGACTGGTTCAAGATGGCGACCGTCTTTTTCACTATAGAACGTGCTATGCGGAAGTAAAGACGCTGGCTGAGATTCTTCCGGAAATACGTCTGCAGCGTTCATGCGTAGAGCCTATAGGGCATCTAGTCTCTATATGATATCTATGGTGCAGACAGTTGAAGAGGGCTTTTTGTTTGTATCAATTAGCTCATCTTCACAGTCCACATATTTTTAGACGTTTAAATAGGCAGAGCAAATTGCATTTAAATGGTACAAATGTCATAAGTTAATTTATGAAGAAGCATCTTGACCATTTATGATTCTAAGTCTTAACTGTTTGATTTAAATAAACGTATTAATGTATGCTGAATCAAAGCCAACGTTTCAATTTATACCTTCATCAGGGCCTTGGACATGAATACTGTCTGGGTTGAAAAACACTTTTTACACATTTTCATATATCACAAGGCATCCTAATGACATTATTCAGTCATCAGGCCATCATCTGTGTTACCTGTATTGTTATGTTTGCTTTACTAATTGAAGTCCCCTCTTGTGGTTAAATAAAAACACACCTGGCAAAGAACAAACTAAGATATTCAAATTCCAGTATCTCTAACAAATTATATCTAAGCTAAATAATAACATAAACTAAGCATGTAAAGAACGACAAATATTTCAGTTTTTTCCTTACAAGCTTAGTTTTTCTTTTGCTTTTACAGATACACTTTTTATAAGGTCCTAGCATTTTGGTTTATCCTGTTGGATTTGTGTTTTTATGTAACCACAAGATGGTGCCTCAATCAGTAAAGCAAACACAGGTAACAATACAGGTGACACAGATGATGAACTGATGACTGATACATGTTATTCTATAGGATGAGTTAAGAGCAGTTTAATTTTGCTACTCTCTAATCTAACTTGTGAAGAGACAAGGACTTTAATCCACTACAAGAAAATAGCTCTTAGAAAATGTTTACCCTATCCTGACCATAATTACTGATTAAAAATAGACATGTTAAAATAACCAGAGATACTTGAGGACTGTGATAGGTGGTTAGGACTGTTTTTAACAGGATAGACACCTTTAGTTGACAGTTATGAGACAGGAAATCATGGAAGAGAGAGAGAGAGGATGTGACATGCAGCAAAGGACCGGGATTCGAACCATGGTCGGCTGCGTACTTATATGCATTAAACTTCGCTATGCCTTGGCCACCCCACACTATAGCTTTGTGTCCCATCTCGGCCACCCCCCAAAAAATGTCCTGGATACGCCACTGGAGGGATGAAACATTCAACAAGAAAAATAGGAAAACATAAAGGACAGCCCTTGGGGGCCCAAAAGGGCTTTTTGATTGTGGGTGAACATTTTGGATATAAAATAAAGAAATGACGATTTGGTTTAAAAAATAAAAAAAGTACATCTTTAAGGATAAAACAGTGGGTCACATTAGAAGGGTTAAAAATATAAGAACTTAAATCGACCCTAAATCTATTGGTTATACTTCAATCACAAAATAAATGGGCTGTTTCTTCAACAAGAACACAAAATAAGCAAGTTTCATCAATATCAAGATATTTACAGAGATTAATTCAACCTGACACTCATATCTTTTAAGTTGTTGCACTTGTGAAAACATGTCGTAGGACACATGATAATGTCAACATGGCAGATGTCCGGTTCGCATTCATACTCAACGAGATCAGGCTATAAAGCACCTACTCTTTCAGCGCTCGTTAAGTAAGTACTTATTGAAATGAAGTACCAACTCAGTGAGTATGCGGTTTCGAACGCAGCCATAGAGACAGGGACTAAACAGAGTCAAGTTTATTATAGAGATCATTGGTGGCAATGGTTCTACGATCTGCTTTGGCTTACAATGTTTTTGGGGAAAAACAGCCCAGAGCGTTACTGACAGCCTGGGAAGAGAGGTGCGGCAACAATGTCAAATATGTGAAAAATGTTACCTAACCTAACCATACCACCAAACCTGTCGCTAATCTTACCCACCTCAGTTGAAGCAAAAGTGTTTTGCAATACAAATAAACACATATGCACCAAATATTGGTGCACCTTTTGATGGAAATAAATGTTGAGATTTTATTTCCATCAAGAGGTACATCCATATTTGGCCAAGATCTTGTATTGACAATGCAAGAGTCCAGCACTCTGTAAAGTCACCTCCAGCACATCCCAAAGACTTTCAATGAAATTAAGGTCTGGACTCAGAGGAGCCGATTCATGTGTGAACATTATTATTCATTCTTTCAGTTTGATTCTGATGAATCTTAACATTGTCATCCTGGAATATGGCCATGATGTGTGTTCATACATGATTGTTTAAGAAATGAAAAGCTACACACTCCATCAATTAGGGTTAGAAGAACTGTTGCTAAACATATAACATGCTAGAAACATAATAATCACAGCAATAATGATCCAATAGCCTCTTAAGCTTTTGCCCATTTAAATCCAAAAAGTGACTTTTTTGGGGGCCGGGTAGCATACGTACATTAAAGACGCCTAATATAAAGTGTGACAGCCCCAGTTTCTATTCATTTTCAGTTTATGGAAATCTTTTGTCTTCATATAGATTAAAAACAACATGGGTTAGGGTTAGTACAGTTAGTAAAGGGTTAGTACATGCAGAATTGGTTCCTTTATAATTTCAGAATAATTTTTATTTTTGAATGAGCACTAACCTGTGCTAACACCATCCCATTTATCTTATCGTTTCCTCATTCTATTAGCAAGCGCAAAGCTTTAATTTATCTTGTGAATCACAAACACACACACGTGACTGTCGCCGTCTGTCAGCTACAAACACCATACAGGTCTCCCCATGCTGATAGGAACACTACTATTCCCGTTATCTCTGAAGCCTGAATTCCCCTCTATTGTTTGTTGTTTTGTTGCATCTTTGTTGTGTGTTTTATCATAAGGAAACAGAGCACAGCTGGGTCTTGGCGAGTGTATGAGAGTGGCAGAATCCACTGCTCGCCGCGGTCCTCTTACATTGTGTTTATCTGGCTTAAACCACTAGAGTATAAATTACTCTGTGCTAACCCGAGCTACTCGATAATATATGCTCCCCTCTGAAAACTCCTCACAATCTACTATTGAGGATCTGGAGGGTTAGGCTCTATCTACAGGTCTGCTGTATGGAAATCAGTGGCGGAGCATGCCTTTTCGGGATGTACAAGCAAGTGAGAAAGCAAAGGAAGCCTATATTAAACAGCTATATTATACGGAACCATGGAACACAGCCCGGAATTGTCTTTTCCCACATAATATTATTATATAGTGGCCCCCAAAAAAGCATTTATACATTCATCAGTGTTTTCAAACTGGTATGTAAATTTTCTTCTGTGAAACACAAAAGAACTTTGGGGTCCAAAAACAATATCAAAGGAAGTAGCAACTGCAAATAAATGGTGCTGGACCATGTCAAGTCAAGTCAAGTCAAGTATATTTATATAGTGCTTTTCACAATATAGATTGCATCAAAGCAGCTTCACAGTATCAATGAAAACAACATAACAATGTTCGTTTCTTAGTGGAAAAACATCCAGGTTTGGTAGAGCTGATCAATGGTATAATGATTGGTTAATTAATTTGAATATGTGTGAAAGGTGAACTAACTTCAGTCACATGAGAGTCGGAATCAGGGAACGAATCGTTCTTTTGAGTTGGTTCTTATAAATGAACCCAGTTGATCTGATTCACAAAACAGACTGATTCATTCATGTTGAACTTCCATTTGTGGTAGTACTCGAGATTAAATCTGTTCCTCACAAAAAAACATATACACGAGTCATATACTTTTGTATTTATCGATGTGGTTGCCCTGACATTTTCTTCTTTACCTGTTTGAGGGTTCTTTAAAATATCAAATTGATAGAAAGCCGTGGCACGAGGAATAGACTCGAGGTCTATTCCTAAAACCACTCACCTGCACAGTGACAATGACAAGGCCTGGTCTTCAAACTGACAAGACTGATAACTCAGAGAAGGGTTTCCATAGGAATTCAGAGTAAGCTGAATCCTATTGAAAAGCCTCTTTGGATGCATAACACCATCATTGCGTGGTGGCAGTAACGTTGCTGCCTTATCACCCTACCTTCCATTATCTGAGTAATGGAAGCTAACAGGCTAAAGACTATTTGTAATTATTCAAATGCGGAGACAACCACAAATAAGTGAATTCAGAGTTGCTTCTGTTTAGTAAAAGCTCAATTTGCATACATGATCACATAAATACCAGGCTATAACATCATTTAAATGTCAATTCAGAACATTCCCTTTTGAGAAAAAAAGAAGAGAAAATCATTAATTTAGAAGCCGGCTGGGCTGTTCAGCAGAACCGCAGTGTATTTGTTGCTTTTTTCCCTTCCATTTCACATCCTAAATGCTCCTTCTCCATTATCCACAATTATCCAATCAGTTTCCCGCCACCTACTCTCCCAAATCTGGGGTCGTTTGTGGGGACAGATGTGCTCGCCAGCCTCCCAAACCTTTTAGTGCATCAGATGACTTTAAATGACTTCAAACTTTATTTATTTATTCAATCGTAATAATACATTTTCCTTTTGCAGTAACGCGGCTCCATCAGTCTCTAATGCCCCCAGGGTGACCAGATGTTTCTCCAGCCATATGGCGTCCCAATATCTCTCTTTCTCTGTCTCGCACATTCTTCGTCTGTTTCTCTGTCTCTTTTTTGCCTTTAGCCATTACTCTACTCTGTGTCCATGTTTTGTTTCTGCACTCCCTTATCTGGCATTTGTCATGATTGCAAACTCTTAGGCTTTACCTGATTGATCCGATTACAAAAAATAAATAAATAAATCACATCTATACATAACCAGGGTGATCTCATTCCTGTTCGTAGCAATGCTGGTACTAGGATGCTATCTGCTTCTTTTGGACATCTTGGGTGGACAAATATAAAGTTTTTTCATGAAACTCTAGATGGCACAGGCTAATCGGTCCTTAACTCAATCTTCTTGCAATCACATCATTCTCTATATGCCACAACTGATTGGTTCCTGCTGTATTAGTAGCCAATGAGCTTGCTGTTCAACCTTCAAAATATTTGGTCAGCATTGATTTTATGTAGCAGTTACTGCACGCTTTGAGAAACCCTCCTCCTTCCCCAGCTCCACCAGTAATGATCTGCTAAGGGGAATTCATGTATGCTATATTGTACAGCAGCATCATCTCTTACTTGCTCCTAGCAGCGTGTCAACAGTGTGTCCAGACTTGGTCCTGGAGGGCCACTTTCTAACACTGGCAGTTTAGTTCAAAACAGATTTGCATGAAAACGGTTTGCACGGTTTGCATGAAAACTTAACGGCTAAAGCTAACGTTCGGGGTGTAGCGGAACACAGGGAAGGAGACAAGGATATCAATGGAGGAGAGGCTTCACTACACTGAATAAACAGGTTTTGTGAGGAAATCGCTTAAAACATTAAGGGGAGACATGGCAGGCAAAAACATCAGGGTTTTTTCACTGGTCAGTTTTGAGATTTTGGCTTCTTTCAGACTTGTGGTGAAAAAAAGTCAAAAATACTCATTTAAGTCTTTATTTTACTACACTTTGTCTATTTGCGTCTGTTGAAATTGACCGTTTTTTCGGATTAATGTCCGAGTGTTAAAAATATTAATTAGTGATAAAAAGAGACATCCAAAATCCTCTCTGTAAAAACCTATATGTCAACAAAATGAAACAAGATTTTTGAATCTGGCTTTATCCGATGTTCAGATTTCTCTTGCGGAAATATATGCAAATTAATGCATATTTAATGAGATAATACCTAATTTGCATATTTAAACATAAATATTCAAAACTTGTATTACAAAAGATATTTGTCTTAATGTCAGTAATCAACTGGTGAAGTTTCATGCTGATATCCATTAGTTCATTTGTGAACTCCCCGTAAGTGAGTGTGAGTGTCTCCCCTTAATTGAAAGACTGTTCTAATCTTCAACATGTTTTACACTAAACAATACTTTCCTTAGGAAAGTTTTTTACCTTGATAACAAAGTTATTTGAAGGCAGAGTAGGGAATGTCGCGACAGGTATAGGACTCATTTATGGCATTACCACCAGCAAATTGGTTTCAGTATTTAATAATAGGCGTTTTGTAATATTGAGTGATATTGTATATTGTCTAAAGAAAATAAACCATATCAGGGTTTTCTCTATGGCTTCCAGGTTTCAACAAATGAATTAGACTTGATTGTAATGATTTATGACTGCTGTGTATGACTAATAATGATAACGCTTTTTAATGAATAAAGGTAAACAAAATATAAAGATTTTAATGTATTCTTTCTATGGCTTCCAGATTTCAAATATTAAATTACAATTTCGTTTTTGTAGTATGTACTGTATGTTTCCAGTATGCATTGAAAGACCTTGATTCAGGTGTGTTTCATTTTGAGCTGAACTGATATTGTAATGCAGGATTGGACACCCCTGCATTACAATGTCAAATGCAGAAAATTCTGCGTTAAATGTGATGCATTAAGTTTATTTAATGCATTTCAATAAAATCAACCAATATCAATGTTGTGAATTCAATAATCTATAAACCTCAATGATTTCTTCAAAAGTTGTTCATACTATAGTCTACATACAAGTGTTTACATTGCTGATGCTGTTGTATAGATATTGTATCGGTGTCTCTCTAGATGTATGGAAATATATCTATATCAAAACTTTTTACAAGTTTACACACTTTTAGTCTCTTCTGCTAAGGAATCATGGTAGAATCTTGTGCTTTTAGAAGACCTGAAGGGATCTGCATGTTTTTTCCATGTTTTTGATAAATAAGAGATGAAGAGTGCTTGCAGAAAGTACAGCACCTGAAGGAGTTATTTACGGATTTACTAATGCACCGCTGGTATCATTTCACATTGTCCACATAGGCATAGTCCACTCGATAAAATTTGAAGGCAAAGTTTACAAAGTTTTGTCATAACATGACTAACTTATAGATCTCTGGGTGTCTTCTCATGAAATTAGAATCTGTAGTCCTAAAATCCATTTAGGATGCCCAGCAATCCTCATAACAGTCTGGATTACCTGAAACAGAAATCCTATTCACCATGCATAATCCATCTAATGGCACCTCTTCGCATCCATAATACATCTCTCATTTCACATTCCCATGCATTCATCAGGCCTCAGCTAAGGGAAAATGTATCAAAATGCTCTTTTACAGCATTAGAACTACAGTTGTGGCTCTTTGTTTGCTTACTAAATACCATCATTCAATTAATGTCTCGATCTTGCATCCAAGGTGTGCCAGGGATTTTTAATATCGTGCTTGTTTTCACAGAATCACAGAGAGAGAAAATCAGCCATGTGTCTCGTTCCTATAGCTTTAGTTAATGGTTGTCCAGAACATCAGAGTGTCCTATTCAATAAGTCATTTCAGTGGCTACAGTGTTTGGATGCTGGCTTTCAATTTCCCCCGACTTCCACACAGGCTTGCTCCACACACAGTTAACTTAGCATTACCTCTGCATCGCCAGACACGTTCGATTCCAATCATTCCAAATGGTCAAAATAACAAACTCAAATCAGCACTTTCACTGGGATAGATTACTGCAAAGTTTGAGGGAGATATTTGAAAGAAGTTCTGTTTACTTTAACAAAAAAGGTTTTACTTTTAGTTTAGATTCAGACCAAAAAAGTATCAGAGTATGACTTAATGGTGCACCATTATGGATTTCTACACCAAGAACTGGCAGATTTTTAAGGAATGAGATTCTTCTAAGATGACGTGCATTTTTAACAAAGCAAACAGCAGCATGAAATGATGGGTAAAAAGGATTGTGATCACCCTTCATGTCTATTATGAACACTATTTAGAAAAACTCACCTCTGATCCTTACCACATAAAACATCTTTCTTTCTCATTTCTCTTTCTCTCCATAGAAAGTGGTCTGTTTTGCTAGCAGGGCTTTAACTCACTCCCTCTGTCAGAGTGTTACACGCTGCATGGCTTGACTTGATAATCCACAACAAAGATGCACGACGCAAAAGTAAGATAAACCAACCCGATCACACTAAATACGTGTCTATATCACGTAGTGTGTTTATCGTGTTATTTATACGCGAAAATGAGTTTTTACGTGCATATGATACACATGGGTTATTAAGGGTAGGTTTAGGAGTGGTGTGGGGTACGTATGTATTATACGTTTGGGTTAGTGGTGTTGGGTGCGTGTGTATTACACGCAAAAAAGTGCGTATCAAATGCACGCGAAAACTGCGTATCATATGCACGTAAAAACTAATTTTCGCGTATGAATAACACAATAAACACACTACGTGATATAGACACGTATTTACGTGAGAATAGGCTGGATAAACTCACTAGGAACCATACAGAGAAACACCAGTGTGAAACGTTAACACAAGAGAAAGACCTGAAGATAACGGAGGCTGTAAATACACAGGAACAGGTGGGACACTAATCAATGAATAACTATGGCAAGCAAGGAAACAGAAACTAAACGCACAGGAACTAAACACAGGCAATAATAGACAAAAGAATATTAAAATAAAAGTACATGAACAAAGACAAAGGGGAATCCAACACAAAGAGCCTGAAGGCAAATAGAAAATGGAGGACTTTGGCTATGGCTCATATTTACCGAGACGATGAAATGACGACTTAAAACTTAAAAATGAAGCTGCTTTCGAATATAATTCACATTCGCAGGGGTGTCCTATCCTGCTCCTGGATGGCATCTGTCCTGTAGTGTTTGTCTCTAAACCCAATTCAGCACACCTGAACCAACTAATCAATGTCTAAAGTCTACTAGAAACTTCCAGGCAGGTGTGTTATGGACACCCCTGCACAATTGGAAATTTCCACACAAAAAAATTTTTTCCCACTAGCCAACAATTAGTTTCTGGCAGATTTCCCATTTCATAATTTTTGCAGAATTCCTGTCCTCTTATGGTTGAGATTTGGAAATCAGACTCGAGCAAGACTTGTAAGATCTTCAGTGTGAGAAGGTCATTCCCTCGTCAAGGGCATCCCAAGGACTGCATTCGATTATTTTAGACTAGTTAAAATGACTAGAGTCAGCAAGGCCATTAACTCAGCTAGCAGTTCAGTCACTGGAGCTGTTAACACCCACCCGCTGAGAGAAACGAAGCAAATGCAACAAAATCGATAATGCAAAGGCGGCATGATTTGAAAAAATACTGAAATGTACTATTGGTAGACAGAGTATTTTAGTTTCTGAATGTCAAGCACTGGGCATTATAAGTTGATCAGAATTTCAGGTAGAAATATATAACTAGCATGAAATATTCAGTGCATCCCTGTGGGGATTTTGTGGGAAAATGCGGTCATATGTTCATAGCCAGGTGTTAAACATCTTGCTTAATTCCAACATGTATTTTCTACACACTTCCAACCCCTTTGCTTTCTCCCTTCTCATCATCTGCTGCCCCTTCACCTCAATTCTGTCCATCTCTAAAGGGCCTCAGGCCATGAGAAAAGAAGCACCTGTTAATGCTACACTGTAAAGAGATTGCTGTAAATTTTACAGTAACTTACTGGCAGCTGGATGCCAGTAATTTACTGTAAAATGTTTTACAGTATTATTACTGTATTTTTACTTACAGTATACTGGACCTTTACTGTATTTTCACTTACAGTATACTGTACCTTTACTGTATTTTCACTTACAGTATACAACCATTTACTGTATTTGGATTTACAGTAATATTACCGTATTTTCATTTACAGTATTAGTATGATTTTTTTTTTTTTTTTTTTTACGTTTACCCCACTCCCAAAAATTACAACAACACGTGAACATTTGTCCTTATAATATTCTTTTTAATCATTAAACATTTTGTTTTTAGAAGTACAAATTACAAATCTTGACCTCAATAGCTGAAAAAAAAAAGGCAAAATCACCAAAGTCCATTGAACTAATCTCCTGCAGACCATTTGTATCTGTAGCATGGCAAAAACGTACACACACTGAAAACCAAAACAGGCCTTAAAAAAATTAAATACAGTAAAAGTCAGTTTGTGTTGTTATATTTCAGTAATTTTGCCAGTCAAAGTTGACAAGCTCTCTGATGAGAAACACTGAGGGGTTCAGGCGGATGCTTTTTTTTTTTTTTTGGATCCTTCCAGATTTCCAGTGTTTGGTGCCATCAGGGTTGATTCTCAGAATGAACCTGCAAGCACAAAGGGGGAAAAAATACATTAATTTTGAGATCGGTGTTGTCAGAATTTGCCCTGAGTCTCAAACTTGATGCTGCATGTACTTTTATGTTGATAAAAGCAAAACATCTGATTCTGAATGCACCTACAGGGATGGTACATAATTACCTCATAATCCATTACATTCAAATCATTTAAAGGGGACATATCATGCTAAATCCACTTTTTTAGCCCTTAAATGCATTTTGTTGTATATTTGGAGTGATTATAAGTACAGAAAAGTTGAAATTAGTCTTTTCAGGTGCTTCTTTGATATCTTTATATTCTGTTTTGGACATATTTTGCAACCTGTTCGGATTTTTCTATTCTCTATGAAATTTTTTAACAATAATATTTTTAATTACACGTCTGTAGCAGTATTACGCCCGTTTCACACATACTCCGTATGCGGTACAGGAGCAGCACGCGCTATAGTGCTTTCACATATGCTGCGTTTGCAGTGTGCAACTGATCCGCGTCTGTACCACAAACACATTTACTCACTATTTGTATTTCACATCCAGAAGTTATCAGCAACTTTTATTTTGTTAAATAGTCGTTGTAAAACATGCAGTATTGTAGTAGTGGGCATGGATGAAGTTACTGTAAATACAGTAACACACCATTGCGATACATCCATATGAAGACGTTGTTCTGCAGGTTCGTCGTCTTCATTTTCATCTCGCTCCGGGTCCGACTCTGGCTCGGAGCGAGATGAAAATGAAGACGACGAACCTGCAGAACAACATCTTCATATGGATGTATCGCAAAGGACAAGTCGTCCGTTGTTGACATTTTGTTAATAACGTGTGAATAAAAAGTTTCTGTGCCGCTAGATAATCGTAAATCTCTACTATCAAACTACAAAAATGGCCGAACAGGGTGGAGTTGAACCGAGTGTCACCTCTGCAGCCTGGAGAGGGGGCGGGGTATGAAGTGTCTCTTTTGCATTTAAAGAGAACGCACCAAAACGAGTTGCTCTCAGACGCATATCAGAAAAGGGGTAGAAAAGGGGCCTGTGGAGCTATAATAATGAGGAATTCAGACCCAAGTATTGCAGTTCCGCTTTATATAGACCACAAATGTACGATTTATATGTAAAAAGGAACGATTTAAAAGCATGATATGTCCCCTTTAAGCTTTATTATTTTACAATACATTCCTGTGTAGCTTAAACAGCAGAGAAACTCCCTGTATATTTTCTATATTTCTCCCCTATATTTAGATAGGTAGGCAAACGCATTTCTGTCTCAGTGCATGCATTGTCTTAGTCTGGCTGTGCCGCCGTTAGCTTAGCGTAGCATAATAAATGGAACCCTTTGTTGCCGGATAGCATGTTGTGAGTAAAAGTGATAAAAAAAAACTCAATTACTTCTTGTGGCCTGCATATTCACAACGAGTACAAATAGCAATGCAGATTAAGACTAGGCGATTTCCTAGCCAGATATTGACTTGGGACTATATTGGGGGGAAACACAGGCGAAGCACTGCTACTTGGGGTGCAGAGATATCACGGATCTTGACTGTCTGAGAAGTCATCCTCTTTTGTCTCTCACAAAATCCGCCATATTCATCGCCATTCACTATGTCTACTGTAGGAAAAATAGCTAACTAATATTCACGGCGGTATGTTGACGGAAGTTGGGGGATTTCAGGTGTTGCGTGATATCTCTGCGCCCAAGTAGCAGTGCTTCACCGCAATGTAGTCCCAAGTCAATATCTGCCTAGGAAATCGCCTAGTCTTAAAGGAACACGACGACTTTTTGGGGCTTTAGCTTATTCATCGTATCCCCCAGAGTGAGATAAGTCCATACATACCTTTTTCATCTCCGTGCGTGCCGTAACTCTGTCTGACGCACCCACCGCTAGCCTAGCTTAGCACAAAGACTGGAGGTAAATGGCTTCAGCTAGTATACTGCTCCCAATAAGTGACAAATTAACGCCAACATTTTCCTATTTACATGATGTGATTTGTATAGTCACAGCATGTACAAATAACAAGGTCACATGAGACCCAGCCATCTTTTAACCATATAAATACTAGGAGCTATATTCTCAAAAGGCAAAGCACTGCTACTTCTGTGGAGTGATTTGCTCGCAGCACCTGAGAAGCCCCGTGGTGAGGAGCAGAGAGTTCGCTCAGAGTAGCGGTAATCACTCCGCCCAAGTAGCAGTGCTTCGCCTTCTGAGAATATATTTCCCAGTATTTATATGGTTAAAAGATGGCTGTGTCTCATATGACCTTGTTATTTGTACACTCTGTGACTATACAAATCACAACATGTAAATAGGAAAATGTTGGTGTTATTTTGACACTTATTGGGATTAGTATGCTAGCTGGAGCTATTTACATCCAGTCTTTGGGCTAAGCTACTGTAGGCTAGTGGTGGGTGCGTCAGACAGAGTTACGGCACACACATTGATGAAAAAGGTATGTATGGACTTATCTCACTCTGGGGGCTACGGTGAATAAGCTAAAGTCCCAAAGTTGCGTGTTCCTTTAATCTGCATTGCTATTTTTACTCGTTGTGAATACGCAGGCCACAATAAGTAATTAGTTTTGTTTATTTGGGGGGGGGGGGGGTCACTTTTACTCAGGACATGCTATCCAGCGGCGCTGCCAAACGCGAATAGAGCGTCAAATTCCCGTGTACCGCGTCTTGTTGGACGCTTGAACATTTTGAATCCATTCGCGCGTCCAAAGCAAAATTGACACGCATAAAAAGCAAGCGTTTGAAGCGAAATTGACGAGCGTCCGATGGTCTGTTTGCAAGATGGCTGATGTTGATTGACCTCTAGACATGCGTAATTGCGTCTTTACATTGACTTAACATTTAAATCACTCGCACCAGACGTTCTATTCGCGTTTGGTGTGAACGCACCATAAGACAATGCATGCACTGAGACAAAAATGTGTTTGCCCACTTATCTAAATATAGGGGAGACAGTGAAAAACCTCTATTTCAAAAAACGGTAGCGTGTTCCTTTAAACTTAAATACTATGTAAGTTGCTTTGGATAAAAGTGTCTGCCAAATGCATAAATGTAAATGTAATGTAAAAAATATATTTTGGGTTACCTAATTCTGCATTCGACAAAATGGACAGCTAATGCTGAAGAAGAGTCTGTTAGCTGTTGTAACTGGATGATGATTCTGCCCTTCATAGTCAGCATCCATGTTTTTGCTTAGAGAAAAGACTCTGAAACAGACAAAGTCACAGCAGCCTTTTTAGTGTTATTATAGTTCACAGAAATAATATACAATAACCAAACTTATAACTAACAACAACAACATGAAGGGTAAAGATGATGTAAGATATGATGTTGTATGGTGTTTATAGTTTTTAATAAATTAAACAACATTTAAAATATTAGTTAGCAAAATTTTGCTATATTGATAATGGTATATTGCTAACCCTTTCCTCCTCCTCCTCCTCCTCCTCCTCAAACGTCAACCTATTCTGTGTATTAGTGGAGAGTGTCAGCAGTGATGTACAGTCCGGAGGGAATGGCTTCTGCAAATTCAAAATAAAGAACAGAAACTGATGGATGATTATTTACAAGCACTTTAACTCTGCTGCCTGGTAAACCCGTTTTCTCCCCTTCCGTTGGTTTCATCGGCAGTTACATTATATTATGTTTGCCTGCTTAACTAACGCATACTTCAGCTAATTTAGTTGATGTCATCTTACTCACCTGTAGAAGTCATCACCATTACGATGGCGATCACAAGAAAAGACTCCAAAACACACCTCCGACATTGCAGACATGATTCAGACTACAAACTTGAAAATAAAACAAAATATGTAATTAACAATGGTGTCGCTTAAAGGGTTAGTTTACTGAATTTTTTTTTTATTATGTCACCATTTACTCAGCCTCAACTTGTTCATAACCTGTATTAATTTATTTATTGTGCTGTATACAAAAGAAGATATTTTAAAAAACATGAGTAACCAAACAGTTTCTGGTCCCCATTGACATCCATAGTATTTTTTTTTTTACATCCATACATAGCTACATCCAGCAAACTGTTCCATTACCAACATTCTTCAAAATATCTCCTTTTATATTCAGAAGAAAGAACTTCATGCAGGTTTAGAAAAACTTGTGGGCAAGTAAATTATGACAGAATTTCTTTTTGAGGTGCACTATTCCTTTAACTTATTTTTGCACGTTAGCTCACTGTTAACGTTGTTACATCTGCCTAACTAGCTAAGTTGTGATAAATAGAGGACGGAACATACAACAGTTATTATTTTTCTCTGTTTAATAAGTTTACTTCGGCTTATTTAGGTGAAGTTAACCTACCAGTTGATGTTATCACCGTTATGACGGCAATGAAAAGGCTCCAACACACCTCCATCGTTGCAGACTGCAGACATTATACAGATCACAAACCTGAAAATAAACCAAAGCATATAGCAGTACTTGGAAATATTGTTTAAAAACCTCACTTAAACAAGGGTTTCGTCTATCTCACTTTACCTCAGTATTTCACGACACGTTAGTTCGTTGCGGTTAACGTTAAGTTAGCCTAACCGACGACTCCGCCTGGCGACGAGCTTACGTTAAAGAGGCAAATGAATACACAAACGTTATTGTTATCGTTTTAACTAAAGAATATTTCGGATAATATAGGTGAACTTAGCTTAACTTACTTACCAGTTAATATTATCACCGTGACGGAGATCCGGCCGACAGTCAGGAAAAAAAAGGCACCAAAACCATTCCGACGAAAACAAAAAGACAAATCATGTTAGTTTGCTGTTAACATAAATGAAAACATTTTGCAAATGTTTGTTTTACATAAAATATAAATAATATACTAACCTTTTTGGAGTTATCGGTAGGCTACATCTTCTGTCCACATTAACTGCCACTTCAACCATACAGTCAAAAAAATTCAAAAGAAATCTCTCTTGCCATTGGTCAGTTTTTCGCGGGCAAGTTCACTACTGTAAATTGACTTTACAGTAGAGAAGGATTACAGTAGTGACCATATATTTTCCCATAATCCTTTGCTGTTTACAGTAACATACTGTATAAACATTTTACAGTATCTTACAGTACATATTACAGTAAAATACTGTTCAAATTACAGAAATCAGTTACAGTGTATCTTGCCCACTGTGCCGGCCACAACAACATCTTTTAGCAATTTCCTCCCTCTGATTAAATTCCCACTTCAAACATACATGAATTGCTTGCGCACATGCACTCACCTTGCCCCAGAAACCCTTGACAGACCATGTGGAGAGAAGGAAGAAGCCGTAGACGGGAATAAACCAGGCTCAGCAGCATTGAGGAGCTCTGAGCCGCATGCTTAGGATCAGCTTTGGTAGTAAAGGCAAAGTGGACCACTTCATCCACCAAACCAGGACTGAGTCAAAAAATCAGCCCCAAGGGAACTACTGTACACTCACAACCCATATAATCCGCTACAATACGTATAAATAGGTGGTCAAATAGAGTAGTGTGAATTCACTAAACAAATCTTGCACAAAATTTTATTTTTGCACCACTTCAATAGCCACATGCAATGTAGTTCTACCAGATAACTATATAATAATGCACTGTATTTTTTTCCTGAAATAATGCTGCTCTGGAGTATTCAAAGTTGCAATGTAAATAGCAATTATATAAAAGATTGTCAAAAAAAAGACTTCAATTCATTAGATGTTGAGGCAGATGCATGCTTGTAGGCAATTGGACAAAAGGGGCAAGGTTTAAGCAGATATGTGCATTGCATGGATTAATCGGTCACAATAAGATAAATAACATGCATAGGGTGGCAAATTAAGATTAATAAACTAGCTAAGCAAAAGTTTTTCAAATGCAAACACAACTCATTTCTATTTTAATTAGACTCTTAATTATTAAATTGCACCTTATTCACAAAGCTCAGTGCTATTTGTCTAGTGCAATTAACAATTTGCTATTACCGACAACAGAAAGTGATTTTATAGCGCCTGCATGTTATCAAATGAAAACGATAGTGACTTTCGAAGTTTGCGCACTTGATTTATCAATGCTGTAAATTTACCTAAATTTAAAGAAACTACAGGCGGCAATAGTGGCAGTCGTGGACTTCAGAGTCAGACTTGTAACACGAAGGTCATGGGTTTGATTCTCAACACCAGCAGGAAACCACTGCCCTTGAGAAAGCCACCTAAACCCTAATAGTGTGTGTGTGTGTGTGTGTGTGTGTGTGTGTGTGTGTGTGTGTGTGTGTGTGTGTGTGTGTGTGTGTGTGTGTGTGTGTGTGTGTGTGGGTTGGTTTATGTGATTTATGAGGACACAAATTTGTATAATGACATGTGTATTACACTGGTATTACAACTTATGGGTGGTTTATGAGGACACTTCAAAAGTCCTCATAAATCAAATGGCTTAAAAAACATAAAAAACAATGTTTTATTACAAATTTTAAAATGCAGCATGTCTCCTGTGATGAGTAGGTTTAGGGATAGGGGCAGTGTAAGGGGATAGAATATATAGTCTGTACAGTATAAAAACCATTACGCCTATGGAGAGTCCTCATAATGCTGTTGCACCAACATGTGTGTGTGTGTGTGTGTGTGTGTGTGTGTGTGTGTGTGTGTGTGTGTGTGTGTGTGTGTGTGTGTGTGTTTGTTTGTTCGTGTGTGTGTGTGCGTGTGTGTGTGTGTTTGTTCGTGTCTGTGTGTGTGTGTGTGTTCGTGTTCACTACTCACTGCTTCTAATGTGTACACAATCTTGGAAGGGTTAAATGCAGATAACAAATTCCAAGTATGGGTTACCATATTGGCCTTCACTTCACATCACTTTTAGTGTCATTTCAAGCCAGTTCAGTGTTGGTTCATTTCAGTTCAACAAGTATTGATGTAGTGTCATCGTTAGTGTCATTATCAATGGCAACGGCAATTTATTTATATAACACAATTAAATACAATTTACATTGTCCAATGTGCTTTACAGTATTAATAAAAAATCATAAAAACTAACAACAATACAACAACAGTACAAATATAAATTTAAGTAAAATACCATAAAATAAGTGCTTCACCAATTTAAAATAATAATGAGATTCAATGGAATGGTGCGTCAGGATGTGTTAAATGCCTTATCAAGCATTTTTTGTTTTTAATGTTATTAACTTCATTTAAAAACAAATAACGATGATGCCACTCTAATTGAAATGGGCAAGTTATTCCATAATCTAGGGCAACTACAGAAAAGGCATGGTCCCCCTACACTTCAATTTTGACTTAGGGAAAGAAGTCTCTGTTCCCTTTCAAAAGCTACAATCGATGCTGCGCTGCTTAGCGCATTGGGAACGTCTTTAAATTTGCCAGTTTGCCAAAACTTTTGCGTTATCCCAAGAAACTTTGCGTTCCCTCGCTAAACTTTTGCGTTCCCTCGCAAAGTTATTTGCATTCCCATGCAAAACCTGTTGTGAGCTCGGACAGACACTTCTTGTTTAATGTCGGGCTGGCAGTGTTTCAGAGCTCTGTACGTTAACGGGGCGTTTCATAGTGTTTGAACTTGAATTCTCCTAAAACCGAGCTTTATAATATAAATTTGTCTAACCAGCCGAAGTCCAAATAAGGGGCCATCTACAAAGTGCATACAACATATTCAATAGCTTCACTGTGACACACTGTACTGTCATCAAATTTAGTTCACACATCACTGCTCTCCTGCTGGTTCTACAATGGTTAGTTTGATAAAAAAAATAAAAAAACTGCATAATTTTATTTATGAAATGAAATCAATAACTTCACCCTTTTTAGAAAAAATATTCAATAACTTCACAGTAAGCAAATATAATGCAAAATCTATGGTTGTAACTATTATGTTAGCTGTGTTTGGTACCAATATGATTTGTGTAAAGAATAGGCCTACTTATTTTTTATGTGCAATTACTTCCAAAACTAAGTTTTGTATAACCAACATTAGAGCAGTGATGTGTGAACTAAATTTGGTGTGTTATTGTGTGAAGTTATTGAATGTTTTTCAATATAAAATGTAGAAAAGCAGTATAGTATGACCAGTGGGTCACCATTGATGTTTAAACTGATGTACAAACTCTACAGTTTGTAACATTGAAGTTAATGACTATTTTTGTATTTTTGACTATGAGTTGATGCTGTAGTCGTTTTTTGGGTTATATTGCACTTTGCAGACGGTCCTCTCGGACTTCTCTCAGCCTCCTGCTCATAGAGATCCATTTAGCATATATATTATTAAGCACGTTTTGAGGAGAATTTGGTTGTAGCTCATTGTCTAGGTTACTGTGATTGTAAATACGTGTCGTTTGTGTTTTAACAATAATATTTAGCTAATGAATATTGATCCGGGAAGTTCGAATAGCCTATGTGAATATATTGCCAACTTCACTGAACTCCTTGAGTTAAGCAGTAAGCACTGACGCATTTCTTTATATTTAAGTCCAAGTTCAAACACTATGAAATGCTCCATTAACGTACGGAGCTCTGAAACACTGCCAGCGGGACATTAAACAGGAAGTGTCTGTCCGAGCTCACAACAGGTTTTGCAGGAACGCAAATATATTTGCGAGGGAACGCAGAGTTGCTTGGGGTAACACAAAAGATTTGGAAATAAACAATTCTCCCATCCTTATTGTTTTTCACCACCACATCCCTTTAGGGTCTCCGTACAAAAGAGTTTTCCATCTGATGAGCGTTTTAAGGGCAGATAAATTTGAGTGTCATCCGTGTAAAAATGGAATGACAACCCGTGTTTTCTAATAATAGAACCTAGTGGAAGCATGTATAAAGAAAAAAGAATGGGGGCCAAAATAGACCCTTGAGGAACCCCACACAATAACACAGACTTACTAGAGGAATATTCTCCAATCTTCACTAAGAAGCTTCTGTTTGTAAAATAAGATATAAACCAGTCCAATGCACTGCCAGTAATGCATGGACACTGTTCCAATCGGGCAATAAGTACAGAGTAATCTACTGTATCAAATGCAGCAGTTAAATCTAAAAGCACAAGAACTGCATGGTCGCCAGAATTACAGATTATTAGTACATCATTAAAAACTTTGGTAACACTTTATTTGAAGGGGTGTGCATAAGACTGACATGACACTGTCATAAACATGACATAACACCTGTCATGAACATGAAGGAGTCTTTATGAATGTTTATGACTGTTGTCATTAAGTGTCATTCGGTAAATTATGACACTTTTAATGCAAAGTTGACATTGTTTAAAATGTCTTTGTTATGAAAACTTGACATTACCCAAGACAAAAATGTCTTGATTATGACAACTTGACATTAACAAAGACAGAAATGTCTTTGTTATGACAACTTGACATTAACCAAGAAATCATAACCTGTCAACCTGTCACAACTTTGGCCGTCATGACACCATTATAACTGTGTCATGAATATTTTACTTGTCCTCAAGTAAAGTGGAACACATTGTACTAGTTATAAAGATGTCACTAAGGGTTATTACACTGTCAAATGCTTTAAGTTTGATAATTAGACCTGTTATGACATATTTGTGACAGGTTGACAGGTTATGATTTCTTGGTTAATGTCAAGTTGTCATAACAAAGACATTTCTGTCTTTGTTAATGTCAAGTTGTCATAATCAAGACATTTTTGTCTTGGGTAATGTCAAGTTGTCATAACAAAGACATTTTTTGTCTTTGTTAATGTCAAGTTGTCATAATAAAGACATTTTTGTCTTTGTTAATGTCAAGTTGTCATAACAAAGACATTTTAAACAATGTCAACTTTGCATTAAAAGTGTCATAATTTACCGAATGACACTTAATGACAACAGTCATAAACATTCATAAAGACTCCTTCATGTTCATGACAGGTGTTATGTCATGTTTATGACAGTGTCATGTCAGTCTTATGCACACCCCTTCAAATAAAGTGTTACCAAAACTTTCAGCAATGTGGTCTCTGTCGAATTATGTTTTCTAAACCCAGGTTGAAGAGTTTCAAAAATCGCATTATCATTTAGGAAGCTTTGTAGTTGTTGCGGGACTATTTTCTCCTAAATAAAATTTACACTGTGGGGTCCAGGATCAGTTTTTCTAAGCAAGGGGTAGACTGATCCATGTTTTAACGGTTCATCATCGAACATCGTCAAATACTTGTTTGAGAAAAAATGGAGGAATAACATCAGCAGAAGAGCCTGAAGGCCTAAGGTGCTCTATTATTTCTTGAAGCTGAGTGCCAGTAATATGGTTAAATCGACTAAAAACAACCGTACAGCTATGGTGAATTGAGGGATCAGAAGGAAATGGAATAATTCCTAATATTAGATCATTTATATTACTAACAAAAATCTTTAAAAAGTCCTCACACATAGATGAAGACATCAGCGAGAGAGCAGAACGAAGGGTTGATAGTGGCGTTGATATTTTTAAAAAGAATTTTGGGTCTATGACAGTTATTATTAATAATTTCAGTCAAATACCTTGATTTGGCTACTTTTAGCTATTTCTGATATTGAGATAGCGAATCTCTTAACATTTCAGACAAAAGAGACCTGTCTAAGACGTTTTCACATATAGAATTAAACATAGACAGAAGCTCTTCAGCACTCATATTACCAAGACAGTCTTCCATTGAGAAAAGGCATTTTTGGTAGTATTCGTCAAATGAGCCTAGAACGGCGGGCGTAATAGATTTAGGTGCATCAAATGCAAAAGGAATAGAAAACAAAATGGATTTATGATCAGAAAAAAACATTTTCACACACCTCAGGATTACTGAAGGAAAACCCATGTGATAGCACTAAGTCAAGTGTATGTCCATGATGATAATTGGGAGCGTTGACTTGAAGAGCCAAGTCAAAGGCATTAAATAAATTAAAACATTTCTTAGCTAGCAGGTCATCAGCACAACAAATATAAATATTAAAATCTCCTAATATCAAAAGTTTGTCATATTTCAGAATGAACTCTCCCAGGAAGTCTGCGAAATCAGTTAAAAACTCCTTGTTGTATTTAGGAGGACGATACATTACTGCAATCAAAAGAGGTTTGTGAAGTTCCAGCGTAAACAGCTGTAGTTCAAAGCTGTTTTACTCATTCAACGCAATAGTTTGGTAGGAGAAAACGTCCTTGTAGATGGAGGCCAATCCTCCATGCACCTCAACCAGTCAAACGGGGAGAATTGAAAAATACGCAAACACTTCAGAGAAAGGACTTAAAGGGGCCTTAAGGAAGAATTACTCCCATCTAGCGGTGAAATTGTATTTTGCATTCAAACGAATTGTGCTCTCCAGCGCCTCGCGTTTTGCTTACTCGTTATATTTTCTGAAGTACGTGCATTGTTAGATATCATCATCAGATGATTCAACAGTAGGGAAAGGAAGAAGTAGAAGTAGAGGAAGAGGACAGAGAGGCAGTGGATCAGTGGGATCTAGGCGAGGAAGAGGAGGAGAGCGAGAGTCAATACAACAAGCTACAAGAGACGATCTTGATAGAACTAAGAGTTTCCAAAGGCAGGGAAGAGAAGCGACCGAGGTTTGTACAATTTATGTGGCTAGCAGTAACTTTAGCAATTCATTTTCATTCTCTGTGCAATCTTATGCACGTAGCAAAATATTCACAACTTGAGCTAATTGATTGTTTATGAAAAAAGAGAGCTATAGAAAATGTTTAAGAGAGCAATGTTTTCTTTTGCGTCAGTTACGTCACGCTGGCTCTGAATGAAAACGCGTTGTGGAAACGCGTTGGCGTACTTTTTGTCCCTCTCTGCTATTATAGTTTTTCAAGATGGCGGAACTACATGGAAGCCTCCGTGGACTTACCCGTCCCATGTGTATAAATATAATAAATTCTTCGTTTACGAGGATAAAAATTGGCAGAGGTATTTGTACACCATTGGGGATATATTTATGAATAAAAATATTGATTTTAGATAATAAATTACCTAAAAAGTTACTTACAGTCCCTTTAAATCCCCAGCAGAAAGCCACGTTTCAGTTATAAATAAAAAATCCAGATCCAGAGAAGAAATCATTAATGATGAAAGTCGTATTTACCACAGATCTGGCGTTAATCAAGGCCATTTTTAGCCTTAGCCGGTGCTCGGTGGATACCTCAGGTTGCTTCGCCCTAGGTAGCGTGCGAAGATCTGTACACTCCTCCATAGAAGAAGCGAGGAGAACAGAAGCCAGGAAGCGGAACCGCCACAGTCGAATCAAGGGTATAATCCCAGTGTGTACTGGCTCCAGAGAGGGCCATCGGATGAAGCAGCTCTTGTCAGAAACCTCCACAAGGAGCCCCAGTGGAGGCTGAGACTCACGACGGAGTGCCAAGAAGAGCTTTACTTCACAGCTATGCCACCCAGTCTTCAGCGTCGTCTCCTGTGCTTTTTCACCGGTAGGGAGCACTGCCAACGGTGTAGATAGTCAGGTATAGACAGCAGTAAGAGTGGGGGACCGTAATATGAACCAGTTCTAGCTTGATTAAACAGTTTGTTTGAAACGATAGTCGGTCATAAGTTAATACTGGTGAAGCACACTGTGTCAACTGAAGTGTAGAGCAAAACGAAACAAACAAACTAGACAGCACAGCAAGCGAAAGACGGCAGGCCACATACAACGGCGCCTTCTTGAATCACTCAGTGTGAAAAAAAACATTTAAATAAAATGAAAACTCAGCTCAGTTTAAAATGATCAAATTATCAGCTCAGTTATATTAAAATGTTGTTCTCATCTGTGTCAATGCCATTAAATCGACAGTATTACTAAATATTAATTGTCTTTTAAAGCCAAACTACATAATTTAACAGACAAATTATTGCTTTAGTCCAACAAAATCAAACTTTAAAAAAGTATGCCATTTACTGTGTAATGTCGATTTAGCCCTCTACACTGTTGGTAAAATGTGCCAAAATTTGACTTTTAGGGGGAAAGACACTCAAAGGGACATCTTTGGACCTTGTACACACCAAGAAGGTTCATAGTAGTATTCTAATGCATATAAATTACTACTCTACACTAAAAAAATGTAATTGTTGAATGAACGTGATTTAATCGTAGCACCCATTATGCATCTAATCAAATCAAGTAAAGTTGGACTACTTTGCATATTTTATATGAACACAATATACATTTGTAGATTCAACATGATTGTAAAATGTCAATGTATCTTCTTTACAACTAATTGAATCAAAATGTTTGTATTGTGTTAGTCTAATCAAATTTATTCTTATCCACTCAATGTCAGTAAAGCACTTCAATTCAACAAAATTCTGCCTTGTTACATAAACTAGTTAATGTCTTGTTTTGGTAGTTTAATGAATATCTATCTTGTTGTTTCATTACATTTGTTTTAGATGACAGCACTAAGAAGCATGACATTGCCAAAACTACACAGCAAAATCCCCAGTGTTAAATTAACACTCCTCAGTGTTTATATGAGTCCATACTCTACAGAGTGTAAGGTACTAATATGCACATTTTAGGTGTAGATAAGGTAGAAAGTTGTCCTTTTAAGGTACTCCCGCAGTTATAAGCTGTTGTATCCCCTGAAGGTATATCTATTTCCGACAGTGTAGATTGTCTCCTTATTTTGCTGGAGAACTGTGGTTCATTGTGTATCCACATTCAGAAAATCTTTCACATCAATCAAACAAAAAAAAACTCTTGACGTCAAACACACCAATATGCGCCAACGCTCTAGTGTGTAAACTACCAAAGTGACTATTACAGCGCTAGCTCGCATTCAATCAAAAATATACAGGGTTAAGAGAGGCAGAGAGAGGAAGAGAGAAGCGGGGGGCTGGAGACTCTACAGAGGTTTGTTTGTGTATTTCCAGGCCTCATCACTCCACCAAAACACATGAATCTTTCATCAGTCAATTCTCTCTATTCTGAATGCAAGAGAATGAAGCAGATCACACTCAGCATCTCTACAGTTCTAGCACACTAATTTGGGAGGAACATTAACATTTACTGGGCTAGTACAGAGGAATGGAAAAATTCAAGGATATGATTTGCACACACAGATCCGTGTTGTTCCGCACGCACACACCTGTGCACCGGGGGGATCGACATCAACTTGAGTCAGGAGGGACTGTATGAGCCTCTTATACAATTCAACTCTAGGTTTTCATCTACACTTTTACAAATCCACTATGCTCTACTCTAAAAGCTCTCAAAAAACAGAAATGTCCAGCTATTGTATCGTTGTGTCATTGAATGCCATCGCAGTGGTGTACCTCTAAAGAGTGCCGTGGACAAGCATTCAAAAAGACAGTGAATAAAAAGGCTTTAGAGGGAAGGCTCTTCTGATTCATGAGCTCGGACGTGTACAAGGATGCAAGTGAATAGCATAAGAAGCAAGACCATGATGAAGGTCATTTGTGTGTCTTAAATGTGAACTGTGCAATTTCTGTGCCACTAGATTGAAACAGAATTGCAAACCTACTGACTACACTGGCCCTGTCAGAAAGTCCCACACCAGACTCATGGCATTAGTTGAGCCAACCTCCCATCCTACGTTTTCATTTATTGAATATTCTGTTTAACCTGGAAATATGTCACATTACAAAAATTAGATCGTTTGCTAATGGTTTTTCCAATGGACATTTTAGGTTTAATCATGATTATTTGTAGCTAGCTAGTTAGATTTTAATGTTGGTAGGCTTTGGTTTTTAAACATCTGTATATTACAAGAAATATTCAAAGAAATCTAATACGTTTATGGCACAAGTTTGCAATAAATTAATCAAAAATTACAGTAAAGATATTCATCCTGTTACAAGAGATTTCTGTTTCAAATAATGTTCTTTTGGCCTTTTTATTCACGAAAGAAACCTGAAAAAAAGTATAATGGTTTTCTCATTTCTTGGGACAGAATGACACTTTAAAAGTCCAACCATGACAATAAGAACAGAAGATTCAATTAAACCCTGCGAAGGCAAGGACACACGCAGACATCAACATGCATCCACGAGCATTCAATCTGATGTCTATGCACTTGTCAGATGGCATATCCAAGGTTTAAGTCACTGGGGCTAATGCAAGCTATTAATTACAAGCTCGGGGTGGGGGTGACATTTAAAGAGTGGGTAGGAGGCTGGCCCTTTCACTCAGCCGTTACAGTAAGCTTATTAAAGATTTTACAGCGTCGTCGTGAGCTGTGAGTCATTCCCTCCAAAAACCCCTGATAAATGATAGCCTTTACTTCACAACATCAGAGAACAAAGATAACAGATGAAAAAAGAATACTATGTTGATTTATAATATGGCATTTCCCACTACAGTTATGAAACAGCTGTTTTAAAGTGCATCAGAAAAAGCATTTTAAAGGCGTCCTATTATGCTTTATATATTTTATTGTGTAATGGTGCTGTTAAAGCATGAAAAAGGTCTACAAAGGGAGTGTGCACTGCTTCTGAACTCCCTGAAAAAAGCCTCCATTGCAATCTTGAGTTTTCTCCTGGGAACGTGCAAGTAACAATATTCCACATTTAAATAATTCCCCAAAAAATGCACAAGTCAAATGATTTCCAGCTCTACCTCTCTGGGCATCTAATGGGGTGGAGGGATGGAGTTGTTAGGGTAGGGTTAGTGTTTGGTTGGATATTCTAACTCCACCCATTAGGCCCAAAATACATTCGCTCCTCCTCATTAGACGTAAGCTCCACCCATTTGCTCTACAGTGAGCAGCCTCTCAAAATAGCAGGTGAGGCCTGGGTGAGTCGTGTTAGTAGTGTGGTGAAACTCGCAACTATGGTTAAGGGAGTGACATTTCCAAAAATACGCTCAAAGCGGTTCACCAATCACAACACGCTTGTCCAGCTGACCAATCAGAGCACATTCTCCTATTCAGAAGGAGGGGCTTAATAGAGAAAGTAGGTGTGTTGGACATTGGCTGTGGCTGGATGTAAGCGATCGGCCAGAGTTGCGCGTGCAGGCGAGAGGAGCTGAACCGGCATGCACTGCTAGATTTTTTGCTATAAATTATGAACATGGCTTCTGAGGACTAACTTTTCTCAGTTATTTTCCCTTATTTACAGATTCAATCAAGGCTCGTTCTTACGTAGAGCACGTATGCACATGCGCACTCTTCAAAAACGTTGCTTAAAAGCTCTTGAAAAACTAAAAGACGTATTATGACATTTGTGTCTAATCGAAATGAAAGATATTGATTGTACTGAATGCCAGCTTGCTTATTTTGCTCAAGATAAGGATTTATTGAGTCCACATGTCATGCAAACAAGAAACTATGCTTCTAACCACAGGTCGAGAGCTGTCGTTCCAAACACAAAACTTTGCGATGCTGTTTGTGAATGTTCGTTGGAACTATGGTTTCGAGAAACACTGACTCAGTGAAATATGCTGATAAAGACAGAACTTACGACCATAGTTGGCTAACAATGCTTTTGGGAAACACAGCCCAGACCGTTACTGACAGACTGGGAAGAGAGGTGCTGCAACAATGTTAAAAAATCAATAAAAATCTCATATTTGACATTCAAGCATGAAAACCTATTCTATTAGACCCCAAAAGCAAAACCAAGACTTTGAAAAGGGGCATAATAGTCCACCTTTAACTAGTTTCATCTAGGTTTGCATCCATTTATAACTTTGCAACAATAAACCTGGCAACGAATCCTCAGCATATCTTCTTCACTGCAGGGAATTCTGTCAGAGTCAGTAGCGTTTTGACAGTTTCATTCTGTGTTGTGTGTAACGGTTCTTGATTAATGTTTGAAGCAGTTGCAAGCTTTGTCCTCCTCAAAAAGACACCCTGTCACTTCTTAATCTACCTCTTTTTTTCTTTCTTTTTCTCCTTTCAGTTATTGTAGCCTCTCTGTCAAACAGAAAGCATTTCTGTGCTCTCACCAGTTAACTCACGTTCTCTCTGTATACGGTCTCTCTTTCCTTATCCGTCCCATCTTTGTCTCTCTGGCCGTCTTTATCTCTGATTTACTACTAATCTGTTCATCAGACCATCCCTTGCTAAGTAACCAGATGTCTTCTGGAGTGAGGAAATGTTAACTGTGTTTTTGTATTATTTGTTTAAGCATGGTGACATATTAAAGGGGGATATATTTTCATCATATTAATGGGGTATAATCATTATATTTTAACACCGTGTTCTTAACATCAGGCATTTCATCTGAATATAACTTTTCTTCAATTAAATAATATAATGACTTTTAATCCATTAAATGAAACCAGTAGACTTGGTTGAATCAGCAGTTGACTAAACAAAATTATTTTACACAATATACAATGTATATTTTTACAATATAGAGATATTTTCTACCTCATCCAACATTTAAAAAGTAAGGGGGAAAAGGTTATATTAAATAATATATTTGACTTGAATAAAGCAAGTTAATTTAGATGCTTCCACATTGAGCATATTTTTCAGGTTACCCCTGACAAAACATTTTCATAGTGTAGGCAAAACAATCCAAACCTCCGCACAGATTTTAATGACTCATAAATAATTGCAGTAAGCCAGTAATTAATGCTGCTCAAATGTAAGAGATGCCCTAACAGTAATACTGTAATAACGCTGAATGTGAAATGAAATAATGTCCAGATTTTAACCATCTCTACCTCTGTGACAAATGAATTTTAACTCAGTCCTTAAGCAAACAACTTCTGTATTGGATGCTGGTTAGAGACAGAGATAGAAAACCAACAACTTCCTGCACTTCGCTTTGTGAGCTCTGCATTGGCGAGGTGTATTCCAGCATTTGAGTGGTACTCTGTTTTGGCATTCTCCAGAGCTCTTCAGGGCCCACCAGACACTCTATATCTCCATTTCTGAGAGGATCCGAAAAATTTAATTAGCTTATAACCATTTAGCAACATTAATATTCATTAAAATGGCATTTTGAACTAAATACTAATTACAGCCAGATGGACAGACTCATTCTACATTTTTGTTGTTGGTGGTGGTTTGCTTTCTTGTTAAGTGAAAACACTTTTGACAAATGAAACACTGAGGTGAAAAAGGACATAAAGGCTTTTTGGAGTTTTAAAAAGGGTGCCAAAATGCATGTGTTGTGTTTAACATTTTTGGGTCGCCCCAGTGAATTTCATATTTGAGAAGACTGTAAACTGATTTATTGTACATCCTGTTGAGCTGGATGAGTCTTGTCTGTTACATATAAGAAAAATAAATAAATTTATGCAGCAGGGAACCACAAATCTTCCGCTCATTGGTTAAAAAAGTTAATAATTTTATGGAATGTTGCAGTGTATACTATAAATATTTTATCAGAACTAATTATTATTTATAAAAAATTAATATGCTCTCGCAAACTTGATGAAAAACATTGACTCTAATGAAAAACATTAACTTTCCCCTACCCCAACATTACAATATTATAGTTGTTTTTTGATAATATAAATGCAGCCTTGGTGAGAATAAGAGACTTCTTTAAAAAAATAAAAATGAAAAAATCTTACAGACCCCAAACTTTTGAAAGGTGGTGTAACAGTAAAATCAGTAAAAAAGTTTTGGGGTTTTTGTTGAATGTTCTTTTGTGGGTTTTGGCAAAAAAAATAACTTTATTTTACAGCCTTTATAATATATAATTTTATAATAACTTTATAATAATGGATTACTTTTAATAAAAAGATAGAGATTTTTTTCAGCAACATATAGTCAACATTGTAAGCTCTCATTCTCCTCTTCAGCCAAAGGAATGCAGTCCTGATTTTTTGCATTTTTGCTCTAATCTTCTCCTTTGGTTAAGAGGGCCATCAAACTGCAATTCCCCTTTCCCACTCACTCACCAGCCTGTCATTTCAAGGGCTGTGTGACTGAATTATCCTCTGCACTGTCTTGCTCAGTATTATAGCAGTTTCTACAGATTCACCTTCCCTTTTTATCAGTGAATATCTGCCTTCACCCAGCGACTGCTGACTGTGGCCCCGCACCTTTGGAGGACAAATACCCATATCAGACAAAAGAAGAGACGCAGCCAGCCACGACTTCTTTATCTAGAGCGTGATCATGGTGTGTGTGAACATTTTGTTATCAGCCAAACCTAAAACTCTGACCTTGAGTTTGCATTGAGAGTGAGGGCAGCATGAACACTCAGAGGTGATGCAGTCAGGCTACAGTGATTGACGTGTGAAATGTACTTGCAGTAACATGTTTATATTTCTCTTCTGACTGCTCTACAGGTTGTCTTTGGATACATAAACACTTAGAAGTAGAAATGCTTCATGTCAAGAATGAAACCATAGTCATAAGCCACAATGCGAGTTGAACCGACTTAGTTACAAAGTTGCACTTTAGACATTTTTTTAAGTTCAATTTCTTTCGACAATAATATTTAATTTGATAAATTTGACTAAAAGTTTGTTACATGTCAACTAATTATCCTAACCATACCAAAACAGTCTACTGATAATCTAATGAGAGTTGACATGTAATTGCAAACTTTTTAGGCTTTACAGTGTATAACTTGCAAATAAATGCATATACTTAGCTTAAAATATTGGCAAAGTATATAATTTGAATAATATTACAAATTAAACAAACAGACAGATTAAACAGGAATAGACATTTGTGCTCACATATCATGTTTACTTACTACTTAATAAGATTGGAGCTTGCCGTTTTGAGAAAGCTCCTGTTATTTTAGTGTAATATGCATCAGACGATCTGAATAACAGTTTTTGTTTTACATTTTTGTGGCGACTCTTTATTGAACCTCTGTGCTCTTCACCCACAACAGTTACAGATGAAGATTTGAGAGATGGGAAGATTTTTCTTTCTCTTTACAAACATTCAGCATCTACTTGCATAGTTTACGCACGGCTGAAACCATGAGGTCTATTGACACATCTGCTTGGTGTTGGAGACAGAGAGTGGGTTGGAAAGAGATATCCCGGAGTGGGAAGCACGAAAGACAAACAATCCATCAATAAAGAGCCTCCATCAATAGTGCCCTCTAGAGGAGGGGGTCAAAACAGAGCTGGTGTGGGAAAATAAGACAGTGGTTGCATTTTACTCCACTTTTTTATGCCCCTCGCTAACTTCACTCGGATGTACGTCGTTGCTTACGTTGCACAAGTGCACACTACTGGCGGAACCCTTGCAATGAGTTTAAATGGAGCAAGTTGATGTTTTGATGTCAAAATCTTGTTGCATTGTGTTCTATGGATCTGCTTGAAGTGTACATATAAGTAGACTCACTCCCTCTGTCAAAATCGACGGGCCGAGGGTCTGTCCAAATGATCTTTCCTCGTCCAATTGACTAAGTTGAATGCACTTTAAAATGACGTTGAGCATCCTTGAAGTGCTTAGGGAAGTCCACAAGTGCATGTCTAAAAGTGGAGTTGAACGCAGCCATTGAAGCTAAGGATGGCTGCTAGGGGTTGCCACGGTGTGGTTACTAGGTGGGCACTTACAGTCCACAGACTGAACCAAATCTCTAGAATGTTGCGATAAATACAGTAGATATGGCCTCTTAAATCTAAGTGTAATTAAATTTTTTCTTTTAATTTTTCCACATTTTGGCAAACACTTAGAATTGTACACTACCATTCAGAAGTTTGGGCTCAGTAAGATTTCTTAATTTATTCTTTAGTACTTTATAATACGTTTATTCACCAAGGATGAATTAGATTAAATGGCAGTAAAGACTTTTGCATTGTTAAAAAAAGCAATGTCTACAAAAACAAAAATCTATTTCAAATAAATGCTATCCTTTTGAACATTCTATTCATCAAGTAATACTGGGAAAAAAGGTTTCCACAAAAAACATTAAGCATAACTGTTCAACATTGATAATCATAAGACATGTTTCTTGGGCAGCAAATCAGCAAATGATTTCTGAAGGATCATGTGACACCGAAGACAAGAGAAATGATGCTGAAAGTTCAGCTTTGCCATCATGAATAAATTGCATGTAAAACAGAAAACAATTGTATTAATTGTAATAAGTTTACAAATAAACAGCACATCCTGAACCCCTAAACACAGAATTAGACGCGTTCCTGGTGATCCTGGAACAACATTCCTGTCCAAAAATGCTGTCCTTAAATCCCGACCCCTAAACGTAACCCTACCCATAACTTCTCCTTAAAATCAGAGCGAAATAATCGGTGAATAACACTGATGTAGAAGCACTTAACCCTGGTTTTAAGCCTGAACTTGATATAAACTCTAAACTTATCCCTCAAATCTGATTGGTTGATTGGAATGTTGTTCCAGGATCAACAAATATGAGGATCCAGGAACAGGTTGCACTTGGTGAAATCAGGTTCTGCGATCCGTGATAATCTGACAATAATTTCTAAGCCTAATTATGAGTTAGATTAGCCTGACTACGTCAGACTTCGTACTTTAATTTCGCTTCTATACTCAGTCTGAGACAGCGACATGTCTCCTCGTTTTCCTCCGGCCTGAAAACAGCCGGCCCAATCAACGAACAGAGGGCGGGCTAAGAGTCGTGACGTAGACGCTAAGCGCCGAGTTTAAGATTGGGGAAATCGAAAACGACCGCGGATATGGAGACAGGGGATGCAATTCTCTCTGTTGTGGAGAACATTCCTAGCATTTCCAAACTGAAGGCCGAACAAGAAGAGTGTTTGGTAAACATTTTGAATGGAGGTGATGTTGTGGCCCTACTCCCGACAGGTTTTGGGAAAAGTTTAATTTATCAACTATTACCGATCGTCATTTTATCTGTCGAGCTCGAACTGCCACCCTTTTGACAGGTCAGTGTCTCCTTTCTTTTCCAGTTCTTAAATATTGCCATGTCATGCTGTAATCTTGCAATTAAGTTGCAGCATTTCCGACAGACTCGAAATGATCAGAGAGCTGTGTTTAACAGAACTAATCCTAACTTTGACGGCTGCAAATATTTTCCTGTTTCTCTCTTCTGTCAAATATTAGTTTAGAGGCCCCGATTGTGCCGTGGATGCATAGATTTACTTCACATAATCTACAAAAGTCCTTCACAGCCATGTGCACTCCGGTATTTCGCACGATGGTTTTAGGTTTAGTTCGATGCGGCTGAGCTGCCGCATAACACACGTCATAACCAAACGTTATGTGATTGGCTTACGGGTAACCAATGATTTTATACTTCAGACAAGCCCCCCCGTTAAAGAAAACACTTTTCAATGATGCCACTCCAGACTCTGTCTACGAAGCAAAGCGAAGTAGCAGAGTTTGGTATTATCAGGCTAGATTTAGATACCACTAATAATATTTTTTTTACAATGCAATATTTTTTAGTTTATTACTTATGTAGTTTATATGATTTAAAAGGACAGAAAAATGTTCCGAACCTCTTACCTCCCCACATCAATGTTAATTTAATAGTCCTCCATAATGATCCAGTCAGCAGCAGACACTGAAAAGAGTGATACCTCTGCTCTTTAAAGCTTTTGATAGCAGTGATCCTGTATTTATGGGCTGCGAATAATGTTAATGCATGCTTTAGGTGATCATCGTGATGCGAGGGCAGTTATTCGTTAGGTAATGAACCAAACAAAGAGAGAATGGACGACCACGGCGAGTTTGGAGCTGCGTGGGAGGACCAGACAGGGGGATAAAGAGACTCACGAGAGAAGAAGAAGTGCATAGAGGAGACATGCAGAGATGTGTAGAGTTCAGAGGCAGGTCAGCGTGGCGAGGAGGTGGGGCAGAGTTTTGATGAGCAGTGAGAAGCGACTGGTATTTTGGGCCGAGGTGGCGTCTCTCTGTGGGGGGGAGGGTTTCGATGTGGCAGGTGGGGAGTAAACACAACACGGAAATGACACACACTCGCAAAACACACAGAGGGGGGTCAGCGCTGCGAAAACCGTCCCCAAAAGGGAAGACTGTGTGTGTAGTGGCATGGAAAGAAAGATTGAGTTAAGGATGAGGATGCAAATTTTCCTGGAGAAATAGACAAAAATACTTTTTATTGTCGTAATGTACAGCCTTGAGAGGGGTTCAGAATTCATCCGATACACTTACACAGTTTTCCATTAAATCTGAACCAAAACAAAAAATGTTATCAAGGGATTTATCAGGTTTATCAAAAGTTTGATGGCCTATAAAAAATTACATAATAACTGTTGCCCTTTGCACAGTTGCACTGTTTTTCATACTAAATATTAACAATGATTTATTAACAAAATGTGTTTTTATTGAGTGAGTGTAAAGTTAAAAACCCATCTTGAATCTCATCAGGAGTCATCACTTACTCATGTCGTTCCAAAACTGTTTCTTTCTATTTTTAATGTGTGTGCGTGCGTGTGTGTTTAAGTGTTATTTTACAGCTTGGCCTAACTAGAAAAATTACAACATAGGCAGAACAAATATATGTATATTTGTTATTAAAAAAATCTCCATGAAGTTAAAAGATTTTATTTTATTCACACTTTTCCACTAAGCTACATTATTTAGAAAGAGGGAATTTTGGTTCTTAAAAGATAAGAGTTTGGGCTCATTTTAAATCCTAAGGCCACCTTGGTGATTTGCTGAGGTCCCCTAACCCTAACCCTAACCCTGGTTGAGAACCGCGGCTTTAAGCTACCTATGTTTTTTTCTGCCTGTGTTGTAATGGTGTTGAGCTTCTTGTCAGATGTCCAACCCCCTTGTGGAAGAGAGAAGGTCAAAATTGTCACAAAAACTAATTAATGGTGGGGGAAAAAAAGACATGATAAGTATATATCAGGGAATTAAGTAATATAATATGATCACTAACATTATTGCCCTGTATCGTATGCATTTTATTCACAATAGACATATGCACACACCTGCCAAACTGAATTTTCCCCCTATACAGATATGTTTCTCCTGACCACTGCACTCCAGCTATAGCTCTAAATCTCTGTGCCCCAGGCTGGCAGCCGCGGTCGGGGGTGGGTAATTACCTGAGTCCCAGGCTTCTCCTCTCTCATAGGCCTGAAGGCCCATAAATCCTTCCACTGTCTGATGGGCCCATTCTAACAGTCGCTAGAGAAGTATCTTCAGATACTTTATTGCCCTCACCAGCTTTGACCTTTGGTGGAGCATGTGGCCCAAGGGAGAATCTAGATGCACCTCAGAGAGATGAGAAAATAAATGTATAAAAGCGGGGGGGGCATCAACAGAGGACAGACAGAGAAAGGTGTGGGAGTAGTTTAATTTTTCTATGTGCCTCATGTGAAGCCATGGGGGAAAGACAGAGAGGGAATAAAAAAGAGAGAGGGAGAGAAAGAGAGAGCATTGTGTGCTCCATTGAAGTGGAAATGTGTGGATGGACATCTCAGTTTGGCGATTTGATGATGGCCATCTAGTTAGCACATTGTAACCATGGAGACTTGGGAATGCAATGATTCCATGGTGATGTCAGAGGCATGATGGGATCAAATCTCAGCTCGAGACAGGACTGAGAAAGATGCTGTCATAAATCTCAGAATCTAAAGATCAAGATCATTCCTAAACACTCAAATCTAATCACACAAATGGTCCAAAAAAGGTTGCATGAAACCTGTTGAAAAAGGTTCGAAATCTTTGTAATATTTCGTAAAAATGTAATTTGCACTACTTTGGAACAGCCTGAAAATAATGTTTCACTCGGGAAATGCATCACATTACAGAATTAGGTAAAAGTCATACATGATTTTACATAATGTTTTTCAAGAAATTTTATTTGAAATAAGCTGAATCGTCTTAAAAACAGAAGTCATATCAGGCTTGTTGTGAGTGGAATCAAAATATTTTGGTTCTCTGATCGTTAAGGACATAAAACGTACTCTATTACCAAACGTAACCTCGGTTCTCTCTAGAAGAAAGAACTGAGGTATTCATTGATTATTCACGCATGCAGAGACCAGCGCTAAGGATGGGGATGCCAAATTGATCCACCGGCTTGAGAGAGAAGATCTTTCCTCACCGGGATCGGCCATGGGGCTATGTGCGACAGCCTCTGGGAACCAGGTTTGGTTCTCCCATCGCGGGGCTATGAGGAGCACTGAGTGGCGCGTTTCCCTGATCCTCTTGATTACCTGAGGTAACAGCGAGATCGGAGGGAAAGCGTACAGCGGGCAGCTGGGGCCAGGTTTGTGCCAGCGCGTCCTCGCTCTTCGAGAAGAATCTCGGGCAATGAGCATTGTCTTTTGACGCGAAAAGGTCAACTTCCGCTTTGCCGAAAAGGCGCCATAGTGACTGGACTGTCTGAGGGTGCAGGGACCATTCTCCCGGGGGAATGTTGTCCCTGGACAGTCTGTCTGGGCCGACATTCTTGTGGCCCGGTACATGCGCGGCTCTCAGCGAGCGCAACGAGTGATGGGCCCACATGAGAAGGCGTTCTGTCAGTTTGCAGAGATTCCTGGATCTGACACCGCCTTGGTGGTTCACGTAGGACACCACGGACATGTTGTACGAGCGGACTCGAACATGGTGGCCCCATATGTGTGGGAGGAAGCGTTTCAGCGCGTTCTCGACCGCTATCATCTCCAGACAGTTTATATGAAGGCATTTCTCTTGGTCTGACCACAGGCCAAAGACCGGTCTGCCCTCGAAAAGAGCTCCCCAACCTAAGTTGGAGGCGTCTGTCGAGATAACTTTTTGGTGTGAGACAGCTCCCATTGTCACTCCCCGCTGGTACCAGTCGGCCGCTAACCAGGGTCTCAGTGCTAAAACGCAGCTCTGAGTCACTCTGATTCGTATGCCGCCGGATGCCCAGGCTCGGTGAGGCACTCGTGCATTCAACCAGCATTGCAGCGGGTGCATACGCAGTACACCCAGCTGAAGCACTGCTGCAGCTGATGCCATACAACCCAGGTGCGACACTGCCTTTCTGGAAAGATGCGGCCAGGCGTTGAACACGGCACGCGCGCTCTGTCGACAGCCGGGCCGTCATTGCCACAGAGTCCAGTTCTATACCCAGAAAAGAGGCTGACTGACTTGGCAGTAATGAGCTCTTGGTCCAGTTGACCGTGAGACCAGACTGATCTCATGAAATAGCGTATGTATGACACGCCAATTCGTATTTCCATTTTTGGCGTGCTATCAACACGCATAATCGCTTTTCAGCGTGTTTATCAACGCCATTGACTTAACGTTACATTACTATATATAAATATATGACCTACCCCAACGACGTCCCTAAACCTACCCGTCACTTGGGTTATTAGCATTTATGACTCTTCCCCTACCATCCTAGGGAAAAAAATATCGCTCCCCAGATGTAGATATTCATTTAGCTTAGTTTCGCTCTGAAATTTAACGGCGTACACATACACGCGGCGTGGACATACACGCGGCGTACACATACACGCGGCGTGGACATACACGCAGCGTAGACATACACGCGCGTGGACATACACGCGGATAGCTGAAAATGCGTATAGATAACACGCCACTTGATTTGAAAGTGGCGTGTATGTTTACGCAAAGTCATGATGTCATGTTGGTGAGACCCAGGCTTTCCAGTTGGCTGGGAAGCACCGTTCTGTGAGAAATAAGTTCTTCCTCTGACTGTCCTGGAATCAGCCAATCGTCCAAGTAGTTCAAAATCCACATGCCCTGACTTTTCAGGGGAGCGAGAGCCGTGTCCATGCACTTCGTGAAAGTACGGGGTGCTAAAGACAGGCCGAACGGCAGGACGGTGTATTGATATTAGGGATGCACCGAATCCAGATTTTTGGGGTTCTGCCGAATACCGAATCCATTGGTTAAGATTCTGCCGAATCCGAAACCGAATACCGAATCCTACTCTCATCCTCAGTCACTTAACACAGTAAACACATTAATGAAGTAGGCCTAAATAACGTCCACAGAAGTGGATTTTTCCAGCCTAAATAACGTCCACAGAAGTGGATTTTTCCTTTTATTTTATTTTAATTAAAAAGAAAAAAGAAAAAAGAGAATAAGCAACATTATTCATTTTAACAGCAGCAATGTTATGTATTGTTTAGGGTCCTTGCCACCACGACAAGTCCAAATTGTATTCTTTTGACTGGAAGTAGCCTACTGTCAAACAACACTTTTTCTGCTCATGAGTTCCATTTTCACTTTCTCACAGCATTCGAACAGTGCACTACTGTAACGAGTGGTAAAAAGGCGTGGCCCCTTTAAGAGCTGCGCGCGCGCCCTGTTGAACTGTCTGCATTCTGTATTGTATCGTGCGTGTTGTGGGTTATTTCTGTTTGATGCTCATTTTTATCTCATTTTGTTTAAGTAATGCTGTGGACGGTAGAACGTGTGAAGACAGTTAAACGAGTTCAATTGGGGAATAAAGTGCGAGTTGTGAGATGGCAATCGCCTCCGTGAATCTGTCTGGCCTCTGCTATAACTTTAATGTTAGCTGTGAGCTAACGTATCCCTATTTTTCTTCCTGACACGACGCGTTACACTCATAGGTTACACTACGTAAACACCTTCCCGTAATCAACGGCGGCGTGACGTCGACCAGCGTAGCGCAAGCCCGGGTTCGGTTCGGTAGAAAAAAATTCTAAGGTTCGGCAGAAACCGAACACCATTAAAAAGCCCAATTATTCGGCCGAATCCGAATCCGAATCCTGGATTCGGTGCATCCCTAATTGATATACCTGACCATCGAAAGCGAATCTCAAGAATGGCCTGTGACAGGTACTATCTGAATCTGAAAGTATGTGTTTTTCAGATCGAGGGAAATAAACCAGTCCCCCGGGCAAATTTGCGTGATGATCTGTCTGATTGTGAGCATATTGAACGGTCTTTTCATAAGAGCTTTGTTCAAATATCTAATATCAAAGATCAAATATCAAAATATCCGGGTTCCGATCGCCGCATTCAGCTGGCTCGAGATCCTGATTCGGAAGCGTGAGCGCAGTGTGCGTGCTTTCGGTGCTCGAATACGGCGGCTCACAGACAGCGATGGCTGGCCGTTTTATACGCAATGTCCCAGTGGCTTTGGACGGGGAGCATATTGAGCGAGGAATGGGGCTCGAGAGCGTCGCCGGGGGTAAAGTGCTTGTCAGCAAGTGTGAGCGCTCGTGAGCGGGCACAGGACTCACATCTGTAATGTGACCGGCAGGGACCATGTTTCAGGGCCATGAAACAGAGCGGGCAGTGAGAAGGTGTGGCCACGGGGTCGTGGGCACATGTCCTACATCTAACACTCGAGCGGCTTTTTCCAGCTTTATGAGAGTGGGCTCTGTGAGAGACACGGGGGAATTTGAGCGGCGCTTCTTTCTGCGCGGCCCAGCAGAGACAGGCTTAGACAGCTTCGCCGTTGAAAGCTTCAAGTCAAGCCCGCAGGGTTGACATTGAAAGCTCCTCGCACTCAGGGTAGCCGCCCGAAGAGAGCGCGATGGCAAAAACGCCTCGAGCTCTTTTAGATAGAGCGGCGGCGAACACACACACAGCAGATAAAGGATATTTGTCGCCGGATAGCGCGGCAGGCATGGATTGCTGAAGGCGGCGAACACGGCCGGTTTCCTCAGACGCTTTCATTGGCTTGCTGGTTGCTTGTTTCGACGGCGGCAGCTTCTCAAGATCCAGCGATGCAAAGAGCTTCGCTGAAGAGATGAAAATCAGAGTTCAGCCTGTTGAGCCCTTCTTTATATACACTAGCCACACCCATTCTGGCGGGCTGTGATGCGTGGAGGGCGCGACATTGGGCGTGACGTCACACAGGGCTGCTGCAGTTGCCGCAGGACAGCCAATGAGCACGCTTATACAGTCTGCTGTCTGCCGCACTGCGTTGACAATAAATACAAAATTAAGGATCCTTTTTTGGCTTCAGATCTCGAGAAAAGATTACTTTACCCGTAGCGTAAGCAACTTACGCAATACAAGATAACCTCTCGTAAGAGAACATGGTGTAATAATGTGAGGCATATTTTAATTGATTGATTGTGCAATCATTTGAATGAAGAAAGAATATTATTCCTCCTTACAATTAATTAGATACAAATGTAATGGTTGAACTTGACATATTTTCTTTTCCTCACACAACAATATTATGTTGTTATGATACATTTATAATGTTTTTTTGGACCCTGGCAGCCTCGTGCTCCTTCACTTTCACTGGAGGAAGAGCAGCATGAATGTTCTGCTAAGCATCTTTTACCTTCCAAACGAGAGAATCTCCAACGCATTCTCATCCTTTGGCGTCATATAGGTGACGCCATATGACATTTCGTCGAAATCTTACGCACATGGGATCCTTTAGCGTCAATATAACACGCACTGTTATGGGTAGGTTTAGGTCTGGGGTAGGGTTAGGGTTATGACGCCTTGGGATCTGCGTCTCATATTGACGCTAAAGGATGCTATGTGCGTCGTATTTAGACGAGCGTCACCTGTATGACGCCTTGGGTTCTGCGTCTCATATTGACGCTAAAGGATGCTATGTGCGTAAGATTTCGACGAAATGTCACAAGCGTCACATGTATGACGCCTTGGGATGAGAACGGGCTGGAATCTCATATGGGTTTTAAGCTATGAGAAGGTGGGTAAACAGCATCATTTTCATTTTTTGGTTAATCATTTAATTATGGCTTTTTAAACAGTGACAACATTATCGAGAATAGCATTAAGAATGAATGAAATGCTGTATATAAGTGGTTCTCGATTCTTGGCCACGGCCCACTAGGGGTCCTTAACAAACATCAAAGGGTGCCTTGACTTAAAATGATTTAAAATAAGACAAAAGCAAGAAAATAAGTTTAAACTAAAAATCCAAATATTTCTTATTATTTGGTTATAACAAGTATAGGCCTACATCTTAATAGTTATGCCAAGTTTAAAAAAAAATCAGGTAGAAATGAAGGGGGGCCTTCAAATATTGTCGTAGACAATTGGGTTGCCTTGAAGTCAAAAAGGTTAAGATCTACTGCCGTAGAGACAGCAGAATGCAGATCCTGAAATGTGCACTTCAAACCATTGATCCATGCATCACACTTGCTCTGTCTGTGTCTTTAGCACATCTTCATAGAGAGCAATGTAAGGGGCTTTATGAACAGATGAATTTTTACTTTATTTGCTGTTGTGGTTTGAGCTTTACACCTCTCACGGCCTAGAGGCTTTTGGAGAATCTTTTTTGAGTATGTGATGAGATTTACAGAAAGCAAGAAACGCCTGGGGGAAGCTGAGGGGGAAACACACACACACACACTCACACACACACACACACACTCACCTGGTATGGGGGCTCCTCCACCAATGGAGGAAATATCAGGTTGTCATTATCAAATTCTAATTCCCATGCTGTCAGTTTCCATTACAGCAGTGAAGCTCGGAGTTCTAAAGGTTATTGATTTACGTCCTAATCTACAAACAAATATTTTACCTGCCCTTTTTTCTTGGCCAGAAGCAATGTTAAGAGAAGGGCAAAGTCTAGTGTTGATGGATTTTGCTCTGGTTGGCACCGAACGTGTGCGTGTGTGTCATAGACTGCCCCTGCTTTGCCTTTATGAATTATGGACACTTTCAATGAATAGGATACAAACTAGCACCTGAATCTTCAAAGAAAAAATTAAATCTTTACTCTTTTAACACATGTCCAGTTAAATGCTTAACCTTCAGGAAATATTGTCTTGAAAAACTTTCAAAACGTGCAATTTTTTAACCCTGTGATTTTGTAATTTTAGTTTGTAATTATTGAGTTTCAATTTAAATAACTCATTATACAGGTATGAATGGTTAAGCTTGATGGTGTAATAGTCTTGTTCTGTTTTGGTTTTATTTTTGTAAGAAATTTGTAAAAAATGTGTAAACTTTAACAAACAATAGAGTGTTTTGTAACGGGTTACTAAAATGAACTAAAATTATTTAGTAATTCAAAATATTTTTATCACAATTAACTTAATATTTGTACGTTAGTTGTTAGATACAGTCATTACTTTAAAAGAGGCTGTACACATACACTACACATTTGCGTCAAAAATTGAGTAGGCTATTTTTGGCTTGAAGTTTCCATTATTTTTTAATTTTTCCATTAATAGTTTTTTTCATTTAATGGAATATTACAGTATTTATTATAATTGTATTATTTATCACTTTTTTAATTCATGTACCTCATAATCTTTAATCAAAACATCTTGCAGCGAAATCTCTAATGACGAGGGCGGGACAACCTGTCCATCACATGAGATCCACCAATAGCAAACCTCAACCCTCCAATCAAATTACCATGGACAAAATCAAGCCCCAGCCAACTTGTTTTCTTGATTGAGAAGACGTTGCACTCGGATATACAGTAGCCTATGTCACAACAGGGAAGAAAAAACTACCATTTCATGCCAAGTTTAATGGGAGACGGTACAGATAGCTACTTTTCATGCCACATGAGTGAATAGTTTATTTAACATGTCTAATATCTTTCACAACATGAGATTTGTGCCTCTACTGCTTTAAAAAACTGTGATGAAGCCAAAGTGTTTAATCTCATCTAACAAAACATATAAAGGAAACACAACAAAGATAGCCTAACTGATACAAAGGCAAATGTTCCATTGTAACTGACAAGCTGTCCATAGATATAATCACAGCATATTTCAATCTATATCTCTGTCATGAAGTGAAGTGTTATTGAAGAAGGGGTCATCACAGACTGACGCATTCTCGGCACTACACCACATCAACTCATCAGCGCATAGTAACATGGCTGGAGTGTGAACAAGAGGCTACCTGCTGAGAAAAGAAGAGCCATGGTGGTTTGTTGCCACCGGTCAATTACAGCTCGGCCATGGAGCCATCTGTTAATATTTCCTCCTCTTCCTCTCTTTTCCTCTCACTCTCTCTCTCTCTCCGCGCTAACAGCCTTCACGCTGTCAAACCCTGAGCGTATCTCAGAGATGCTAGAGAATGATAGCTGTCCGACACACGCCGCCTTTATCTTAAAGTAGTACAATAGGAGGGATCCAGAGTAGATAACACACAACTAGTGATAATACCAGGAGACTTCATGGTCCAGTGGTGTGAGTTCGGGGAGCGGGAGTTTTAAAGAGCAACAGTGCCACCCTGTGTTTATGAACGGTATACTGCTGATGGAAGTTAGCATGCCTATGGGAAGTTTTCATTCTCAACTTTATGCTCAATTCATTATAAGAAATAAAACTTACATAGTTGTTTACACACATACAGCACTGTGAAATTAATATGGATAGTATACGCTCAGATAATTTGGTCTTGGGAGACTTTGGTGAGAGGAAATAAAGCGTATTGTTAATTTCTGGATTTTTTTTTTTCTGAAGACAAAACCTACAAACATAAGTCTTACTGCTTCTGACCATTTGTCAGAATGGAATTATAGATTATTATGAATTATGAGTAATGAATTATTATGAATGCTATTTTCAGAATGAATTATAGATCATAATCCCCAATTGCTAAAAAAAAAAAATTATCATCTTTTGAAATGAGCTTCCCCCATCTACCATCAGTCACACACACACACACACACACACACACACACACACACACACACGCACACACACACACACACACACACACACACACTTTCATGTTTTATGGGGACTTTCCATGGACATGATGATTTTTATACTGTACAAACTGTATATTCTATCCCCTCACACTAATCCATGAACCTATATACCCATCATTGAAAACTTTCTGTATTTTTACATTTTCAAAAAAACTAAAAAAAAATATTATATGATTTATAAGCTGTTTTCCTCATTGGAACCATAAAATGTCCCCACAAGGACAAGGATTTAGGACATTGCCATCTTTGTGGGGACATTTTGTCCCTATAATGTACGGTTTACCAGGACCACACACACACATGTAGGTTATGCACATATCATTTTGAGGTCTTATTTGCCATTTTTATATAGACTGTGCCAGGATAAACAACCACATGCTCTGAATGCACTTCTCATATTTTAGGACTTTATCATGCTCAAAACAGGTGAACAAGTAAAGAAAACATGCACATGATGTATCCGACAGCTGTCTTGAAGAGGTTTGTACGGACTCCTGATCTAATTTCTGTTTTGCACCCAAGCAATCGTGACTTCCAGCTGTGCGTTCCCATCTCAATAAATCAGCACTGACAGGTTGCTAAAGCAACACCCAAGGCCCACTGCAGCCTACGGTGTATAACGTACACTTCGGTGAATTCCTACAAAATGTGTGTGTGGCCTAGCCTGTATATGTGTGTGTGTGTGTGTGCGTGTGTGTGTGTGTGTGTGTGTGTGTGTGTGTGTGTGTGTGGTCCTGAGAGGTAGAAATCAGAGCGCGACCCTTTTCAGAGCCGCTCCAGCGCCTCGTAAGTGAGACCGATTATGAGTGTTTAACACAGCCTATTACATCCCAGACCGAAATGACGATAGCACACATTCAACATGCAATCACATGGAGAGAGAGAGAGAGAGATACTGGCTTGTGGTGCCTAAGGGACTGAATGTAAATTAATATAAGTGAAAAATAAAAGACAAGGTGTCACAGTTATAATGAGACAGGTGGTTTCAGCAGCTGGAGAGAGAGAAGAAAGGATGATTGAAAGAAAGATGCAGAGAGAGAAAAAGGAAGAGGGCAGAAATACGCTGAGAAGCAATGGAGCAGACATTTGTCAAATATATGCATGCATACTGTTGCATTAAACATCAGAATGCAAGACAACAGGATGCAAAGAAAGGAAAATATAGTTGATGGAGTCAGGGTTATTATTATTGCACACTGAAAAAGTAGTAACTGACATGTAATGTAACAGTAGTAAATGCAATGTAATCAGACAACTAAAACTAAATTAAATTAAATTGAATGACTGTGCTGAGAATGCAAACCGTAACAGAGTTTGCCAAAGGTCAGAATTTGTATGAATAGATAGAAAAATAAAACCTTTTTAATTAAAAAAAAAAAGTTTTTTAATGGCTTTTTTAAATAATTTTTCAAATAAATATTTATGTTTATAATATTTTATCAGATGATTAATCAAAATAAAACAATGACATCAAATCGCAAAGGGTGTGCTTTCATTAAACACATTATGCGGTTTCCTGCCAAAATGAAGAAATTAACCCATAAATATTAGTATTGTAATTTTACAGTACTTATAATATTTTTTTTCTTACTCAGTTTTGTTTATTTTACAATATTAGTATATACTGTATATTAGTAATATTTTATTTAAAATTTTTATTTAGTAATAATAATCATAAAGATAACTTGAAAATACTATTTTCATCAGGAAAAACATATTTAGACAAATCTCTTTAAGGATTAATAAATAGCTCGGTGACATCTTTATGCCTTTACAAAAAGTAATAAGGAAAAAATATATTACAGTTTCATTTCAAATATTCCTTTCTCAATGATCAGTTATCTTTAAATGTTAACAGGGTTGACTATTTAACATCATCACCTGGCATCCATAACAAAATATTAGATAAGGCCGGAGTGGTCTGTTGATTGCTGCGGATTCAATCAGACACCAGAGGACAAGATCCCAGAGGTCACTGCTACACACACACACACACAGAGAGAGAGAGAGAGAGAGTCATTAAAGATGAGGTCTGGTTTTGTAACTCAAGCTTATGTTTATGAATGCTCTGCGTTCAGTTCATTTTTATTGATTATCTAAAGACTGAACAGGACAGATCACCATGGTCAGGTGAACGCAAAGGGCATGAGGGAGGGTTTGGCGTGAGACGGCGCCCGTCCGGCAGCTGTGACCTTCTGAAGGTCATAGACGATAAAGAAAAAGCATACAGGCTCGGTGACAGGAGTGCCGCACACCCAAGAGGACTGGATGGCCCACTTGTCAGGCTTGAGACGAACACATATACGCCCACAAATACAGACACACACCACCCTGCGATTGTTACGGTAATGATGGGTGATAAAGACAGCCAAGAGGAGGAGACGAGAAGGAGTTAGAGCTCATAAGTCTTTGCACGCTTCTTCAGCTGATACATCAAGCTCTGCACACGCAGACGGTAATGAGCCATACCTGTGAAAGAATGAGTCAGGATGTTCACACACAAACACACACACACACACACACACACACACACACACACACACCTGTCATGGGCAAAAAGGGGAGCCCTCAAACAAAGACAAACTGTTTCTGGAGAGGGCAAACATGCAGGAGCGGATACTAAAGCACACTATACACAAATGTGAACCAATACTAAGACCAAGTGATGCAGCAAATCTAGAACACACGTGACGTGACAAAAGAACAAACGTCTCAGATCTGGAGGTGAAGTAAACTAACAGTTTGCATAGCCTGAAAACCCAGATAAACACAATCATTTCTGTTTCTCATAATCCGGCCTTCACCTACATTATATATTTTTTATTCTAAATGTGACCATGTTTGCATAAGATGAGGTGTTGGGGAATTCGGCTCGAATGATAAAAATATAGTTTTTGCTCCCACCTCATACTAGCCTGGGATGCCAGACCTACATCAGAATGTTAGGTCTGGGAACTCACCATTGGCAGGGCTCAATACGAGGGGTGCAGTGTTGTGCCTGAACGCGTTCATTGAACGATAGTTCATGAACTCGTTCATATTTTAGGCGAACGTGAACTGAACGTACTGTATTAATGCCTGATGAACGTTACTGTGAACTCGTTCATTCTGGTGTCTGTGAACGAACTCAGTTCTTTTCTCTCAGTTTAACTTCGATAAAGCGTTCCAGGCAAAACCCGGCTAAAACACACCATAAACAGGCCTTAATATGTAGCGAAAAAAACTCCTAATCTGGCAACACCAGCCACCAGTGTTGCACCGCCGCATGCGTCATCAAAACAAAAAGCAGCATGTAGTCGACAAAGCAGCGAGGACTGGATGCGTCGTATTGTAACGCCGGGATAGCTCACAGCCGAAGCCACTAGGCCAGACAAACTCACAGAGACGATTGCCAGATCACAACAGCTCGCGCTTTATTTCCCCAATCAAACTTGGGGAAACTGTTTGTCCTACGCTCCGTCCACAGCGTTACCAAACAAAACATAAACAGATCAAATAAAATGAGCACCATTACCCGCATACATCGAGGCGCACGGTACAATACCATACAGATATAGAGTGTGTAGACAGTTTAACAGGGCGCGCGCAGCTCTTAAAGGGGCCACACCTTATATCCACTCGTTACAGTATGATCATTTAAACGAGTTTTATGACAAGGTCGGTGAGGATGGAAAAATTCGTACATTTCTGAGCAAACTTTGCCCGCCGATAAAATAATTGCTGTCTGTTGTTGTGGGCTGTGGAAAATAATTTAAAAAATAGCTCGCAACAAATTTATGGGAAAAAAAAGAACTATGAACTAGTTCATTTTTTTAATTGTGAACTATGAACTGAACTAGTTCATTTTTAAATGTGTGAACTGAACTTTGAACTAGGTCATGTAGAAAGTGAACTTTCCCAACACTGGAGGGGTGGGATAAACGGTTGTCTTTCAAATTCCCTCTGCACACAATAGGATAGCGCTACAGCCAACCAGAGCAACGAAGAAGGTGACGTCTTTTATATCTTCCTTTTTTTTTAAATGACTCAAATGCCGTTCTTTGTTCTGGTTTCAAAGAAAAGCTTAACTTCAAATCATCCAGAGTCGCGGCCAAAGCCAAATCGAAATACAGCTGTTCGCCAGCAGCAACAGCCATTCTTTGTTTTCAAGTAGCAGTGACTCGTCGAACTCTGTCGTCATTATGTTAAGCCCGCCCGCCGACTCTATACACGATGTGATTGGCCTGACTAGAGTTTGTTTTTTCCAGCTTGAAAGTCAACGGAGAGTTGCTAGACTACACTGGCTGCAAAATACATTTTGCTGCCACTAGGTGGAGTCTAGATTTCTAGGCTAACCTCATACACTATCAAATGCTAAATTCCTAGGGGAACAAAAGTTTTGTGAGCAAACGCAAAAACTTTTTTAAAAAAGTAAATGTCGTCAGAATTAAAATTTTTGGATGAACTATCCCTGTAAAGATGTGAAGCGCAAACAACAATTTAACATGTTTATAGTAGCGTACTACATTCTTTTTTAAATACTATTTGTAAACAATAGTACATACAACAGTACTGCCCTACAAAGGCAAAAGACCTTAAGTCGCTAGAGTGTGGAACTGAGAAAAATGACTTTAAAGTTTTTTAGTTGTCCAGACAAATTAATTATAGGTAGGAATCTGAAAATCTGGCAATTCAATGTTTTAATAATGAAAATGATCTACATAAAAAAATATTGATCTCAAACTTGACCTTTGACCCCAATTTTTAAGTTACTGTACTCTGCCTTTGTATTGTCTGCAAAAAGTGAGAAGTATTGCCAAGGCAAAAGGCAGTAACTTCCACATTATCGATATCTGGTTGCTGATCACCATTAACAAAATCTTTATAGTAACAAACACCTGTATTGTGTTTTATGGTTTATTTGTGTATGTGTTATGTAAGGTTGGTAAAGCACTTTGATCAACTTGTATTGTTTTAATATGTGCTTTAGAAATAAAACGATTGATTGATTGATTGATAATGTTGGATGATTTACAATTACTTTTAGCCATTATTGCTATCATCTGATTTGGTTGCATCCTGATGGCATTATTAATTAATTAGACATGACACAATACCTCCATGGCAGTAAAGAGTATCTTGTGTGCAGTAAAACGAACAGGTTCACTGCAGATAGGTGACAATAAATTATATGAAAACATACAAGATAAGCATATTTGAAATAGGTAAACATATTAATTTAATTAATAATGGAATGCAAAGATATAACAAGATATAAAACAAAGATATAGCAGATAGAACAACGAATCATGTACAAATTTAAAACGCATGGAATGGGAATAAGGGAATAAGAGTAAATAAGTACAAGTGAACTTGGAATCCTGCATTCATTTAATGTTGTTTCAGGGTGTTCTCACTCCTCATCCTCATCCACAACTTCGCTTACAGGCAGTGAACACCAGAAAGCCCTCCTGCTGTGGGGCATAAAAGGACATAGTTTTCCGATTATGTCGTTCTTTTTAGCCTTTTGAATCCCCCGGTCATGTGGTCTCAGGAGAGAGGGAACCTTCAGTTCGAACTTAGCCCGGAGGAAGTCCAACTCAGTAAAGTCAGCATCTACATGGTTTAGCTTGTAGAACAAGCTCCTTGAGCCACGTCGCACCTGGATCACTGACATCTTGCCCAACTTTGATGCCTTCTTGGTCTTCACACAGGAGTGCCCATCCTTCCAATTCAGCACATCTTCATTCCTCATTTCTAACACATCCACCTTCCTGGAGTTTGAGCTCCTCACAACATTCACAAAATCCACAAAGTCATACAGCACACCTCCAGGTCGCTTTTTCATCTCCAGCTCGACACCATGATGAAAACTGTCAGCACTCATGAATGTGTGTCCCTTTTCAAAGTATTTCAGAGTTATATCCTCCATGGAGGTGGTATCACCATTAACAAGGCAGACTAGGGAGGATAGCAAGCACCAATTCTTATTTTGGGCTGAACAGTTGTCCACCCAGAAGATGCAGTGGAAGATGTCCCTTTCTTTTTTTAGAGCAGTCACATAGGCCGAGGTGATCTCTGCTGCTCCTCTCCCTGCCGTGCCCTCATGCCAGACCACAGAGATGGTGTTTTTTTTGTCTTTTTTCTTGCCTACAGAGGCAAAGGTCTCATGGAATGCCACGATGCGTTTTGTGAAGATTGATGTTTTCAAACCAGGCATACGAGGCAACATGATGACCTTTTGAAGGTCCACACTCTTCACCAATGTGTCCTCTGGCCAGTCCTTCTCTGCATCAGCCTGGTACATTATTCTGCTCTGCACGGCAGACTCTTTATGTCCAAGCCACCTCTGGCACTGCATGCAGTCCATGTCATGGCCATCCCCATCATGGTCAGTTTTCATGTGCTGATCTTGCAGTACACACTCCTCACACTCCTCCTCTCCAAGCTTTGCAAAGCTGATGTTCTTATGTTTTACAGCTTTGCGGTAGCTTTCATAGGAGCAGCTGTTGCCTTTTTCCAAATAATCAGCATACATGAGCTTGATGTTAACGTCGCTAGGGAGATAGCGACGATGTGGGGCATGCTCTCTTCGGTAGTGGCTCACTGATGGGTGGAATGATTCAATGTGATCGGAAAAAGGCTGCATGTCTAGCTTGTTGGATGGTGTATGTCTTCCTCTTTGGTCTCTTGTGATCATCTCATTCCCATTTCTCATCACAGAGAGGACCAGACTGTCATTCGCTGGGTGGTACCCCAAAGTGGACAAGAAAAAAGTTTTACAGACCTGCTGTGGGACTTGATCTGCATTCTTCAGCCTGTAAACAAAGGACCTGCACCGTCGACTTGTTTTTCCATCCACACAAACTGCTGCTGTTGGTAGCTGGCTGACACTGTGGAACATGAATGCACGTCTGTCTGTGTAGTTGATGTCCCAGTACATCTTCCAGATCTCTTTACGCCTCTCCTCACTAAATTTGTCTGTGCATTTTCTTCTGCATTTACACGGATCTCCCATTGGTGGGGCTTTGGCTGGAGGGAAGGTAGACTCTGGTGCTGGCAGTGGAGCGAGGGTGGGCTCTGGCAGTAGAGCTGTGGCCGGAGCGATGGTGGGCTCTGGTGCTGGCAGTGTAGCAAGGGTTGGCTCTGGCACTAGGGCTGTGGCTGGAGCGATGGTGGGCTCTGGTGCTGGCAGTGGAGCGAGGGTGGGCTCTGGCAGTATAGCTGTGGCCAGAGTGAGGGTTGGCTCTGGTGCTGGCAGTGTAGCGAGAGTTGGCTCTGGCAGTAGGGCTGTGGCTAGAGCGAGGGTGGGCTCTGGTGCTGGCAGTGGAGCGAGGGTTGGCTCTGGCAGTAGGGCTGTGGCTGGAGCGAGGGTGGGCTCTGGTGCTGGCAGTGGAGCGAGGGTTGGCTCTGGCAGTAGGGCTGTGGCTGGAGCGAGGGTGGGCTCTGGTGCTGGCAGTGGTGCGAGGGTGGGCTCTGGTGCTGGCAGTGGTGCGAGGGTGGGCTCTGGTGCTGGCAGTGGAGCAAGGGTGGGCTCTGGCTGTAGAGCTGTGGCTGGAGCAATGGGGAACTCCATAAGAGCATCAAGCGTGGTGTCAGGTGTGCTGCAGAACAGCTCATCAGAACCAAACTCTGGGAAACTAATATCCAAACAACTATCAAGAACTGTCCATGTTTTTGATTTGGGTGCTGGGTCACAATCAATATCGCCATAAGTAACTGCAATGAACAGAACAGATTTACAATGGAGACATGCATAGAAAATTATGGAACATGAACATGAAATTTTTGAAGAAGAAAATTTGATTAATTAATGTCAATGTTATGAAAATGCCTACCACTGTCCAGAACGATTATTTTTTTTGTTTGTGGTGCGTCTGGACCACAAGGAATATCACCACAAGGAACTGAAAGGAATAGAGCAAATTTAATAATAATAATAATAATAATAATAATAATGATAATAATACAATAATAAGGCATGGAGGGAAATTTCAATAGGAAATAACATTTTATATCCAATACACATAGTTCCAGCAAACATTTGTTTTTACCAATAGTCTATTTTATTAATAGTATTAATATTAATATATAATATTATTAATCGTCTATTTTAACAAAGTATCAGGCCTAGGCCTACAAGTTAGAGCCACTGGTTAATCAAGGGTTAAATTTGGCTCGCTGACTGGTGGATTAAGCTCAAATGCGTGGAGTAATTTGAATATTGTTTTTCTGACATACCTGACTACCAGACAAAAAAGCTATAGCCTGTAGGCTACATGTGGGTGCATGGATACCTTTTTGAAATCAGTTATTATTTATTGCAACGTAAAAGGATATAATTGCTTTTACATCTAATTTAATGAAATCGCCTGACTTGGATTGAAGTGAACGCCAGCAAGAAGGATTAATGCTCAGAATGCTTGTGGATTAAACATCTCCGATGACGTTCATTGCCACGGATTTTATCAAGTTACAAGAAAAGGTAGGATAAGGATTTGCGAGCTGTTTACTGTTTTTAAGTGTGATCATACACGGTAACGTTAACTGCATTCGATTCACACTCGTTTTGTCCAGCTGTCTAACAGTGACAGTGTCACTGACAGATGCTGGCTCTGAGTGATTAATTTTACCATTATGAAATTATTTGAGATTATTTACGGTTAATTTACTTATTTCTGGTAAGTTATTTAGTCTCTGTTTGTTTGCTTATGGAGAAGTTTGGTAACCTATTCATAACTGACTAAATTAGCCTTTTGCTGCTAGCTAGCTAAATTAAGTAAATCGCGATTTTACGTTTGTCTAATGCACGTTTTGTTTCACAATTTCTTACCTTCACAATGATGTCTGCGTTTCAAAGCCATCTCAACCATCATTTTCCCTCGAGAGTAATGGGCCATCCTTAAATGCTATAAAAACAACCACTCAACAATATTTGTTTTACCTACACTTTTATTCAGGTATTGTGTGTGTCAGCAGTGCTTCAATGACAGTATGACAGTAAACAGTACACCGTAACTTAAGCGCGGCAAACTTTAATGGACAGTAAAACAAAGCCAGAATACCGTAACTTCAGGCCGGCACAGTAACTTCATTTTGACGCACGGCTATATGAGCGTTCCAAAACTAAGCCAAACAGCGGTAACTGGTGTTACGGTCTTCTGCCTTGGTTTCTCCTTCGCTTTTTGGAAGTTACTGTTAAGACAACCCATAATTTTTCAAAAAAACAACAGAATTGACGCAAGATACTTATCCACATGATAAAGGGGGTCTTGAATTTGCCAAAAATATCAATAACTAATTTTCGACCAAAAACGAAGTTACGGTCTTTAGCCTTTGCACGGCAGCGTACATACTCTGCTATATGCAGTAAGCATACACTACTATTCTTTTCAGAGCAGAGCCTGAATGAATTTCAGAGCATAAGAGTCTCTTAAAAACTCAAAGTCTGAGACAGATGTTATGTTAATGGGTCCTTTCTCTCTTGACAGAATAGGTAGCGCTGAAATGCCACAAGGCTAAATAAATGCATCACTTCACATAAAAGCAAACAGGAGCCCAACAAGAAAGGCCTCAGGCATCCTTTACAGAAGTACCCGAACCAAAGTTACAATATCTCATCTTTGAAGTTCTGCAAAGGTTTTTTTTTTTTTTTTTTTTGCTCATATTGGACATTTAGGGCAAGGTACTGTGGCTCAAGGCCTCATCTTGCACATTTTATACAAAAATCCTTCAATCAAACAGGGCTTCTCATGACTTTGCTCTAAGAGGGTGCATGCACACACTCAGTTAATCATCCTTCTGGTGCAACAGGAGAGGAGGAGAGAGAAGCTAGGTCATTAGGGGAGGTTGGAGAGATGCAGGATGCATCTTAACGTGACACTCACACTGCTTGGTATGCTGGCCACATGAGGGACAGTGTTTTTTATTTAACACAAGCACACACACACACACACACTCTCTCTCAGTGAGGGTCCACGGTAATTTGATCAAAAGCGACCTTCAACAGGCGATCCCAAAAGGTTAGGCCTCACACCAAATAAAGTCATATGAATAATCACGCTCGCTGTATCTGTGTAAATCAACCACGGTTAATCTTCTGTGAAGCCATATTTCAAAGACCATAAAATGAAGGCATAATTTCCAGGCGAGTTATACTTTTAAAAGGGAGATAAGAGTTTTAAAGAGACGAGGAAGAGACAGGATGAGAAAAGGAAGGGAGGGAAAATGTCGAAGAGAAGATGCGAGGAAGAGACGAAATGAGAAGATGCAGAAAATGAAAGGATATATAGGACACTATGAAAGGAAGATTAGAAGAGATGATACGTGAAAAAAGAAAAGTTTATGAAGAGCAACGGCAAATTGAGAGGAGGAAGAGAAAAGATAACTAGACAAATTGAGACAAAGGGATGGGACAAGATGAGAATACACAAAGGAATGGAAGACAAGATGAAGAAGAGAAAGGAAAAGGAGAAATTATGTGAAAGGATGAGACATGAGGAGAAGATGCGGAGGAAGACATGATGGAAGGGATGCTATGAAAGGAGGATCAGAAGAGATGAGAAAAAAGAGATGAGGAATGGAAGAGCATAGACAAAACCAGATGAAGAAGGGGAAGATTCAGACAAAGTGAGGTGAAGGAAAAGAAGACAGGAAGAGATGAGATGAGAGTCCAGAGGAAGAGACGAAGGTGAGGAGAGGAGATGAGATGAGATGAGATGAGATGAGATGAGATTAGATTAGATTAGATTAGATTAGATGAGATGAGAGACAGTGCAGAGGAAGAGATGAAGGTGAGGAGAGGAGATGAGATGAGATGAGATGAGATGAGATGAGATGAGAGACAGTGCAGAGGAAGAGATGAAGGTGAGGAGATGAGATGAGATGAGATGAGATGAGATGAGATGAGATGAGATGAGATGAGATGAGAGACAGTGCAGAGGAAGAGATGAAGGTGAGGAGAGGAGATGAGATGAGATGAGATGAGAGACAGTGCAGAGGAAGAGATGAAGGTGAGGAGATGAGATGAGATGAGAGACAGTGCAGAGGAAGAGATGAAGGTGAGGAGAGGAGAGGAGATGAGATGAGACAGTGCAGAGGAAGAGATGAAGGTGAGGAGAGGAGATGAGATGAGATGAGATGAGATGAGATGAGATGAGATGAGATGAGAGACAGTGCAGAGGAAGAGATGAAGGTGAGGAGATTAGATGAGATGAGATGAGATGAGAGACAGTGCAGAGGAAGAGATGAAGGTGAGGAGAGGAGATGAGATGAGATGAGATGAGATGAGATGAGATGAGAGACAGTGCAGAGGAAGAGATGAAGGTGAGGAGATGAGATGAGATGAGATGAGAGACAGTGCAGAGGAAGAGATGAAGGTGAGGAGAGGAGAGGAGATGAGATGAGAGAGTGCAGATGAAGAGATGAGATGAGAAACAGTGCAGAGGAAGAGATGAAGGTGAGGAGAGGAGGAGATGAGATGAGATGAGATGAGATGAGATGAGATGAGAGACAGTGCAGAGGAAGAGATGAAGGTGAGGAGATGAGATGAGATGAGATGAGAGAGTTCAGAGGATGAGATGAGATGAGAGACAGTGTAGAGGAAGAGGAAGAGGAGATGAGATGAGATGAGATGAGATGAGATGAGAGAGTTCAGAGGATGAGATGAGATGAGAGACAGTGTAGAGGAAGAGGAGATGAGATGAGATGAGATGAGATGAGATGAGAGAGTGCAGAGGATGAGATGAGATGAGAGACAGTGCAGAGGAAGAGAAGATGGAAGGGATGATACAAAAGGAAAGATCAGAAAAGACAAAGTGAAAAGAGAAATAAAAGAGTCAAAAGAAACTAGATGAAATAAGGGAAACTAGATGACAGGGATGGGACAAGTCAAGATGAAAAGACAGAGGAAGAGAAGTAAAGAGATTGGATGAGATGAGGAAGGGAATGGAAAATGTTGAAGAGAAGGGATGACAAGAGATGAAGAGGAGAAAGTAAGAGATGAGACAAAGGGATGAGACAAGTCGAGAAGATGAAGAAAAAGAGATGGTATGGGAAAGCAAAGAAGGGAAAATCAGAAGAGATGGGGAAGAAAAGAGCACATACATGAGGAAGAGAAAGGATTGAAAGAAGCTAGACTCAGTGAGACAAAGGGTTGGAACAAGGCCAGAAGACTCATAGATTACTTTATTCATCCTGAGTTTCATTCCAGCCTTTATCTGGTTATAAAAGCTTGACCAAACAAAAGCTTAAACTTTTTGGACTTTATGTCTTACTTGTCTCATGATTCATTCTATCCTTTTCTCCTCCTTCTGGGAAAAGCAAATTAATCATTTCTTAACTGAACCAGAAGAGAGGAACAAATGTTCAAAAGCATTTAGGAGAGAAAAGAAAGAAAGGCACGACCTTGAATAAGTTAGTCTATTTCTCGAAAGACGTGCATTGACCTTGTTTTGACAGGAGTCGCTGCGTTTTAATTTCAGGGTTTTGGAAGTATGGATTTTGTTTTATGCCTTTTTAAATGGAAGACTTGCCTTCTATTTTAGACCCGGTCCCGTTGACCTTTCTTCCTCCTTCGCTCTCTTCTTCCGTGATCTTCCTCTTGTCACCCCCTCCCCTTTCCCTGCTCTGTAATTTCAGATGGAGTTGGTGGAGGCAATAAATGTAATTAGTATCGTATTTCAGATGGACTAGACACAGCGAGGGAGGGAGAGACCCTCCCTTTGCCTCTTGCTTGTTCTTGGCGCACTCAGTCTCTTTCTCTTTCCATTGTTGTGCCAATGTCCCCTCTGTCCTGTCCTCTTAGTGGCGTCAGTGTAGTGCTGGCTTGACTCTGTCTCTCTCCATTTATCCGCTCTGTTCTCCTTGCTCCACACTGGACGGACTCAGAAAGGTCACACAGACGAGAGTTGCTTATATACCAGAGAGAGCTGGTCACTCCCAGGACTGCAGTAGAGGAGAGCAGACACGTCCGAGCAGATGAGAAATGTGTCGTACATGAGACCCACTCAGATGCTGTGATCAGAATGCATTCAGACCTCATATATGGGATCCACAAAAAATTCCAGAGACACACACACACACACACACACACACACACACACACATTCATGCACACAGGCAGGCAGTTTTAACATTAATGGACAGCCCTGAGAGGACTTAACTGCATCTGTGACCTATGAACAACCTTACACATAAGGTTAAAGATGGAGAGTAGTCTTACCATATACATGTCTGTCTCAGAGAGAAGAGAAGAGAAGAGAAGAGAAGAGAAGAGAAGAGAAGAGAAGAGCTTTTAAAGGAATGATCCAGGTTCAACCAGTTAAATGCAAATGAAAATTGCTTTGACTCAGTCATCCCTCATTTTCTTAAAAAAAAAAAAAAAAAAAAAAAAACCTGGGTCACGTCGAGGCAGTCGTGAAGTACCATCTGCTTTGTAGTTTTTAATAATTTGATACTGCCAAAACCATTTTCCCACCTTGTTTCTGAGGTAGAAGCCTGCTATCACCATCAGAAACGTCTCATCTTCTGAGATGGAGAACCAAGATCTGTGTGCTGTATATCTATCAGATCAACATTAAACCCAATAAAATGTTCACAACCAATTTCAATGTTCCATATTCAACGAAGAAAAGTGGTTGGGTTAAAGAATGCGAAGGCTCTGTGACAGCCAAAAAGGAAAGTCGTTTCAGAGGTAGAGCAAATTATTACTGATGAATCGTCGATGAATCATTCACAATAAAACCAGGCCCTGTGCATTAAGAAAGTAAATAGTGCCAATTTTGAACAAATCAATGATCTCTTTCATTGCATTTTAAAAGGATAATGGAGTTTAAACTCCATAATGTTCAAGTCAGTCTCCATTCATGCTTTTTACCCACTTTTCTCTATCTCTGTTCTCATCAATCTGTTCTCATTCAGCGTTTTGGTCGATCGGATCACAAGTGGACGATGTTAAATACAGTTGTAAACGGGGTCTAAAACGCTTTGAGCTTGTCTACTTTTGATCACTTCCAGAGGGATTCGAAAATGCATACAACCGGATTGCTTTCGTATTGTAGACGTTCATGTGTTCGGATGCATTCGAACAGCCACAAAAAAGACCGTCTACTGGGAAGCGCACTAGCCAGGCGGGATTTAAACTTTGGCTGAAGAACTAAGATTGGTTTGAAGATGAAAAATGTACCAAGCACAATGTTCTCTCACCATTTCTGATATCTAACACACACTCACAGCATTCGGCTGGTCTTGCAGCTGTCAGAGCAGAAACGAAAGGTGCTGCTCACTATGTGTTTTTCCGTCGTCTTCGGTGTGTTCATATGTAAATAGCGTGATCTTATTTAATCCATTAGATCAAAAGATCTGAAAAACTCCATACATTTACCCACCCATAGACCCTCCCCTCGAAGAAATCAGGACAGAAGTGTTTGAAAGTGGACAAAAGAAACTCCAGGTGTAAATGGAAATGTGTCTCCCTCGTATACTCGTGTTCCGATCGACCAAAGCGCTCAAAACCATCAAACAGGGCCAAGAATATCTTGACATGACCATCTACCATCTCAATATCCTTTTTATCAAACAAACCTTTCCACTGGGTAATTTCTGGATATTTACAGGCATGTTTTGAAATGCTATTTAAGAATAAATTGAACCCCCGTGATGCCACAGAGACAGTAAAATACTTCTCTCTTGTTGGGAATCTGACAGGAAGAGAGTACAGATGAATTTCCTGCATGTTAATACATTGCAGGGTGGTATTAGTAACTGTACCCCAGAGGTGGTCTCCTAATTAACTCCTGCCAAGTGACACTTCCTACAAGTCTCCCCTGGATTACAGAGTCAACCTTTGATCCACATTTTAATTTCCCAAGAAAGGAGAGGCTAACAAAAAAAAAAAAAAAGACTGAATGGAAGGGGAAAAAACATCAGGTCTATTTTTAATAAATTAGAAAATGACTTGGACACTGTGGGAATTGACTATTTAGTGAGATGCAAACAAACATCAGACAGGCTGGTGAAATATGTGCTAAAATAAAAGCAAGTAAAATCTCATTACTGTGACATCACAGGTACCATGGTATCCAGTTTAAAATTCTGGATATTGATACTTAGTTGATTGATTTTGAATAAAATGTCACTTTTGCAATAATTTTTTAGTGGAAACAATGTTTACTTTTTCTAAGGGACAGCTGTATGCGAGTCAGAGCTCAAATAAGTCTTATTTCCATCAAATAAGAGTAAAATACATACAAATAATTCTCTAAACCGTCAGCGTACCAGACAGTGTTTCTCTTTTTCTTTTGTCTGTCCTCTCACCACTGCACAGATCTGAAATGACAGGGTGGACCAGAGCGATGAAGCAGACAGGCTCTCTTTAGCTCGGTGTGGTGAGGTGTTTTCACCTGAGGTCCACTCCTGAGGGAGCCAAGCCAACAGCCATTCAGACGGCCAACGGTGCCACCTGCTGGACAGTTGCATACTTGATTTACCTTCTGATTTTAAGGATGTGTAATGGGTAAAGTTAAGCCCAAGTTTTACTTCTGCGTCGAACTCACGCCGTAGCTTCTTCGTAGGCTGTGTGTAAGCACGCTTCAGTGTACCTTGACGTGTGACTCTCCAAAAATGTAACAACGTGTCAATTGTGCGCGGACCGCAAGCACTGTGATTGGTCTACTGAGTCCCTAGAGTTTCACATTCTCCCTCTGCATGTGTAATTGCGCGCCTACGTGGACGACTACGCAGATATATAAATGAAAACCAATGCGTAGCCTACAGCGTAGAGGCGTATGTCCGACGCAGAAGTATAAATCAGCCTTTAGGGACAGGATTAGGACAAGAGTTTTATTTATATATATATAGACCAATCAGGATCTCTACTGGCTTGAGCCACATGTTCTCCTGCAGCAGAAACACTCAGAAACTCAAACACTTCTAAAAGACATAAGCTGTGACTATATATATATATATATATGTGTGTGTGTGTGTGTGTGTGTGTGTGTAATTATTATATATAGCCTAATTATATATGAAGAGTTCAGATGCAAAAGCCTCTAAGTGCCATTTTAAATTTTCTTCTAGAATGATAATTTTGATCAAGCTTGTATATTTAAGTTCAGTAATTTCACTTAAAAGGCAATGAAGATTACCTATTAATTGTCATTTAAGTGAAATTACTGAACTTAAATATACAAGCTTGATAAAAATCATCAAAAGAAAATTTAAAATGCCATTTGGAGGCTTTTGCATCTGAACTCTTCATATATAAAGCCTTATTATGGCTTCAGCAAGGTAACCTCTAAAATAGTATTCTATAGACTAGTGCTTCTTAGATAATTAAATGTTGTTTTTTTCTACAATATCCAATTTTCAAAGATCAGTTGTTTACTATATAAAATCATGGTTATGACATCATGGGGATGGGAAAATGCCAACAAAAAAACATCCGCAAAAAAATATAAATGTTACTGAAATTTTTGTTGATGCGTTAAGAAAACCGATCACGTGGCCAAATAATTAATGTAACAATATAACTTTTATTTATTCCAGTACTTAACTCGCATGTGGTGAACAGAAAAGGCTTGGTTTGAAATTGCAGAATAGTTAACACCCCGGGGCAGAGGTGAAGGGGTAATATTCACAGCTGGATATGAGAATCTGCACACATCCGGACAGCATCTGTGAAAAGTTGCCGGAATGAGATTACAGCCCTGAATATAAAGACAGATACAGTAGCCTACTGCACATAACACAGAATATGTTCAGAAAGCCATAACAAGTGTTGTATAAAGTATCCAATCATAGAGATATCTTGAGAATATTTGAAAAATACTTAATTATTACAGCAAATGGTATTAAAGGGGTCATGACATGAGAAATCAAATTTGCCTTGATCTTTTGACATATAAGAGGTCTTTGTACCATTAAAACATCCTGCAAGTTTCATAGCTTAAAGTGTCCTCCTCATTATAAACAAAGGATTTATTTAATCAAGCTCCAAAAACGGCACGTTTGGATATTGAGTGATTTGTGACATCACACGGGCAAATACATTGCATATGCCTACCTCCAGAGCAAGACATGAAAGAAATAATTATCGCACCATAGGCCACTGGCGTTCAGTCACTTAACGCTTCACAATATTCTGTGAAGTATGAATTGCATACTGCAGATATGAAGTAGGTTCTAGGGGATCTATAACCTAATATATCTGGAGAGAGCTAGCCTATCTTATTAGCATTTATCTTGATGACAGTCAGGGCTGGACTGGCCATCGGGTATACCGGGCACTTTCCCGGTGGGCCGACGTGCTATTTGGGCTGATACATCTCAAACTAAAATAAATAAATAATAATAATTATCTGAACAGCCCATTCGTTTAGTTTTGCTTAATTGGAGGTGCTGGGATCTTTGCTCCGGTGTAATGCATTGGACAAAAAAGTCAGCGTAGGTTTTGTTTTGTTTTTCTCACAGACTGGCTCATGAAACACGTAGATCAGCGGCCCATTGGTTCTTTTCTTGATTGACACTGGGCTGGTCCAATCACATCTTGAAACACCTCACCCTTTGGGCTCTGAGCGGGCAGTATTAGTGTGTATCTGTTTGGTTTAAATAGTCAGAGCGATGGAGAATAAACGCAAGGAATGTGCAGAGAAATAGCCTGGAAAAAAAGAAACCCTTCAAGTAGCTGATAAGGATAGTGAGGAGGATCAGGAGAAAAATGAGTGAGTGTAGAGAACTGTGGTAAGCAGAACTAGGCTACTCGAACACTTATAGGCTAGGAGTGACTTATAGGCTCTAGAAAAATATTTATGGGGTGGCGAGAGGGGGGCAGGAATTTTTGAGGGGTGTTCAATTGTTAGCAAATTATAGGATAATTACGAAACAATAACCCGTTTTCAAGTGTCTCGGGTTACAAATGACATAATTCAAAATAGTTTCACACTTTCCATGTGGACACGGACTGATCCATTCTTAGTTGTGGTGATGGTTCATTTTCTTCTGATTCCTCATCTGATTCTGGCTCAAACATATAGGGTTGTATCATTGCAAGAGCCATCGCTTCGCTCGCACCAATCGGCAGCACCCGCTACTATTGTAAACAGTTTGGCGGAATCCGCACATGTTCTGACTAGGGGGCGTTAATAATTATCCATAAGCACTGACGTTAGCCAATCATAACAGTCGGCGTTAACACTGAACTCTTAAAGGGGAAACACCCCCAAAACAGACTGTTTGAATCAGAGGATGAGAAACAGGGTGGGAAAAGATCATAAATCACTAAATGTTTTGTTTTTTTTTGTCCAAAAAACTCTAGTAATACTATAATTGCACCTAAGGGAACATAATAAAACAAAACAAAACAAAAAAAACATGTCATGACCCCCTTTAACATTAAAAAGCAAGGTACACCCACAGATTTAACAAAAATCCTGTGTGAAACACTGGTATTGCTATGCCAATGCAACTTATACTGTAGCTTGTTTTAGGATTCATCACTGTGGAGTGTAGTTCAATTGTATTTTACAACAGTAGTTATTTCATCTGTTAACTCTTACTCAATCCTACTCACTCATTACATGGCATTAGTGGTTTTAAGGAATAGCAGGGTTCCCACTCTAAACCAAATGTCAAATTCCCTGACTTTCACTGACTAAAAAGATGAATTTCCATGACCTATGATGAACGGCAAAACAGGCGCAGCTTGTGCGATGATGGACAGGAATCCTACTCTCTGTATTGCGCAAGGTCTCCAGACGCGGTTTGAAGCACAGTCAAGGCCGTAACCAGGGTTTGAAAATTAGTGAGGTCCGGGGTGAGGTGTAAAGAAGTGTACTATAATAACATCCACAAATGCAATATACACTCCATATAGCCTAAACTTTCAAATAGACAAACATGTAGATGTTTGTGAAAAGCAATACCAGTGTTTCTCAGAATTTTTTGGTAAAGCTGTAGTGAGTGGACCTCTGTCCCTCTAGTGGGGTTCGGGCGCATGCTCCCTCGTAAATTTTTTTTTTTTTTGCTTTTTAATGTTAAATTCATCAATTTGGTGCACTCTGAGAGTTCAAAATAAAAAGCTCTAAGCAATATTCAGTGTGAAAAAAATTTTTAAAGCAACAAACTAAATTCCCTGATATTCCATGGACAAAAAAAATATAAAATTCCCTGACTTTCAATGTTTGGAATAGACCTTTTAAAATTCCATGACATTCCAGAAATTCCATGACCCGTGGGAACCCTGGAATAGGAGTTGGTATACATATTCAAGAGCGTGCAAAGATCGGTTGTGTTTATGATCATATGTAGTGGGCCAGTCTGGGCCCTTTTTCGTCCCAGTCCAGCCCTGATGACAGTTGTCTTTTCTCTGCTGGTGAAATTGTTCTTGGGCTGTAAATGCCATGTGATCAGGACTGCTTTTGAATAGCTATCGATGGAGAAACATGCTTTCTACCTACAGCAGAAGCTAAATGGACCATGCTAACCAGCCAGACCTGGATTTCTTGAGTAAGTCACCTTGATATTCCATGCATGGAGAAAAATGTCATACTTGTGCACAGTGTACATACTATAGCCTAGGCCTATTGAAGAAATAGTTAGTATGATAGCTATTTCTCTCTCTCTCTATATATATATATATATATATATATATTAAACTCTCAAGTGTCACATACCTCTTTACTGAGAGCTGAGGTTCAACATGACACAGAGTGTGTGTGAGTCTATTACCTTAGTGTCATTTTCAATTATCTGTCAGCATTGTCGCAGGGAAATTAAAGGAACCCAATTTCCGCTCCAAATGCAGGGCCTTAATCTACTCCTCTTTCCGCGCTTGTCTGAAGCCCACAGATCCAGAGCAGTAATGTGATCTTTCTGGGCTTATTACATGAAGGAATCTTTTTACAAGTGTGAGCCAAGACCAAACTAAGTGGTAAAATCTGGGGGTCCTGGTTTCCAAAGCCAGTGACAGAAATTCATTTAATTTACGGCTGCACATTACTACTTTTGGACACATTTATGCAGACACTGCAATTAGAAGAATTATCGGTCAGTGGCGTGACATACTGTGAAATATTCAGGGACTCTGTAAAAATGGCATTGTAATCGCACACAGAGTGTGTTTGCATGTTTTTTGGGGAAATGCGGGGTGAGTTGGCTGCTGTCTGTATTCGTTTGATCATATTTGGAGAGACACTAACCGGCTCTGACAGGGCCACATACATGGGGTCGGTAAGGTCACGTATTTAGAAAAGCACTATGGAAGAATTGTTCACCATCATTTTGACAATTCTCTTGTCAAAATCAACTTTGACAGCACATTGCTTTGAGTCCTGTTTTTCTTTTGCTTTATTTCCATTAATTCTTGCCTTAGGTCATTAAAAAAAAGCCAGAATACAAGATTATGTCCCTTTTTTATTAGTACCATGTGAATGTTCTCCTTTACCCCCCCTGGTATTTTTCATTTGATGTAACTTTCTAATTTATCCCTGAGTAAATAGCAATCGTAATGCGAATGGAATGAAGAGCAGGCGCGAGGCGCGCGCCAATGAGAGGAAAGTGGCCCTCCATGCAGCAAATTATCTTGCCAGCACGGAAGCATCTGTGCTCGGCTGAGACGAGAGAAAAACAAGGCTTGCCTCTCCTCTTCTCCTGCTCCCTAAAAAAAACCAGCAATCAATAGAAAGTTCATTTCAGAATGGCAGTCTGGTAATCTGTTTGGCTGCACGCGCACCTGTCCCTAATGATCTTTCCAGCACAACAGAATGACCTAATCTTCATTCAAATGAATCGCTGCACAACACCGACAATACTTTATCACTCTCTTTCTCTCCAATACACTCACAGTGATGGAGGTGTGAGGGCCAGAGGAACACTGATCAGTTAGAAGCAGTTTAAGTGAGCATGAATGACTAGTTTTTAGAGTTAGAAAATGGGGATTATTTACACACACACAAAAAAAAAAGGCTTTGCTGTTTATCAGTGCTCAAAGTGGTTGTCACAGGGGTTATATCTTGCAATTTTGACAAATAGGTTGAAATTTTGTCAGATTTTAAACAAAATCACGTTTTATTTTATTTTTTTGTAATGAGATCCACAACAGTCATATGAAAACGGTATAGTTTTCCACAATGAAGCAGCACAACTTTTTATATTTCTTGAGCAGCTAATCAGCATATTAAAATGATTTCTGAAGGATCATGTGGCACTGAAGACTGGACATTTAGCTTTATCATAGGAATAAATTACATTAAATGTTACATTTTAAAAAGAACTGAAAAATTCACTATATTATTGATTAGATGAAATGTAGTCTTTGTATGTAGTCATGACTTATTTAAAAAAAAAAAAAAATGATCCCCAAATTTATGGCAGCATAAAAAAATAAATTTCATCCTTGACTGAGTAATAGCTTAATTCAACCACGTAATTATTTTATTTTTAGTGTCGTTGTACTTTTTTTTTTAATCATAAAACCCCACAAATTTGGGTATTAAACCATTTAAACAGAAAACGTATTTAAAATATTCAGAAAGTAAACCAGCACGTTACATTTACTTATAAAGTGAGCAATATGAGATTTTTTACTTGCAGAAACTGACTATTGCACTTTATTATGAGGGTATAAAAATTATTTTGTTCTCAGGATATTTTTCATGCACATTAAGTCTACACAATCTACTTCAGTTTCCTCTAAGCGTAATTTTAGTAGTTTTATTATTGATATTTCATCATCTATCAACATTCTTGTTAATGTCAGAAAAATTAGGGAAAAAATAAGTCCACACTTCCTTGCAGCACCACTGGATGGTGTCAAAGTCCACGTGACAAACTGCATTGCAAAATCACAAACAATTGAGCAAAATAGTTTGCAAAAAGTTTGTCTACAAGCTTTGATACTTTATTGGTTTATTTTTCACAATGCATTCCACAGACAATCTTCAGCATATTTTCATCAAAACTGAAATCTTTTACAAATGACCTGCATGAAGAAACAGCGCTTGATGTTTGCGAGTTTTTAAGAGCGTGAGCCGTTTCAGGTATTCGATCCACGATGGAGACGGCAAATTCTGCAAACATATTGATTTTTTGACATGACAGGAAGGTGATCGGCCGACAGCATACCTTCTAGTTCACCTTTTTTTTTTTCACTTAACGGCTAAAAACAATGAATAGTTGGGTGCAATATGCCGTAACAGATCCCTTTGTAGACAAGTGTGAAATAAAACTGCTCTTAAACTCTGCTACAGAAGACTAGAAGCCTCTTCACCTCTAACACGATTTAATTGCATCAACTTTAACACAGTTACACCACAACACCACTGTGTTCTATCACGCCAAGTACAAACAAAATAGGAAAAAAAGAAAATAGCTAAAATCAAAAGACTTGAAGGAACGTCAACCAAAATAATTCATACTGAAATGAATCAAAATGGCCTTCAAACAAGGTGACCGCTTCACTGACTGAATAGTAAATGAAAAAAACCTCATCGATTCCTGCCTTGGCTGACATGGAGTTCCTCGGACTACATTCTGTAATGGTGTTACGTAGCTGCGTTTAAACATGGACAACTAGCTCTACTCTGAAAGACAGTGACGACTCTGCTTGTGAGAGAAAATCATAGGAGGTTTAAAAAGGATTCATTCTCAGTTACGCTAACATTTCAAACACTGGGGGAGGGGGGGTAAAGTTTACATTGCATCGTCTAAGGCCTTTTTCCAAACCAAACACGATTCTGTCCGTCTTCTCTTGTTCCAACATCACCTCTCGTGCACAGAATTAACACAATCTAACTTTCTTCACTCAGTCTTTGGCTTTGCTCCGGGAATCTTGGCCTGGACCCTGTTAATGGCACAAACAAAAGAATGACTACAGCCCATGAGGAACAAAAGCACACGTTTAAACTAAATTAATAAAACAAGTCATAATAAGTCACTGTAAAAATTTTTAAAAAAAAACACTATCTATTTATCTATAGAGCTGTCAAATTACACCTAACAAAAGTTTGAGATTTTATATACATACACATATACATATATATATATATGGTTAGGGTTATTATAGTGAAGCTAAAACCATTAAAAAAATAATAATATTTTATATTATTTCAGCTTGTTTCCTTAGAAACCTTTATTTTTTGTGTCTTTTTATATTAATAAAAAGTCTAAAAAAAAATTAAAAAAAACAAACAATGAAACTACCATAACTATTTAGTCTACAATTACTCATCAAAACATCCTAAAATACTATTTTGTCTTTGAAATATGCAACCGGTGATTTCCTCAAAGAACCAATGTAAACACACTTACTTTCCCACAACATCTTTGATTTGCTTGTTCACCAGTCCATAGTAATGGTCAATTTGTGCCTGTATTAGGAATAAGGAAGAATAATTACCGCATGCATTCAGGTGAGTATTATAGATTTATTATGCATTTATTGACACTGAAGACTCCAATAAACACTTAATATACCACGACAGCTGCCTCTGCCGGAAGTTATCATTGCATTCACAAGCCAAATAGACGTACCTGATGCTTTTCATAGACCACTGGCCAACTGAAAGCCCCTATGAGACCTAAAGAAAGAACACATTTTGAACATAATGCCATATTCTGACAGGTGACTGCAAAAAAATTACAATGCATCAACTTAAAAATAGGACTACATTCCCAAAATAGACATACCCAAAATAAGGAGGGTGAGACCATTGAACAAGGCACCAACATAGGTCAGGATCCACATGAGAACTGCAAACTGAGAAGAGAAAACCACATGTCAACATACAACCAGAGTACAACAGGCCAGAGGAAACTCTTTAGTCACATGTGACAAACGCATTTAACACTTATGCTCATGTTAGAAAAAAGTAAGCTTCCTTCATCTTTTGAAATAAGAGTTTAAATGTACTCTGTAGACATTCTGAAACTTTATCAACTCAAACCTCTTCCCAGAGCCAAACACATAAAACCTACTAGTCCAAAAGTGCAATGCCAAAGACACACAATGAGATTAAACATTTAGATAGTATTCATTTCTTTCACAGAAAGAAAAACGTCAGTAATACTTATTCAAAATAGGTGCATGGATCAAAAGTGGCACTTTTCCACAGTTTCAAAAAAGTAAAAATAAACTGTTCTTTGATGCTTTCTATTCACCAAATACACACACAAAAAAAGCATGATTTCCACAAAAATAAGCAGCACAACTTATTTCCCAAATTGATCAGAAATGTTTCTTAAGCAGCAAATCATGTGATGAATCATGTGACACTAAAGACTGGAGTAATGATGCTGAAAATTCAGCTTTTAATTACAAGAATAAATAGAATTTTAAAATATTTAAATACAGTAAAAATCGTAATATAGTGAAATAATCACTTTAAAAACTTTTGTATTTACGATTACAAACACAGAATCGCTGACTTAAAGTGAAAAGTTGTTCACCCAAACATAAAAATTGTCATTTACGAGACAAAAAAATCATCATGAAAAATGCTTAACTAACCATTTTCATAAATTGACATCATAAACAAATGCATTTCACTTCAACTGAAATAGAATAAAAGACATGCCGACACTTTTTTGCAAGCTGACCCAACGAACTTGTTCAAAACCCACCGGCACATAAACAGTTGCTCGTAACTGGACACGTCACTCAATATAGCCGTCTGACCACAGAGAGCCTGAATGCTGTAGAAGACCTCCAGAGCTCTGAAAGGGCAGTGGGGTCCGGCTGTAACTCGACCCATAGCCCATAACCAGCACCCCCTTCACAGGGCAGTAAATCTCCATACACGGACGCTTCCATCCACCGGGCTCCCCTGCGTTAGAGACGTGGGCCACTGCAGCGCCAAGAAAAGCCATGAGGTGCTGATTTAACATTAATGATAGTGGTGCTTTTCCATTACGCCATAAACTTTGCATAGAACAGGGCGACTCCTTAATGTCAGACATTTTGACGCAAGATTAAGAAGCGCTTAACCCAGGATTTAGTATACCAGAGTCCAAGGTGTGCTCTTATGAACTTAGTTCTGAAAATTCACTGTGTCTATAAGCTATAAATGGATGATGACAGCAGAAGTAACATTAATATTTTCAAAGTTTATTTAGGGATGTACCGAAATTTAGGCTACAGAAACAAACATTTTTGGCGTGAATCTGAAAATTGCGGTCAACAAAATTGATTTCTGAGAAACTTTTCTGAGAAAGTGATTTCTGAGAAACGGTTGATATTTGAAATCAACCGAAACAAACCTACACCCCTGGCTTCATTGCTCTGCCCCCAAAATGCATGAACACGGAATGCAAGAGTGGATGTCTCTTGATTATAACTGAGGCGAAGCAAAATAATGTTTCACGAAAAGTAAAGTAAAGTTTTTGTTCCGGAGTATACAAGCAACCAACAATGACCCTCAGAACGGTCCCGTTACTATAGCGAACATTACAAAAAAGGCATATCTCGGTTCTGTGAAACATAGCAAAACCAATTACTCATGTACATTAACAACGCAACGTAATTACAACTAATCTCTCAATCAGCGTTTCAACCACAGAAAGACGTCAATAACCAGCTTGTAAACAATATGTAAATTAACATTTACCTCAAGAAAGCCATTCAATGTCCATATTTTTCTAGTTAGCTAGAGCGCAGTATTTTGCTAAATATATGCACTGCATTACATAATATATTTTTACTTAACTTGTTAGTAATGTCTTAATTTTTTTAAATGTTTGAATACAGTTGTCTTCAATTTCTTGGTGAAATAAACATTTAAATGATGGCTATAATTTGAGAAGAAACAATTCTATTAAAAAGTTCATAGACAAAACGCTAATTTTTTTGCGCACAAGGCAGTTTTTATATTAAATAATCTTTAGTTTAATTTCATGATTAACTAAACACTGACATTTAAATTAAGTAAAAATCTAATATTAAAATTTTTTAAAAAAATTAGGTTTTCGCCAAGTGCATCCTCAATTTCGGTTACGGCCCATAATTTAATAATAATAATTTACAAGCACTTTTTTATACATTTCAAAAATTCAACAAATTGTTTTTTTTTTAAATGTTAAATGTGTGATACATTACAATTATATCATAGTATTATAATAAATTTGTGGTTTATGACATTTTGGTGCCTCACTAGACTTCATATGCCACAATAGCTGAACTAAAACAATGCATTAGTAGCGCATAGTTCTTTTTAAATGGCCCACACATTAGAACTAGAATGCCCTCAGCATGGCAACGCGGGCATTAGAGCAACAACGCATAGTGAGCTGGAAAGTGTAGTTCAGCTATTCATTGAAGATCATTCAGCCCTGCAGCTAACCTTGTCATGTGACAGACTTCTAAAAGAGCATCACATGACTAAAGACTAGCATTCCTCAATGCAACATCACAGCTGATTCTTTAACACCCCCCCCCAACCCCCCCACACACACACACACACACACGAGAGAGATCTTTTTGGCACCATTTCTATCCCATCAGAGCTCAGTCCAAATCCCCCCAGCCTGATCAACAAAGGCTGCTTTGTGGAGCCGTTCATGACCCTCTCCTGCAAAACATGAGCAAACACCCCAGACCCAGTAATAGTATGAAATATTACCATTTAGGAATGTCAAATTTCAGCTTCATTACTCCAGTCTTCAGTGTCACATGATCCTTCAGACATCATTCTAATATGATTGATTTGATGCTGAAGAAACATTTCTTATTATCAATGTTGAAAACAGGTTTTGATGCATAGAAAGTTCAAAAGAACAGCATTTACTAGAAATAGAAATCTTCGTAACAAATGTTTTTACTGTCACTTATGACCTTGGAATAGAAGTATAAATAGACTTGAATGGTAGCGTACAAACTACTCACTCATGAAAATAGAAGTGTGCATTAAAAATTAAGCATGTTTTGAAATGGACAAGCAAGCTTAATTATCTCAAGATATCGGCCAGACCATAATACAAATGCAAGGATTCAATTAAAAGATACACAAGCAGAACCGGTTTAAGTTTCACACTAACAGCCACATTCTACCTTCATTTTTCAACAAAAAAAATCTTGAAATCAAATTAAGCATTAACTGTACAGTTTACAAGGGTATTATTGTTCACTAGGGCTGGGTATTGACACAAATTTCACAATTCGATTCGATTTCGATTCACAAGCTTGCAATTCGATTCGATTTTGATTACGATTCGATTCAATATTGATTAATTTGGATATCAGTTACAATAAATGGCAAATTTTCTCAAGGAAATCAAATCTCTTAACTAATTCTGTAAACTATGGTAGTCTAGTTGTAGCCTACTAGGCTTCATTAGCCTAATATGAAGGTAATAATTAACTTTTGTAGCTATACAAACACTACTTCACAGTTCAGTCTTTGTAATATGTTTTAGCAATACATTTCTAACATTTATAATGTGTTTATAATTTTTTTTTTTATTGCCTTTACAGGGACTTTAAATTACACTTTTATTTATTTTTATAATAAGAAGATTATATGAAATATAAACATTTAAATGGTGGCTGTCATAAAAACTTGCCAGATTTATTCAAATATGCATTAAATATTGAAGAACATTAAGATTATAATGCATATGTAATATGGTGCATATATTTAGCAAAATGCTCCTCTCTAGAGTAAATTTTTCTGGCTGACTAACGAGTTTATGGTCACATGTGGTTTTTCAGTGGTAAATATGACGATACATGACATTGATTACAAGCTGTTTAACTGACGTCTTTCCACGGTTGAAACACTGATTGAGCGAATCAATGTGACATGATACGGATTTCGATAAGTTGTACTCTATCTTTTAACACACTTTCAGATGCTCATCCATGTTTATTTCGCGCTGTAACTGGTATTATTAAGGCGGAAGAGATCAAAGCGTTCCGCGCTGCTGCTTCTCTTGAGCTGCGCAAGAGCGATCTCGCCACAGCGCCAAAACGGTATTTATGTTTTTGAATTTCGAAAGAAAATGGACGCAATTTGAAAAATTTGACTGTTTCATATCAATAGTGACAAAGGACAAAGATTATTGCGATGTTTTGGATGCGCGCTACAATGTTCCATTCATTCAAATGAAACAGGATGACTAATCGATTCTTGAGATTTAAGAATCGATATCGGTTCGTAAAAATGAGAATCGATTAATATCGAGAAATCGATATTTATTACCCAGCCCTATTGTTCACACACCTCATGAAAAACATCAAGACAACAAGATTTATTTCCCAGTCTTCACCCTGAGAGCAGTTATGGAGCTCCAAATCAAATAAAAGAGCATAAGCTGAGAGAACGATCAGGATTTCATTTCCTCCGGTCTTCTAGAACAAACCTTGAGCGAGTCCACCAGATCCTCCACCAGGAAGAGTCGTCGCAGCTCTTTAACAACAGTGTTGATGTGCACCAGAACTGTGTCACTGTACTTATGGACCGTCTCCGTAGGGATCGCGATATCCTTATCCAGATACATCCTGTACAGAAATTTCAAGATAAAACAAATCATTATGACATTTATGATTAATGCCCTTTCTAGTTAGGAATGAAATTTAACTAGTTTTACAATCCTTCCTTTTATACAGGTAGAGCTGCACTGATTTAATCATTAAAAAATTTGATTTGCGCAAAAACACCCACGCTATCTTATTTTTTTATAATTATTTTGTCAACAATTCAGCGGTCTATTAAACCTTTGAAAAGTATGATCACGGAGGAGCGTTCAAATCTGCATTAACGCTACCGCTGACCCAGAGAGAGCAGTTGTCATGCATTGGTATGAAACAGCTCCTCAAATAGTCTTTTCAACCATACCGTATCATTATTTCTGTCTTACAATAATTCATATTAAAAAATCACAGAAGTACTGAGATAAAAGTTTATAGTTTGGATATAAACAATGTGTGATTTCTACAGCGATCAAAATAAGAGTAAATCACCTTTTGAAACTTGACACTTCAAGTAAAGATTACATCAGTTACATCATTACACCAGAAGGTGGCGACAAGTGACAAATTGAATCATTTATTCAATAGTCGTTCAAAAACGCTGATCCAGGTGGTGTAATGAAACAAGTGAAGTCCACGAGTAAGTCATTGAATCACTCATTAAAACTTAAAAGAACTTTCATTCTCTGTAAAAGAATGTTTAAAAAAAAAAAAAAAAAAAACGTACCATTCACAGTTTTAAATTTGCAACGCATCTACAATATGGTTTGTTGAAAATAATGCTTAAAACATGTGAGGGTTAGGTTAATGTATAAATGTAACCAGTCGTGTGGTTCAAGGAGTTGCTGCTTAGAGCATTTCAAACTACACTTATGAGGTTCCAATTATAATGTTGCCTTTGCCGTTTGTTCACTAAAGTCAGCTCACTAAGTTTTGGAGCAGAGCATAGCAGTTTGATCAAAACACCAATATTGCAACCACTCCACCTCCAAAACAACGTCAAGAATCTTTAAGTGCTCAGATTTGTCATTCCACGTCTATTTCACAGCAGAGGGCTTAAAAATGTTGGCAGGGAGTCAAAGCCAACAACGCGTAACACCTCCTGTAAGCCCAGAAGCTAAGCTCCACAGATCTACCTCCTTACATAAACTGGAACACAAACTGATCAAAGCAGGATTATCCTAAACGTTTTACACTCAGGCGACGCAAAGTGAACAAAACACGGGAGTGGAAAAATGCGATCCTGATGCCGTCACGATATGCATGCAACAACTGCGTGCGTTCCTCACTTGAAGGGGTGTCCATCCTCTGACTTCTGAACAGCCTGTAAAATGCCTTTGTATATCCTGAAGGAGATGGTGACGGACAGCAGGGCAAGGGCCACGTAGGAGAGAACACTGATAATACTGCAGACGCTGAGGGACAGCAGCAGGAACAGACTGGCTCCAAACACCACCCCCGTCCTCTGCAGATCTCGCCAGTACAGCAGGTCCACCACTGCCGGCAGAAACAACAGTTACGTCAGCCCTCAACACACAGATGATCAAACTTATGTGATTAAAGGGATCGATCACCCAAAAATGTCAATTAGGTCATGAATTCATTTACTCACCCTCATGTTGTTTCAAACCAGTAAGACTTTCGTTCATCTTCAGAACACAAATGAAGACATTTATGAAATCTGAGAGCTTTCTGTCCCTCTATTGACAGCTACGCAAATACCACTTTGTCACTTTAATGTGAACAAAAGCCTAAATTCAATGTGTTCGTTGTATAAAATGATAGTGTCTCTTTAGGAAATTTGGACTAAACCACTCAATTCATGTGGATTAGTATTACAATCTCTTTATTAACTTTTTGGAGTGTTAAAGTGGTAGTTGTGTAGCTGTCAATGGATGGACAGCAAACTCTGATTTCTTCAAGAAGAGCTTTATTTCTGTTCTGAAGAAGAACGAAAGTCTCATGGGTTGGGAACATGAGGTCGAGTGGATGACAGAATTTCCCTTTTTGGTTGAACTCTCTCTTCCATACAAAAAGGAATGAACACTTTTAAAAGCACATCCATACACGCATGTTAACCCAATTTTCATAAGCAAGAAATTGTGATCACAACCTTAATTTTGTATAATGAGCAATATTTGTTTTATAGCATTTATTAATCTTTGTTAACATTAGTTAATAAAAATACAACTATTCATGTTTGTTCACAGTGCATTAATGTTAATAAATACAACTTTTGATTTTAATGTTATTTTCAACATTTACTAATACATTAACACTAACTAATAAATGCTGTAGAAGTATTGTTCATTATTAGTCCATGTTAACTAATGTAGTCATCTAATGAAAACTTTTTTTATTGTTGGTTCATGTTAACTAATGTACTTATTAACGAGCGTGAACAAACTGAAACTTTGTAAACTGTTTCCAACAAATTAAAATCTGATAAGGGTTGTTTATAATAAAACATTTCTCGATAACAATGATATGCAAGTGATTACTTTAAATACTTTGATGTGTTAAATAAAAATGATAGCAGAAATATCCAATACCTATTGACAAGCTGTAGATCTTCAGAAGTGATGTTAGGCCAAATTACTTCAGTTAGTTGTCAAATCAGACATTTAGTCAACAACGTTTACGATATCAAAGTGACCAAATATTAATTAACAACATACCTTTATTTTGAAATAAAGGTTTAACCAGAATAAAAATCTTAATCAGAAAAATATACATGTAAACATGGCCAGTGTTTAAGAAGTTGAAGAACAGGAAAGAGGATCATAAAAATGGGAAAACTGCTATGGATGGTTATTATGGCTTCACATATGAGCATGTGGAACAAATCATTTTAATATACAAATGACTTGTGACCACACTGAACATCAAAAATAGGTACATGTTCATCAAGGACACCATGGCATGTTTCATGGTGTGATCGTGTTCAATTCGGACTTTACAGCAAACATAGTCTGCTCGTGCTAGAGGGAGGATAAAAATAGGACAGAAACCACAGTCAGTCAATGACCCTTCAATAATTAAACCTAATCTACTATGTGCCAACATATCTGGTCAGAGTTCATGACAAGTCAGCATGCATGTGATATCTTCTCTCGCTGCTTTTCTAAAAGACAAACATCATCCACACAAAAAGCCAGTGTATTTAATCAATAACTGGGGAGCACTTTGGTGGTTTAGCAGAACATGCTGCCCTTCCTCTTGTACTCTTGCCAACAGACAGTTGCATAAGCTTATCGAAACTGAACAGTTCACAAAGTATTTATGTGCCACATTTTCGAAGCTCAAAGCATGCATATCTCCTCATAAATATTAATGTGCAACGTTACTATTATAATGCACCCGTCAAAATACAAGTCGAGCGGCCTTATCTAAACCCCCGGAATATAACCAGCATTTTATCCTCATGATTTCATTCTGAATATTGACAGTGCTTCTAAACCCACTTTTTAATATAAATCAACAGTGGCACGTGGAGGAGGGACGAAATTACAAGCCATTTAAAAGTCTAACTCACTAACTAACCTTGTTTGGAATCCATCTCGCTCATCTGCGATCAGACAGCCTGGGCCAAGAACACACGAGAAGCACGCGACTTCAATGACAAATGGTAGTTCCGGTTGAACGGGATGATTTTTTAAAACAAAAGTCCCTCAGTAATCCAGTACATAAAAGTCCGCTTAATCCGAGTCATACGCAATGTTGGCCCAAATAAATGTAAAAAAAATAAAAATATATATATATATATATTTTAAAGGTATTAATATATATATATATATATATATAAAAAAAAAATAATAATTATTACTCATAAAAGTTCACTATTTACTTTTTACTAATATTTCTTTGAATTGTCCAACGCTAATATGAATTGCTAGAGAGCACGTGTTGATAGATAGATAACATATACACTACATTTTAAAAGTCTACAGACGGTTAAAAAAAATAAGTAAGTGTTGACTGCATTTATTTAATCAAAAATACAGTAAAACTAGTATTGTGAAATATTACAACAATTTAAAATGAACGCTCTTCCATTTGAATAGATCTTAAAATGTAATTTATTCCTGTGGTTAATTTTCAGCATCATTACTCTGTTCTTCAGTGTCACATGATTCTTCAGAAACCATTCTAATACTGATTTGCTGCTTAAGAAATAAAGTTTAAAACAGTTGTGTTGTGAAATAATTGAAGAAATCATGTTATGTTTTTCTTTGAAGATTAGGCAGTTTAGAACAGGATTTATTTGAAATAGAAATCTTTTGTAACATTATAAATGTCTTTACAGTCACCTTTCATCAGTTTAATGTGTTCTTGCTAAATACGTTTTTTTTTAACCTTACGAACCCAAAACAAACTTTTGAACAGTAGTGCTTTCATGTAATTTTATTAAATGTCAGAAATATCTAAGACTAAATGGCCGAGAACCAGTGATAAGTACAACCAGTTATTTGTTTCTCAAAACTAACTATAAAGTGTTTCTGAAACCGAACGTACAGTTACACAAGACAGAATGACAAAACTGGAATCGAAATGACCAAATCTCATCCAGTCACAGGCCCTGAAGTCAGACACAATGTATCCATCCAGGAAACAAATCCATAAGCCAACATTCACAAGGTTTCACAGAGGTTTACATCAGGCGTCAGTCTTCATTACATGTTCCCAGCTTGATTTCATTGTCACAATCAGTGCCAACTTGCATAAACAATTTAAAATAGCAATGCAGGCCCTCCCGAACATCTGCGAACAGCTAGAACGCAATGACAAATGATGCCAAACACAAATTATAAATAAAACTAAATTAATTGTCGCTTAAAGCAGCAGTGACATAGGCTACTCCTCAAGTGGGAAATGCTGCATAGTATTTTTCAACTTTTAAAATGCACTGAATTCAGTATTCACATACATACGTGTGTGTATATATATATATATATATATATATATATATATATATATATATATATAGTACACACACAGTCAGTTCAACATTTTGTGCAGCAAACAGGCAGTTTGCCAATAGCATTCTCTGGCAGTGGGATAAATGCTTGCCGTTGCAATATGCTTTGTAATCAAGACATCCCAGACCATTTACTCAGGGCAACTAGAACATTCTCTCCCACAAGAACCTTTGCAAGCAAGACCACAGAACCACGCAAAACTCACTCACAGCTTTACCTAATAACATTTAAGGACAAGGCAAGCAGAAAAATTATCGTTTTAGTTCATTTTCAGGCCAATTAGGGCAAAACAAGCATATACCCTGTTCTTTCCAGTGCTTTATCTCCATCCCAGAGGTTGTCATAGAAGTCGTGTTATCTGAATTGGTGTGCATCAGTCATACATTCCAGTCAGGAGTCTGCAGAAGAGGTGGTCGGGGGTGAGGAAGGAGGTACGAGTCTCTGGCTGGGGCAGGACAGGACTGAAGGGTAGAGAGAGACACTACGGCTCTCCTAGCAGATCACGTTCTGCAAAGGCCAGCATTGCTGAGGTCAGCTGACCACATTCAAAGGTGTTGAACGCGGTGTACTAGTAACATGAGGTTTCAGCACAGCATCAGCTGGATCATACTAAATGGCCATCATTTGGGTTCACGCATGTACCACATCACAAAAATGACATCCACATTTTTTAATGAAGCAGTTAGCGTTGAGAGAGAGTCATTTTTGACCTGTCTCCAGTACCTCGGTTATTATTATGAAATCAAAGTGGTTTTAGTAGAAACATTTAGATTTAGGAGAAGGCTGGGCATTGACATTTCTTGACGCGATATGTGTACTGTACCTAAAAGGTACAAATGAATCTGTTAATTTTAGCAATAACTTGTTTTCATGATGGATTTATTCAAACTTGCATTAAATATTGAAGAACAGGTCAAGTAAAAATATTATGAATTTTTATATATTTTGCATTTAGCAAAATGCTCTGTAGGGTTAAATAAAGACTAAAACAAAATCCTAAAAGTAGTAAAAGAAAAAAAATAATAAAAAGGTGACAAAGGCAAATAACAAAATTGGCCAATATTTAGTAATTTAAGACGAAAACTGGAAAAGGCAGCTTTTCATAAATAATGACCTACATGCAATACAATTAAGAAGCTAGTGTGTGCAATAATCTGGTTTGGGCCCAAATGAAAATCAAGAGAGTCTTGGTATTTTACATTGATTTGTATCAAAATGGTCACTTTCTGCTTTGGGTAACAGATTGTTACTCGGACAGTCTGCCCTTTAGACTGTATCGTTTATAACAGGTTTCATTGACCAGCGATGTTTAATGGATGATTTATGAAGCCCGTTGTGGTTATGGGTCATTGCGCTTTCTGAGTAAACTCGGTCACCGAACTAAATGACGTGTGCTCAGGCTGTTGTTTACAATAGGTATAGGCCTAGGCTGTGAGAACATTAAGTATTTGATTCTCGGTTAAAAAACACATTTTATTCGGATTTTTACATAGACCTATACATTAATTTGAATACATCTTATTTTAATATAAATAGATGCTGACACGAAATTGCTTTCAAAAATAGTCCACACGATGGCAGTATAGCGACGCAATCAAGATGACGTTGAAACATTTGACAATTTCTCAATGACCATCGTCGTATCATAATGCAGTTCGTAACTACACGCAGTAAAGTGGGCAAAACGCTGTTTTTAATAAGAATCATATTAAATAAGGCCTTATTCTATGGGGTTTTTTTTTTATAACAGATTGTAGGCTAATCCGTTCGTACCCATAAGCATCTGTTCAAAAACCCAATATAAAGAGGAGACTTAAATTTGATCAAAATACCAAACAGTGGAAGTCCAATAGACAAAATGGTAAAAAGTCACTTAGTCTTGATTAATACATGTAACGTGAATTATTTAAACGGATCTGACGTCATGTCAATACTAGTGTTACATGTCGGGTGGACAACTTGGCTTAAAAGTTTAACTTACCAAAATGTGATGTTCGTCGGTGGTGGTGGTGGTCATAACACTTAACGTTAGATCCCTGATTGAAAATCAAATCTGAATGATACTTCAAATGCATAATGTACTTACATGAACACGAAGATTTAGAAGGCGTGACTGTTGTTTTCTCTTCTTTTTCTTCTGATTTGGTCGGTTTTGTTGTTGCATCTCCGAATGCACCGATCAGTGCTGGCTTGGCAACTTCTGGTTCTGGTTTAGAGGTGGATGGTGGTTCTGGTTCTGGGTCTGAAAAGTCTAGCAATGGCTCTTCGGTACGTGGCAGTGTGGACCTGTGCCTCTCGAGCGCATCTTTCGCTCCTCCAGCCAGATCTAAAATATCATCCACCTCAGGAACATCCGCCGCTGCCTCTCTAAGCGAGAAATCAGTCACTTCATCCAGCAGAGAGTTCACGTGTCTGTCTGCTCGGTGTTCTTCTTCATGCTGCAAGCATGAAGGTGTCGTGGAGCTTATTTGATCATCCATTGTTAACAACAATTTTACACCGCTATATAAAAGTAACTTATTCAAAACGAGTCCTTTTGATTTAAGAAAATGTCTTTTCAAAACTTCTTCACCACACCTACGAGAGTAGCCAACGTCAGGTTCACCGCGGGCCTAAACTGCAGAAACGGAACAACTGTTTTTGACTAGAGATGGTTAGTTAGAGGAAGTGTATGTAAATTCGGCTAACTCTTTTATTGGCTAAACGGTGAAAAGGGGCGGTTCGATGACGCCCAAACAGCTCCATACGTGCTACACTGTGCTGTTAATTAGGGGGGGGGGTGTATGCACGTTTCCTGGTATTTGATTGGATGAGCAGTCAAAGTGGGCGGGATATAGCCGCGCCCATACTTTCTCTTCCTGAACAGAAAAAGTATGTGGAAAATGGCCGAGTGATGCATTTCAAACATCTTACCATTCACAAATGCACTGGTTGGTTGTATTTGATTTCTATGTCAACGACAGGTTGATACAGTACCGGTCAAACGTTTTGAAACATTACTATTTTTAATGTTCTTGAAAGAGGTCTCTTATGCTCATCAAGCCTGCATTTATTTGTTCAAAAGTAGGCCAACAGAAAAACCAGCAATATTGTGAAATAGAATTACAATTGAAAATACTGGTTTTCTATTTGAATATACTTTAAAATATAATTTATTTTGTGATCAGCCATTACTTCAGTCGTCAGTGTCACATGATCCTTCAGAAATCATTCTAATATGCTAATTTGATAGTATCAATGTTGGAAACAGTTGTGCTGCTTAATATTCTTTTGGAACCTGTGATACTGTTTTCAGGATTAATTTATTAATAAAAAGTTTAAAAGAACATCAATTATTCAATAGGCCTATAGAAATCTCTTTTTAACAATTTAACACATCCTTGCTGAATAAAAGTATTCTTTTAAAAAAGAAAGAAAAAAAGTACAGTCCTCAAATGTTTGAACGTTAGTGTACAATGTTACAAAAGATTTATATTTTAAATAAATTATGTACTTTTTTCTTTTTATTCATAAACAAAAATCCTGAAAAGCGGTATCACGGGTTATAAAAAATATATTAAGCAACACAACTGTGATAATATTGATAACAAATCAGCATAATAGAATAGTTTCTGAATGATCATACACTGAAGACTGGAGTAATGGCTGATGAAAATTCAGCATTGCATCACAGAAATTCAAATAGAAAACAATTATTTTAAATTGTAAAAAAAAAGGCTTGATCATAAGAGATGTCTTTCAAAAACATAAAAAAATGTCTCTCTCTCTCTCTCTCTCTCTCTCTCTCTCTAGGTTCAATAAACTCTGAGAAGTCTGAACATTTTGTATTTGACTATGACTACATTATGGAATGTAAATGTTATCTTTGTCACAGTCAAAAGATCGATCAACAAAGTAATCCAGGTGGATCCAGATACTGTGACCTGAGACTGCTTGTAAAATAACAAGAATTACTTCTACTACTACTACTACTTATGGCCAAAATTAGCACAATTTATGAGCTATAAACTGATAATCAGCCCATTCAGCTGTTTTATCACAATAAGTTGATCTTTTAAGTCTTCTTGCAGATTCTGGTGAGTCAGTGCAGATGTGCATGTCTGCTGGGCAGATGTCATTGTCTGTCCTCGGTGTGAAAAGGAGACAAAGGCAGATTTGAGGGATAGTTTGTCCTCTCCAGATACTGCAGTCTCCATTGTCATCGAGGAAGCAAAGTGCCAAACCAGTTCTGAGGGGTCTTTGTGCTGCCTGGGGTCATGCTGGGCTGACTGTAACGGGCCCTTCTCTAGTGATCGATTAATCGTAGGATGTTTGATATCATATACATCATCTATGTGAGTTATTTTGTGCCAAAAGACAAGCCATAATCCATATTAAAGTCTGTAAAAGAAAGGAAGCAGGAATATATATTTATCTTGGATTAAAACCTTTTAAAATATTAGCTTTAATCATCTCACTCATGTTGCTGATTCATAACAGTTATCTTGAAATCCATTATAATGATTGGTCAGTACTTATTATTTCCCAGAACACAAAGCTCTATCACCTTAGTCATACTATAGTGGGGGAAAAGGGAGTCTCCCAGAACTTCCTTCGTTTAACATTCTGAATCATCAACATGATCTTTGATCATCTAAGGTTTGTAATTTGTGTTCTATGTTCTAATGAAGCAATCAAGGTCACTTATAGGCACTCAAGGTCATGCTATACTGTTTCAATTTACAAGCATGGCTTTGCACCCTATACATTGGTGATTAACTAATGAAAATATTAATTTCACAAATTTCAATATCATTAAAAACATTATGAATATTTAATATGTTGCATATATTTAGCAAAATTGTATTTTTTATTGATTTATTTTATTTAATATGGACATAACAATAACATTGGACGAACCAGATGCATTGTTTAAAGTGTAATAGCACATGTGCTAATTTTCAACACCTGTCCATAGGGGCTTTTACAACAGATAAAAACACAATATTAAACAAGACAAGGAACATTTACACATGAGAACAACTTTGGCCCGATTTCAGGCACTGTTTGAGCTCTCTGGTAAAGATGTTAATATTGTTCTGCAGTTTGAATCCAATTGGGAGAGAATTCCATAGCCCCTCTGAAGGCAACACGATCTCATGAAAGTGCGTATCTATACCACAAGTTTAATTTCTCGTACCATTAATACGCCAAAAAGGATTTTTGTAAAAGGATTTCACTGTAAACCGCTTGGGTAGGATTAGGGTGTGGAGTGCATGCGTGCGTATTACACGCCATAAAGTGCGTATCATATGCACGCGAAAACTGCGTATCATATACACGCAAAAACTATTTGGTAGTACACAATCCCCACTAACTGAGGCTCTGGTGGAAGGTCTTAAAGAGCCCTGACGCCTCTCTATGAGGCCAGAGAACAGTGGTGACACACAATTGTTCAAACATTTAAAAGTCAATTTCAAAATACTAAAATTTACAAAATTTTCAAAAGTAAAAAGCTTGTGCTTTTGTATGATATCACAATGCCATATCATAGGTTTCTTGTCAAATATCTTAATTGCCTGTTTATATAGGGAAGTGACTGGTTTCAGAGTGGACGCTGATGTTTGTGACCATGCTGTAATACAGTATGAAAATGTGAAAAAACCATTGCATGCACAAACAATAACGCTGCGTGATGTGGCAACTCTCCTCCAATAAAACGAAAACAGTTTAGATTTGATTTGACTTTACAAACATGGTTTACTTGACTTTGAAACTTCAGATGTTTATCCGATTATGCCCAAGTATTTCGTTTCATGAAATGCTCTGTAGGGTTAAATACAAACTAAAACAAAATCCTAAAAATAGTAAAAGAGAAAAAAAAAAAGAATAAAAAAGGTGACAAAGGCAAATAACAAAATTAGTAAATATAGCCCAATTTAAGGTTAAGGTTTAAGGCCCAAGAAAGCATTATTTTATTATGCAAATCTATTAAATGTCATGCTTACTGAAACGTAAATTATTTCAGAGATAGTATAGGGTTGAGGAGTCCCATCATAGAAATCTGATCAGTTTAATATTTACTCTCTCTCTCTGTCAAGATATTTCAGGTTTCTTTGGGAGTAAAATTAGTCTTCTTCTGTTCAGGGTGCCATTCCAAATTTGGAAGAAGAATCTGGCTGGTATTTATTACTGAGTTTTGCAGGTCAATGAACTGTGATCTTCACAGCATTAAACTCTGGGGTGTGGCTTCACTTGGCAATGAAAACAATCTCTTATCACTCTGCTGATCTGAACTTCTTCAGCTATTTCAACCTAATTAAGAGTACAGTACCAACAACCCAATCATAACATTTGTCATGGCTCAGGGGGTTTCTCAGTAACTGGTCTGTTGGCAGAAATCAGACTCATTATAATTGCTGAGACGTTTCTTCAGACAGCACTAATGTTCATGCATCATATCTCATATCATATAAATAAAGAGAATAAACTTCCCCACTGAAATGTAAACAGAGTTTTAAAAGGGGAAAAAAATGTGATTAAATAAAATGAATGTTCACACAGAATTAATATTTTGTTATTAATTCCTCTTTGTTAACTAAAACTATTACAATCATTTTGGTAACTGAAATAAAGCTGAAATCAATGTCCTCCTTCCCATTCCCACTGATCCATTAAAAAAAAAAAAAAATTAAAACGAATTCAAAATAATTCAAATTCTTAATAAACACTTCATTGGTCTGTACTATATAACCCTGTCCTGTCATTCCAAACCTATATGCTAATTATTCAGGGGAACATACATGTAATGTAGTATGTTCATGCTGCTCTTTTTATAGCCTATAACAATGATTCATGGTCAGTATGAAGTGCCATAAAAGCAGACTATGTGTGCTATATTTTAAGTATTCTGCAGAATACAGAGAGAACAATAAAGATAATTAGATTCAAGAGCTGTAGCAGACGTTTCTCAAGTGCTACATGAATGTATACATGGCAATGATGTACTAAAATCGGAAAAGGTTTTCCTTTGCATTTTTGAAAAGTTTCACCTTCAACATTGTCAAAACAATCCCCGTTCACACTTCTTTTTTTTACATTAGGGTTCACACTGATCCACTGAAACACTACACGCCTATACTGAACAGGAGATACGCATGCTCATGACGTAAATGTTGTCACAAATTCGTGTTTTTTTTATTCACACAAACAATATTGGAATCATTTTCAAAAACTTGCACTTTTCACTTTGATACCAGTGAAGGGTTACAAATGTATTAAATGTTTAATTTAGGTCCAATAGTATATAAACTGATGATGAGATTCAAAGAAGATTAAGTCAAGGAATCCAGGTGTCTGACAATAACCTTTTGTCACTTCTCTGAGTACAGCTGGGCCTTTTGTCTCTATGCTAGCGGATCGTTAGGAAAGATTAGATGAATATGATCATTTATGTTTCGGCCTTTTTTGGGCCTGAAATGATTGATAGCCTACAACCTTTAATGTTTGAGTGATCTAATCAGGCTGATTGGATTTTTCTACACTTTAAGAAAAAAGATCACAACACCAGTTTTCAAAAGGTTGTGTTTTCAGGCCAACATAACATGTGACCAAATAAACGTCCAAAATGCATAAAAAGATTTCTATTTTTTAGTTTTTAGTCTATTTTTTTTTAAATTCTGTGTTGTATGTGAAAAAGCACATGGGTTGCGTAACAACATGAAGTTAAATAAATGCATATAAATCTATTCCTTTAAAGTGGTTAAAACCCTGAATGAGTGTTTAATTAAATTCTTTTGCAAAGTTTTTTTTTCACCCCATATAAGCATGCACCTAGTGCATGTGTGTAAATTGTATCACTGAAAGTATGCAATGCATCCTAGCTCATTGTAACTTTTATCTAGCATTATCTTTTGACCAGTAGCCTATTCCCACACGCAGAGAAACCTGATCTCATTAGTGCATGGCCTCTGCTCTCTCATGTCAAGTCTACACTGCAGTTTAGATCTGGCTCTGCAGCTTTGTTCTGTATCTACTTGATCCCTCCCTTAAGTATTTATCGCAGGCGGAGACAGACCTGTTTTTGGAACACTTCGTGATGTGGGTGGCTGGTTTACACATGGTTTACAGGCTGCTTTCTTCATGGTGCATCTTTATAACATCATGCAGTAGCCTAAAGGTGTCAACATAATCACTCATGCCTGCTGGGTCAGTTGTCTCGCATCTAAAGACCATTGCATGTTTGTGTAAAATGTGGTATTCTTTTAAAAGGTGTGCTGACGTCTACAGTATATGAGAACATGCTGTTCAAAAACACATCACACTCGTCCAGATCTGGATGCACTAAAACAAAGAGCTTAATTTCCTTATTTTGCTTCTGCAGATAAAAATATGTGTCAATATGATGAAGCAAGAGCAATGTTATGCAAAGGCTGTTGCCTGATGTGGTTACAAAACCAAGATTACACAATATTCACATAAGAACCGACCGAGCATTGAGCAAGTTAAATGGGTAAATTGGCCAACGACCATTTGCTCTAACAAGGGCTAGAAAGGATGTATTGTAATACAACAAAGAGGTAGAAAAATTGGCATGCTTGTCAGACCTGACATAAGGAGGACTTTGTTGGACATTTCATGTGAAAGTCCTCTGAGCCCACCTAATGCATCAAGCATCAAGTTATCACATGACTGACTGAACTGAACTGAATTCATTTTCATTTCTGGTGAGCAACACTCAAATTCTCTCATGCAGACAGTGCCAACACTTGTTATAGCGCCCCTGGTGGTGTACATACATTTCTCCCACATACACTGAGATACACATTCACAAAAAAGGAATTCTAAAACAGCACATAAGCAGTTAATAGCAACGTTTTCGTTTATAATAATAATAATAATAATAATAAAAACACAATTCTTTAAAAAAATCGTGAGCTTTTTTAAATTAATCTATGAGACAAAACTGTTCTATGTTATTGTTCATATTTATATCGTACACTAGGTTAATTAACGGCGTCTATACAACATTAAAATGTAACATCGTCAGAAGTGTTAAATATCTATCATGTCTCGGTCTCACTTTTTTTAAGTTCATTTTCTCTCAGGCAGTTCCTCGGGCAGCCTTACAGCGCTGAAGAGCACATTGTACCGTTTGAAGGACCCTTTTCGGTTTCCGCCATCTAAGAGCTGGTGGTGAGTTACTGTCACGAACGAATAATAACGAAATAAATATGATATTCGTTTATATATATGCTTTAACTTCACCCAGAAACATTCATATGGTTTATACACAGGTGGATTGCACATCAAGATGCAGATTTTCGTGAAAACCCTCACGGGGAAAACCATCACCCTCGAGGTGAGGCGCAGATGAGCCGCACGAGACCGCTCGACACTTTATTCTTTGATTTAATTTCTGCGTTAGACTAAGCGAGGCCAAATTCTATGCATTTTAGGAATCTTTAAATACAATAGTGTAGGGTATGTAATGTAAGAACGTAAGCAAAGGCCATTTTTTTAATTGTTTTACGGAATCCCTAAATAATGCTAATGCTATGTCATGTGGCACATTAGAGGAGACTCGAAACAAATGTAAAATGTGTCTACAACTGAATGTTTTAAGGAAATAATAATATTAGGAATATTTTAATTCAGTTAACGTTATGCATTTTCTTTTAACTACAATTGTCCCCCGATTTACAGCTACCAATTATTTATAGCTAAGTTAACGTTAATGTATGGGTAACGCTTTATAGGAAGGTTGAACATTTATTTATTTTAATGTTTGTTTGACTATTTAAGAATACATTTAGGTTAAAAGTTGTATCTGTTAACATTAATGCACCGTGAACGAACATGAACATTTTAAACTAACATTATCATGCCATAAAAACATATTTTTAATGTTTGTTAGTATTTAACTTAAATTAACAAATGAGACCATTATTGTAAAGCATTACCAATGTATGAAAGGTGCCAGATTTTAAATGTCAGACAAAATCAGTTTGTGATTTGAAAAAAGGTCTTCTTTTACATTTGAATTGATTGAATAACTATTACTTTAATGCCGGGTACACATTGTGCGATTTTGGGCTGTCCCAGACGAAAGATGACAAATCAATCGATTTCTGTGGTCATGTGAGCGGTTTCCAAGATGGCCCTAGTCATGGTTTTGCAACCAAATATATCCTATGATAATTTTCGGACAGTGTCATAAATTTAGCATGATCATCTCATTGTGTCAGCTACTCGGTACGTTTGCTACTACTAGCCAGTAAACATCCAACATGAAATGGCGTATTGATTGACACTACACTGCTAAACCTACTCACTTAAAGCTTCATTTGCAAAATTGGCATGCCAAGTTGGCCTCTTTTCCCTAGCCATGACCACGTTTATATTCTCTTTTACTACCTCCTTTTTTTTCTGCACACATATAAACCACAATTGCCAAAGTGCGATTCATCTTGCTCTATTTGTTTACCACTAGGACATTCTTATGACATTTTCTTTTATACAAACTTGTGTCGTAGCCTATGATTCAATAGGTGTCATATCGTACAGTCTACAAGCATTTCGTACCCAAGTTAATTAGATCCATGTTGTACAGTGTGATTTTTAATATATAGAATAGCTGTAAATCACAGCAGGCATTAGTGCATTTACTGTTATATAATCTCTATTGGTCTCAATGTTTTATAGGTTGAGCCCTCTGATACCATTGAAAATGTCAAGGCAAAGATTCAAGACAAGGAAGGTAAGTTTTGTGTGCGTGATTCTGTGAACTACAAACTAAAAGTAAGTGAAGACAAAAGACTGACTGCTAAATGTCTTGAACGCAGGAATCCCTCCTGATCAGCAGAGATTGATCTTTGCTGGTAAACAGCTGGAGGATGGACGCACCCTGTCTGACTACAACATTCAGAAGGTCAGTGAATAAAGATCCAAGCTCATTCAGATTTATGGGTTCTTCATCATACTGCACCGCTCAGGTTTTCAAATAATGTAATGGACTGTAAAGCATCCAAATGAACATTGCGCTCATTCATCCAGGAGTCCACTCTGCATCTCGTGCTGAGACTGCGTGGTGGTGCTAAGAAGAGGAAGAAGAAGTCCTACACCACTCCCAAGAAGAACAAGCACAAGAGAAAGAAGGTCAAGCTTGCTGTGCTTAAATATTACAAGGTAGGTCACCTGTCAGGCATGTACTGTGTGTTCTGCTTATGGAGTTGTCAGTATGATCTCTAAGGTGTCTGTCTTGACCCTCAGGTTGATGAGAACGGCAAGATCCACCGTCTGCGCCGCGAGTGTCCCGCGGATGAGTGTGGCGCCGGGGTGTTCATGGCCAGCCACTTTGACCGTCATTACTGCGGGAAGTGCTGCCTGACTTACTGCTTCAACAAACCAGAGGACAAGTGAAGTACAGTCCTGACAATATGCCCTGTTACACACAGGAGATTCTGTTCTGGAGTTTGTACTTTGTAAATAAAGTTGTGGCCCGCCACATTTAAAAATGAATCTCTCGTCTCATGATTTATCACTTGTTTTTTTGTTACATCAATAAATAGAACTTTGATTCCTGGGAACAGGACATGCAGACTACTTCAGTAACAAAATATAATTTAGAGGTTTACTTTTTGCATTGTGATATTCAGTCCCACGTACTAACATTTAAATTTGATACTATGCATGTATAGAGTGCCGAAATTATGACGTCACTTTGTAGGACAACTCGGAAGTTAGCGGCGCATGGGTTCCCTCGATCGAAAAGCTATGCATTTTCCCCATAGACTTTTGGAAAATGGCAAAAAATAAGATCTGTGTTCAACAAAGAGTTGTGACCCTTACACGTTTTGTCTATCAAGATAACCTTTACAAGTTAATCCAAAATGTATACATTTTGAAGCCTAAATAAAGCCGTTAGATATAAAATGATAACGGTAAAAAGTTAAAAAAACCAAAAGCAGGTTATAACTGGTGTGTTTTGTCATAGATCAAAACGTGAAAATATTTAGAGGCTTTGTTAACCACAGACCTTATTTCAGGCGATTTAGAAAAAACCCATGGACTTTAGGGCGAGGGAACCGGAAGTGCTAAAATGCTAACTCACTTCCGCGTTTTGGCCTACAAAGTGGCGTCACAACTTCTATGCACTCTATTGTTCTTGATTTTACTTTGTACTTTTTGTACATTTTAAAAATACCTCTATGTAATTAGTTAATTTCTTTAATTACATAACACTTGACCCCACCTTAATCTACCCATTGCCACCAAACCTGCCACCCACCTTAATAGCAGCAAAGGTGTTTTGCAATAGACTATGAACACTAAATATTATACTTAATGTTTGATAAGTACATAGTAAAGACACCTATCCCCCTAATAGGAAGTGTGACCGAATATTCTTCCTTGCCTACATTAAATGTGACTTGTGTACACTTCTGGTCAAATGTTTGAATATATTTGATTTTCTTTTGTGATAAGTTGTATGCGGAAGACTGGAGTAAGGATACTGAAAAAACAGTTTTGCATCACAGAAATATATACACTTTTTAAAATCAACATTTCAAAGAACAAATTTTGAAAACATGACTTTTCCTTCTCTTTTATTTACATTATAAAACACATGTACACTTAGTTCAGTCCTTATATGGAGAGTCAAAATGAACTCAATCAAATGTTAAAGTTCTTTTATTATCTGTTGGTGAAGGTGTAGAATTGCTGTAGCAAATTTAGTTACAGCTTTTGCATACGCATGTAGACTGTACAGTATACTGATGTGCCAAATGCAGTCCCTTAAAATCCTGGATCCCAAGATATTTTCTGTTTCAACTCAGATTCGCTGTAACAAACTATTTCATCCCCGGGTTTGTATTCTAGTTCCTCATTATCTAAAGAAAGGCCGCATTCCATGCCTGTCTTCACTGTCTGAACATCATCCTTCAGATGTTTCATTGTTGTCAGGGATCCTGAAGGAGGAAACAAATGCATGGAGAAATTCAAACAGCATGCATTTAACATGTCAAAATCATGGCATTTATCAGTACTGATGCATTGCTTTACCTTCCCAGAGAATCTCTCTCCCTCGAATAAGTCTAAATTTCATCTTTTTGTCCAGAAAGCCCTTCTGAACCCTACAGCCAGCCACTGGGATCTTCTTTTTCCCAACCGTCACATCAAACGTGGCCAGAACTGAGGCCTCGCCTGAAGCGTGAGGGGGAAAAGAAACATTTATGGGCAAGAAATACAAATAACCTCTTTTATATATATATATATATACACACTAGGGGTGGAACGGTACACAGAAGTCACGGTTCGGTTCATACCTCGGTTCAGACATCACGGTTCGGTACGATTTCGGTACAATGGAGGGAAAAGCAAAACAAAAATGCATAAGGCATTGTATTTTTTAAATAAGTTTTATTAATAAAGGCATAGAACCAGTTTATTTGTAGTGCACTGACAATAGTTTTATATAATTAGTTTATTAATTAAATTAATAAAAAAGACCTTGAGATGTGTTTGGTAATTGTACCTGAAATAATTTAAAATTAATTTGCTATATTTCAGATCAATATATTTGTTTTCCTTAATTTTAATTAACATTATTACTTAACAATGTAACATTATTCTCATCTGAATTATAAATAATGGATTTCTGTATAAAATAATACTACCATTAAAAACACATTCGATTTTCTTTTTTAATCAATGTAGAATGTGTAACTTAAAAATAAACAGATTAGTGCTCCGAGGACAAGAAATGAAAACCAATGCAATATGATGAATGTCCAAAAGATGGGACCCACAGACTGTTTTGAAATGGGGTTGGTGTTTTGCTTTTAAAACAGTGTGTGTGTGTGTGTGATTTTGGTTGGGTGACAGTTGTAGGTTACAGTTTGACAAGAGTTTACAGTGTGACAAAAGCACAATGTTGTGTTTTATTGCGAGTGTACACAAAGTAAACACTTTGCAGGTTTAATGATCTGTATGAACAAAATGACGGAGTATGTTTTTTATGTTTCCATTGTTCGCTCGCGCCTCTCTCTCTCTCTCACACACACACACACACACAGTTCGATCGCGCCCGCACCTCTCTCTCTCACACACACACACACACACAGTTCGATCGCGCCCGCGCCTCTCTCTCTCGCGCGCGCGCACACACACACTCCAGCATTGCAATCTTGACATCGCAGCCTGTTCATTATGCGGTCACACCAAACGCGAATAGAGCGTCAAATTCGCGTCTAGTTCGACGCTACTCCAAAGCGAATAGGACGCGCGTATAAAGCCAACGTTTGAAGTGAACGCGCGTTCAGAGCTAAGCCGAGGGTACAGATAATGTGTCCCTAAAGAACCCGCGTATCTAACAGTAGTTCCGCATTACATTAATTAATTTGCACGCGAGTTTTTTTTTTATACCGTGTATTCTGCGTGTAAATTCGTGCACCGAACCGTGACCCCCGTACCGTTTCGGTTCAATACGAATACATGTACCGTTCCACCCCTAATACACACATACATATACAAAGCACCAGTTTGTTTTAGTCAATGACTTATCAGCAGAATTTTGATATTCACATCACAGAAGTATTTTTGACTAACTGATCATGCTTTCAGTTTCTGTAGCACTTGCATCTCCATTTAACAATTTTTGATATTTAAATCTCATTTTACAGATCAAAATCAGTACGAGAAAATATGTAGATTATATCTGAGCCTGGGCATCAGGGGAAAATGACTGGTGAAGTCCTCCCACAAATGTTGGCGTAGTCATTTCATGAGCTAAAGAATCAACCCTTTACCGTCTGGTTGTGTTTTGTCCGGACATTTTAACCCGAGATAAGATTTTCTTTTTCCCAAAAATGCTAGTTAATGTTATCTCATTGGACTAAACCTTAATGAGTTGACTGACTTATTGGCACAGGGTACACAGAGCAATGAGGCATATGCTCAATCAGTTCCAAAAGGAAGTACAAAACATGTCAATTGAAAGAAAACAAGTTGACAAAAATATTAAATCCAGTATTTGGTGATATTAATATCATAATGAGAGATTGACAAGCAATTTAAAAGGCCGGTCATTTTTGACAAGGTACATGTAAATTATTTTCACCACATGATGTTAATAGAACAAAGTTCAGTGTTAAAATCAACATTAGTTGAACTCACCAACGATATTTTCTTCTGTGGTTGGGGACAGTTTGCTGCTCAAGTCGTCTTTGAGTTGGTCTATGAGTTTGTAGATGACTCTGTGTAATCGTAAGGGAATGTCCTTCTTAGCAGCCATCTGCTGAATCGATTTATTTGCATCAACATTGAACCCATATATGACGCCTGATCAATGATGAAGGAAAACAGGGAATACAAGAAAATGACCAAGTCTGACACTTTAACAAGGCAAACAAATAATGACAACAGTAGCAGTCAATTCAAGGGCTCTCAATGAGTGGCTCTCAACCTTTTAGACTTCAAGGCCTGCCAGTGCCAAAGGCAATATTTGAAGATCACACAAGATTTCTGGTAAAAGCTGCTGATTTTCATATTGCTATATATATAGATATTTTGAGTGGCAACATATAAATTAAATAGAGCTTTCAAAATGAACAAGTTTCTGCACACCACCAACTTGCCTACCTGAGAACGTCTCTGCCAAGGTGATGTCTTTTTCTGAGATGTCGCCCACACCAAAATGTACCACATCCAACTGACACTGGTCATCCCCATCATAACTTTCCAGGATGTTCAAAATAGCCTCCACTGAGCCGTCAACATCACCTAAATAATCAGACGAGAGCAGCCGGTCACAATATATTCTTAGCATTCTGAATAAAAGAATACAGGGAGGAACTTCATTTTGTCCATCATGATATCATATTTTTGGTAAGTCACAGTGAAACAGAAGGTAAATGGTCCACATTAGACATTCTACTAACTATAAGTAACTTTGCAACTACATGTCAGCTCTCATTACAGTATTAGTAGACTGTTAGGTTAGGGTTAGTAGAATAAGTTGACATGTAGTTGTGAAGTTACTTATAGTTAGTCGAATCAATGTCTAATCAAAATAAAGTGTTAGCATAATTTGTAATCAAAATGTCATCTTTCAGTAAAACAACATATGATGGTCTTCTCCAATCATTTAGTCCGCTTAAACCTTGCTACTTTCTTACAATCAACCTCAAGTTTACATTCAGATCTGCCTCTATCCAAACAATGGATTGAATCCCGCCCTACATTTTTTCTTTTTCAATCGGATGTACGTCACACTGTGGAAGATTTGTTTCCCACCTATTAAACTTTGTTGCATTTCAGAGACTGAGAAATGTATTACATTTTTCATGAAAATAATTTAGGCAATATATGATCTGTGCACAATATATATATATATATATTTCACTTGCTCTTGTCGTCAACAGCCCTGGTGAAATCATCATCATCTCACCTTTGATGATGACGGGCAGCGTGAGTTCCTCCATGTCAGTTTTCTCACTGGCCCGGTGGATGAGTTTGTGTTTGTTGGCCCGGTACATGGCCGCCCTCCTCTGTCTCCAGGAGAGATGGGCCATGCTCTCCCGCTGTCTCTTGTAGCTGTCGTCATGCTGCTTCTGCTTGGCTTCGATGACCTGCTGGTCTTCTTTCAGCTTGTCCTGCTCTTCCATGTAGCTGCGCCACTCCACCACCTCACGGGCCCTTTGCTAAGAACACAAACTATGTGAACTACGCCAGTGTGGAGGTTAGCCAGTCATAACATGTATCATTTACAATACCAGTCAAAAGTTTGCAAACATTAAGATGTGTTAAATGTTTTTGAAAGGAGACTCTTAAGGTCACCATGGCTGCATTTATTTGATAAAAAATACAGTAAAACTGTAATATTGTGAAATATTATTAGAACTGTTTTCTATTTTAATATTTTTAAAATGTTATTTATTCCTGTGATGGCAAAGCTTCATTTTTTAGCATCGTTACTCCTGTCTTCAGTGTCACATGATCCTTCAGAAATCATTCTAATATGCTGATTTGCTGCCCCTAGAACCAATATTATCAATGTTGAAAACTGCTTAATATTTTTGTAGAAACTATGATACATTACCATTCAGAAGTTTAGGGTAAGTAAAATCAAAAAAGGTCAGAAATAATGCACTGAAATGATTAAAAGTTTCAGTAAAGGCATTCATAATGATACCAAAGATTTCTATTTCAAATAAATGCTGTTCTTTTGAACTTTCTATTGATCAAATAATCCTCAGTTTTCAACTGATAATAATCAGATTTTTTTCTTGAGCAGCAAATCAGCATATTAGAATGATTTTTAAAGGATATTATTTTACAATAATACAGGTTTTACTGTATTTTCAATCAAACAAATGAACATGGTTAGCTTGAGAGACTTTTTTTTTTTCGATACAGGATTAAAAAAATCATAATCATTCCAAACTTTTGACCGGTAGTGTATAACATTTAAGATAAACAAATACTACAAAATTGTAGAATATGGCTCTTTAAAAACACAAGCTTGAGGATACCTCAGATTCCACCTCCAGGATCTCCTCACCAGCAGAGGGAAGATCTTTCCAACCCACGATCTCCACAGCGATGCTGGGCCCGGCCTCACACACATCCTGATCGTGTTCATCAAACATGAAGCGCACTTTAGCCCAGCACTTTCCTGCCACCAGCGTACAGCCCTTCCTCAGAGTGCCACGCTGGATGATGGCTGTGGTAACAGGCCTGTGAAACACAACAGCTGATGTGACGGGTGCCTTGATGGCAGTGATATAATAAAAAGTGTAGTTCTTATTAATCTCTGACACTGTAAGGACAGGTCTTGTTTACACTCACCCTTTGCCTCTGTCTGTGCGGCTCTCGATGACCGTCCCTTCTACCAGGCCTGTGGGGTCACCCTTCAGCTCCAGGACCTCTGCCAGTGCCACCGTGGCTTCGGCCAGCTCTAACAAATTGTCCCCCTGCAGAGAAATTACACTCTAAATGCTGCCGTGTTCACATATGATAATTCCAATATCATGTGATGAGGTACTACCGTCACACAACTACAAATGGATTGGAGAGTGAGCAAAATAAACCCTGACAAACCCCCGGACACTCCAAAAATATTTAGACACCTAAGCCACGGCAAAAAAAAGTATAAATGTTATTGCATTAGACGCAAAAATATATCAAAAGTGGCATTTATTTAAAAAATATATATAATATGATATTGTTATGTAGAAAATAGTACATGTGTGAACAAATGACCGCCGCAGCTTTAGCATAATGTAGGGGGTGGAGCTTCAGATTCTAGAGAGCATTTGATTGGACAGAAAATCTGATGAAAAGCTTTAGTGCAGAGTTATGTCATCAAAATCATTGATCCATGTAGGCGGAAGTGAGAGACTGTAAGTTGTGAATGCTTATATCTATATAAATGTGTATTTTGTCACTGTTTTGGAGCCCACTAGCTTATAGATAACAGTAAGGCTAACATGTTCATACTAAAAGCCAAAAAACTTCATGGGGACTTTAAGGGTGGCATAAGAGAAGTTCAAATATAAGGCAGGACTACTGTACCTTTAATGCAGACACATGGATGGCCTGTATTTCCCCACCAAACTCCTCACAGACTACATCATGTCCTACAAGCTCCTCTTTCACACGGTGGGGGTCAGCCTGAGGTTTATCACATTTATTCACAGCGACAACGATCGGCACTGCAGATAAAAACACACATTGGATCTTCATACACACATAAACAAAACAACTCCAGCTGGATCTCAAAATGTCCATTATATATATATATATATATATAAAATAATGTATAGCTAGTCCAAAATGAATAAATTAATGAATATAAATATAAATAAATTAATATAAAAATAAAATTTTCCTAATAATTATTAAATTGCGACTACCTTTGGCTTTTTTTGCATGCTGTATGGACTCAATTGTCTGTTTCATCACACCGTCATCGGCTGCCACCACCAGGATGACGATATCAGTGACCATGGCTCCACGCGCCCGCATGGCAGAAAACGCTGCATGACCAGGTGTGTCCAGAAAGGTGATCTTTTCACCCGAGGGCAGCTGAACTGAACAGGACACAGGCTCATTTTATCACAAGTCCTTTACTTGGTGGTACAGAGGATGCCAAACATGGCATTTGTCTGAAAGAAAGTACATACTGTAATCTTGGGAAAGAATTGCTTGTTTTCAAAGGAAATCTGCATTTCGTCTTTAAGTTTAACCCTCCGAGACACAAGCATTAATATTCACGATTCATTATTTTTTACATCCTTAAAGTCACCATGAATCCAAAATGTACCATTCTTATTTTTTTAGCCGAAACTCAATCTGTTCATCATATAAAGCGATCAAGTCTCTTCAGAAAATTTGGACAAAAGCTAAATTCATATGGATTAGTTTTACGATCTCTTTATGAACTTTTTGAAGCGTCAAAGTGGTAGATGCGTAGCTGCCAATAAAGGGACAGAAAGCTCTCATATTTCATCAAAAAGATCTTCATTTGGAACGGCATGAGTAAATGATGACAGAATTTTTGGGTGAACTATCCCTTTAAGCCTTTTCCCATCACTAAATACTTTATAAATACATAATTTGTTTTCGTGTGACTTTAGCAAGCTGTGGCAGTTAATGTTCAATTCTTTCCCCACCAAAACTGTTGTGACAAAATTCTGAGTTCTTATTTTTCACCCATATTTAGTGAAAACAAGGTATTATTTAATTGCTTTAAACAAACATTGCAATTGTGCAACACTGGGTCTCTGAGGATAATCAGAAAACGTTAAATGGCAGTGACGTGCTGATGAGTTCAGTACCCCGGAACGCTCCGATGTGTTGCGTGATTCCTCCCGCCTCCTGAGCAGCGATCTGACTCTTCCTCAGGCTGTCCAGAAGGGTGGTCTTTCCATGGTCTACATGACCCATGATGGTGACCACTGGAGCTCGAGGGACTAACTGAGCAGGATCTGGGGGAGGCCTGACGATTCAAACAGGTTTTTAGAAATTTAATGTAGAAAATTATATTAAAGTCAGACAGCTGTATAATTAAAATCGTCCTTACGTTTTCTGGATATCTTTGTTCTCTCTGACTTTGGTTTCAACCAGTTTGGCCCATTTGTGTTTCATTCCCGATCTCTTTACTGCCTCTTTTATCCATTTCTCCTCCAGCAGTGTGTCGGGCTCCAACTCGTCCAGATCGACTTCTGTGTTGAGCAGGGCTTCATAGATGTGATCTAAAGACGGGGAACAATACAGATATAACCTCTGTGATCACCATTTGGGACAGTCAGAAAAAGAAATTAAATTGCACTAAACTGATCATAAGTCTAAAGACTTTTACAATGTTACAAAAGATTTTTTTATTTCAAATGCTGTTCTTTTGAAATTTATATCTGAAGAAATGCATCACTCTTTCTACAAAAGTATCAAGCAGCACAACTGTTTTCAACATTGCTAATAAAAGAAAAACGTTTCTTGAGCAGCAAATCAATGTATTCGAATGATTTCTGAAGAGCCATGTGACACTGAAGACTGGAGTATTGATGCTGAAAATTCAGCTGAGATATTTTAAAATCAAATAGAAAACAGTTATTTTAATATTTCACAATATCACTGTTTTTTTTATTTATTTAAAGAAATGCAGCCTTGGTGATTATTCCAAATTTTTGACCTCCAGAGTTTAAAAAAAGAAAGCAGTTCTTAAATTTTTTTATAATATTTCACAAGATCACTGTTTTTTGTGTATTTTTCATTAAACAAACACAGGCTTAGTGAGCATAAGAGGCTTCTTTTTTAAAAACATGTTGTCATATAGCTTTAAGAGACAGAAACTCCATCATAAGCTCATCTTATTTAGATCAACACTCACCAATGTCTTTATTCATGGCCTTGGCGAGTTCAGCCACAGTCATCCTCTGTTTGATCTCCACCTCCTGCTTCTGCTGTTTCTCTGGCTTCACTTGTTTCGATTTGAACTTCACACCTTTGAATTGGCCCTTATTCTACAGTAAAACAAACACAACATGTTTTGCTCACCACATGCATACAAGGCATCCAAACAATCTGCTTTGTGCTGTAACCTGGAGTATTGAATTAATCGTGTGATCTGCATGGGACTGCTGTGGCCCTTCTGATAAGCATTTGTGAAGGGTTCAACATTTTGAGGCTGACCTGTTTTGCAGCCAGGTGTCGGACCTGAAGACAGGTGGACGACGGGGGTCCAGGGACCCAGGCAGGGGGAAGACGTGGACTCCCATGATGCCAACAGGACAACGCAGTCCTGCCAATCAAGCCTGCTATCCTCTTCATTGCAGATCTTCTAATAATAATAAAAAAAGCTTTGCAGTTTATATCGAATAATGAATATGAAAATATAGCATTGATCCAGGACAGGGTCAGTACAATGACTACAATTAAAAATTGCACTATATCTTAGACGACAAAACACTTTTAAAACGACGAGAGGTATCATGAATAGCAGTATTAGTTAAACAACTTGTAATAACATGCAAATACTAAAGTTAATTACTCACTTTGTACTTGATACCATTCATAGATGGTTAGTTTGATAAAGTTTGATAAATGCAATGGTACTGACATGGTACTCGAGACAAATTAAAGAATACCATATTGTATTACCATGGTACATTTTATCATAAAAACATGGTAATACAAGGTCCTTGTTGTACCTTTCTATCTACAATGCTGACACTACAGTAGCTCAAAGCAGATTACCAGATTATTTTCCTGCATGTGAGAAAACGTAATTTACTAAACAAGAGAAAATGCCCTTACCGCTGAATTCATTCAGTATACATACTTGAAAGCTGAGACGAGAAGATAAAATCAGTTTAAGCAAATAATATCTCAAATCAGATGTCATTTCTGCTGTATGGGCGCCGCCATGACAGTGTGTCCCACAATACACTGCGCAGACTGCAGTTCACAAACACACACAAACACGTGGTGGCGACAAAAACGTAGTCATATAGAAATGAGCGTAAAATTAACTGTAACCGTGAATAAAATGCTCAGAAACATTTGTAATATGTGTAATACCCAACACAGTATATTTTCAACACATCTTTTGATACATGGGCCTACATATTTTTTATATTTCATATCTTGTCTATTGTGTTATACATGATGTAGTGGGCTACATCTTATTTATATTGTAGCCTATTTATATGCGTTTTATATTTATTTATAAAAGCTTTTTCTGTGTACTGGACGCTTCACCAAGACAACTGCATTATATAGCTATCACATTCTGATTCTGAAACCATTGTATACTTTCTTTTTTAATAAAATTTTATTAAACTTTTTTTAATTATTTGAAAATGTGTCTAAATATTTATTTTATTTAATGTTACCAATGCTTTGGCAATGCAAAACCTTCAAACATGTCAAAAATGCTACTTGAATCTCAAATAAGTACTTGTAACTTTTCTCAGCGCTGTTCCGGACGAACCAATCACAGTCTTTGTTTGTTTGTTTGTTTCTGCTCGGTGGATTTCTATTTGTACTTCAGATACAATCAAAATGTGTCCAAATATACTGACATTTAAATGAGGATTTCTGAACCACCAAACGCCTCTAAAACCACATTATGTCTTACAGTAAAGTAGTTTTTTATTTAATCAAAAATCATACAATCTTTTTACTTATGTTTCAAATCACTTCTGCTAACAAATGCAGGAAGCAGCACAACACACCACAATATGAGCAAACAAAACTACAGTTTTCATAATTTAGAAGGAAAACATGATCAAATTAGATAAAAAGCAAGATACACGGTAGGCTACTCTTGAGACATTTGGTTTTAACAAATACTAGGTGCATTTATGCTAAAATAATAAACAACAAAACACAGACACAATATTCTGCAGGATAGGAAAAAAGACTGTAATATACAGTCGTCAGAACAAATGAGCCACAGCAGTTTTGATGCTACATGCACAGAGGGACTCTTATATTTATTTATTTTATTTTACTTTCATGCAATTTGTAATTGAAAAAAAGTGAACATAGAATAATTTAACACATGAAATGCAAACAATACAAAATACATTTAAAAAAGAGAGAAAGGGAGACAAAATAAGAAAGGGAAAAAAATAAATAGGCCTAAGTGTCAACCAAACCAAGACAAACTAAGAGTCGTAGTTAAGGATTGTTCAAAGAAAAGGATTGTTTGGATTGTCACATTTCCAGGTATCTCAGAAGCGGTCAGAAGTCATCATAGTTGGGTAAACTTCCATAGCAGTGAATGAGAGACTACATTACACATATTTTTTTTGTGTTCCCATTTGCTCAAATAGCAAAAGAAAAACTCCATTATAGTGTTTTCACAACTTTCAAAAAAAGGAAAAAAAATAGAGGGAGATTGATAACAGCGATCAGAGAGAAGGATGTCATTTTTACCATCACTCCCAAAGCCGCTGTATGAAACTAGTTCCTCGTAATTTGATGCAATACAAAGTATAGTGTTATAAATGTACATAAACCAAGATATGGTGCAAAAATGTCTCCATATAAGTTCATGTTTTTAATATTTATACGCAATATCACACAAGCAAGAGTATTTTTTTTGTTACTGAATGAATCAGCTGTTTTGAACAAACTGTTTGACTGAACGATTCAATGACTAACTAGTTAAGTTAAGACAATGGTTTGCCGCCATCTACTGGCGGTTTTAGAATCACTTAATTTTAGCTGAGGAACTGAGGGAAGAAGATTGAATGCTGTTTTTGCTTTCGGTCATGATAGTAACAATAGATTTGGTTAAAGAGACAGAATGCCTTTATAAACAGACTATTAAGAGAGAAATATGAGTTAACATTGTAAATATAACAGATACAGAAATTGACAATTGGTCACATTGCAAACAATGTTTTTGCTAATCTGGGGGTGGGGGCCACGACTGTTTCTTTGAAACAAGCCTCCGAATTGCAAAGGCCGCCTCTGCCCATAATGTTTTCAAACTGATAAAATGGAATGTTTCCTTAACGTTCACAAAACATTTTTTTAACATTCAGAAATGACGTTTTCAAAAACGTTCAGGCAAAATGTTCTTAGACCATATTTTTGTTAGCTGGGCTGGTACTTGACTCACTGAAAATTGTGTTTGTAAAGACTGAATCTATGGTGAATTCTGAATCAAAAAGGTGCTCCGGTTTGAGGTCTTCCTCTTCCAAGACAAGGCTTCCTTTTAAAACCTCGTCACTGTGGTCAGGTTGAATCATATGAGGATCAGCAGCGTTCTTACTTGACACCGATCCCACTGACATAGTGCTAAGGACACTGGCCCGGCGACTGTTGCCCTCTGATGTGGAGATGACGCAGCTGGCGCGGGGTAAAGTGGACACAGCCTGGCCTGATTTGGGGCTTCTCATCGGAGTGGCAAAGCAGTTCAAACACCCTGATACGGAGGAGGACTTCCCTTGCGTCTCGAGAGCAGTTTTAGGATCAGACTCTGTACTTTGCACGCTCTGAGTTTTATACAGTCCAATGTTTGCTTTGTCCAGCTTTTGTGCTGAACGATCTCCAGCGGATCTCCCACTGCTGGACCTCCGTACCGCACTCCCAGAGGAGCAGTGACCCTGCCTGAGCTCCTCGTGGTTGGGCCGGGCCGGTGAGGGCGAGTCACTGAATCGTTGCCGGTTGGACGGGAATGGATCTGGAAGGGCGCTGCTATCACTGGACCAGGCCTCGTTCTCCAGGCTCACGCTAAACTCACCACTGCTCGCACTCGGGGCACGACTCGATTTGCCATTCAGCCCTGCTGAACATGTCAGTTAGAGGAAGTTATAGCTCAACAGGATCATAAAACTCTATTTTTGGTCTATCAATAAATTCTTACCATGATCTTGGCTTTCTGTGCCATTTGCAAGACTTGGTGGAATTGTGTCTCCTTGGAAATCTTTACCTGAGTACATGTGTAAACACACAGTTAGGCACCCGGGCATTAAGATGCGTTTTGGTCGATTGGATTACAAGTGGACGATGCTACATATAGGTGTAAAGGCGGTCCAAAACGTTTTGAGCTTGTCCACTTTCGACCACTTCCAAAGCTAGTCGAAAACGCATTTGACAATTTCACAATTTTCTCTCAACATTCCTGATTTCTAACAGGCAGAAACTAAAGCTGCTGCTTTACGCATGTTTTTTTTTTTTGTCTCCTTTCGGTTCATATGTAAATTGCGCTAGCTTATTTCATCCATTAGATCGAAAGTTATATAAGAAAAACAACATACATTACCCTCCCACAGACCCTCCCCTCAAAGAAATCAGGACAGAAGTGGTTGAAGGTGGACAAAAGAGACGGATTAAAAACACCAGGTGTAAACACGAATGTGTCCCTCGTCCACTTGTGATCCGATTGACCAAAGCGCATCTTAATACCAGATGGAAACAGGGCCTCAGATACTCTAGATTAGAATCATGCACTGTATTCCAGTTACTCTTAAGACAAACCTATCCAGGCTGAATAATGACTTAAGACTTTAATTGTGCAAAGCATTGAAACACCAAAGCAGTGAAATGGTGCTACGGTGTTATTGGTTGGTAAAATGTTGCTATGTAGTGGCTAAGGTGAGTGGTTTTTAAAAGCTTCCTTGGTTGTTTTGGTGATTGCCAGGGTATTGCTTTGCAGTGTTTTTGTTAGCATGTTGCTATGTAGTTGCTATGGTGTTCTGGGTTGCCAATGTGTTCTGAGTGGTTTTTAGCATGTTGCTATGTGGTCTTATGTCTTATGATCTTTCTGTCCCTGGGCTCTCACACGCAAGTCTGATCACTTGTGGCATTAGTTATGCACCAAAAATACTTTTAGGGGTAGGGTTGAGTTTGTTTAGATCACTAATTAGTATGAGCTTGTCACAAACACCATTAATGCCCGATGAACTGCAAATATCTATGTGATATGTACAGTTTTGACTTACAACCTTGGATTGTTGTATGATTGTCTATGGAAGAGTAGGGTTGAAATGACGATGATGATGATGATGATGTGGAGTGTTTTTTGGAAATGGCAATGGTGTGCATTATTTGCTCTCCTAGCTGATCTTCCTGCTGCCCGGAGTTCCCATCCAAACATCCCTCTGTTTGCAGCAGGTCATTCATTGCTGAGATGAAATATGAGAAGAGATGAAAATGAAGATGGTATGAGATGACGTTGAGGCAGCATTTGTCTTAAAGGAGTTTATCTTGCATTACCCTTTTCTCATTCTCTGAAGAATAAAGGCTTTGATTTACTTGTAAAAGGCTTTGCTCATCAGCTATTATGGCTGATGCAAAGAGCATTAAAGCATCATGTATAAAAATAAAAAGCAATGACAGGGAAGGCACAGCCATTACAGGAAAGACAGGATGTGAGGTCTTACACAGAGCTCGGCGGAAGAGAGACTTGACTTTGTCTTTATCCTTTGGTTTGTTACGCTTAACATGAAACTTTTTCAGGGCGCAGACTTGGTCATCACAATGGAAAACATGAAGACAGAAAATGAGGGAGGAAAAACATGATAATACAAATGTTTGTGACTGTTTTCATAAGAAAGAAGGAAATTCTTTTGTAAGAAAGAACATGAAAAATCACAAAACAACCAGTCACATACATGTTCTTTTTTCTACTTACTTGGAATGTTAAGACATTTTGTTCAATCTTAAATCTGATTTATATATATATATATATATATATATATGTGTGTGTGTCTGTGTGTGTGTGTGTGTGTGTGTGTGTGTACATTAGGAGTGTAACCATACCCTCATGTCACGATTCAATACATATCACGATACTGAACTCATGATACGATATTATTGCGATACTCCAAGTCATATAATAAAACGTTATAAAAAAACCTGTACTATGTACTTTTGATTAAAATGGTAAATTTGGTATTACATTGTGGGTGTAAATAAATAGACTTGGACTTGGTGCTGGTAAGCCAATGCACAGGACCATGGTGACACCAGAATAAAAATATTCATGATTCTGAAGGTGAAAATACAGAATTATTTTAGACAAATATGCTTGCTCTCTATCACTGCTAGATATATTTAAAATAATGTAGGCCACTTTTTACTGGTAACATCAGACATTTGGGATTATTAGGACCCACAAATATTCCCCCATTGCATTATTATACATTATATTCAACATTATATATAGTAGTTTAATGTAGTACTGACACTACAACTCTGTAAACGGTTTTCCACACAAAGAAATTTAAATTTTGGGTGAAATTGTCACTATCCACGATACTTGTTGCATTTTTGCATTGCGATATATTGTGACACGATATATTGTTACACCCCTATGCTGTATGTATAGAGTTAGTTTATATTAGCTTATGCATTAGCTAATGTTAATAAATTAGATCTTATTGTAAAAAGTGTTACCGAAATATTTGTGTTGAACAGTGTGGAAAAGAATGGAGGACCAAAGATGTGAAATGAATCAGGAACCATACATCAAATAACTGCATATAAGTTTAATTAGAGTAACTCCTCTCCAAGTGTTCTGTGGCGCCAAGGCTTTTGGGTTTAGAAGCTGAGGAGTTTTCTAAACAGCCGAAGTGATTTGTGGGGTGAGTTACTATCCTTCGCTTGGCTGCTCCATGCTATCCTGTTCTCACTCTCCTGACCTTGGGATGTTGGGACGAAGGTTATGCGGTTGATTAAATGGCTTGTTTTTGGATGTTCCTGGCTGGAATGATTGGACTCTGACAGTTTTGTGTAACTGAAGTGATACTCACTGCTGCTCCTCTTGGGGGACAGGGTGTCACCATTAAGGGAGTCGGGAGCGGATTCCTCCGAGCCCTGGGAACCCACGAAGGAGCCGTTGTCATGGCAGCGCAGGTCATCCAGACCCTCGCATGACTCGGAGCGGAGATGGGGAGTTGGAGAACAAACGTGCTCCTGATCACGAGCCCTCGTCTTCATCAACTTCCTCATCTTCAGAGTTATCCAGTTGCCTCGTCTTTATTGAGTAACCATTTGAGGAAAGACAGAAAACATGATAAATAAAAACATAATCTTGATATTTATATATACACTCACCTAAAGGATTCTTAGGAACACCATACTAATACTGTGTTTGACCCCCTCTCGCCTTCAGAACTGCCTTAAAGTTTGTATCAGTAATTTCAGGCCCAAAAAAGGCAGAAACATAAATGATCACATTCACCAAATCTTTCCTAAAGATCCGCTAGCTGCCCGCCCCATAAGCATGACGTCCAAATACAGCGTCTCTGTAGGCAGCCTAGGCTCTGAAATCTGCACACAAAAACAAATGGGACAACCACCACTCAAAACCAAAATAAACAGTGTTTCAACCAATCACCGACAGGGGCGGGTGTTGCTCCGACTTCGCGTCCAGCCGTGAACGAGCTCAAAACCTCACAACACCCGCCCCTGTCGGTGATTGGTTGAAACACTGTTTATTTTGGTTTTGAGTGGTGGTTGTCCCATTTGTTTTTGTGTGCAGATCTCAGAGCCTAGGCTGCCTACAGAGACGCGGTTTTTGGATGGCATGCTTATGGGGCGGGCAGCTAGCGGATCGTTAGGAAAGATTAGGTGAATGTGATCATTTATGTTTAGAAATTGAACAGGTGTTCCTAATAATCCTTTAGGTGAGTGTATATATACACACACACACACACACACACACACACACACACACAAGAAGCCTCTCTTAAGATCACATAATGGGACGGTACCTGCGAGGAGGCGATGGGTCATAGAACTTGTACTGATCCATGATTTTCTCCTCAAGCTTTTCCTTCTGCCTTCTGAGTTCATTCAGTTTGTCTCTGTCAAAATAACAGTGCAGTTATTATAGCGCTTACATGCCATAAACATCTGTACAGTGCTCTGATGTTTTTTTTCACTTTTGACACCCAATTGTACACATTCACAACAATATACAATGGCCCTGTGTTGTTTGTGATTTACTGGATAAGGATTTCTACAAATACTTATTTGTTCTACTTAATCAAATCTAATTTATTTATTCCCAAAAAAAAATTTCCGAGCTTGGCATAGCTAGAAAAAAATTCTATTAAAATGGTATTCATTTACATGACTATCCATGGTCTGGAAATCACACTTTTAAAATTAGGCTACCTCATATATCCACGTTTTCCAAGAATGTGTGAATTTGTGTTATTTTAGTATTACTATTATACTTTTATAGATACTAATAAAGTTTTATCTTCATATTTTGTATTAGTTTTAATATTAGTATTTGTTTTTTTTTGTCATGTTTTTTAATTTTTTTTAAAAAGAATATGTCTATATAGTTTCCATGTCCACAATATTTTTTGTTAACTATAATAACCCTGGTGGGAATTCTCATTCTTTAAATAAAAAAAAAACAGCTGTTGAGGGATACATTAAAATAAGAAATATCTTGATTTTGAATTGATTTAGCTTATTTCAATGCTTGTTTTGTCTTATTTTAAGTCATATTGTCCCCTGGTTGAGAATCACTGCTCCAAACTGAGGGTTGGATTTTTCCCTAAATTCTCAGATTTTACATTTAATTACATTATTTATTGTAGAAGAATAATCAAAAATGTCCTTAAAACACTAAAATGTATTAATATCATACCATGAACATGGCATGTGCTGAATAGGAATACAATACTGGTTGCTAAATGTCTCTTGAAGTTTGATGAAATCATATAGTGGTCAGTACAAACCAAGTTTATCTGCAAGTTGACCCATATTTATTGCCGTCTGGGTTGAATTTTTTGACCTTGCATAGTTTTGTTTATGGTTTTCTAGGATGAGGGAATGGCAACAACCTCCCCATATCTGCATCTACGTAATTTGATTGGCTTCAACCAAGCAACAGATTAATTTGCGCTAAAATGCCACAGACCTTGATGTCTCCAACAAAAGATATGAGAGTTGTTTTGTCTTCCCATTAAAAAGTTTTTTATTGGGTTATCCTAAGCATAAATAACCTTGGTCATTTGATAATCACTGCACTGTCTTTAACTGATTTCTACACTGCATACATGAACACTTCTACCAAATAAATGTCTCTCACATATATTGTCTCTGTTCCACATGGAACAGGTCCTTGTTCTCCATAGTCTGATCTAGCAGGGTCCGGTTCTGCAGCATCAAGCTCTGGATCTGGTCCAGCAAGTGGCGGTTCTCTTCCTCCAAGTTCCCCTTCAGTTGGGTCAGCAACTGCACAGATGCGCAAAAGGAGGTGACTCATCAAATGCTTCAATTATTTAATCAGAAGCTTTGTTTAAGAAGCAACAAAGTTAGGATGATGGCAAGACTTTGTCTAGTTGCTACCAGCACTAACCAGCATAAACCAGCCTGGACAATATGTTCTGCAGGTATGTAAAAGATGGAAGTAAAATGGTCTAAAAACATTCTGCTCTGTTTGAATGGCTGATATATACCTCGCACTGGTTGGTCAGTTTTATAGTGGCGATCTCCAGCTGCTGGTTCTGCTCTTTGAGTTTGGACAGCTCTGACTCCAGCTGTGTCTGCTCCAGTTTGCTGGAGTTCAAGTGGCTCTTCATGCTCTTGTGCTCGACCTGAAGTCCCTCATTCTCTGCCAACAGCTTCTGGTAGGTCTGATTCATCCTGGGCAGAGGGCAAAGCACAATGTTTGGTGCAAATAATAACAGAAGACATCTTTATTTATCTCTACACAACCAGGACTGGAGGAGTTTTCCAAAACTTTAAAGCCACGTCACCATTGTTTTCGCCATTTTTTTATATGCTTTGTTTTCTTAGGATGTTTAGTTTGCATGTTTTTGTTTCCTGCGTTTAGCCCCTGTTTCATTTGTTACATTGGGTGCGTCTCAATCTGCTCCCCAGCTACCTATGCGTACAGTACATGAATTTGGGCACTGGTAAGATCCCTGTCTCCCTAAACATTGGGGGAAATGATGGCTCTATTTCCAACGACATCACAACGTCCTTGATGTACAACATCATTACTGGTATTTACTGATTGAGACGCACCCCTTGGTTCTCATATGTGCAACAATGTTCCGGTTACAGATTACGTTCACGTAATCTACATTTGAATTTGAACTTACGTACGGTCTATATATTCTACATACTACACTCGCCATATTGTCATTATCATGTGACCTTCCAGCATCAGTTGCGTCGCATCACTTCCATTCATAAATCCTCTCCCGTAGCCTCATAGAATAGTAAAGTGTCCATAGAACGCACACTTTAGAATCTCACCGGAAGTAGATCATCCGGGTACTTTTTGCCTACTGTTGACATACTGTTGGCGTACTGTTTTTTGATTATTATATAGTAGGGAAGTATTCGATTTCGGATGCAGTGATAATGTTTGCCATTAACACACAAGTGAGCCCCTTTACATTTAATGTGACAGCTGTTTTCGGAAGTTGGTGCACACCAAGGAAACAGACACACATCACTTACCAGTCTTTCTCATCTCGGAGTCTTTGGCACTCTGCTGTTGTGTTCCTGTTCGTGGATATTTCATTCTGCATCTTCTGCTGTTCTTCTCTGAGAGCTCTCTCTAACCCCTCCAGCTGAGCGCGCTGTTGAAGTAGCGTGTTATACCTGTAGATGTAAACGTGTCATAGACTGGCACTTGCTCATCTAAAGCAGCATTTAAACATGTACATACATAGATGCATATGTACCACAAAAAGGGTTCGTCATGTAAAAAAGTTGAGGAAATAATAAATGTATTTAATCTTGATTTAATCTCTTTTGTGTGTCATTATCCACCTTGTTTTGCAACACAGAAGTAGGAGAGACTTCCGATTCATTAGCAGCTATAGGTACCCAGTTAACAAAAATTTTCATAGAACGTTTTGCTAAAGTTCCCATTAAGTTATGGAAAAGTTATTCCTGAATCTTCTTTGAACGTTCAAAATGTCAGGTTTTAAATGACATTTTTCTTGGTTATTGCGAACGTTAAGGGAACATTTAATTTCATTATTTTACTAACGTTGTGGGAACGTTACTTTTAAATGTTTTCTAAACATTCTAAAACGAATAGTGTCATTTAAAAAAAACTCCATCTAAAACGTTTCAGAAAAGAAAATAATATTCCATGAAAGTATAAATAATGTTTTTGAGAATGTTATTAAAGACCAGATAAGTTTAAATGAACGTTCTATTAACGTTACTAAAAGAATGTTTGTTCATAACTTTGAGAGAATCTTGCCAGAACGTTCTGAGAACGTTTCTCAGGGTAAATGGGTAAATAACTAGAAGAATAACAAAGTGCAGTAACCGGTAAGACTATTGCTTCAGGGGGCAGGTTGACATAGTTGCGATAATATCAAGCAGAATAATGGACTGTTTTTGTATGTCTAAAGTACCTGGACAGTTCACACTAGGGGCCCTATTTTAACGATCTGAAACGCAAATGTCAAAGCGCAAAGCGCAAGTAACTTTGTGGGCGGATCCCTGCGCTGTTGCTATTTTCCCGGCGGGATAAATGCCTCTTGAATGTACGCTCAACGCGCCAGTGACTTTAGACTAGTTTTTTTCTGGTCAGTGGCGCAATTGGTTTCTGGAACTGCAAAATAGCATGAGGGAAAGTTTGCGCCGAAACACGCCTCCTCTTTGCGCTGAACAGCCCAGGGAGCGCAAGTGTATTTCTTAGTTAACCGACGTGTGTCTGTGGAGGGAAAAGTCCGCTTTGCGCGGGTGCAAAATAGGAATGATACATGCGTCAGTGTACAAAGTCATTTGCGCCGGGTGCAAGATAGGGCCCTTGAAGCTGCACATTCAAGTTATCGTTATAGAGAACTTCGAATGAGTATCATAGCCTGGGACTGTTAAGACATCTTATGATATGTGTACTAACCGGTCCTCCAGTGATCTGTGCTCTATCTCCAGGGTTCGGTGACTGTTCTCCATTGTTGAGTACCTGTGGGACAGCACCTCCAACTCTGCTGCCTGTCTCTCGTGCAGGACGCTCAATCTCTCATGGTCCCGCAGAAGAAGTTCATTAACGGTGCACAGATCTTCTCTCTCTCGTACCGCACCTTCCCTCTCAGCCTCAGAACTCAGCCGTTCCCGCTGAAGCCGTTCGTTATGAGCCATCAGAGAGGAATTCTGGGAAGATAAAGTTGACTTCTCTACCTAGGAGAGATTGAGGACAAAGAAAGGCCAATGACTGATTAGATCTAAAATGGTCTCCACTTAAACCTTTAATATTTTATTATAGCATAGGCTACTACTGGTTGTGGTTGGTAAGATTTTTAAGTGTTTTTGAAAGAAGTCTCTTATGCTCACTAAGGCTGCATTTATTTGATAAAAAATACAATAAAAACAGTAATATTTTTTAAATATTATTATGATTTAATATAACTTTTCTATTTTATAATGTAATTTATTCCTGTGATGCAAAGCTGTATTTTCAGCATCATTACTCCAGTCTTCAGTGTCACATGATCCTTTAGAAATCAGATATGCTGATTTGGTGCTTAAGAAACATTTCTTATCATTATTCTTATTACATTTCTTATTTATGCTGAAAACAATTATGCTGCTTAATATTTTTTGTGGAAACAGTGAGCCAATTTTTCAGCATTCTTTGATGAATAGAAAGTTGTATAATACCTATATTGCATAAGGCAGCATTCCTAATTGACTGTGACTAACCTGCAGCTGTGCATTGTGTGTCTGCAGTGCTGTGTTGTTCTCCTGCAAGGAAGCCGTCTGCTGTTGCAACGCAATTATTTGTGCCTGCAACCCATCTGACTGCGCCTGCAAGGTCTGCAGTTGTGTTTGCAATGCCTGTTTCTCAGCCTGTAATGTTGCGTTCTGTACAAAACAAACCAAGAAGATATGTCAAGTTCCTGTAGCTCACCCAGTACAGCTTGATGCTTACAACAGCAATGTTGTGTGTTTGATTCTAAAAGAATATGTACTGACAAAAAAAAGTGTATATCTTGAATGCGCTGTAAAGTTATAAAGATGCTTAGCAGGCATTCAACATAATTTCATGTCAAAATCTCAAGTATTTAAACAGGTTGACTGTGGGTCTGGACACTGCCTCCATCATGAGACTCACATTTCTCTCCACCTCAATGACTCGATCTTTGACCTTGAGCAATGCCCACGTGGCCTCCTGACTCTCTCTGTGCCATGGCCTCTCTGGTGGAGAGCATTGTCCTGCCTTTTCCTCCTCCTCCCTCTGAAGCAATGCCTCATAGTTCTGTTTGACCTGCAACAGTTCATCAATCACAAATCATACTGTTCTTATTCTAAGGAGACAGGAAGTCTTGTTAAGGTGCGGGCACATTAGCAAAATTGGCAAGATTTCGAGAGAATAAAAGTTCCATCGCCTATTGTCAATAGTGTAGTGATGTATGATGAAAAGAACACACAGAAGCCACTTTCAAATCAAGCAGCTTTATGTTGGTCAACGCAGCCAATCTGTGTGACCAACTTGAACCAGATGTGAAATATTTAATGTGTATCTGGAATCTTTTCGCCTTGACATGGAGTTACTGATTGCATGGATTCCTATTGAAATTACTGCGAAATATTTGCTGAACAATGGTAAATGTGACCACAACTTTAGAGACAGACCAATCATATAAAAATAATGAGCTTAACACGGCAATTTTTAGTTTGGAATCATAACTTAGCAGTTAGCGATCATGCTCTGGCATGCTGCAACGCTAATATATTTGTTGAATGCACTGTAACGCTTTGTATAAAAATGAAAAGAGCCAATGACCATATTGGCGCAAACATGTCCTAGTCTTTTTTATCATGCACATGTTCTAGTCATATACATTATCTGGACCAAATAAAAAAAAAAACAGTTTTTAGCCTGATTTGAGAGACAATTTTGGTTTTAAAAAATATTTATTTTTATTGGTTTTAAAATAAGTGAAACATAAGTTTAGTAAATGGTTGTGGACTTTCCCAGCTAACAACAAACCAACAAATATGTTCAAAGAACGCTTTGCTAATGTTCCCATGAAGTTATGAAAACATTATTTCTGAATGTTCTCTAAACGTTCTCTAAAATATCCAGTTTGTAAATGTGTTAAAACTTTTTTTCTTGGTTGCAAACAATAAGGGAACATTTCATTTTACAAACATAATGGGGATGTTACTGTCAAATATTCCCTGAAGAAGTAACATTTAAAATGTTTCATTAAACATGTATAGATAATGTTTTTGTGCTAAAGTTTTGTGAAAATTATTAAAGACCAGAAAACATTATTAACAAACAAATGCTTTATTAACATTACTGGAAGAACGTTTTCTCATAACTTTAAGAGAACTTTGCCAGAACGATGCCTATTAGCTGGGTTCACCATTCAAGCATGTCAACATAATGGCTAGCAAGTAAACTTAGGACCTGGCATTGACTCACAGTTTTGAGATTCTGTCGTAGTTGCTGGTTTATCTTGGCTGATTCCTGCAGACGGGCCTCCAGGGCAGCCATTCTCTCTTTTTTAATCTTCAGGGATTTCATTAGAGAAGACTCCAGCTCTGACTCCAACTGCTTACACTGACTGAGCGTGGAAGAGAGAGTGAGGGAGAAAAAGACAGAGTTGGCCATTAGACATGTCTAAAAAGGAATCTGACATTTAAAAGTATTACCTTGGGCTTGATTGAATATATAAGTGAATGTCTGGATACCCCTGGTCTACAGCCTCGTGATCTCCCGTTCGTGTCTCCTGGTTTAACTTTATCCTCTCCAGCTCATAAGTCAATTTCTCAAGATCAGATTCTTTATGTTGCAATTTCAGCCTCTGGTCCAGCAGCTCCTTTAGAGCAGATAATAGTAAAAATTTTCGTACAAATTACGAAAACATTGAGAAAGCATAATAATCTACAAAGCATTCATTGCAGTGGTAACCTCTCTTAATGTCACCAGCATCCTCTTGTCCACCCCAGCCTGCTGAATCAGCTCCTGGTTTTCCATCTCTAGTTCTTTGTTCTTGAAACAGGCCTCACTGAGATAGGTAGTCTTTTTAATCAGGGTACGGTTCTCCTTCTCTAGAACCGCCAACTTCAAACTGCTACTATCCATCGAGGCCTCCTGGATCTTCACTTGCTGCAGCAATCTCCGATTCTCCTTCTCCAGACAACTGCTGTCTTGCTCCAAATGTCCATTCTCATGCACTAGGCCTTTGTTTTCTAGATCTACTTGACCTTGGTTTTGATTTACATTGACTTGAAGACTCTGGTTCTTCATCTCCAATTCATGGATCTCTACTTCAAGACAATGTAGATTGCTGTTATTATTTTCCATGGATGCATGCAGTTTTTCTGCGTCAAGGGACTGATTGCTGTTCCTCCAATGTTCCTCAATATGTTTAGATTTAGAAATAAACTCATTTAATGGGTGACTGGTTCCTTGAAGTTCTTCCAGGGATTTCAACAACCTCTGGTTCTCTTTCTCCAGTTTCAGCAATCTGCTACGTGTATTTTCAGTCACCTCCTGGCCCAAAGACTTCAGCTCTAAAATCATAAACACATTTTAGGTTTATTCAAGGTCATTTTAAGGTCATTTACTACCTGTCAAATGATCAATGAGATGGTAGTGGAATAATTTCTTGGCAATCTACCATATGTGCAAAGCAAAGTTTTGAGTAACTTATGGTGACTTATTCAATGGCACAATGGTCGACGAGCATCACATTTTTAATATGCCTCATGTTAAATTGCAGTGCTAATATATACATATACCTGTTCCTGAATTCTGTTGAGGATCCTTGGCGAGTTCTAGCTCCCAGCCCAAGCGTTGTGATTCCTCCATACTTCTTTTCTGAGAGAGCTCCAATATTATGTTCCTTTCCAGCAGCTCCTCTATTCGTCTCCTGTCCACAGTTCTTTCCTAAAACAGACAAGACAGCCAAGTCAAGCAGCTTGGAGTGGCAAAAAGAGGAAATGGTGCATAGTAATATTGCAGCAGATCCTTTTAATGGGTATCATTTGGTTTTCCTCACCTCTTCACTGTCATGAAGTTTTGCCTCTAGTAGGAGGTTGTGTTTCTCCAGATGGTGCAGTTTGTCAGATCGGGCTTTGATGCTCTGTAGCTGTTCCTCCAGCATGGCCTTACTTTCCATCAACACCTGATTATCCTCCTTAAGCTCCTGTCAATGCCAAAAAGAAAGTTAAGGTGAGATTTCTCATGCATATAACACTACTGTTCAAAAATCTGGAGTCAGATTTTTTTCAGTACGAGTTTAAATAAATGCTGTTCTTTTAAACTTAACATTCAACAAACAATCCTGGAAATTCATTCAATTTACACTGAAGACTGGAGCAACGGCTGCTGAAAATTCAGCTTTGCCAGAAATAAATGACATAATAAAATGTTTTAAATTATTTTAAAATTGTAAAAACATTGCACAATATTACGTTTTTCACTGTATTTTTGATCAAAATAAATGCAGCCTTGGTGAGCATAAGAGTCTTCTTTCAAAAACATCTGAACGCTAGTGTACGCACACATAAACGTTCTTCTATACACACCTCCAGTTTGGTTTTGTAAAAGTTCATGTTGTGAAGTTTATCTCTGTAGCGAGCCACTTCACTCTCCAGTTTGTCTGCTCTGATGGCTCTCTCTTTCATCGCATCCAGCTCGTCACGGTACATCCTTGCTGCTCGTGCATCTGTTAACAGCTGCATGTTCTGCCACGCACCGCCAAAAGTAGACAGGATACAGGTAGCCAGGAAGAAAAAACTGACATTAAAATAAAGACCGTAGCAATATTTAAACAAGTGTAGCACAACTAAATTGGACATTTCTTTACCTTTTGAAATAAAAGAGTTTGGTGCACGGGTAGTTAAGTCTGCCCAGAGAATGATCAATTACAGTTTGCCAACTGTAAGTGACATTTACATCACCAGATGCAGAAGGAGGGCAACTTGCATTATGGGACCTTTCCCACCCAGAGAATGGTCTGTTTGCCACTCTCCCTTCAGGAAAGAGCAGCATTAGGACCAGAACCACCAGGCTAAGAAATAGCTTCTTTCCAGAAGTGGTTGCATAATATTGCATTTAAAATATGTGTACTCTATTGTGTGATAACGGTATTAATGATAAATGTTATTTGTACACTGTTAAAGTGATGAATTGATTTTAGTCTTCGTTTTTAGATGCATTTTAATATATGGTGTGTAAGTGTGGAGGGTATTATTTATTTATTCTACTACTTGTGTGTCTGATGGATTAGTAGTGTTATTTATGTTTTATATTGCTCATAACATATTATTACTCTTCTTAAAAAGAGAAAAAGAAAGAGGAAATATTGGGTCCATCCAATCCTGAGATTGTGCCGAGAGGAAGGAGAGTTTCAGCTCCTTATCAAGGAGTTGCGAAATTATCCAGAGTGATTCAAAATTTACTTCAGAATGTCAGTGGAAAAGTTTGATGCTTTGCTAGCGATACTGGAGCCACACATTAAAAAGAAGACTACAAATTTCCGTGAGCCAATCAATCCTGAACAGACAATGGCAGTATGTCTAAGGACACACACACACACACACACACACACACACAGGAAGCGCTGGGCAGACAGAACAGCTGTACACAGGTTATATTTTGTACCCTAATTATACAATAGTAATCGAATTGGCTGCTCAATCACACCTAAATCGATCCGAAATTTCGATCTGATTGAAAGGGGAGGTTTATTCTTTTTCTAATCTGATCGAGAGAACATGTAAACACTTGATCGAATTAAAAACCGAAACTGAAAGGACTGCGCATGTGCAATGATGTGCGGAACGAGCTGTTCTTTCCAAAGCCTCTCAACCTCTCAAAATGCTTGCTACGGATGCGGAAAAACGCAGAAAATTTAACCCGATCCGATTTTTTTTATTACGGATGAAAGTTTCGGAGGCAGTGTGCAAGCGTGATTGAAATAACGTGGGGTCGAATTTTTTTTTTTACGTGCGAAGATTTCGGACTCAGTGTGCAATGGCCTTCATTATTTATTATTCATGCTGTTATTTGTTGCTATGTTGCGTTTTTGCTGGGACCTGAGTACGTAATTTCATTCCTTTCATGTCCCATGTGTTGGAATGACAATAAACTACTACTACTGTTACTTCTATCTACTACTAGGAAGAGATGGGTGTTATTCAGAAGTTGTCATGTCTATGACATAAAACAATGATCATATGTAATAAGGAATAAATGATAAATAAATAAATATGTAGCAAAATAAAAATGGCTATGAAAGTTCAGTAACATTTTAGCATGGGGAACACATTCACTATTAATTACGACTTCTGCTTCAATAAAATCCTAATTTACTGCTTATTAATAGTTAGTAAGGTAGTCTTTAAGTTTAGGTAGTGGGATTAAAGGATGTAGAATAAGGTCATTCAGAATAAGGCATTAATATGTGCTTTATAAGTACTAATAAACAGCCAATATCCTAGTATTATGCATGCTAATAAGCAACTAGTTAATAGCGAGAATTGAACACTAAAAAAAGTGTTAGCGAAAGTTCTTAATAGGAGTCTCTAAGTACCTCTTGCTGGAGTCTTTTAATCTCCGCCTCCACGCTGTCCAGGTCCTGCCTGGAGTCTAAGAGCTGTTCACTTTTCTCCTCACTGTTTGGACACAGGAAACAGATGTTTGAGACATTTAAAGACTCAACACTCATACAGGTTGAGAAGAGCGATTAACATGCAATTACTTATTCAGAGAAAAACAAGGATGCCCACGACCACACAGCCAAATATGTGTGCACATAAGCATTGGTACTCATGCAAATATAACCACATGCAAGTGTGTACACAAATGCACATCTACTACAAATACACACCAGCCAACAAAGAGGCTACCTATTGATTGCATAAGATTAGGTACAGCTGTTCAACTGCTGGTTAATGCCATGGTTGTTGGTACCAGACGGGCTGGTCTGAGCATTGCAGAAACTGCAGATCTACTGGGATTTTCAGACACAACCATCTCTAAGGTTTACAGAGAATGGTCCAAAAAAGAGAAAATATCCAGTGAGCGATAATGCCTTGTTGATGCCAGAGGTCAGAGGAGAATGGCCAGACTGGTTCAAGCTGATAGAAAGGCAACAGTAATAATAACTGTTACAACCGAGGTCTGCAGAAAGAGCATCTCTGAAAGCACAACACGTTGAACCTTGAAGCAGAAGAGCTACAGCAGCAGAAGTGATACTCCAGTCAGCTAAGAACAGCAAACCGAGGCTATAATTCGTAACGCGCTACGACACAAAGCTCATATCCTCTCAAACTGGTATCTTGAACATGATAGTGAGTTCACTGTACTCAAATGACCTCCCAGAGTCACCAGATCAGCTTTGGGATGTGCTGGATCAGGAGATTCGCATCATGGATGTGCAGCCGACAAATCTGCAGCAACTGTGTGATGCTATTATGCCAATATGGCTATACACAGAACCCGGTACTTTAAGAAATCCAATAACAGAAACTGACAATAAAAAAACATTGAAAATAAATGCATTTTCCCAATAAAATATAGTCCTTGTGAAAACTGGTTCATTAATAAACAGCATTTCTTACTCTCTCGTGAATTTATCCGCACCTTTCATTTAACTTTTTAGGTTTGATGTGCTTTTATTAGCCAACAAAAATCAGTTAGCCTATTTTAACATCATTGTGCTCCGTTTTTAGCACAGTGTGTCAAAATTGTATCAGAAGTCAATACTACAGTCCATTCCCTGCTGGGATACAAATGGTTGATGTGTGAGAAGGGTGGGGGTTGATGAAAAAAGGGGGGTGCTTATGGGTAGATTATTTGAACATATTCCACCTGAATTTTTGTATAATCACCTAAAAGTTATTATATAATTAAAACAGTCGATCATTATTCTATAGCCCTTAGCCCAGTGTGTCCAAGATTTTAATTTCAGTGCATCACTACAAAATATGTTGCATCAAACACATGAAATTGAAAATTTTTGCTAAAATGAAGTTCATTTTCTTTGTATGGTGAATGAAACATCACATATTCACTTTAAAACTCTGAGAAAGCTGTGCTGTACATTAACACCCAAGTGCTGCTCCGGGATATACTCCAAAATAGAAGCTTAAGAATTAAGTATGAGCAGTATTGTACAGTGAGTTTGTGGATGGATGAAAAAAATTGATGGATAGAAGGACGGATGGGTGGAAATGAGGGGGGTTGACTGTCTGTAGCATTACACTAAGAGGATAAAAGTGGGTCAGCAGAATAAGGACGGACCATGCACTGTGCTAGGGTATTTTTAATCTGAGGCAAGCATCCTACAGACATCTTACCAGTTAACCACAGAACCAGTTACTATAAATTAATCAGGGGACCTTTACTATCACATAAGTGAATAAATAAAAGAGTACTTTTTATTGGAACTTTGGGATAGTGCAAATTATGCATAATTACATACAAATATATAAATTATATAAATATCAGTAATATTATTGTGAACAGAGAAAATTAATATTATAAGCTTTCAATAGTAATTGAAAATGTTAAAATATATTTAAAATTAAATTAAATAAAATACAAAAGTAAAAAAAAAAAAAAAACTCTAAATAATTAAATAAATAATAATAATAATAATAAATGTTGACCAATGTAGATATGGCTGCCAATATATTGTCTATCACTAAGACCCAAGCTAATGACGAGTGCAGTTGTCCTTTTATGTGTTCAATTATTTCCCATTGAAACCGGAAGTCGCAGCTATGAACCATGATCACATACCCCCCTAAACGTACAAGTTACTCTGGGTTTGTTTCAGTCATCATGTTTGATCATTCATCATGTATGTGCATGTGAAGGTCAGTTTTGTGTGTGTGTGTGTGTGTGTGTGTGTGTGTGTGTGTGTGTGTGTGCGTGTGTGCATATGCTCACAGCTCCTGTCTGAGGCGTTTGATCTTGGTTTTAGCGTCCGTCAGCTCTAGTGCCAGATGCTGCTGGGATAAAGGGAGCTGGCTGCTAGCGGACTCTGTGAGGGAGGAGTCATCACCAAACACTACAGACTTCATCGTCTCTTTCTCCTGCATCAGCTCCACGATGACCTACCAGCAGACACCGAAAAAATGAGAAGGGTTAGACGAGAGAATGAGCTAGTTAACAAAGTAAACTGCTCTGGCTTCACCCAACAGGCATTTAAAGTCACATGCATTGGCTGGTTATTGTTTTAAGCAAGTTATTTTCCTTCGTACTGCAGCCAAGCACAATAAACCTCTTTAAATTGAATGATTATCTCCCAGAAAGACGGGGAGGGGAATTTCTAAATGACATTTGAAGATACCTCAAATTGCCGGTCTCGCTGGTCCACTAACATTTTGAGATTAATGTTCATACTTCTGCAGAGGTTTTCCCATTCCTCCGGACACACATCCTCCATCTCCAACCAATGCAGATCAAACACATTCTCCTGACAATGAGTCACCTGGAGTGCAAAAAAAAAAAGAAGCCTCATAACATTGTGTAGCATTTATCTACTGATAAATTCAAAACACATCCTGGCAAGAAGGTGCATAATAGATAATAGAAGTTGCATGGCATTCACAATATGAAAACAAAAGGTGTTCTGATGTATTATCTTGTTATGATATTAAGACACACATTGTGCCTGTAGGTGGCTTCTTTCAAGCAGAGATTATTTAAATGAGTTATCCCTGAGAAGTCCAATATAATTGCAAGGCTACATGACTATACAGATAATCATCCATATGTGCCATATTTGCCAAGCAATAGTGTGTCTTGTAGTATCTACCAGTACCTCTTGGATATGAGCTGCGATTGCTGCTTTTGTGTCAAAATCAAGGCATTGTATCTTCTCGATATACTCCTCTTTTCTTTCGCACTGCAAAACAACAACAGACAGTTTAAGGTTTTCATACTGCTTATCTATTTCAAGTCAATTTGATAGCCAGTTTGTACAATGAAAGATTAACTGAATAGTCAAGTGCTAGGTTTAATATAATCTATTTAGTGCACACAGTTACATATTACCTGCACAGCACAGCCAAGCAACAGCAACAGCAACTTCCTGATCTCTTCTAGACCTTCCTCTGGGAAAAAAAAGGTTTAATTCAAAACAATTAAATGATTTGCTGCTCAAGAAACATTTCATATTATTATCATCAATGTTGAACATTGCTTAACATTTTTGTGGAAACAGTGATACATGTTTTCCAGGTGTCTTCGATGAATATAAAGTTAAAAAGAACAACATTTATTTGAAATAGAAATCTTTTGTAGCATTATAAATGTTTTTACTTCCACTTTTGATCAATTTAATGCATCCTTGCTGGACAAAACTATACATTTCTTCCTGACCCCAAACTTTTGAATTGTAGTGTACTTTGATGAGGGAAATACTGTCAATCAAAACGAATCCCTCCCACTACTTTTATTCAGAACAAAGATATCACGGATCAAGATATGAACAACTTCTGAAACAATAAGAGTGAACAGGCGGTGCTGAGAGGGGGAAGTAAAATTAAAATTACACACAGTAGCTTTATGATTTCTGTAAGAGTTCCTGATGTTCGTGTGTGCGTCATTAGATTCGAGCCTCTGGAACTATTCAGCACTTTCTCAGAATCTGTTGTTCAATAGCTGACGTACCACAGTGTGGATTCCTGCCCAGAAGCAGCACATTGGGAGGAGACATCATAATCAGCTGATGCAGGGTCTCCTACAGTAAATAGGATGTAAAATTAGAAACAGGAGATGGAAGAGGTGAGATACACAGAATCTTATTCAAAAAGCAGCAGCTTTCAGTTTTATTAAAGAGCAAAAACAGACCCAGCTGCTATCAGTTTCATTGCATTCAACCGTTTTAAGCAGTAAATTACAGGCAGGACTGGGGACCAGGGTAATTGTTCAGAGACGTCTCAAAGAGTTCAGGAAACTTGTGTGCAGACACATGGGGGATAGTTTAAATCAAGACAATTATTAAACTTTGATGTGGTGCTTCAGATGAACTTGAATGTTGTGGTCACCCATCTCTGCAATATTATTCGTGTCTAAAAAAAAACACATTAAAAGACCAATGCAGAGAATTCAAGAAATTAGATTACACAGTACTCACTAAAAGACTTATTAGATGTTCTTAACATCGTTCTTAACCCACATAACCGAAGGGACCATTAATTACAGAGCACTTCAGCTTAAATCAGCATGACAATGTGTATTAATAATTATTAAACACCTTTATTTAAAGGGATAGTTTAAGAAAAAATACAAATTCTGTCATTAATTACCCTCATTTCGTTTCATTAATGATCTCATCTTCAGAACACAAATGAAGATCTTTTTGATGAAATCTGAGAGCTTATTTCTATCCGATCTTTACGAGAGATCGTAAAACGAATCCATATGAATCGAGTGGTTTAGTTAAAGATTTTCTGAAGAGACACAATCGCTTTATAGTGTAAACACATTGAATTCAGGCTTTTATTCTGCCAATAGACAAATTTGTTTACACAAATCACAAATCTGTTGTGGTAAACAGAAGCTCAAGCATGTTCTTGTGATGTGTGAGAACCAATGAGGTTCATTCTCGCGTTACGCAGCACGTTTGAGCTTCAGAAAGAACCAATGAGGTTCATTCTCGCGTTACGCAGCACGTTTGAGCTTCAGAAAGAACCAATGAGGTTCATTCTCGCGTTACGCAGCACGTTTGAGCTTCAGAAAGAACCAATGAGGTTCATTCTTGTGTGTCAAGCAGGTTCGGTTGAGCTTCTGTTAATGTTCACCAATCAATGTTTAATTGTGAATAAAAGCCTAAAATGATCGAGTCTCTTCAGAAGATTTGGAATAAACTGCTCAATTCAAATGGATTAATTTTACGATTTCTTTATGAACTTTTTGAGGCGTCAAAGTGGTAGATGCGTAGCTGTCAATGGAAGGACAGAAATCTCTCAGATTCCATCAAAAAGATCTTTATTTGTGTTCCGAAGATGAACAAAAGTCTTTCGGGTTTGGAACGATGTAAGGGTGAGTAATTAATGATAGATTTTTTGGGTGAACTATCCCTTTAATAATGTCTCTTTGTGGCCAGCAGATGCCCCAGACCGTCCAGGGCTTTTCAATGTGCAAGTTAAATCGACAACACAAATCACCAAAGGTATGGGTGGCCTTATTTTGCTGGTCTCTTTTCCATATGGGAATTCATTAAAGCAGATTCTTCTAAGGCAAGATCGTTTCAAGTTTCGCTGAATAAGCTAGATCAATGATTAAACGCTCTGAATTTCCTCAGGTTAACAGAACTCAAGGGAAGTCAATGAAGTCAATCCCAACGATTCCAGAGAGCTTTTTATGAATGCTGCTGAGTATGAACAGCTCTGCTACGTCACACTATTTTAAATGCACTATGTGCATTTATATAGATTAGATTTGCATTTCTTGAGCACTGAAAATGTGTCAACTTAAGACTATGGTTTTACAAAGCAAAAATTTCACTGACTAATTGAAAACCAGTGACAATTAAGCAACAGGAAATAATTCAGTTATTTGCCTGTATTCAGGGTTATTTTTGTTACTTTGACCGCTTTAGCCGGCACCATGAGAGACAGGTCTCATGGGATGTAAAATGGGTCATTTTCCAGCTTTGCTCCAGGCCATTGCTGTTTCCTAGCTACTGATTACACAGATGTTGGCTTGGCATGCTGATATCTAGGCCAGTCTCTTTGAGAGGAGCTTGTAGGTCTGGTGGCGAGACTATTTCCACACGGACAGATGTGCAGGATTCAGGGTGGGCTCTCTGTGAGCGGAAGGGGGTAGCAGGAAATTTAGGGTATGATTTCAAATCCTGCCCTTCCACCCAATGGGCCTCCGTTTGGGAATAAGCAGAATCCAGTATAGTAAAGAGGAACTTCACAATGAACTTATGCATGCAGCAAAAACATGTGAAATAATAACCCAGGTTATACATTAACCTTTTTCTCTGCTTTACAGAAGACAAGGCAGAAATTGGGCATAGGCACTGTTTACACCTGGCATTAAAATGCGTTTTGGTCGATCGGATCACAAGTGGACGACGTTAAATACAGGTGTAAACGGGGTCTAAAACGGTTTGAATTTGTCCACTTTCAACCAGTTCCAGAGGGAGTCAAAAAGATATTCGACTGGATTGCTTTCGTAGTGTAAACGCTCATGTGGTTGAAAGTGTTCGAACAGCCACAAAAGACCGGCTTCTCTCCTCCTACTGACTGATGCATAAACATTATGGGAGAAGCATTATGGGACAGACAGGATTTAAACTTTGTCAGCTGAAGACCCAAGTTTGGTTTGAAGAAGAAAAACGTACCAAGCTCAATGTTCTCTTGACATTCCTCACAGCGTTCGGTGTGGTCTTGCGGCTTTCAGAGCAGAAACTAAAGCTGCTGCTTTACGTTTTTTTTTTTTTTTTTGTCGTCTCCTTTCGCGTTCATATGTAAATTGTGTGATCTTATATCATCCATTAGATAAAAAAATCTGAAAAAGCCCATACATTTACCTGCCCACAGACCCTCCCCTTTGAAAGTGCACAAAAGAGATTAATTTAAACACCTGGGGCCTCCTGTACAAAGACTTGCATTGAATTCATACTAAAACATTGCGTACGGACAAAGCTGTAAATGTGCGTACGCACAAAAAAACCCAGATGTATGAATCTCTGCGTACGAAGGATCCCACGCATATTCTCTTTGCACATCCCAAATAACGTAAAATTGAGCGCACATGCACGAGCACAACGCCCCACCTAGTCTCCTCCCTCAATTAAATTAATTTAAATATGGTAATTAGTCCAATTTCACTGAAAATGTCTTCTATGTGAATATATGTTAAAGTGTAATTTATTCCTGTGATCAAAGCTGAATTTTCAGCATCATTACTCCAGTCTTCAGTGTCACATGATCCTTCAGAAATCAGGATAATATGATGATTTGATGATCAAGAAACATTTATGATTATTATCAGTGTTGAAAACAGCTGTGCTTCTGCTTCATATTTTCATGGAAACCGTGATATAGTATTTTCAGGATTCTTTAATGAATAAAAACTTAAATCAAACACATATAGAAATCTTATAATCTTTTGTAACATTATAAATGCATTTACTGGCACTTTTAAACAAATTCAATGTGTCCTTGCTGAATAAAAATATTACTTTCTTTTTTTATCTTTACTGACCGAATTAATGAAGTTTATTTTTTATTCCTAGTTAAGCCAACGCTGCCATTGATAGACGGGTTTGCACATGCTTTATATATGTTCTTACTTAATTGCATAATAGAATATTTTAATAAGACTCGTGTGACATAATTTGTAATTGAGAAATTATTTGACATATTATTGAGCAATATCTGTCAGCTGGTGGTGCGATAGAACAATTCGTAGTGTAATGTTTGCCACTTCACTTTATTGCCTCTATGAGTCGCCAACGGACAAAAATCAAGACAAATGTACGTACGCCAGACATGAAGTTTACTTGGAGGAACGCACATTCTTACGTTAATTTCACTGTTAGTACATCTGACCGTGAACGTGAAAGCTGGCGTAAACAGGAACGTCTCCCTCGGCCTCGTCTACTTGTGATCCGGTCAACCACAACGCATCTTAATACCAGGTGTTAACAGGGCCATAGAGAGCAACTGCACTGCCCACTGCCCCCATTTTTTTTTAATAAACTTTCTCATCTTTATTTGACTTTTTTATTTTATTTTATTTATCTGTTTTAAGAGGTTAATGCAATATCAGTACAGTTTAATTTGTCCATAGAGAAAATGAATGCGATTTTTACTTCTGAAAACACACCTGCATTTCTCTCTGTGACTTACCTGGTAGTATGATTTGATGTGGTAAATGAGGACAGACAAGTTTTGAGCTCTCTGGCCGACATCATTGTACACTTTGTTTAAAACTTGAACAGTCTCTTTGGGATTTCTGTAACAACAACAACAAAAAATTATTCCTGTAACATAAAATCAACTCAAACAAGAAGCATCCAAAACATCTTGTTTCTGAAGACCTGCTTAGTATATTAACCTGGACTAAGGGTAGGAGCAATTATAGCAACGGCACACAATCTGTTCATTCATTCTGGGGTTTTTTTCCACATGACTTCATTCATCAACTAGCCAGCACTAAAACAGACACAGACAGAGCCAAAGAGCAGCAGAATTCAGTTCAGGTCAAGTCTTGACTGAGACTTTAACTCTCTTGGTTCAGCAGCTCAAAGTTTGAGTACTGACACAGTGACCTGAAGCACTGCTGTCCCATGATGCACTTTCGTATGGGATGTGATCCGTGCCACCATAAAAAAATAAAAAAAGAGTCTACAGTCAAGCTCTAATCCACCATCATCCTCCCTGAATCCGTGGGATTACAGTTTTCAACTTCATGATGTCCTGTTTATACCTCAGAATCATGAGAATACAAGGTTTCAGCATTAACTGTCCTTTAAATGGCATTTAAATATACACACATTACCCTGCAATGGCATGGATGGGTTTTAAACATTTAAACCCAGCTATGGATTTTTTGTCTCAGAGATGGAAATAGATTTTGGGGCAAAAAACAACTCACCCATATGCACCCTTCCAAATTCTGTCCAGCTAAACAGTCTGAACGACTGACTACAAAGTGTTCCTTCATTGCCATGACAAAGCATACAGTGTTTTAGGGCTCCTGCATGGAATGAGTCATTTAAAAGCTGAAACACATGCCGTCTGCAAAAAATGCCTGATATTAGACGCAAACAACACCAAAGGGTGGTGGTAACTTCGCGTCTGGAATGGGGGCACAAATTGATCACATGTGCAAACAACCTGTGAACCGAAAAGTCACTGAGATAACCCTTTCAACAGTCTACTCTACACCCTCTGATGTACATACACTCTCATTAAAAATTTTGGGGGTCAGCAAGAATTATTTTATGTTTCTGAAAGAAATCTCTAATGCTCACCAAGGCTGCATTAATTTGATCCAAAACAAACAAACAAAAAACAAAACAGGAAAAACAGTAGGGTAAAATGGGGCTAAAGGTGCACCGGCGTAAAAGGCGCATTTGACTGTAACCTCTTTTAAACCACTGGATGGCATAAAAATTCAGCTCAGCCCTTTTCGTAACAACCGCTTTTAATGATGCACGTGGAAATTTGGCTGATCGTGCGCGGCAACGCAAAGCTGGTTCTGCGCTAAGTTGATCTAATATTTTATGTTTTTAAAAATGTTATAGATTTATGTAGCAAATGAGAATCAATAAAATGATTGACTATAAAACAAATCAGTTTCGTTCAAGGTAATTAAAGCAGCATGTTTTCAATAACGGGAGAATGTGTAAAAGTATGGAATTAAAAGTGAAAGCCGCCCCTGCTGTCGGGGCGAAAGGCCTGTTGTTTTGTTTTGTTTTAAACAAATTTGTTTTGAAAATTTGTTTTGAACAAATTTTAACTTTGACATTACTAAAAACATATTATTTTAGCTAAAGTATTTGTATAAATAATGTGTGCCTTTTTCCCCAAGCTGGTGAGCCTTTTGGGTTAAAAGGCCCACCTTGCCACCTCATACAGTACATTTATAAGATTGTAATGATTTTAGACTTTTATGATTTATTTTCACACAAAATCTGTTGCTCCATCCATGTTCAATAAAAACATATATTTTTTCTACAATATACACTATGGGAGTATAGTGAAAAGCACATTATTTTTTATTATTATTAATTAAAAATGTTGAAAACAGTTGAACTGCCTCATATTTGTGTGGAAACTGCATTTGTTGAAAAACTAAATATTTGTGGAAACTGGAAACAGCATTTTTTTTTTAAATAGAAATGTTTTGTAACAATAAAATTTCACTTTAATGTCACTTTTGAATTAAATTCATAAAAGTATGAATTTCTTTCAAAAAATAATTTAATGATCCCAACTTTTGAACCAATTTCTTTTTTAAAATAATATGTTGAGTTGAGTTGAAGTTGAAACCTCAACTACATTCAAATGAAATGCTTCCTATACTGAGTTAACTGCATGCTCGGATAATATATCTGTGTGCAGATTTATGACATTCACATACTTACATTTGATTCATGATCTTGTTCAAGAATATTCCGTCCACTAATTCAGTGTATTCAGAGAGCATGTTCCCCTCCTTGTCACCTAGTTGACCAAATGTCTTAACCTTTGAGACAGACATAAATGAGTAGTTAAAGTGACATGTCATGAAGTGACAGCAGTGTCCTGAAGAGGGACATTCTCTATAAATGACAATTATCTAATTATACATGCAGATTTGTGGCATTTTGAGACCTCAAATTGAGAAATTACATGCTATATGTGTACTCTTAAACACATTAGTCACACTGCAGGCCAGTTAAGCAAACTACAAAAATATAATAATCAGTGAAAACCAGGGCTAGGTCATACACTTCACTCCAGTGAATATTTCTCAGAGCATGTTTATGATCTATACGAAAAGTTCAGTGGTAGTTTTTGTGACAACAGTGGTAGCCTACTTTATGTGACAACATGCCCCCATAGAGGAGGAAAATGTTACAGTAAGTTACATGAGGTAACGTTAAGTTGTGACAATGGAACCTTCCATTGAATAGACTACTTTAGCCTTTTTAGATAGGCCTACATTTAAACTGATACACAGAGCAATTCACTCAACCACAAAAAGATAAGCAAAGAACATAAACATACACCTATAAAATTACAGAACAAAACAAATATAGCCAATATAACAAAAATAACATAGGCACACACACATAGAGAGGAGAGAGCGCGTTTGTCAGTTGTCATAATGATACAGTTGATCTTCCACAGAGTTAATTGTTATGACTCAGACTGTTTGCTATGTTCTGCACGTAACAGACTGCAACTTACCCAAGTGACAAGAGAGCTGCTCATGAACTGCTCTAATATGACTGGAATGTCACCCTCCATATTAATATTACACGATCAGAGAGATTTCAAGTCAAAAAACACTTGGAAGAAACACAAAGCCATATAAATCCAGCACTGATGGTTTAACCCTCTCCAAAGGCAGCTGAGCGGAGGAAATGTCGCTGCATCATTGAACTAAATCTGCAATTCACACCGCTGCGACGCAAGACCTCATAGAATGTGTAGCTCATTCCTCGTCAACAAACTGGTATCTGTTATTAGATTGAAAATAAACGCAGAATGTTGCCGTTTAAATATTCCATCAGGACTGCAGCATCTTCCGGAGCCACTCGGACACCACACGCCGAAACTGCAGTGCGCGTGACTGCTGGAGGTCTAGCACTTACAGTGCATGTGAAGTTATAAAGTAAAGGCCACCAATTAGAATCCAAATAACATACGATTTCAATAACTAAAATTAACTGTCATTCAGTGCGGTTTCATGATTCCTTCATCAAATCAGGGGGGAAAAACAAGGTCTAAGTGAAAAAGTTTTGGGTGAGTAGCCTATAGGCTATGTCATTCCGTCCCAGCAGCATCTGATCTGGACAGCAGTATCGTAATTCCAACAGTGGTTTAGTACATCTATGACCTTAATCTGTTACCATAACAACAGCCGTCAACCCCCAATCACCAGTTAAAATATAATCTCTCTTGGACTGTGCTTGTCATTATAGGACATAATGACCATAGTAAATGACCACATCAACAAGTTCTGCTAAGAGGTGGAGTCAATTAAACTGTCCTTGAGAACTATTTTAATTACGTGGAAAGGGAAACGGTTCATTTAAATATGTAGGCTAGCCTAGCCTAGTCTGTGAGCCCATATATCATACGATGAATGTACAACAATTTTACAGGGCAAGTTGTTGTTTTTGCTCCTAAATTATCTTTTTTTTTCAAGAAACGGCTGAATACGCATCTTTTTCGGCAACACTTGATCCATCAATACTAACACTTCCCTTTCTCTTCTCTTCTAGGCCTACTCTATAGGCCTATCTATCTTTTTTTTTAAAATGCGTAGGCCTACTGCGTTAGACTAAATTGGGATAGCACGAACATGTTGTGGTCCTATTGTTAGTTCAACTGCTTTTATTGCTCCTCTCAGCTTTGGATAAAAGCATCTGCTATGATTAAATGTAATTTAATCTAATGTGAGGCTTTGGCGCCATCTAGCGGAAGATTTGAGAATTCCAGTTTAGACTGCAGAATCAGGTTCTTGACTAAATTAGCGGCTCCACTAAAGAGGTGCTGAGCGGTGTTAAAGAGGTCCTATTATGCCATTTTACGAAATCTAGATTTTGTTTTGGGGTCTACTATGCTTTCATGCTTGATTGTTCAAAAAACACATTATTTCCCCCATATTTTACATTATTTTTACAGCACCTCTCTCCCAGTCTGTCGGTCCCGACCGTCCCGACTCCCGACCCGAACGAACTTAGTCTGGTTGATGAAGCCCCTCCTTTCAAGATGTGCTGTGATTGGTTAGCTTGCCCACTGTGATACCATTATCATAACTGCAAGCTTGTCTACTTAGATGTAAATATTAATGATGGTGTCAATTTCAATCCAATTCAAGCCTGATTCAGACTTAAGAATGTTAACAAACAAGAGGATCGTCCAAAACTGATTTTATGCATGGACTTTGCAAGCACCGATTTCACGGGACTTTTGTGGTAGCCTTTTTGTTTTATTTTATTTTTTATAAATTTAAGATACGAAGTTATAGGCCTACATAATTTATCATGAAGTTTGTCGGAAAACTGGTACAAACAGTAATCGATCACAAAACCATGGTTTATTTTCCTAAGGGGCGGTGAACAATCTTACAAAAGCAAGCGCTTACAAAAGCTATAGTAAACACGGTCAACACTAATGTTGGCTAGCAGGCGAGCTGAGGCAAATCTTTGCCCTTTGTTAAAATCGTAGCAACAACATAAAACTTATAATTTGACCTGTTAATAGAACACGCAAATAGAAATAATAAGACTGTGTGATTGTCTTATTTAGAACAACAGATTGTCCCGAAAAAGTGCGAACTCCATTTCAGCAGAAGCTTTTGTGCGTATGCCTGCATTGTGTTATGAAGCTGTTATCCATAAAATGTTTTTTTGCATATTCCGTGGGCAGGAAATATTTAAATGAGTAACATCTTGTGACTTCACAAGATCAGGAAAAAAAAATGCGTTGTAGTCCAAACAAGTCGTTCGTTGTAGTTCTTGGAAAGTGGATCCTGTTAAATAGGCTACATTATCTACTTTGAGGTGGACTTTGAACTTTGTTGATCTTTTTTTATGCCCAAACAGCAATATTAGCCTACATACTAAGTTAACTAAAGTTGAAAAAGTGAAAAGGCATAATAGGACCCACTAACTGTCCTAGAACCTCCGCTAAACTTTAGCCACAGTATTACACAAGCCTCATCTTTCTATAACTCAAGGTTTTTTGGCGTAGGTACTTTAACTTCTCAGGCAGAGGAAGCTCGTATCTGTTTTCAAGTGCTTTGAGTTTTAAGCTTTCAGATCCCTCAAGCGATGAAAGACATTAGCGGTTTTCACTGTCCCCTATCTTCTTTTTCTCCTCTCGCTTTTTTAGTCTCCTACTTATAGTTATACATTGTTGACAGATGAGAAATGATGAACATTTTACACCCTCCAAAATCAGCTCATTTGGAGCTTCAGGTTTCCCTTACATGGACTGCCTGTGGATGTGTAAAATGATTGACAGCAACAAATGCTGGTTAAATAACATAAAACAATGTATCTCTTTTCAGAATGTTTTTTTTTAATGGTTTACAGATTTTAGTGCCATGATATATCGACATGATATGTCATGATGACAGCTATTTCAGGAAAATCTTTCAGAGAGCAGATTTTCTACAATTCCATAAAAAATTGGAAGATCATGCAATAATTTACTCACCCTCAAGCCATGCTAGGTGTATATGACTTTCTTCTTTAAACCAAACACAATTGGAATTATATATATATATATAGCCTGCTCTTCCAAGCTTTATAATGAGTGAATGGTACCTTAGATTTTGAAGTCCAAAAAATTGCATCCATCCATCATGAAAGTAATCCATGCAGCTCCAGGGCTTAATAAAGGCCTTCTAAAGTGAAGAGATGTGTTTTTTGTAAGAAAAATATAAAGGTTTTGCTTTTGTAATTGACCATGACATTTATCATTAAAAATCACAAAAAAAAAAAAAAACGTTTTCTTTATAGATGATTATGTTTAAGAGGAACATGAACATTTGCCTGTGAGTTTCCATGTGTTCAGTGATATGTAAAGTATGAATTAATTCTGACAATTTGTTACTGCTTTGGCTCTGCCAAACAAATTGCTCCCCTGAGACAGGCTTTAAATTGATTAGGTTCTGAGAAAGGTTTGCTGACACAAATTACTAAACATCAACACAGTGGGAAATCAATGGGACAAATGTTGCCTATTCATGACTGGCAGTCAATTTTTAATTATATTTAATTATAACAGTCGGTTAAGGTGCTATACATTTAATCACATCATAAATTGTTCATTCCATACAAAAAAACAAAAACAAAAAAATAACATCAGTATCTTATGCACATGGGACTATAATTCATTCCAATATATGACCCATGCTGCAGAAAGCAGTTTTATTATATATGTCTATATGTATACAGTATATCATAAGAGGTAGTCATCCAGAAAGCAATAGCAGCTACAGTTTATGGCAGCATAAGGCAAAACATGCTCAAGCATTAGGCCACAAACTACTGAGAAATCAATGCAACATATATGGTCTGGATTATAAGATCAACAATCAGCAATGACTGTAATAAAAATAAAAACATTACTGTTCAATTAAAACAGTCAATTAAAGGATAATATATAAAGCTATAAAAGCTACTCTATAGAGCTAGATTTAAAGGGTATAAGCTTAAAGTATTCAATAAGAATACTTAAGAATAATAAGAACAATAAGAATACTCTTCTTGTGCGTACGATTGTACATCAAGGCTGTGCATGCTGCATCATGTAAACATTTTTTATATATGTACACTACGGGTCAAAAGTTTTAGATCAGTAAGATTTTTTATGTTTTTAAATGAAGTCTCTTCTGCTCACCAAGGCTGCTTTATTTGATGAAAAAAAAAAAAAAGACAAACAGTAATATTGTGAAATATTATGACAATTTAAAATGACTGTTTTCTATTTTAATATATTTTTAAAATGTAATTTGAAATTTTAATTACTCCAGTTTTCAGTGTCACATGATCCTTCAGAAATCATTCTAATATGCTGATTTTATGCTCAAAAAACATAAATTATTATTTTCAATGTTGAAAACAGTTGTGTACCATTTTTTCCCCCAAAATTATATGATGAATAGAAAGTTCAAAAGAACAGCATTTATTTAAAATATAATCTTTTCTAACATTATAAATGTCTTTACTGTAACTTTTGATCAATTTAACTCATCCTTGATGAATAAAAAGTATTTTCTAATTTCTTTCCCCCAAAAATAAAAAATAAATTCTTACTGACCCCAAACTTTTGAATGGTAGTGATTAATGTTACAAAAGCTTTCCATTTCAGATCAATTCTGTTCTTTTGAACTTTCTATTCATCAAATAATCCTGAAATAAAAATGTAAAAAACTGTTTTCAACATGGATAATAATCATAAATGTTTCTTGAGCATCAAATCATCATATTATAATAATTTCTGTAGGGTCATGTGACACTGAAGACTGGAGTAATGATGCTGTAAATTCAGCTTTGATCACAGGAATAAATTATACTTCACTATATATTCACATAGAAAACCGCTGTTTTAAATTGTAATAATATTTCACAATATTACCTTTTTTTATTTTTTTTTTTTATCAAATAATTGCAGCCTTGGTGAGCAGAAAAGACTTCATTTAAAAACATAAAAAAAATCTTACTGATCTAAAACTTTTGACCGGTAGTGTATATATATATATATATATATATATATATATATATATATATATACACAGTGTAAGATGTGCCACAGTATCTAGTCGACCAGAAAGCAATGCCAGTATAATGCCGTGTATGTATTGAGCACGTGTGTTGGCATATATGCAGATTTTTTCTAAAATTTATTTTTGTAAAAATGTACTTGATTTTAAAAAAAAACTATGGCTAATGAACATCTTGAGAAAAACACAATGATTATAAAATTTTGGTAATGTCCTTTCTTGACAGTTTTCCATGAGCACTATTGAGTCTCGGAATATTTTGCTTTAAAATAAGAAAAGTCTGAATATTGGAGTAAATCATTTCCATAGTTTGTTTATCTAAATAGGCATGCATTATATAAAGATTTGGTAAAAGTGTAATCTGTTTTTCCACTAAAAGTGCTGTACTGAATAATGTTAAAAAGAAAGCACGCACAAAAATCATTTTCCTTCACAGAAGTCCTTCAGAGATTATAATTCAGTTCCATTGACAGCATTTGAAAACTCAAATTGTAAGTCATGGTGCAGATGTTCTGAGGCACGAAGTCCTTGGCTTATTGGTCCCGCTTCAGAGAGAAATTCCCACCGCTCACTCATGCTCTCTGTTCTCTGCTTTTGTCTTCAGAGATTGCAGTTTCTGCCTCCCATGTTGGCTCTCCTGAAGGGTTGTGCTGCCAGATAGCAGGCTTATTGTGTAAGGTGAAAACCAGTCTCTTTCAAAAGCAGCAGTCAGCTGCTCTACAAGCGAGTACTGCCCTTTCTGCTGGTTCTCCGATTCCTGAATCACCAGCCCGGCTCCTGCGTTTAAGGCAAACTCACTCCCAACCCAGTCCAGATTCCCTTTTTGAGAGAGAGTTTGAATATATAAGTGCAAAGTTTGAATAATTAAGTGCAGTACGCTAAATTGTATAGGAATTAACGAGTACCTATTATGCCCTTTTACAAAGTCTCGATTTTGTTTTGGGGTTTTACAAGAATAGATATTCATGCTTGAAATTTCAAAAAACACTTCACATTGTTGCAGCTCCTCTCTTCCCAGTCTGTCAGTAACGCTCTGGGCTGCGTTTCCCGAAAGCATCGCTAGCCAACTATAGTCGCAAGTTCCGTCGTTATCAGCATAGTTTAACGAGTCAGTGTTTCCCGAAACCATCGTTCCAACAAACATTCTCTCGAGGTTAGAAGCACAGTTTCTAGATTGCATGACATTTGGACTTAATAAATCCTTATCTTGAGCAAAATAAGCAAGCTGACATTCAGTACAACCTGTGTCTTTTATTTAGAATACATACAAATGTCATTTACGTTTTTGAGTTTGTCAAGAGATTTAAAGCACCGTTTTTGAAGAGTGCGCATGTGCGAACGTGCTCTAATAAGTAAGAACGAGCCTCGATTGAATCTGGAAATAATGCAAAATAACTGAGAACAGTGAGAAATAGTCCTCAGATGCCATGTCTGTAATTTATATCAAAACTGTTGAACGTAGTTGAACGACCAATTTGCGACAATATGGTTGCGGGAAACAGTCGTGACTATAGCTAGTTGATTTCTCCAACGATGCATCATACTACAGTAGTTTGGCAACGAGTTACGTCGTTGTACGGGAAATGCACCCCTGTTTAGGGGTGCGCACACTGGGCTCTGATTGGTTGGCTGGATCAGTGTGTTGTGATTGGTCATCCACTTCGAGTGCTTTTCGGAAATGTGACAACACACCACTAACACAACTAAACCAGGCCTCACCCCTTTAATTTGCGTATACCTCGGGCAGGAATTATTTAAACAAGGAATTATTGTGATGTTCGTTCCCGGAAGAAAATTCAAGACTACAATTGAGAAACATAACACACTAAACAAAGTTGAAAATGTAAACAACAACAGAAATCATAATAGATCCTCACACAACATCTGTTAATATGACTTAATACACTGTGAACTACTGACATGAACAGACAATGAACAATCGTGTTTTTATGAACCAACATTAACAAAGATATAAGTAAATGCAGTAAAACACGTTCATTGTTAGTTAATCTTAGATAGCTGATGCATTAACTAATGTTAACAAATGAGACTTAACTGTTTACTTTATTTGTTAATGTTTTTTTACCCATTTGCGCTATTGTTACTTATTTTGTACTGCTTTGGCAATGTAAATTGTTTGTCTCTTTATGTCATGTCAGTAAACCACAATCAATTTAGTGTGTGTGTGTGTGTGTGTGTGTGTGTGTGTGTGAGAGAGAGAGAGAGAGAGAGAGAGAGAGAGAGAGAGAGAGAGAGTCTTACCAATGTATATTGCGTTGTCTGTCACCATAAATTTATTCTCATTTATCCTGTGTTGAAATCCTCCCATCTGCTCCTTGCCCCTGTAAAATCTCTGATTCAAAACAAACACACATATATATATGAAATACAACCTATTTACAAAAAAAAATAGGATTAAATATATGTTTGGGTGTGTGTGCGCGTATGTCAACAGATCAATAAAGTAGAGTGTTTCCTCACCACCTCTATGGAGCAGACTGGCAGTCCTGTGCAAAGAGCCTGCATTGATGTCATAAAGTTAAAGGTCAGCGGATGTGTACGTGTCCACAGACCGATTAAGAGACGAACTTTGACCTCTCTCAGTACTGCAGCCTCCCGGAGCATCTCATCTATTGGCGACCAGTATCTGAACCAAAAAAATAATAAAAGTGATAACTCTCCAAAAGAACATTTTTGTCCATTTATAAATAGCTCTAGAGTTACACTTAAAAAAAAAAATCTATTCTTAGTATCGTTGAAACATCTTTCAAGACAAATTCACTTGAGAAGCAAAAACAAGACCTATCTTGAATATTTAGACACACAAATATATATTTTAGACATCATTTAAATAATTTAAAAGATTTAGAAAATCAAGCAAGAGTTTATTCAGGAAACTTGTAAAAATTGGTAGATGTGAAAAGTAGATGCTTACTTAAGGAATAGCTTACTTCACACAACACACAAAGTTAAAAGTTTCAGTGATTTTCCAAATAATTTCAATGTATTTTTTTTTTTAAATGTGTAGGGGTCATTTGATGTGTTTTCATCTTTTCCTTTTTCTTTAGTGTGTTTTTTTTTATGCTTTATTTCCAAAGAATAGCATGTACAAGGGTAACTTTCATATTACAACCAGAAGAACATATCACATGCTTAACAATACAATAGAAATGACAAAAAAGAAAGAAAAGGGAAAAAAAAGAACAGAGAGGGTACATATATTGTTGAATAAGCATAAATAGATACTTTTTATATGAAAATGTTAAATGAAGATCATATTGCAATTGTTTTAATTGTTGACATCACATTTATGCACATTTTAATCTCCTTCTTAAAGCTGCAGTCTGTAGTTTTTCTTCTTTGTCGCCATCTCTGTTCAAAATCTGCAATTGCACTTATTATTCGCGGAATTATCAACTTTACGTGGGTTGTGCCTCGGCACAGCGCGGATGAATGCAATGTTTTAAGCAGAATGTGCGGCTGTCAGTCGCCGTGCTGTGTGGATACTGTCACAGATAGTATCACAGAATCACAGATTCTACTTTTTTGGAAGTATGACCAACATAAGAATTTTCACCGGAAAATGTCATCTGAACAAGTAACATCCACTTCTGTTCTTCAGATTGTTAATGTTAACAACATCAGGATTAATGCCCTTCCGATATTTATCCTTGTTTTCGCATGAGCCCGGTTGCGGCCTCTTTTTTTTCTGTAGCCACTCCGAAGTCTTTTGCATTTTACAACGGGTGAGTCTCCAGCTGTCACTGGTGATTGTCGTTTGAACCTTTCTGGATCCACCATCAAATTGATAAGTTTAATTATATCAAGTGCTGTGAGAAAAGGCTATAAATCTCCACGCAATAGCCGCGTTTCCACTGTCGGGCCAGTGCCGAGCCAGGGCTTTAAACGGGCCGTGCCGGGCTTATAGCCTCGGGCCAGTAGCACCTGGACTGCGTTTCCACTGTCGGGCCAGAAGCTCCGCAGTGCTTCACTAAAACACGCCCGTAACACGCCTCTCTGGAACAACGTCACACTAACCTATCATTTCACCAACAAATGGAAGTTTTATCAGAAAACTTCAGAAAGAAATCACTGGAAACAGTGTGCATTGCAAAACAAACATGATAAAAGCGACCAGTTGCTGACATTTTTGTTGTTTGCTTGAATATTTTAAACCCAAGCATCGATGTTTTACCACAGATTTACAATAAAAAGTTCTATATTGATCATGGATTAATGTATGTCAAAATTGCACATTAGTCACACAGAAATAAATTACCGTTAGGTTTCACAAAAGAAAGAGGACACTTACTTCTTCAGTCGCGTCTGTTTCTGTTTATTTGGTAGTTACAGGACATAGATTTACATCACATTTAGAAAGAATGATAATTTCTACAAATATATGCAACCAAAAATACGACCTGAGGAGCTTTAGCACTCTCTCGACTCCCAGTAGGCTACAGATATTTTTAGTCAGAGAAAAAGAGGAAGCTCCCGAAAAAAAAGTTTATCTTTAGTTATTAGTTTATTTTATTATAGTCCGGTATAAAGAGACGAGACGTAGGCTATCTGACAGACACAATAAAAACATGATTGTGATAGCCTTTATGATTGGTCTAATTTCTTCAAACGTTCACCATGTTTTTTTACTCTGCGTATCTTCAAGCGTTTACTATGTTTACTATGGTAATGGTTAGCGACTTAGCGCGCATAGTCTTTTGCATCGCGTAGGCCTATACATATTTCTACCTTATACGGTGATCGGAATTTACATCAGATCACAAACAGAAGGCATTCAAACATGAAAGTGAGTTAAATTATTTTAAAAGTCTTTAATGCTGACAGAATCATCTGGCGCTGTCGTCTCCAGACTCAGCTAAACCCGGCCTCTGTTCGTAAACACTCCTCTAGCCCGAGCTGGCCCGCTTTGGCCCAAGGAATTTAACGGGCCAGAAATCACCGTTGGCCCAGAGTAAGCCCCGATCAAGCCCCGGAAGTGACAGTGGAAACGCGACTGGCACGCACTAGCACGGCCCGGCCCTGGCCCGACAGTGGAAACGCGGCTACTATAGCCTACTAGCCCAAAACACCTTCTTTATGTGTACAGATGTGTGACGTAATGACGCAAAGACATGCTCAAATTTCTCATTTTCCAGAGGACAGTTTCCTGAACCTGCGAGAGTATAAGGCCGGCTGTGCACAAAGGCTATTTCTAAAAAATTGGGCAATTCCAACTTTGCTAGGGCAATCTGGTGGTTCCGAATCTGACCCTGTAAACCTGTTTGGTAACACTTTATTTTACGGCGTCCGTGATACAGAGTAATTACTTAATTAATTACTTAGAAGTAGACATTGTAATAACATGTAACAAAATGTAATTAACATGTAACTAAGTTATGGAACAGCCTGTACTTACAGATTGTAATTACACTCATGTAAAAGGCAGCTACTGTTACACATATGTAACAGGCCGAGTCGGTTACATACATGTTACCGACTTGGTACAATGTAATTATATAAGAAAGTACTTTGTACTACTCAATGTAACAAGTACTTAAATATGTTACTATGAAAAAAGCCTACAGTTACACATGGTCATTTTGTACCTTCTAAAATAGTGTATCAAGATTGTACTTAAGTGTACTTCATGTGTATAAGATATGTAGATACACATGTAGTACACTTGAGTACAATCTTGATACACTTTATTTTACGTAGCTTATACCTGTGTAATATTATGTAATTGCAATGTAATTAGGAAGCTACCGCATGCATTTATGCTGTGAACGAGGGAGTTAGGCCTAATTCAAACTAAAGTAAATATGGATAAGGTTTGTAGATACACATGTAGTACACTTAAGTACAATCTTGATACACTTTATTTTACGTAGCTTATCCCTGTGTAATATTATGTAATTGCAATGTAATTAGGAAGCTACCGCATACATTTAAGCTGAAACTAGAGGGTTAATTCAGATGGATAAGGTGTGTAGATACACATGAAGTTCACTTAAGAACAACCTTGATACACTTTATTTTAGAAGGTACAAAATGACCATGTGTAACTGCAGGGTTTTTACCTTAGTAACATATTTAAGTACTTGTTACATTGTACCAAGTCGGTAACATGTATGTAACTGACTCGGCCTGTTACATATGTGTAAGAGTATCTGCCTATTACATGAGTGTAATTACAATCTGTAAGTACAGGCTGTTCCATAACTTAGTTACATGTTAATTACATTTTGTTACATGTTATTACAATGTCTACTACTAAGTAATTAATTAAGTAATTACACTGTATCACGGACGCCGTAAAATAAAGTGTTACCTTATGGTTTATTATCTGTCAAAGTATTTGCTACTGGCTGTTAAATGCAGAGTTTCGTGCGGTATAGAGTAACACATATTGTTTGTCGTTCAGCTGGCCAATCAGAGCACACTGCGCTTCTCCAAAGGAGGGCCTTGTAGAAATCGACTGGTTTTAGAAAGACTGTGCATAGAGGAGCAACAGTAATGTACAGTATGTGAATTTGTTTTTACATTAAAGCATGTTACAATACACAAAATAATGATCTTTGAAAATAGCATCATATGACCCATTTAAGTAATCTTATCAAGGGTTTTTATGATGAAAGTACTTGCTTATCAATAACCCTCACTAAAACCTCACTTATTGACATAATTTTTTTGTGCTGAAATTACCTTATGATTGGTGATCCTCTGAATGTGCGGTTGACTAAGGGCATGTAATCAGTTACAGAGATGTAGATGAATTTATTTGCTTCTCGAATCACATGTCGTATAGCATCTACATCTCTGCTTCGACCCTTGGGGCAAAACAGATCTGGAGACGCCTATGAAGAAAAGTAGGGGGAAAAAGATAAAACAGCAGTTTTCTTTTAAAAGTTTTTTTTTTTTCGCTTTAATCAGTTTGGCCGGCACACCAGAGCAAGGTAATGAGATAGCCGTCTGTGTACATACATCACTGTCAGGAGAAGGATTTTATCACTGAGCTAGAAATGTCTCCCAGCAGCCTATAACATTACAGCACTATTCATTTGAATGGGATGATGGATGTCTCAGAAGTGTTGAGTAAACATCCTGTTGTTGGAAGGGAGTCAAGATTCATTATACTCTAATTAGAATCCGATGGCCAGTGTCCTCACATGTGACGCAGCTGGGTGTGGAATAAAGTCACTGGGATAAATTACCTGCAGAGTGAGTGATATTTCCTTAATCAGAAAATATCCATTGAAACCAATGAAAGGGCAGTTTACATAAAAAATCTTCGTAATTAGATTGGACATAGACGTAAACATATTACACATAGCATGGAACTGGGGAATTGAACATGACATGTTTGTGCAGTAAAATGTCAAATGTATTAGTAAGTACTATCATGAATATCATATTTTTCTTACACACAACTACCACCCCCACACACACATATTTGAATATGTGGTTTACGGGGACTCTCCATAAGCGTAATGGGTTTTATATTGTACAAACTGTATATTCCAATCTATCCAATTAGACTGACCCTACTCCTAAAACTACCCATCACAGAAAACTTTTGACATTTTTTGAATTTCCAAAAAACACAGTTTAGTATGTTTCTCCTCTGTAAGGACACAGAAAGTGAACCATGTTTATGTTGTAATAACATTATTATGTTGTAATGTCATTATTATGTTGTAATGTCATTATACACATTTGTGTCTTCATAAATCATACATACAACACACAGACACACACACTTATATGGTTCAAATGTTTGGGGTCATTGAGAATTTTTGTTTTGTTTGAAGAATGTTTTTGAAGTCTCTTTTGTCATTATTTAATCAAATGCATTTATTTGATCAAAAATAAAACTGAAATTATGTGAAATATTATTATAATTTAAATTAAATTTATTTCTGTGAGTGCAAAGCTGGATTTTTACAGTCTTCAGTGTCACATGATCCTTCAGAAATCATTCTAATATGATGGTAGATCACTCAGTAGGGGGAATTCGATAAATGTAGAATTATGTTAGTTTTGTTTGTATTGTTTGCGCATTTATGTGTGTGGGTGGGTGTGCGTATGTAGTTTTTGGGTTGAGCGAGTGAGGGAATGAGGGTGTGTATAATGTATTTTTTGTACATGTATATGCCTTGTTTATTGTCTGTTAGTATGAACCTAAATTTTTTTAAAAATTCACTAAAAAAAAAAGACATCATTCTAATATGCTGATTTGCAAGAAACATTTCTTATGATCATTGTCGAAAACAGCTGTGTTGCTTAATATTTCTGTGGAAACCATGATGCTTATTTTTTCAGGATTATTTGATGAATTGTAGAAAGTTCAAAAGAACAGCATTTATTTAAAAAAATATATAAAAAAATTGGAAATATAAATCTCTTCAACATATAAGCTATTTGCTGTATACTGTAAAACTTCAATAATCTAAAGGGGTTCGCACACCGGACGAGAAGCGCAGCAATAACCTTCTGTGTGTCGTAAGGATGCACTAAACACAGGTTACCTTGAAAGAATATATTTAATTTAGAGGGAAAAATGAATACAGAATGGCACGGCATATATTTCATCCTCTGTCCAACTCTGCCTAAATGCAGGGCTCCGGGAGAAACCCCAAACATGGGTCTTAAAGGAACACACACTCAACCCATTACACAGCAGTCTAGCAGATATATTACACCAAGACCAACCATATTAACATTGTCATATCCATTACCATGTCAAACACTCAAGAGAGTTGTCATGACAGAAATGAGTTTCAGGATACTGAAGATGAAAGAGTAAAATGTGTGGCAGCTATCTCTTCCTTCCCTTTGTATTTTAAAAATAGATGTACACTGGCAGATCACCAGAGTCAGACAAAGAAGAGAGATATTTATTGATCTCACCGACACATAGGCAGAAGCGTCTGTATTGTTGAGTCTGAGCTGGAGGGGCTTGTCTCTGCTGAACACGGCCGTAACTCTCTTGGACCAGATTGAAGGGATGTAGTCTCTGTACTGCAGCTGCCAGTAGAAAGAAAAGATCCTGTGCAGGTCCAGAGCCAGACAACTACAGTCGTACACTATCACCCCCAGCTCCTTCAGCTGAAACAAACAAAGCAGGAACAAGAATCACAATATCTCGATGTGAAATGTGAAATACTTGAAAAGTGTGCTTGTGCTGTTTCTTCAAACTAAAAACTTTTCGAGGCCACAGTAAATCGAAAGACTTTACCTTGGACAGTGCCTTCCAGTTCATGCCAGCACTGCCAATGTAAATGTGCTTCCTGTCCACTACCCAAAAGGAGGAAAGCAGTCTACCTCTGGTGAGGGCCGTCATGTTGACGTAGCGCTCTTCTGCATCTGGGAGAGACAGACAGTTATGTGGGGCATGGCGGGGGAACAGTTAAGCGCTCAACCTTGACGAGAGATCTGTCTGTCAGTCATTCAACTCTGGCAGAAACAATATTGCACATTTGTGATGTTTTGACCTTGTGTGTAGCCTTGGGGGACTGGAGCTGAGAAAAGCCCAACGAGTTATGCCAGGTTATGACAGATGGATGCCTGTGTGTGTGATCTTACAGCGCTTGCCTCGAGAGAACTGCTTTAGTACTTTATTCAGCACTTCGGCAGACAGAAATCAATGCATCACTAAACATAAGAGATTTGGATTCACTTACAGGGTTCAGACATGGTGGAATCGGGCTGGTCGCTGACAATCTTTAATTTGACACCTCGAGACTTCAGGCTTAGTAATCTCTGAAACAAATACTGACCCTAGAAAATCGGAAAATATTTTATAATATTGGTCCCATATGAAATATATGCCAATGACAATAAATCAGACTTTTTAGATGGAGAATTTATCGGTATGAACATATGTAGGAAGTACATGCACAATATATCCGTACTACATTGGTTATTGGCCAATATTCTTTTATTTTTATTTTTTAATTCTGATATTTTATGCATACTCATTTCCCCACTCATGTTGGTAAAAATTATGAGAAGGCAGGAAAAACAATTTCGTTCCCCTGAGAAACTTTGCATTCTCTTGCAAAATGATTGCACTTCCCCGAAAAAAAACTGACCAAACTCAATGTTTCATGCATGGGCTCCATTAATGTGGACTTGAAAGTCTTTAAAATCACTAATAACTTCATAACATTGTAAAATGAAATCTTTAGCAAAATCCCAAAATAAATATCCTCTGTACAGTAGCATGCAAAATGATTGATTACAGTTTTAATTGCTTAATTATAAAAATAAATATAAACAAAAGGATCAGACTTTTTATATCAGTCCATCCCTAATTATAAAGGTAAACCAAATCACATATTTTGGACATACAGCTTATGACAAATTATGATAACTATACTGCTACAATGTAGCCTATCAATAAAAAAAGAAAATAATCACTTCAAGTGTTTATATGCATATTTTTCCATCAACTCCAATAGGGTAAATGCAGGCTAACTAACCTGATATGCAGAATAAAGCCGTGACTCCTGATCGATGGAGGTCAGACCCCAGTATGGGGACACTATCTCAATTGACAATTTTGCTTGGTCCAAAAGGTGGTTGAGACCCATAGTGAGAGAAACATGGTTTGAACTATTGAATGACAGCTCCCCTGGGATGTTCTCCACAAGGACAATGCTAAAAGCACATTGATGTCAGAGATGTTAGTTTGCTGGATATATGCCATAGTTTTATTATGCACAACATCAGGGCTTGACATTAACTTTTTTGGTTAGTGGTTTTGCAAAGTTACTAGCCTCAGCATTTTCACTAGCCACAGTTTTGACATAGATATCATGGGGGAAAACTTTTTAATATCATCTCATAATTTGGTAGCTGGTATATTAGGCTGCTGTCACTTTAACACCTGACACGCGGATCCATGACAATGTTACATATGCATTTTCTTTCTCAACTCTTTACGTTCAGTTAAAACATAAATGATTCTGTTTACATGAATACTTGCCAAGACTGGAATTGTGACATTATTTTGTGTGTTTTTGACTTGAGAAAAAACTCAATTTAGTACTGAGAAGTGGCTTTATGTGAGCGCACTGTGGGTGTGAGCACAAAATCAGGGAATGAGTAAAATGATGTGCAATACATGCAATCTCACGCTGTAATTAAAGTCCTGTAACACCAACAATATTCATCAAGAGCAAATGAAAGTGAGTGAGGCGAAGAGGTTTTTGTCAACTCGCTGTCAGAGAGATGAGAGAGCGAGAAAGCACAGCTGGTATCGTGTATCTGTTCTGTAGAAAATGAGAATTGGAAGCGTTTCAGATATTTCAGTATTGATATGTATCGAAAAATCTATTTCTAAACACAACATTGCACTTATAGTTTATTATCTGATCTTATTGTGCTGCACATTACTTCAAAAAAAAAAAAACCTGTTGGGCAAGCAATTAAGTCTTAAAGGAATGAAAAATTATTAATTTAGCCGTTCTAAACCCATTCGAATTCCTTTCTAGTTTGGAACACTAAAGGTAAATTCTGGCAACTCTTTTTAATATTCATTATAGAAAAATAATGAAATAAAAAGCTATAGAAAAAAGTTAAATAAAGCTTGCCCTCACAACTAATGCACAATATTTCAAGTCCTGTGTGACGAACAGACCAAAATGTAACTTGGCATTTAGTGAAAATTTGCCTTATCTTTCCTTGGGATGTTCATGAGAGAAGCAGTGATTGTTGATTCATTAATCAATTATTATTTTTAGTCAGATCTTTCCCTTCAAGCGGTCAGTTCATTTCACAATGGTCTAAAATGATTTGATCATGGCTAACAGCTCACCGGAGGGCAGGGTTATTATCGTTAACGCTAAACTGAAATAAGTTTAAGTTAAAGCACTAAACTCATTAACTGAAAATAAATTAAAAAAAAATAAAACTAAACTTAAACTAAAACTAAAAAAATACTAAAAAGTAAACTAATATTTAAAAAAAATATTCAGAATTTCTTTTGTTCTACGGGTGTTCTGTCAGTAAATGATGACAGAATTCTCACTAACATACTTTAAGTCGGCTGTAAAGTTTAAAACTATTCCAAATGAAGATGACACACTGCCAAGATGCAATTAACTAGCTCATGTTGGCTGAAGGTACAAAACAGAGTGAGATATGTGGTGCTCCATTGTGTAACTTTTTGGGTCATTTTAAATACTGCGTTTACTGTAGCAAAATAACAATCAGGGTATGATCTATAAGGACAGCTTCTTACCGACAATCTTTGCTGCAGTTCTCCTCAGTGACACCATCCTCATCCTCTCCCCAGACGTCCACAGCAGAGAAAATTAAAGCTACCAGGACAGCAAAGCAGCAAACCAGTGCAAACACAGCAATACACCTCTGCTGGGACTGTAGAAGACATACAGAGAGAAGGCCTGCCAGTCACATCTTTCAGATATAAGGTTTATGATAAGGCAGAGGCTATTTACACTGAATGCAAAAAGCTGTATTTTCTTTGCGCTATGTGTAAAAAGTTGTTAGATGCTATTTATACTTAATGAAAATAGTGTAAATAGCAGATTATTTGCACCTTGTATTGTAGTACATTTTACAACAGTATGCAATAATGCGACGTATTTAGTGTTTATAATACAATTTATTAAAATCATAAACAAATGCAGCATTATTGGGACATTACTTGTCCCTGTCCCTAAAGCCCACCCCTAACCCTACCCGTTAAACCCTTTATTCCCACTATTCTATAGCCTACACGTTAGGTACTTTATTTCCACTTTTCAAATATTTTCTTCATTTTTAAATATCCTCTGCCAACAATGCGGACTATCTACACTTGGTGTGAAAAGACACTCTGTTAGAATAACATTGTCTCGACTTATTTAAGTTATTATAATGGGTTTCTGATTCCAGATAGTGACAGTTCAAATTTGCAGGGTGAAGATTTATGTTTGGCCTATTCAAAATTCGACTTCTCTGGAATCCGTTTCCAGTTATAATTTCATTTTATGACAGAGAGAATGATAGAGAGAATGAGAGAGAACATCTGTCAAATTTCCTCCTGAATTGTATACAGAAGGATGGTTTTTTTTTTAAAGAGAGCTTTTCTTGTATGCTTGGTAGATTTTTCTAAGGTATTAATGTCCGTGAGTGTTCTCGCTACGCAGCATTCTCTCCAAACCACTGCTGTAAACAAGCATCAGCATGAAAGTGTCTATTAATATTGATGTGGTCAATGGATGAAACGTGTGTGCTGTGAGGCGGTAGTTCTCATCTGGTGGGTTGCTGATGGTCATGTACAGCAGGGAAATAACAATACTATATGTATAAATATCAGCAATATACATTATCATTCAAAAGTTTAGGGTCAGTATTACAATTTTTAAGAAAATAATACTTTTATTGAACAAGGATGCATTAAATTGATCAAACGTGACAGTAAAAACAATTATAATGTTACAAAAGATTTCAGTTTCAAATAAATATATTCATCAAAGAATCCTGGAAAAGAGTATCACTAGTTTCAGCAAAATATTAAAGGGGTCATCATGTGGATTTTTTTATTATTTTAATATGTTCCTTGAGGTTCACTTATAATATTAATTCAGTTTTTTGCACAAAAACTAATATATGTGGAAAAACAATTATTTTCAACCCTCATTCTGATCCTTTGTCTGAAATGATATTTTTTTAAGGCACAGCTCCTTTAAAACTTGTCAGTAAAAGGTCACAGTTATGATTGGCTAACGTCATTGCACAGGAAACAGTTTGTTGCACGCAGGTAGTGTTTTGAAAACATTATCCATATAAAATACATAGAGAATAACTTACTGTCATATTGTCAGTTTATTTTGATTTCTGTTCTTGTCTGTGTTTGGTTTATCTAGTTAATTAGTTCAGTTCGGTCTTTCTCCGCCCCATTGTCTCCATGGTTTCTGATTTGAGTTTCAGTCTCATTAGTTCATCCGTTTGTCTATTTAAGCCCTGTGTTTCTATCAGTGGTTTGTCAGTTATGTTGCATTTAGTTGGTTGTTCTGTTCCCAAAGAATCTGTTTTGTGAAGGTTTGAGATTGTTTTTGAATAAAGTTGCTGCACTTAGATCCTGTTTCATCTCTGCTGCGACACCTTGTAACACTTACATTCATAAAACCAATTGTAAAGTGTTCATGTAGGTGACATGTATGAACCACACCTTTTTGATTCTTGATATTTATTTAAAGGGTACCTATTATGGAATTTTGAAAATTACCTTTCATGTAGTGTGTAACATAGATCTAAGTGAACGAAAACATCCTGCAAAGTTTTAAATATGAAAGTTCACCGTATACAAAGTTATTGTCTCTCAAAAGTAAGAGTCGACTTTGAGTCGCTGATATGAATCGTTCGACGAACGATGCTTTTTCTCTAGATTCATGACGTCAAGAAGCAAAATTATCAAATTGGCCACGCCCACTCATTGCGCGCGCCGCGCAGACACCAGTGAAACTTGACAACATCATGGTGACGACGAGACGATGTGTTCAAAAGCGACCTTTTTTCACTGTCCAGGGACAAGCATGTGAAGAATCAGTGGCTAGAGTTTATATTTACAACTATACCACACAAGTATAGCCGAACCATGATGTGTTCGCCTCATTTTAATGAAGATTGCTTTACAAACATAAATGCTTTCAAGTGTGGATTTGCGAGCCGGTTGATATTGAAGGAAGGTTCAGTACCAGTTTATTTGGATCGGCTTCATCCTCCGAATCACAACCTGTAAGTATTATTAATAATTGTTGCTTTTATGTGTTTTGTAGCAGCATGCTCAATAAGTATGTGTGTGTGTGTTGTTTAAGTTACACTCAGCGCAGCTTCTAGGTCTCCAATGTCAATTTTTTTTAAATATGTGAAATGTTTGTCGTTGTTATTGGAGTTGTCATAAAGAATAGAGCGTCTTGTAGTACTGCAGTGCTTTATCAATATGTTTAAGCGTTGGGCTAACGCAAAGAATAACTGACTGTGTCATCTGACCAATCACCGCCGATTAGCGTCAAGTAAAGGAGGGGTTTGAAAAATGAGTCGAAAAACGAATCATTAGGGTGAGCAAATCAGGTAAAAATAAATGCATATTATAAGACAACAAAAGTGTTTTTTGTCATTGCATGCGTGTAAAACTGTTGTTGTGGACTCCCAGAACAATATTAGGAACATTTTAAATGCCATAATAGGTGCCCTTTAAATAAACTGTCAAATCATGTGTAAATATAGCTATTTTTCACTACCACATGAGCTCAAATTTATTTTAATATCAAGAATCTAAAGGTGTGGATGATGCCGCATCCGCTACCCCTGCAGATCCCGGATATGAAATGTTGAATTTTCTGTTGAATTTGAATCACTGAATTTGTGGAAGCGAATTTGTAAAGCCAAATAAAATGGACCGAAATTTGCCTGTCGAATATTATAGTTTGTATTTTTAAACAGAATGAATATTTTTGAAGTGAAATCTGAAAGGTGAATATGGATTATTAAATTTCAGCCCATAAAAATGCAAGCCCTAAAAATACAATTAATTAAAATGCAAGCACGGTTAATGCAATGCATATTTTTTTTTTCAAAAACATTTGCCATTATTTTACTTCCATAGAATAGAACCTATAAAAAGAGACTGTTTTGGGGCATATTCACTTAGGCTGTATAAATAATTTATATAAAGAATTATTTCAGTGTATTAAGGACTTTTTTGTTTACTTTTGTACAATAAAGACCTGTAAAATATGGGTCCTGAAGCAATACTATTTGAGAACCACTGCTGTAATGAACAACAGAACTTTAAATTTTCCCTCCAAAAAAAGTGCACACTAGATGTTTGCTTAGCGCAGCTTCACTGAACATTCTCTCTGAGAGAGATTGTCTCCCTTCCCATCTGCTGGCCTCCATCAGAGTATACCGGCTTTACAGCTGTCTGCTGAGTGACATATACATCATGTGATTTTCCTCTGAAGGAGACATGCAAAGTGAAGTTTAATTAAAAAGCAGGAAGAAAGCGTGCAGATTACTGCAAAGTATTAACCTTCTTGCCATCAAAGCGGATTTGGTCAATTAGTGTCGCTTTCTTTGCCCTTACACACTCATGTGTCGTCATGATTGACTACTTTATGTTTGGATTCCCACAGATCCAAATGTTGGAACTTTGAGGTTACAAAATATTTTTGACATTTGAGATGCTATTGAAGCTGTATCCTTTTTATTTGATCTCAAAGGACGTTTGAATATCAAGTTTGTTTTAAAATCATATCAGAAACACTGGGAAACACACGTAATGTGATTTTACCAAGCAAGACATGTTCCTGTCCAAACATTTTGTCCTAACCATATCCCTTCCCCTAAACCTACCCCTATAGGTTATCCCTAAAATCAGAGGGAAACACTGTGTGAATAACATTGATGTCGAACCTAACCCTGGTTGGAAGCATAAACTTCTCATAAACTGTAAACTTGTCCCTCAAATATGATTGTTGATCATGGAACAACATTCCAATCAACTAAAGATGTTGATCCAGGACAACTCTATCTCACCGCAATTCTTGCGAATTTTACGAGGTGGCTAATTCGTACGTATTCATACGACCTCACTCATACGAATTTGTTCGTTTTTTTGCTAAATCGTACATATTTCACGAGTTGCCCAATTCGTACGAATGACTTACCCCTGACCCCGCCCCAAACCTATCGGTTTAGACAAAAGACAAAAAGAATTAGCCTCATCGTACTCACTCATACGAATTGGTCGTGAGATAGCGTTGTCCAGGAACATGTTGTAGGCTACTTGTTGATATCACGTTTACCTAACACTAAAGTGCCATTCAAAAGGTCTTGGGATCTCTCAGACCCTATAAGAGAATGTGACATTTTGAAATGAAATCAATCAGGAGTCAATTAGTGTTTCAGTTTTTTAGAAGCTAACAGCAAATCCAGCAGTAAACAAAAGATATGTCAGATTTCTGCCACTGTAATAAAAATGAAATATTTGTCATGCCGGTGGCGATGGAAGGATTAAAGTTGTCTGTAAACAGAGACTTTCTCTGCCTGAAGGGAAATCCTGTCAAATGAATGCTGTGTTTGCACCGAGCTTTCTGCGCTGACGCTTTTGAGTGACACGACGATGTGCTGCTCCTTCCAACCTTATCTGTTACTTTTCAGAGTTCAGTCTTGCCCAGTTAAGCGTTCTGACATACAATCAAAAATGCCTGACATGCAGCTTAGTCAGACTACTGTAAACCATGCTGTATTTGCGAATCAACTTGTGAGGAAAAATCATTTTTGTATGGGTAATTCTTACTAATAAGTCAAGTCACCTTTATTTATATAGTGTTTTTTACAATACAGATTGTTTCAACGCAGCTTTACAGAGATAACAGGAAAATAATGCAACACAGTTGGTTTCTGCTGTACAGCAGATTTAGAAGAATAGCGTCATAGTCCAGCTTAATAAATGTCCAGGTCATCATATCTCACATTATATTATATTACATTTTATTAACTATTTTTAAGACAATTTTTGCATTATGCATTGTGACATTATTTTCATAAAAAATAAATTACCTCAAAAATTTGAACACAAATATCTCAATGTGTGTGTGTGTCTCTCTCTCTCTCTCTGTGCGTGTGTGTGTGTGTGTGTGTGTGTGTGTGTGTGTGAATAAAGAATTACCCAATTACTCATAATTACCAGATACATAGTAAGATTAGCAGATTATAATAAGAATATTTTTTTGCCATTATTCTCATTTTGATTGTGTTTGTGTGTGTATGTGTATATATATATATTCCCTTCTTCTTTTGGGGAGAGCTGAGCAAAATATAATCAAATTTCAATTTAAGCGCATTCACTTTCTACAGATGGGGTATTAAGAGCCTGAAGAAAAAGTTAACCCTCACCTTCATGATGTTCTCCTGAGTGGCAGAGCCTGGCATAACAGCATTTAAGTTCCTTCAGACTTCAGGAAACATGGAAAACGAGACGCTAGTGCATTTCATCATTGTAGTCTCCTTGGTAACATGTCCTGCTCAGCCTTTCTCTTACGCTCATCACTGTAATGGAAGTGCAGGTTACCGGAATGATCTAGCGGGTGATAGATAGTGTGCCTTTTGTTTTAGCACCCTGAGCTCATGCATGCTTCCACTGGCTGTGTGGTTTCCTCGCCTCAACTCCATAGTGATGGAGACAGAGAAAGAGAGAGGAGGAGAGAGAAAGGCACGGTCCACTCCCTCTCTCGAAACATCCAATGCTGGGCTAACACAGAACAATCCCCCTCCCTTCTGCATCTTTCTCACCTGCCCTGTGAAGCACAACTCTCCTGGCAGAGCGAAAATGGATTTGGCATCAGCAGGAGGAAGACCAGATTTAAAAAAAAGACATGTTATAAAACACAACCTTCTGACTCCAAGCATCTCTAAGGTATTGTCTCTTTTCCTTCCAGCACGGCAGAGGGAAAGTTCAGTGCAAGCACAAATGAGCTTGACACGTTCCCTATAAATAATTCAGCATCGCTACAACTGGCTGGTCGGCTCGTGGACTACCGGTAATCTATCAAGTAAGTTGTTTATTAGAGTCACCCATATGAGACTCAGGCAATCTGAGAATTTTAATAACCGAATTCCCTTAAAGAAAACGCCAAGAGGAGATCTCTTTAATATCCGTCTTCTCTTTTAGACAGCAAATTACATTAAATGGAAAGCAAATGGAGACTTTGAGAGCTTGGCACTGATCTGAACTGACTCCAGTGCATGGTTTCACTCTCACGTTTGCTTTACTTTCAGATGAGATCTCAACAAACTGTGCTCAGATTTTCTGAGATCAAGAGTCAATCATTTCAATAGGAACTCATCTAAAATCATATTATCTGAACTGTTATTCACTTTTTTATATAGCTCCACATTCTTACTCTATAATTAGAAAATTTTATAATTTAAGCAGAAAGTGTTATTTTTACCATCTATATATTATTATAGTATTTATTTAATCATATTTTTAATTCGTTTTTATTTTTATATATTTTTTTATTTTAACTTATGTGCTTTTGTAATTTTAATTAGTTCATGTTGTGCTTTATTTTTTTTTGCTAATAAAATAAAACCTACAGATTTAGTTTGCCTTTTTTGCCAAACAATTTTGTCTGATAAATACCATACTCAAGTTTAGTGTTTTGTTCTTCCTTAATATTAATATATATATATATATATATATATATATATATATATATATATATATATATATATATTAGGGCTGTCAAATGATTAATCGCGATTAATCGCATCCAAAATAAAAGTTTGTGTTTACATAATAAATGTGTGTGTACTGTGTATAATTATTTTATATATATAAATACATACACATGCTTGTATATATTTAAGAAATATTTGCATGTATATACTATAGATTTAGATATAATTTATATTATATATAAATATTTTATATATAAATAACACATTTTTCTTAAATATATAAATGCACGTGTGTGTACTTATATATACAAAATCATTTTACACAGTACAAACACATTTATTATGTAAACACAAACTTTTATTTTGGATGTGATTAATCATTTGACAGCCCTAATATATATATATATATATATATATATATATATATATATATATATATATATATATATATATTGTTTTTTTTTCATATTTTGATAATTTTGATCAAACTTGTAGGGTCATTAAAAACAGCTTTCCCCACTGAACACACTGGTCAAATACTGTATATATATATATATATATACACTCACCGGCCACTTTATTAGGTACCCCATGCTAGTAACGGGTTGGACCCCCTTTTGCCTTCAGAACTGCCTCAATTCTTCGTGGCATAGATTCAACAAGGTGCTGGAAGCATTCCTCATGGAGTTTGGTCCATATTGACATGATGGCATCACACAGTTGCCGCAGATTTGTCGGCTGCACATCCATGATGCGAATCTCCCGTTCCACCACATCCCAAAGATGCTATATTGGATTGAGATCTGGTGACTGTGGAGGCCATTTGAGTACAGCGAACTCATTGTCATGTTCAAGAAACCAGTCTGAGATGATTCCAGCTTTATGACATGACGCATTATCCTGCTGAAAGTAGCCATCAGAAGTTGGGTACATTGTGGTCATAAAGGGATGGACATGGTCAGCAACAATACTCAGGTAGGCTGTGGCGTTGCAACGATGCTCAATTGGTACCAAGGGGCCCAAAGAGTGCCAAGAAAATATTCCCCACACCATGACACCACCACCACCAGCCTGAACCGTTGATACAAGGCAGGATGGATCCATGCTTTCATGTTGTAGACGCCAAATTCTGACCCTACCATCCGAATGTCGCAGCAGAAATCGAGACTCATCAGACCAGGCAACGTTTTTCCAATCTTCTATTGTCCAATTTCGATGAGCTTGTGCAAATTGTAGCCTCAGTTTCCTGTTCTTAGCTGAAAGGAGTGGCACCCGGTGTAGTCTTCTGCTGCTGTAGCCCATCTGCCTCAAAGTTCGACGTACTGTGCGTTCAGAGATGCTCTTCTGCCCACCTTGGTTGTAACGGGTGGTTATTTGAGTCACTGATGCCCTTCTATCAGCTCGAACCAGTCTGGCCATTCTCCTCTGACCTCTGGCATCAACAAGGCATTTCCGCCCACAGAACTGCCGCTCACTGGATGTTTTTTCTTTTTCGGACCATTCTCTGTAAACCCTAGAGATGGTTGTGCGTGAAAATCCCAGTAGATTAGCAGTTTCTGAAATACTCAGACCAGCCCTTCTGGCACCAACAATCATGCCACGTTCAAAGTCACTCAAATCACCCTTCTTCCCCATACTGATGCTAGGTTTGAACTGCAGGAGATTGTCTTGACCATGTCTACATGCCTAAATGCACTGAGTTGCCGCCATGTGATTGGCTGCTTAGAAATTAAGTGTTAACGAGCAGTTGGACAGGTGTACCTAATAAAGTGGCCGGTGAGTGTATATATATATATATATATATAAGCCAGCATAATTATTATATAATTATTATTCTAATTTTAATCATATTAAAATTATACATAATTATTGTATTTTGCATCCCGGGACACCAAAAGAAAGCGGAAGTTCTGGTGGACCAGCAATAGGGAGCTGGTCGGCTCACATGATGCAAAAAGGACAAGTGAGTTTTCTCAGGAATCACTCCTCAGATGTTCCTGGCACACTTTAGCAAAGGAATGGAGCATATGCTGCTTTCAGCGGGGGACTCCTGCTGAATCTCACCTCACTTATGCTCTGTTAATTACTGCCTATACTCATGAGTCATGAGACGCAGACGACCTCCTTCACTGGGATTTGTATCATTGCTTAACAAGATAACACACTCTTCTCAGCCCTGTGATTACAGAGTGGAGTTTGTTGAGTAAGCGTATTTAAAAGCAACTAATTCCCCTTCTTGACCACTTTAGAGTCAGCAAAAGCCATCTGAATAAACATGATGTTGATAGACCACAAGCCTTACAGCAGTGATACACTGAGGAGAACTGGCAGGACGTTGGACAGGAGATATATGCACCTGTGTTTTGGGACATCCGTTGCATAACTTTTCAGTGAAGGATAAAGAGAGCAAAACGAAATTGGAATGAACCTGCCCGTCTGAATAGAGGTCAATGTCAGCATGACGTTCATTAGTTACAGCTGAGCCCCTCACCTCAAAACGCCAGGCACTCCATCACTGCACAGCAGCTGCACTTACAGTAGAGCGCAGAAGTACAGTGTTTGTTATGATTCAAAAAGTGAATTTTAAAAGGGAGAGTAAGGCATTTTGTAGAAGTGTTGAGTGCTGCTGATCGGATTCCAAAGAAGGTAAAAAGGAAAGGAGAGGGGAAAAGAAAAGAAAAGAAAAGAAAAGAAAAGAAAAAGAGTGTGTTTGCATCTCTATTACCATATCTCATTAAATCCATGGCTCCATAAAGAACTACTTGGTTACTTGCGTAACCTCAGTTCCCTGAGTTAGGGAACGAAGAATTGCGTAGCTATACGCAGTGGGAAAACTCCTTTTCCTTATTTTACTGAACCTATGTAAAATGCATTTGCAGCTGCACAGCTAGCACATTGAGCGTCAAGCTCGCTCATAGGCTGTGCTGCAGCAACTGCACATCCAATGGCGCGGGCGCCTCTGACGTGCGACCAATGAGATCACTCTACGTCATTACACGTCAGAGCCCGTCATAGGGCGAGGCCTCAGCCTATATAAGCCCCTGAAATAGCCATTATAGCAGGTTTAAACGACTGAAGCGACAAAAACCAGTTAAAAACAGTGCGGCCGGCTACGCAATACTTCGTTCCCTAACTCAGGGAACTGAGGTTACGTAAGTAACCAAGTAGTTCCCTTTCGAACGGTCACTTCGTATTGCGTAGCTATACGCAGTGGGAACGCTATGTAAAACGCCGCACTGAGTAACTGGGTGCCACTGCAACTCAGGATCCCTGAGCATACAGAACAAGTTCTTATTCTGTGACAAATTATTTTTACTTTTTATTGAAAAAACAAAAAGGTTCTATCTACAAAATCGAACTCTAACTTGGCTCTATAAGGTTCTATCTGTGTGAGCCAATCAGCACTTCGAATGCACAGAAGAGGACCAATCAGAATCAACTTTATATGTCATGTCGCCGGCTTTTTCCTTGAAGACAAGAAGAAACCCCATAAAGGCATAATGCTATACATTTACAGTAAATTAAATATTCACCAAATTGTGTAGTGTTATGAAGTGGCTTAACGTTATATTTGGCCATTTTCTTTATAGTGTATTGGTTATTATTATTAATTATTAATGAGGTTATTATTAATAACTATTATTATTATACAAATATGCAGTAAATTGAATGTTTAAAAAAAAACATTTAACATGCAAGTGTGTGTGTGTGTGTGTGTGTGTGTGTGTGCGAGTGTGTGAAAATGTGTGTGTGTGTACGAGTGGCCTGGTAAACCCTACGTTATGGGGACAAAATGTCCCCACAAGGATGGCAATATCCGAAATCCTTGTTCGTATGGGGACATTTTTTGGTCCCCATGAGGAAATCAGCTTATAAATCACACTAAGTGATGTTGTTTGAAAATGTAAAAATGCAGAATGTCTCCTGTGATGGGTAGGTTTAGGGACAGGGGCAGTGTAAGGGAATAGAATATACAGTCTGTACAGTATAAAAATCATTATGTCTATGGAAAGTCCCCATAAAACATGAAAACACAACATGTGTGTGTGTGTGTGTGTGTGTGCGAGTGTGTATGTGTGAGAAAGTGTGTTGGTGTGTGTGTGTGTGTGTGTGTGTGTGAAAGTGTGTGACAGTGTGTGTGTGAGTGAGGGAGAGAGTGTGTGATTAAAAAATTAGTCTGACATTTTTTGTGATCATATAGTCAGTGAATCATTTTTATTTTTTATTTTTTATTTTTCAATTTTTAATTTTTACAATATTAAGCTTTAAAGGTCAAATAGTTAACAATTTAATTGATGATGGGGTCTTAATTACAACAAGAAACGTTAGCATGTTATTTCAGCCATACTGAGAGAAAGCCCTTTTCCCTGGCCCACTTTAGGTAGAATAAAGTCCTGCTCAGATGTGTTACAGTAGCTGCTTTCTGTCTAAACAAAAGAAAGATTAAAGTAACAATTTCTGCAATAATGTGTTTAATTACCCACCAAATTGGTAACGAAAATTAAGATTCTGCACTGGACAAAATATTTAGACCTATGTTGCTTAATTTGAAATATTATATATCCAAGGGGAAAGAGTTATAGAATTTCATAAATGTGGACGGCGAGGCCCAGCCGGCCGCATCACAAATATGAATGGGAAACCCAGATGACCATGCCCACGATGAGGCCATGCCTCTAGTCGAATGGGCTTTGACACCTATAGGGCAAACCTGACCCACTGAGGTATAAGCCATGGAAATGGCTTCCACTATCCATCTAGACAATGTCTGCTTAGTGACAGGATCCCCCTTGGATCGGCCGCTAAAACAGACGAAAAGCTTTTCTGATTGCCTAAACAATGCAGAATGCTCCAGATAGATTCCTAGCACCCTGACAGGGCAGAGAAGATTAACCTCCCCATCCTCTGTGGAAGGGGGAAGGGCTAACAATGTCACCACTTGCGCTCTGAATGGCGTTGAGAGCACTTTGGGTACATGCCTTGCCTGGGCTTGAGAATGACTTTGGAGTTATCAGGACCAAACTCCAGGCATGCCGGGCTCACAGAGAGAGCCTGTAGATCACCCACTCGCTTGATAGATGCCAATGCCAACAGGAGAGCAGTTTTCAGCGAGAGAGGTTTAAGACCAACCGACTGGAGCGGTTCAAAGGGTGGACCCCTTAACGCCCCTAGGACCGTAGAGAGGTCCCAAGAGGGCACAGAAGGAGGTCTGGAGGGGTTAATCCTCTTAGCACCCTTCAAAAATCTCACGACCAGGTCGTTCCTTCCCAGTGACTGGCCAGCTACCAGAGCGTGATGCGCTGCAATAGCTGCCACATATACCTTGAGTGTGGACGGGGAGCGACCCGCGGGCTGCGGGCCTTGGCGCCGGGGCATTGGGAAGCGCTTCGCGGATCTGGACTGGCGCTGGGCATCAGCCGCAGGGCGGGGCTGAGGGGCCTGCTGCTTCGGTTTCGCTGGCTGCGGCACAAAAGGAGCTGGTTTCGGTTAGCTTGACGCGTAGCTAGAGCGTTTGGGCAGGAAGTGCCGCATGGCCTGGGACGCCTTCTGTGCCTCAGTGTACCTTTCCGCGAACCCCTTCACCGCTGGGCCGAAGAGACCGGTGCTGGAAACCGGGGCGTCGAGGAACCTCGTCTTCTCCGAGTCTTTAATGTCGGTGAGGTTAAGCCAGAGGTGGAAACGGAATACGCGCGTCCGAGGAGGGCTGACGTGCTTCTGCACGGCTTGTTGGGGTGCACGGCTCTGGTTCGCCAGCTAGCTGCCGTGTTCGGGCAAAGATGAGCGGCTACGGCCTCTTCCAGAGGCGGCAACGACTCATAGCCCTTCTCTGCCGCGCCGTCCACAGAGGAGAGGGTCGCGGTAACTGAAGCACCTCGTGTGGAGTAAGGAGTGCGCCATGCCTTGGTTAGCTCCTCGTGGACTTCAGGAAAGAAAGGAGCTGGCTTGTGACGAGGGGCATGTTGGTGCCCCGGCAGAAACCAACCATCCAGCGGACTCCGAGGCGACTCAGCGGGTGCGGCCCACTCGAGCTCGAGGTCCGCGACGGCCTGCGTCAGGATCCGAAGCATCTCCGCGTCGGACTTAGTCCTGGTCGCAGTCGCGCTGGATGCTGGCTGAGAAGCAGTGACGGGGTCAAGCGAGCCCGGCCACTCGTGATCGCTAGGCCCGCCGAAGGAGACGAGGCCCGCTACGTGGGGGGGGCGCTGATCTCCTTCAAACAGGACTGGCGACGATCGAGCGGGAGAGAGTGAGGCACGCGGGGACGTGGCCAGCGTGCGATCACTTAAATCCATGCTCTCGGGCTGCCGCTGGCTGCGGCGCTTCTTCCTCCTGGGCTGAAGCGAGGCCGTGAGAGGAGGCGCGGGCGAAGCGGCGTCCTCATCCCTGGCGAGAGCTAGCCGAGTCCGCAGAGGCTCTCGCAGGCCGAACATCCGCCGGAGGAGAAGGCCTTCTCCGCGTGGTCGAGACCCAGGCATGAAACACATCACGCGTGGGGGTCGGCCTCGTGCAGCTTGCGTGCGCACGTGGCGCAGTTGGAAACACGAGGCATTTGAAACAACGCCTCACGTGTAGTGAGAGAAATAGTATCGCCGGATAGCCACAGGTGAGACGGCGTCAGGAGACAACGGCTGAGAAGACGTAATCCGCCGAGTAATGTTCGCTCAAACTGAAGGGCTTGTTCGACGGCGAAGGCTCAGAAAATGACAGAGACGAATAGTTCAGTGTCGCTGAAGGAGTAAAATCTGCAATAATGGCTATTTCAGGGGCTTATATAGGCTGAGGCCTCGCCCTATGACGGGCTCCAGAGGCGCCCGCGCCATTGGATGTGCAGTTGCTGCAGCACAGCCTATGAGCGAGCTTGACGCTCAATGTGCTAGCTGTGCAGCTGCAAATGCATTTACATAGGTTCAGTAAAATAAGGAAAAGGAGTTTTCCCACTGCGTATAGCTACGCAATACGAAGTGACCGTTCGAAAGGGAACATTTTAACATCCATGGAACCTTTCCATTCCACGAAAGATACAATTTTTAGATTATTAAAATGTTCTTACTAAGAATTTGTTTTTCTTTTAAAGTCCCCATGAAATCAAAATAGATTTTTTTAACCTTTAGTTTTGCTTTAGTAACAGACTAACAGTTTCATATTAAATCTAAAAGGGGAATCTATTACACTGTGGCTGTCATAAGCTGTCAAATGTGGCTTTGCCAAGCTCAACGGCTCCGGCCGAGCTGCGATATAAGCGAAACGCTTAAAAAAGGGGAGGAGCTGCTCGATGTCCCGTCTTGTCTTCACATTTCAGGGGAAATTACGTCAACACACTGAATAATGCTGCACGTTTCAAGGCACTTCAGTGGGCCTTTAAAGACTGTTCACTGAAAGGTCCCCCACCCCCCAAAAAAATGCTTTTAGAACCTTTCTTTTTAAGAGTGTACTTAGTGTTAGGGATTTTAACAAACCCTCTACCCTGTATTAAAATTTAACATGGAACACGTCCTGCAACATTTATGAAATGGACAGGAATGATAAAAAACAAATCCCTATGGTTAAGCTTGAAATTCATTTGACTTGGAACAATAAGCAACCTCTTAACAACTCCCTAGAAACCATCCAGAACACCTTAGCAACTGCATAGCACAAGCTTGGCAACCACCACCAACACTTTAGTATTGTGGTGAAGCGTTTTGCACAGGCTAAGAGCACTCAATGTCTTCAGAAAATGTAAAAATATATTTTATAACTGTTCCTACAAGCCCTGTGTTGATACTTGGGAAATGTTAGAGAGATAAAATATACTGAATAAAAACTGAGAGAGGGGGGAAAAAAAGGAGGCTGATGGCCCAGACAATATAGGAGTCATTTCTCCAGGGAGAGGTGGCGCAGACATGATGTAATATATAAGAGAAACTTGACTGTCCTTCTCTGACAGAGGACCCTTATGGCCAGGAGGAAAACTTATTTTAGGCATTGGCACTGCATTAAATACTACACAAAAACAATCTCGTTTATCTAACAGTTTAGAACCTAGAAGAAAGATCCACACATTTTTAAAGATCTGTCCAAATTGTATGCTAGTCAAATTAATTGAATTAAATGCAATTAATCAAATATATCAATATTTTCTGAGAAAAGACCCCAAATAGACAATTCGAGGGCATTCCAATAATGTGGAAGACGAGTAAAAGTATTTAGCTATAGTTGTTTCTGGCATATAAAATGCAATAAGTGAGGTAAGTGTGGTTTGGCGATGTGTCGTCTGTAGTAGCTCTGAATTCAAAACACGATGAATCTGATACTTACTTGCAAGAAGAAGAAGGTGATAATTCGTATTTTGAAAACCCTGTTAAAAACAAATAGGCTAACTTACTTCAACAAAGTAATTGCAAAACTGTCGCGCATCTGTGTTGAGCACATGATTCAGTTTCACTTTCACTTGTTCAGTCCTTGAAGGAATCAGCGCTTTTGAACGAATCATTTGAATGGAGGATTTAATCTCATCAAGATAGTCGCTTATTAGTGCAACTTGCAACTGTTAAGTTAATGAACTGTCCATCTGTCTGTCTACCTGTCTGTCTGTCCACCCATCTATCTATCTATCATAATATAAATATATAACTAAAAGAAGGTGGTAAGTTGTACTTTGAAAAGGCTGTTAAAACATGAAGCCTACAACAACAAAGTCGCGCATTTAGCGAATGATTCACTTGTTCAGTTCATAAAAGAATCTGCGCTTTGGAACGAATCGGTTGAATAGATGATTCAATCTCACTCATCAAGACAGTCACTTGGTGCCACCTACTGGCGTAACATTTGTCTGGAACAAATGCACACAAATATACATATAACTCCCAACACATATACAAATATACACTGTTTATTGCCTCAAAACATACACATACACACACACACACACACTTATATATATATATATATATATATATATATATATATATATATATATATATATATATAGTGAAGAAAATAAGTATTTGAACACCCTGCTATTTTGCAAGTTCTTCCACTTAGAAATCATGGAGGGGTCTGAAATTGTCCACTGTGAGAGACATATTCCAAAAAAAAAAATCCAGAAATCACAATGTATGATTTTTTAACTATTTATTTGCAAGATACAGCTGCAAATAAGTATTTGAACACCTGAGAAAATCAATGTTAATATTTGGTACAGTAGCCTTTGTTTGCAATTACAGAGGTCAAACGTTTCCTGTAGTTTTTCACCAGGTTTGCACACACTGCAGGAGGGAATTTGGCCCACTCCTCCACACAGATCTTCTCTAGATCAGTCAGGTTTCTGGGGTGTCGCTGAGAAACACGGAGTTTGAGCTCCCTCCAAAGATTCTCTATTGGGTTTAGGCCTGGAGACTGGCTAGGCCACGCCAGAACCTTGACATGCTTCTTACAGAGCCACTCCTTGGTTATCCTGGCTGTGTGCTTCGGGTCATTGTCATGTTGGAAGACCCAGCCTCGACCCATCTTCAATGCTCTAACTGAGGGAAGGAGTTTGTTCCCCAAAATCTCACAATACATGGCCCCGGTCATCCTCTCCTTAATACAGTGCAGTCGCCCTATCCCATGTGCAGAACCCCCATCCTCCCATGTAGTTCTGGGCTGATTTCTAACCTTTCTTAGGATCATTGAGACCCCACGAGGTGAGATCTTGCATGGAGCCCCGGTCCGAGGGAGACTGACAGTCATGTTTGGCTTCTTCCATTTTCTAATGATTGCTCCAACAGTGGACCTTTTTTCACCAAGCTGCTTGGCAATTTCCCCGTAGCCCTTTCCAGCCTTGTGGAGGTGTACAATTTTGTCTCTAGTGTCTTTGGACAGCTCTTTGGTCTTGGCAATGTTAGTAGTTGGATTCTTACTGATTGTATGGGGTGGACAGGTGTCTTTATGCAGCGAACGACCTCAAACAGGTGCATCTAATTTAGGATAATAAATGGAGTGGAGGTGGACATTTTAAAGGCAGACTAACAGGTCTCTGAGGGTCAGAATTCTAGCTGATAGACAGGTGATCAAATACTTATTTGCAGCTGTATCTTACAAATAAATAGTTAAAAAATCATACATTGTGATTTCTGGATTTTTTTTTTAGATTGTCTCTCACAGTGGACATGCACCTACGATGACAATTTCAGACCCCTCCATGATTTCTAAGTGGGAGAAATAGCAGGGTGTTCAAATACTTATTTTCTTCACTGTATATATAGGTTTATATAGCAATTTCAGTAACAACAAAAGATGAATGGATGGTGATAATAATAATAAATAATTTGCACAATGCATGAACTTCCTTTAATGCCATATTATTAATCAAAATCCACAGGGATAGTTGGGATAGTTCACCTGAAATAACCTTGCGTTGAGCAACAATCCAATTAACAGCCCTGAGCTTTAACCACCATCACACCATTATCTAGTTTCCTCAACAGAGACCATTTTTAAGATAACTCCATCTTTCTCAGTGAAAGCAGCTGTCAAAATCCAGACAGGTCACTTCCTCAGCATCCTTAGAATTTATCCAGGACAAAAGCTCAGAGCTGAAGTATATAATACAGCAACACCTCTGGCAGGAGAGCATCATTAGGGAACAGAACTGAGACAATCTTTCTCCCGTAAGACTCATTACGTTCTCCCTGCTCCAGTGACACTGACCTCACTGTCTATGTGATGAGAGTGTTCAGGAACCTGGTCGGACTACAATAATACACGCTTCCATGCATTATTAATCAATATGTACATTAACTGTGATTTTCACAAGGGCCATTTCTGGATCATGTCAGAAACACTCCTGTTCATATTCCTGACTCATTCATCCCCGCTGTGCATCTGTGTGCTTTAAGGTCAGTGAGTGTGTGTGGGCGTCACTCATACTGAGGGTCACGTCAGTGTGTATGCTGTGCTTCCGTCTGCAGGATATCACACTTTAAACCCCGGCTAACAGTACAGTCAGGCTGACTTTGATAAAAGGGCAGAATTCACCCTGTAAGTTGCACAGGAAGATCTAAAATGTGCAACAATTGATATAAATGGGGGGGTTCCACATGAGAGACTCGTAAAATGCATGTATTGAAAAAACAGACCCCACTGAACAAGTTCTCATTATTTTTATATATAAAAAACTTCTGGAACCTTTGCTTATTTGGTACGTTTATTGCATCTCAGGGTGGAAGATCTAGGCCTAGCTTTTTCTTTTTCTGTCTTACTGAAAAGCTTTTTGCTTTTAAGAACCATACAAAGGAAGATATTTGGCACACATTAATCGCTAAGGTTTCATTGGTTTCTGCTTTTATAATAACTCTTATTATAAAGGTTCAAATCTGATTTCATGATCTGATATTGTAAAATGCTGATAAACAGTATAAAGGGGAAGAGACGGAAAACTTGTATAAAACACATTTTTGCAACTTACTGTTATCTTAGATGAGGGAGAGGACTAGATGGTCGAGGGAGAGGACTAGATGGTCGAGGGAGAGGAGTAGATAGACGAGGGAGAGGACTAGTTAGATGAGGGAGAGGACTAGATAGACGAGGGAGAGGACTAGTTAGATGAGGGAGAGGACTAGATGGTCGAGGGAGAGGACTAGATGGTCGAGGGAGAGGAGTAGATAGACGAGGGAGAGGACTAGTTAGATGAGGGAGAGGACTAGATAGACGAGGGAGAGGACTAGATGGTCGAGGGAGAGGAGTAGATAGACGAGGGAGAGGACTAGTTAGATGAGGGAGAGGACTAGATGGTTGAGGGAGAGGACTAGATGGTCGAGGGAGAGGAGTAGATAGACGAGGGAGAGGACTAGTTAGATGAGGGAGAGGACTAGATAGACGAGGGAGAGGACTAGTTAGATGAGGGAGAGGACTAGATGGTCGAGGGAGAGGACTAGATAGACGAGGGAGAGGACTAGTTAGATGAGGGAGAGGACTAGATGGTCGAGGGAGAGGACTAGTTAGATGAGGGAGAGGACTAGATGGTCGAGGGAGAGGACTAGATGGTCGAGGGAGAGGACTAGATGGTCGAGGGAGAGGACTAGTTAGATGAGGGAGAGGACTAGATGGTCGAGGGAGAGGACTAGTTAGATGAGGGAGAGGACTAGTTAGACGAGGGAGAGGACTAGTTGGACAAGGGAGAAGGAGAGGTAGGGGGAGAGGAGTAAGAATCTGCACTGCTGTTCAAAGGAGAGTCAGAGCTGTTGTCACGGATGAAATAAGAGCCACCATCATAGACCATGTGATAAACCATGGTCTATTGAGAGAGGCTGGTGAAAGAGTCCAAACTAATCTCAGATGGTCAACCGTCGCTTCCATTATCCAGATTTTTCAACAAACCAACAGGTAAGTCATGCATTTTCTGAGGGCTATCAAGTTGTTATTTACTGTATTTCAGTAACTGCTGTCCACCTATGTTGTATTTTTGTTCCTCTAAAGGACACAACGACTTCCTCGCTCTGGGGGAAGAAGAAAGCTTCTCAGGCTATGTTTACACGGAAACGATCAGAAGAGAAAACGCAAAAGTGGCGTTGCGTTTTCACTTTTTATTCTGCGTTTAGACGAGCGTTATGAAGGGGAAATCTGCGTGCATATGGTGACGCAAAAGTGTGTGAAATTCGATGTAGTGTGCACTCCAGGCGGCTAGGTGGCAACGAAGCACTGCCACACAACAACACCAATATCTGAGAATATTTTGTGCAACTGCTGAAAAGACTCTTGTATGTTTATCAGAGCTGCTGTGGCAACTTGAAGGTCCGACGTATGGAAATAATCCGACATGTTAGTTATTATTTTCCTGTACTGGCGAATGCCTGTGACGTAAACGCGCACGTGATCGAGGGCAGTTTTGCGTTTTTACCGGTTTTTACCCTTTACACGGGAACGCGACGGTGGAGCGTTTTTAAGTTTTCCACTCTGGAGGGTGGTTTCACTTTTTTGCGTTTTTAAGCCATAAAAACGGCGTCACCGTGTAAACGAAAGGCACATCCGATAAAATATTTTTACGTTTTCACTCGGAATCGTTCTCGTGTAAACAGGGCCTCAGTGAAGACCAAGAAAGGATGGGTCATTGCTGACAATGCAATAAAACTGAGAGAAATTCAGACTAGAATTGTAGAGGACAACCTGGTATTCCAGAACGTGGAAAGCATCAGCCTGGCTACCATTGCTCAAACTCTAATTTCAGACACTGCATGAATTCATTTATGTAGACGAGGCAGGGTTAAACCTGGCAAAAACACATAGACGAGGAACAAATGTAATTGGGAAAAGGGCCGTTGATGTGCCGGGTCAGAGAGGAGCAAATATCACAATGTGTGCTGGTTTTGTCCTACAGAAAAGCCATAATGGTCCCTATACAAATACAAAGCGCCGTCTTTTGTTTTTAGATGACCTCCACCAACAACTGGTGCCAGAAGCAGAACAGGTGGGAGGAAACGTGAGGACATTTGTGATTACATGGAACCCCCATTCACATGCAATCACTAACTGGTTTGCAGCACATCCAAAAAGTGATTTCCATTTTTCTTCCTCCGTACTCTCCTTTCCTCTACCCCATTGAGGACTTTTTTCTGCTTGGAGATGGAAATTATATGATAATCGGCCACATGACCAAATGTCCCGGATGCCATGGATGCTGGCTGCAGAGACATCTCTGTCAGTGGTGGATAAGGATGCCAAGCGTTTCTATCCAAGGTGTATAGCGAGAGACAAGAAACAGACAGATAGAACTAAAACATGACAAGTAATGCAGTTTTTGTAATGCCACCAACTGTTATATTTTGACAGTCATAGCGCTATGATTGACTATGTGTTCATGTTGGATAGAAAACGAGTGCTAGAGTTTTGACCGAATGATTTTATTTTGAAAGGGGTTTGCAGTGTTTTGCAGAGTTAGTGTATATTGAAAAAGGTTGGGTTTTTTTTGCATTTTGAAATGTAGAGTTTGTATTTATTTAAGAAAATGTTTTGGGCAGAAAATTAACTTTGGCTAATTATGTGATGTGTGTTGCTGTTAAGAGTTTAGAAAAAGTATTTTAAGAATTGGCAAACGCTTCTTAGCAATTGAAAAAAACTAATAAAGAACTCTGTCTCGTCTTCTGTCCAAACATACCGCTACTTCTTTAAAGAATGATCGACTTTGACGTAGCCTACTCCAGGTGACCTATAAATGCAGGGGGAAAAAGCTGCTTTCTGTGGGACAGATTTGGTGATTTTGGTAAGTTTAAGGGTGATTTAAGGGATAAGGGTCAACAGTGTAATTCTATATTTAATTAATTCAGCAGTAAGTACATTCAGGTATTTTACAAATGTATGAACATGTAACATGAAACATGTACTGTATATTAATAGGTGCATTGCATCAAATGATTAATTTAAATGTTAGTATAGATGTGTGTGTGTGTGTGTGTGTGTGTGTGTGTGTGTGTCAGGCTGTGTAAGGACAAGATGTAGCTCCTGAGCAGAATACTTAAAACAAAGCTTTATCTCAAAGACTTCAGTCTGAACCTAAAGGCTAAACAGAGCTTGTTTAAACAGAAAGATCTAGAGTCAGGAATGAAACCTCTGCTTTGATCAAGCGCTACACTTTTACAGTAGGCATATGTGTTAAATTCACAGGTAAAGTGGCCTAGTTATATAATTGAGTTTTAAGGTTGAAGGAGAAGGCAAAGATTTGGCATGTAGCATGAATATGTATATGAGAGAAACACAGAACAGTGGCAGCAGAGAAGGCAATCAGTTCTTATCGGGGAAAGCAGAGCGCAGCACACGTCCCTCCACACAACTCCCGAGCGGCTCGTTTCACCGGGAAAGATAAAGACAGGGAGTGATAGACAAAAACATGTTCAGGCCACACTTCACCCCAAATTTAAAAGTAAAAAAAAAAAAAAAAAGAAGAAAAATAAAATTACTTTTTGCATAAAGAAAATGAAGCCCCTTTTTTTAGGAGCATGCATTTTTTTTTTATTATTATTCTAAGCAAATTCTAAGCCTAATTAAAGTTTACATTTTTGTATTTTTTGATACACTGTAGTAATTCTCGATGACTTTAGATCCTCATTACAGTAATAAATATTAAGCGTAGGTCAGTTCTGGCTGGTTACGTTAGTCAACTCCTACCTACTGACTCTCAGCTGATCCACGTCTACCTATACCTTTGCATACATAAGCTCCTTCAGTATTATCAGCAGCTATCGTGTTTCTCAGGAGCTGATAGCCCTCCTCCATCCCCAGCTCCACCTCTCGCCTGTCAGTATTTGGCATTCTGACTCCCCTTAGAATCAGAATCAATTCTCGAAATATGTTGTACTTAAAATCTTGATTTAATGATATCTGCATACATTCATGTTGGTTCTGTTCTTTTTACCCTTTTATTGTTCTTTTATTAGTAATAAACGCTTAATATTTATTACTGTAATGAGGATCTAAAGTCATCGAGAATTACTACAGTGTATCAAAAAATACAAAAATGTAAACTTTAATTAGGCTTAGAATTTGCTTAGAATAATAATAAAAAAAATGCATGCTCCTAAAAAAAGGGGCTTCATTTTCTTTTTGCAAAAAGTAATTTTTTTTTCTTCTTTTTTTCTTTTCTTTTTACTTTTAAATTTGGGGTGAAGTGTGGCCTGAACATGTTTTTGTCTATCACTTCGAAATATTTCATCAGTGACTGCTTTCAAGACACAGTTAAAAACATATCTGTTTAACATGTACTTCGTCTAAATGTGATTATATGTGTCCTTTGTGATTGTAAAGTTGTGCGTCAGTGTTTAAATGTATTATAAAGGTACCATGTAAAGCGACCTTGAGCTTTGGAAAGGCGCTATATAAATAAAACTTCTTCTTCTTCTTCTTCTTACCCTAAGGGAGGTTATTGCTGCTCTTATTCATGCTAGGCTGCATGGATGCGCAGGGAGTTCTCGCCAGAACAGAACCACACCGCCAATCCAAACTATATGCTAATTGTCAATCGTATGGGATGATAGTGGTCCTGACAGAACTATGTTTTTTTTTTTTCTCAAATGCATGTTTTAAACATGCAATAAATATAATTAAATATAACGTACAACAAAACATTAAAAATACTTATTTTGTTTACAAGATCAGAGAAAAGTATAATATTTTGACATCGTAAATTTGAGATGTTGTAAGTAAGTATGCCTAAATGGTACAGATGTACTCAAACCATTTTCATCTTGACGTGGCACTAAATCGCAATTCAGCAGATTTATTAAATTACTTTTTTATCACACACACACACAGTATATACACAGCTCTCAGAAATAAATTCTCAGAGCTCATTAACAAAATGGTTAGTCAGGGTTTTTTTTCCAATTCTGATTGGAAAGTTAAACAACATGACTGGCTACAAACAAGAATCTGAAAAATTCATATTTCTAGCTCTTTGTGCCTGGATTTTTAAAATGGGTGGGGTACAATTAACCCCCGAAGGAAAAATCCCAGTAGTAATTTAGGGATGATAGCCTACAATCTGATTACTGAATAAAGTGGCAGAATTCACTGGAGTTAATGTGGGTTGTGATCTAAGTAGTTTGAGTAAAGGGCTGAAAGTGTTTTTTGTAAAAGCTGACAGCCATGAATTGCAAGTAATTTCATCTTGTATCTGTTCTCCCAGTCCTGTGCTGAAAGCAGATGTCGCTTTAGGCAACGCCCCAAAGCAAAGTCCAAACAGAGTCCTCTGGGATAAATTAGAAGCAATTGCAAGGCGAAAAAATTGGAAATAGCCGATGTTAGGATGTCTGGTCCGCGCCAGTAAACTAATTAAAGTTCGGGACATTGAGATTGGACCCAGAGTCCCAGCAAATTGGCAACAATATTGCAATTCCTTATGGTTAATGTAAAAGTACATGAAATTCTGTGTCAGGGATACTTTCCCTGAACAAGTGTGACTCAAGCTAACCTGGTGAAAACCTCTTTAATATATAGAAAACACAGTAATATTGTGAAATATTTTTACTTTACAATTACATTTTATTTGAACTGTTTTCTATTTGAATATATTTTAAAATGTAATTTATTCCTGTGATCAAAGCTGATATTTCAGCATCATTCCTAGTTTATTATTATTATTTATGATTATTAGTCTTCAGTGTCACATGATCCTTCAGAAATCATTCTAATATGCTGATTTGCTGCTCAAGAAACATGTACTATTATTAGTGTTGAAAACAGTTGTGTTTTTTTTTCAGGATTCTTTGATAAATATGAAGATCAAAGGAACAGCATTTATCTGAAATAGTACGTTTCTGTGACATTACAAATGTCTTTACTGACACTTTTGATCAATTTAATGCATTCTTGCTGAATAAAAGTATTAATTTCTTTAAATTCTTTGCAAAGAAAAAAAAAAACGTACTGACCCCAAACTTTTGAACGGTGTATAATCTTACAAAAGCTTTCTATTCATTCAAATGTAACAGAAAAAAATGGCATAATCAATGGCATATTGTTTGCATGTTTGTGGTATAAATATGAATTAATTTGATAATTTATACAATTCATATTTTTTGAATATATATAAATATATTTATCATTCCATGAGTTATGTTACACTTCAGACATTTTCATTATTCATATATATATATAACTCGAATCATTCAATCTTAATTGCCATTATGATCATCTTTTAGATCTTTTATGATATTCTCATTCAGATCTTTTGACCCGTATTCTTGATTTGTCTAGAACTAAACTATTAAAATGCAAAACAGAAAAAACAACTACAATAATTTACAATAAATGTACAATTATTACACATTTAAATAATTATATATTTGGATCAATATGCATGTTAATCATCTCTAAATATGTTATTTTTCACCTTTAAAAGTTTAAGTTGCTGCCTTAAATTTTTATGTAAAATCAACTTAGATGTAAAAGTAATTTCAACTTAAATTACATTCAACTGGCTTTAAAAATGAGTTGAATCTTGTATATATATATATATATATATAAAAAATTCACTTAACTTATAAAAAGTATTTTGATGAGTTAAAGTGCAAAAACATGTTTTCATGAGTTACTGATCATATAATTTTTACATTTGTTTGGTGTATATATAGGCTACATATACACAGTATATTATAGATCAATCTCACTAGACTCTCTAGAGTCTCCAGAACATCTTAGAGATATATATGTTCTTGAGACTCTGAGAGTCTAGTGAGATTGATGATTGATCACTCATGTTACAGGCTACATCACAGTCTGAACATGAACATGTTTTCTCAGCTCATCTTCAATAAGAAGCTTAAATCTGCTTCTGACATAGCCTCAAATGCTTTAGATAACATTAAAACAGTCTGAAAATGTCAATGAACGGATTGCATTTGTACAGTGTTAGTCTCAAAACATGATACAACCTGTACACAGACACACAGACCTGCCCTCACACAGTGTGTGCTGTGCCTTCATGGTTACAGGTGGATGATTTCAGTGCTGAGGAGAAAAGGTCAGCGGTCAGTCATTAAAGGTAAGGCTTACCCGTTCCATCCTATCCCTTCTTTTGAGCCAGATCATGGCGGAGTAGTCCTGCTGCTGGACGGCGCTGAAGACGCTGGCACCTGGCCGGGCAAGAGGTGCAGAGAAGAACCCTGTTTCGGCCAGAGGCTTCAGCCCTGGACCCTCACAAACAATCCTCCTATCTTGCATGTTTCCAACTCATCAAGAATCCAATACTTAATCTCCAAGAGACGTTCATCCACAGTTCAGTCCCCGAGGGAAAGCCTCTAAGCCAGTCCCAGCAGCAAGCTGTGCTAGACTGAGCCGTGTCTTGCAGAGTGCCTGATTTCTTTGGATTTCATCCAAACACTAGCAAAAAAGAAAAAAGAAAAAAAAGGGGTCTCCCTGCCTTGCTGGGAGGGGCTGGCAAAGTCTGAGTGGGCACAGTGACTAAGACTGTGTGTGAGAGAGTGGATGCAAAGACCCCACATTCTGCACCTGGAACCCTCCCCTCAGCTGAGTGTGTTGGTGGTGCTCTGATGCATGACTGCCAGAGTCCAACACACTCACACACTCACACATCAGTGCATATTAACTCAGAAGAGCTGCGGGCAAACTCAATAAAGTATTCATTTGACATTACCCAGAAGTTCACAGCCGCCTGCCTGCACGCTGCACACTCTTTCAAAAAACAAATACCCAGCTGTATTATTGGGTGATGAGAGGAAATTATTTTGTAATAAAACCAGCAGAGGAAGCCGTCGTGATTGCTTTTGATTGCCTCATATTTCCTCTTTTGCATCGCGCCGCATTTGTCTGAAGTACTTCAATCTATTATGATCCTGGAGATAAACAATATGTCAATGCAATACTGATGAAACTCATAATATAAGCAGGAGCCATGTTGAGATCAATCATACGTCTGTCAATATAAACAGATGAACTAGACCACCAATCTATTGGAAGACTCAGCAACGACCAAGAGTGTTTGTCCTGTGAATGTAAGGACATTTAAAATATGAAATTTGATAGCACTTCTCATTTCACACTTTAAAGTCAACGTTATGCTGCATTCGCAACCTATTTTACTTCTGTAATGTGGTGTTTTTCTATGAAAAACAAGAAAATTCAACAAGAAAATAGGTATGCTGGCAGAATAAGATGTTTATTAGACAATGAATGGTAACACAATAACTTCCCATTAGGTTGATGCATTTAAACATTTGTTACAGTATTTGCATCTTTGTTAATGTTAATGACCAAAAAATATTTTGCTATTCATTGTTAGTTCATGTTAGCTCAAGTGCAACTTTTGATTTTAATAATGTAATTAACATTAAGTTTCATAAATGCTTTAGAAGTAGGCATTGTTAGTTAATGCAACAAATGGATTTATTTTTTTGGAAGTGTTACCAAATAAATAACAGTCAAGTTTTCATTTAACTTTGATGTAGAAGATAAGATCAGAGCTTATTCATGTATATATGTTCTGTGATTTCGGCTTTATACTTTAACTTATTTCTCCAGACTGTGGTCTTTCCCAATTTGCACATGCTCTCCCACGAATACTAATTCCCTCTCCCTTGGTCCGTTAGCATAATTAAACCAGTGACTCAGCAGTTTTTTTCCCACTCTCAATTCTCCAGAAACACAATCAGACCCTCAGCAATAACTGCTCATCGACCACATGTAAAGAATATGTAAATGTGTAGTTGTCCTCCGGGAAGATGTGTGTCTTTCTGGGCAGCTGTTTGACTGATAGATCATGATTATCAAACACTGCGGAAAAGCTGTTATGTAACAATCATTCAACACATAGCCTAGCCTACTCTTCGCAGTCCGTTTCCGCACATATTAGCCTACTCTCTCTTTTTATGTAGAGTAATGCTCTAGGATCTACATTATAAAGGGTTATGCTTCGCTATTAGATTAGTCGAAAAAGTTAGCCCCTTTTTTGCTCTAGCACCTTCTCTTTTAACGCATGGCTAGTATAGAACAAAAGAGAGGATTAAGGAGTGCTATAAATCAAGACTGCATTACCTGAACTAAAACCTCATGGGATTTTAAACCTAATTTATTTTAATAGCCTTTAGAGCATGTGTGTGTGTTTAAAGTGTAAAGACTAGGGATAAAGAGGGCAAGCAGCTTTATTTTTGGCCAATTTTCTTATTCAAATGTAGTTTTTAACTGCAAAGATAAGATTGTTGGCTAATTCGTAAATACATTTAAAAAATGTTTATTAAAGTCACGTGAATGGCTTCGCAAGCCTATTTTATATCCTTAAAGGGATAGTTCACCCAAAAATGAAAATTATGTCAGTAATTTCTCACCCTCATGTTGTTCCAACTCTGTAAGACTTTCGTTCATCTTCGGAACACGAATTAAGATATTTTTTGTAAGATTTAATGTTTTTCGCTGAATACACAATGTTGTCATTGCATTGTTTATTTTGTTTTACAAGAGCGCTTGCCACTTACTTCACATGCTTTTGAAGTCCGGTAAAGGAAGTGCAGTGGCGCGCGCGCTGTGTGTGTGTGTTGGCGCACTTTCTATGTGACGCGTCATTCTGATCAAAGCTACCAGAGAAGTGAGACGAGAGTTTTCAAGCTGTAAAATATAGATTTAAAAAGGGTTTCTTTCTACCTCTTAGCTCCTGGCTAATGAAGGGCACAATGTATGCTAAATATAGAGAGACTAAAGTGTTGTTTCGTTCTCCTTTGAAGCTGTTAGTGGGTCGTTAGCATAGGCTAACATGCAAGAGTGTAACGTTAAAGATGTGTGCGTGATTGATTGTTACTGTTACATGCAAAACTCTCTATTATTGCTTCGTTTTTCTTGATTTGAACGTCTATAGATTGTTTGCAGGAAAGTATGCCTTTATTTGATCATTTCATATATTTTAGTTTTCTCTCTGAATGGAAATCGTCAGCTGTATAATTTGGTTAATTCAGTTGTCATTTAGTCAATTTAGCACTTTAAAAAGAGATTGTAGTAATTAAAACAATGTATAATTTATATTCATGTTTACTACAGTAAAATAAAGCAAGGTTATTACATTAGTCTGCTCACTAAACACTTGAGGTGACAAACTATTTACTAAAGCCAATTAAATTGTATATGTGTATTCTCATGTGTTTGTTATGGACATATATAATGTATAGTGAGATGACTAATATTTGTCTGTTTGCTTTCATTTAGCTGTTACATTGTTTTTGGGAATAAAATTCTTTAAACATCAGTCCTTGAGAGTTCTGCATCTGTTCAGCTGGGAATGCTACAGTGGACTTTTTCTTTTCCAAACCCTCTTTCCTTTTTCAAATGTAGGCTATTTGGTCAATGAACTTTTGCTGTACAAACACATTAAGACATTCATTTGTTTGTAGAAATTTTTGACAAATCTAATAGATGTAAAAAAAATAATAATAATAAAAAAAGAAAGAAAAATAAGCATATTTTCATATGTAAAGCTAGTAAGCCACAGTTCAGTTTCGGGTCAAAATGGACCCGGACGCAAAAGGTGTAACAATTTAGTTTAAATGTAATCTGTTACACATTTTTTGTTAAAATTATTTTTTATACTAGACACATAAATCTCAATATGCCATGTGCCTGTGTCATGTAAAATAAACAAATATCTCTGTTAACAATGTTCTTGTATTTTTACAGTACAGTACTGACAGCAAGTTTTTTTTTAATTGGACTGTAATTCAATTTACAGTACACACAAACAGTACTGTAAACAATGAGTGTGCATCATTTATTATTATGTACATGATTATGTACATTAAACTGAATATGACATGAAGCATCCAGGGATATTAAAGTTCTTTATTAAATAGTTTTACATTCATGTGTAAACACCACTGGTATGAGGCAGACGGAAGATAAGAGGAGAGAATATGGACCATGCTACCTACCTAACCAGATGGCCTGCAAAGACAATTTACAACAAAAAAAAGCCATTCTTCAATCTGTCAACAGTTCCCAGTTCACAACACTCATTTGAACAGGTTGATACATTGGCATGTGCAAAAAACATGATGCTTAATGTCTACATCATCAGATAATGACCTTGATAATGGGCACTTTGTGACATAACAAGCTTGATAATCATTTGGGTAAATTCAGGCCCTCCTAATGGCTATCACATGGCAGAGACAACTTGAATATTCCTAATTGGTAATTACATATTCACAAATATGAAAAGGGTATTGTTGGAACATGGCAACCTTAGAATAGGTACACAGCAATATTAATGTAAGGATGCAAGGTACTTGCAGAGGAATGTTTTACAATACATTTACAAAAGATGATCAAAGTGCTACAGATCAAACTGAAGGAATATGATTCACATATTAGACTGGGTTATTTCCAAGTGTAACACACAGTTTAGCTTTGTCTTGACAAATCAGACTTCTCATAAATCACAAATTCACTCCAGCAAAACTACTGAGATATTGTCTATTTAGATAATCATTTTCAGATTTCAACTCCAGTGTTTAAAGATTTGGTTACACAGTAGGCACATTCAATATTTGGCAGAGACTGGCTTTAAATATTTTGACAAAAATATGTCAAATATATATTTTTGGCTCCCTGCTGTGTAAACAGGGCCCAAAATCAATTTGTTCACACCTAACTATGATTTTTTATTTAATTTTTTTATTTAATATTACCAGCCATGAAACTGTTTGCATTATTTTTATTCAAATACAAACTACACTGCTCAAATGTTTGGGGTCAGTTACAGTAAAAAAAAAAAGAAAAAAAAAAAAAATAAAAAATTAATGCTTTAATTCAGCAATAATTACATTTTACAATATATTACAATAGAAAAGTTATTTTAAATTGTACTAACATTTCACAATATTACTGTATTTTGATCAATTCAATAAAAGAGAATAAAAGACTTTTCAAAAACATTAAAATCTCACTGACCCCAAACTTTTGAACGGTATAGAGCATATACAGTATATATATATATATATTAGGGCTGTCAAATGATTAATCGCGATTAATCACATCCAAAATAAAAGTTTGTGTTTACATAATAAATGTGTGTGTACTGTGTATAATTATTTTATATATATATATATATAAATACATACACATGCTTGTATATATTTAAGAAATATTTGCATGTATATCTATATATAGATTTATATATAATTTATATTATATATAAATATTTTATATATAAATAACACATTTTTCTTAAATATATAAATGCACGTGTGTGTACTTCTATATACAAAATAATTTTACACAGTACAAACACATTTATTATGTAAACAGAAACTTTTATTTTGGATGCGATTAATCGTGATTAATCATTTGTCAGCCCTAGATTATTTAGCTATTCCGTAATTGCATTGTTACAAACATCGCAGGTCATTGCGTAATTTTGCGTAATCATATTAGTTTTGGTGCCACATAATTTTCCACATAATGCGTCTCCACATGAAGTTATGGGGGAAAAAAAACTATGTATCCTAGATAAACATATGATGGAAAATTCTCTACTGAGGTAAAAGTTGTCATACATATGTTTTCTTCAGTACATTACATTGCTCTTCCTAATCAAAATACAGGCCAACTGGTCAATTTGGGCTTAATTTTGAACCCTGTGTGTAAGGAGTTTGGTTAAACACTTGACAATACACAGCATGAAGACAGTTTGGAGTAAATCGCATCTTATGTCTATCACATTTCACTTCCTGTTCAACAGTCATTTGCTCAATGTCTTCCTAGGCACATCTACAGTACTTCCGATCATAAAGACAAACATTGACAATATAATTAGAGTGCCCCTATTATGGTTCTTCGGATATTACCTTTCACTCAGTGTGTATTATAGCTGTTTGTGAATGTAAAAGGTCTGCAAAGTTTCACAGATCAAAGGGCACGATAAACCGAGTCATTGTCTCCCAAAAGAAAGAACCGATTCCATCGTTACTGTCCGTATCACTGTATACAAGTGCTGAAGATACCCTGGAGCTGAAATTCAGATATGGTAATAAGCGTTTGGTTTCTGACCAATCACAACAGACTGAGCCGTCTGACCAATCAGAGCAGAGTATGCTAGTGGAAAGGAGGGGTTTAGAGAGACCAGATCCTTTTTTCTTTTACCATGGATGCATGTAAATCTATTTTAGGAGACCTCCATAACAAAATGTTTAACTTTTGAAATAGCATAATAGGGACACTATAATGCTCATGTACTGTTATTCTGACCACAGGGTGTGACAGTTGATTGATATTTGAAAATATTTTCTTGAATTATTGAAAATACATCCATGGATATATAGAATTTATGAAGCAAACTTTAAAATGCAGTGTCATATAGGAAGTTTTACAGCATACCTCACATTATTCACATAATAGTCCTTATGACCTGGCCTTTGAAAACCAGTGCAGGATCTCTGTGTAAACTGCTGGGAGTAGTTCAGTTTTGATGGGCAGTGTTCTGCTCTTTGCTCTTCTCCTGCAGGCCGAGATCTCGTTCTGCGACCTCTGAATATGCTGATGCCTCTGCAGCCTGGTTGCCAGCTGGACCTTGTGAGCCAGGACTAACACTATTCTCAGCCATAAGTGGACTGGTCAAACCCAGACTGCTCAGAGCATCCAACGTGCCATCAGGGTCCACCATGATATCAATCACTAGTGATTTCAAAATCAAGAAAATTAGAGTTATTCTAATATATATTCATTCACTAATGCAACAATAAATCATTCAGTCAATTAACAAACAGACAATTAACCCTTGGATGTTATATTCCTGGGACCTTGCAGAATAGAGACTCTATAGAGGACATTGGTTTTTATTTAATTTCTCTGAAATTGTAAATATCATACATTTTAGGAGCCATTGTATTTTGAAGAATATCTAGTTACTACGTATAAAAGCATATGAAATGGTTTAAAATGGTCAAAAACTTTGGTAATGATGCCTAATAAAGCTGCTCTAAAGGCTAGAATAAACTGCATGACTTTCAAAAAATCTGAACAGATTTTAAAACACCAGGCATCACTTGAAGACTTTGTAAATGGTTACAGAGAAAAACTGGGCATCGTACACAAAAAAAAAAGAAGAAAAAAACAAGGATCACACACTACCAAACTTCTAAGTAAACACTCTAAAAAGTAAGAAAAGGTTTATTATAATCTAACAAAAAAAAAAAAACCTCCTGCTGGGTCTCAGGAGAATATTGCAATGCAGACATTAAAAGTATGGACAAGACAAGAACACCTCAGTGCTGCTTACCTAGCAACTGTCGTTCCACTCTTTTCAGATTCTGGAGAATGGAGGAAATCTCCTGAGGATGATCAAATTTAAAAGTCTGAATAGAAAACCATCATAAGCTACTAGATCTTATAGTCAAACATTTACAGCAAACTGAACAGAGAATTCTGATACTTTATGTGAACTGTTATGACTAAAAAAAATTATAATTTAGCTGTAGCTGTTTATTTCAGATTCATAACACTGATATGGTTGAGGGTAAACACATTATGTAGATATTATAGCAGTGCAAACTAAGAGAGAGTTTTGTTTTCTATCAGTGCTCGGTCGTTTGTACTTCACTGCCTCACAGCTTCTTCATTTCAGAAGTTTCAAGAGTTTATTTCAGGCCAGCCTGCATTATAGAGTTAGATTTACTGCCCTGTCACTGAGCAGAGGTGGTATACGCCACTGAGCGGTGACAAACCATGAGTCAAAAGCTCAGTCTAATTAAACGGAGAGATCTTCTGCTGAGGCGCCTGTGATGTATGAACTCTACCAAAACATCAGGACAATTTCACCATCAGTGGATGTATAGTCATCCCCGTTAAAACAATATATATATATATATAATGTGCTGTAGTAGACTTTACCAAATACTTGTATTGTGCTTGACAATACAAGATCTTGACCAAAAATGTATGCACCTCTTGATGGAAATTATGTACCAATTCATGTGTGAAAATGATTCTTCATGCTCCCTCCCAACTATTCCTTCACAATTTGAGCCTGATGAATCTTGACATTGTCATCCTGGAATATGGTTTTCCTACATGGTTGTTTAAGAAATCAATTAGGCTACACATCAATTAGGGTTAGAAGAACTGTTGCCAAACATATTAGAAACATGTTAAACTTTTTTTAGGCCAGGCAGTGGCATTATTTATATAATGCATTAAAGCGTTAGTTCACCCAAAAAATGAAAATTCTGTCAGTAATTACTCACCCTCATGTTGTTCCAACCCCGTAAGACTTCCGTTCATCTTCGGAACACGAATTAAGATATTTTTGATTAAATCTGAGAGCTGGATCAGTCCTCCATAGGCTTCTAAGGGATTGAAACTTGTTCCCCCGAAAAGTTATTAAAGACATCGTTAAAATAGTCCAAGTGACTACAGTGGCTCAATCTTAAGTTTATCAAGCGACGAGAATACTTTTTGTGCGCAAAAAAAAATTAAAATATCGACTTTATTAAACTATTCCTTTCCTTCTCTGTTGGCCTCGAATGAGTTCTCGAAGTAAAACTGCGTATCGCTTCTGTGGTGTACATCACACGCATCACACACATGACCAGCGTCGGCCAATAGGGACCCTGCGTGTGACGCAGCCCTACGCTATCACACTACGTTAACGGACTAAAGGCCAACAGAAATGGAAACGAATAATTGAAATAAAGTCGTTATTTTTGTTTGTTTTTGTGCACAAAAAGTATTCTCGTCGCTTGATAAACTTAAGATTGAGCCACTGTAGTCACTTGGACTATTTTAACGATGTCTTTAATAACTTTTCGGGGGAACAAGTTTCAATCCCTTAGAAGCCTATGGAGGACTGATCCAGCTCTCAGATTTAATCAAAAATATCTTAATTCGTGTTCCGAAGATGAACGAAAGTATTACGGGGTTGGAACAACATGAGGGTGAGTAATTACTGACAGAATTTTCATTTTTGGGTGAACTAACCCTTTAATGTATAGAAAATACTGAAGTTACTGAATTATATATATATATATATATATTATATATATATATAAATAAATAAATATTAGTAATTATTATTAATAATAAATAATAATATTATAATTATTATTTGACCTTGTGAGTTTGATGATCAATGTTTTGATCTCCCTTCTCACCTGATTCGAGGTCTTGAGGAGAGGCACCTCATTCTCTGCCCGCAGTTTGCTTTCAATCTCTTCCCACTTTCGGTCCTTGTCTTTGAATAAAATCCTGCATGAACAGTAATACTTCAAAATGTGGCCTTCCAAAACATCTTTCAGAATAAAAGCCTATCAAATATTTCCTGAAGAAAATTGTAACAAACAAGACATAAAATGTAAATAATTTTTAATCATATTTATTACACAACAACTGATTTAAATGATTAGTGTTAATAAAATAACATGTTAAATTCAATTCTAAAAACTAAAGCTTCGCACTTTTTTTGAGCAGTGTACCTGATTTTGTTGGCTGTTTTTTCCATGGCCTGTTTGATTTTTGCTGAGAGCTGGGAGACTGATGCCAACAGCAAACTGTCCAGCACACCCTGTGAATGCAGAATAAGCATATGCTGTCACTGTAAGAAATAAGATGGATTCGTGTCAAGATATTTTGTTATGACAAAAAAACTAAAAAAAAAAAAAACGTGTGGACCTTCTTGTGGAATATATAAGTAACAATATAAATTGTAACTTCTAGTAATATATAAATATATATACACCTCATCTCTGCTCCAGGTCCTACGGCGGATGGCGCGGGGATCTTGACTGCTGATAGCACCGCGAGGTCTTAGTTCCACACCTCTGCTACTGATCTCTGGAGCACTGCCTAGAACATCCTCAAACACACGATCCTCAACCTGAGAGACGTACAAAGATTATAGCTTGCATCACTGATTACACAATGCAGTAATATTGTTATTTTCTATATTGAAAGTCTTCCAAACTATATCAAAAAATTTTGTCTTTAAAAATTGTTTTAAAGCATTAATGGGAAAGCATGTCCACATACATTCATTATTATACATTCTCACAATAACAACTTTGAATCATACTCTCTTAAACGATCAATATGCCTGCACATTTATTCTACTTAATTAATTCTGGGAACAATGCACAGTGTGCAAAACCAAAGTTCTTAACAGACTTGTCGAGATGTATTGATATAAATCTCTACAGGCATTAAAGAATGAAATGGTCCATATAAATATAGAAAGTGCCCATGGCTCCGGTAATGATGTAGTTGTCTTCTCACTGAAGCCGCTGGAGCAGAGGAAGGACTAACAGAGTCAATCTCGCCAGCAACGTCGTGGATCTCACGTGCTAACATGGCCAGATCCTTAGCCAGGTCTTGACTGATTCTGGAACAATAATAATAATAATAATAAAAAATTCATGATCTAAAATCAACAGTTTACTAGATCAACAATTATTTGTAAAGTTGTGAATTATAAGCTAAAGTTGACTAAAAAGATGAATAAATAAATCATCTTTTGGAAATTTATCTTAATACCTTAATTAAAAAAATGAGGAAAAATCCAACCTTTAATGGTCTCACGTGCCCCCCTCCCCAAAATTCAAAAATCCAAAATTCAGAAATTACATTTTAAAGTAAATTCAAATGGAAAACAGTTGTTCTACATTTTTGTATAATATTTCACAGTACTACTGTTTTTATAGTATTACTGGGCAAATAAAGGCAGCCTTGGTGAGAATAAGCATTCTTTAATTTAAACATTTTAAAGTGCCCTATTATGCTTTTAGAATATTACCTTTCATGCAGTGTGATATAGATGTCTGTGAATGTAAATGGTCTGCAAAGTTGTAAAAGTCGAAAGTTCACGATGAATAACGTTATTGTCTCTCAAAAGAAAGAATCAACTAATTTCAACAAGTCTAATTTCTGTCACCATGAGGTCATACGTCATACATAAAGTGTTATTTTTTTCTTGGATACATCTAAACCTATTGTAGGAGACCTCCTAAACAAAATTAGGAACCTTTAACATAGCATAATACCTTTGACATAGCACTTTAAAAAATCTTACCTACCCAAAACCTTTGAATGATACACTGAAAAAAGGTTCCAAAATGGTGTTTTCTCAGCGATGCCAGAGAATAACCAATTTTGGTTCCCCAAAGAACCTTTTAGTGGAGAGTTTTTAAAAGAACCATTTTTTTCTCAACAAAAGAAGAACTTTTTTCCACTATAAACGTTAATGCAATGGAAATATTCAAATTTATGTTAAAGTTTCTTCATGTAACCACACTGTAAAAAATCCAACTTACATTTTGTTTGACAAATTCTGGTTTTAAAGTTTATTCAACTTTTTAACATGAAAAAGTTTGTACAACTAATGACCCTAAGTTGAGAAAACTCAAAAATGTCCTGCAGCTGGTTGCCTTAAACTTGTAAGTTTTCTCAACTTTTTTTTTTTTTTTTACAGTGTATCAATGACAATAAAGAACCTTTATTTTTAAGAGTGTAGAGTATATGTCTTATTGTACATTGTGTGAATACTGTCACGGTGTGGGTTTTGGGTTTTGTTCCTTTTTGTTGTCTGTCATGTGATTCCCTGTTTGTCAAGTGGTCCTGCCATGGGTCTTGTCAATTGTTAATTGTTTAATCATTGTTCACAGATGTTGTTTGTCGGTCGTTATTTGCTGTTACCTGTAGCCTGTCTCTGAGTTCCTGTTCTTGTTTTCCCTGGATTACCTGTTTGTTTGTTTTATTATTATTATTATTATTATTATTATTATTATTAAAAGTACTTGCATTTGGATTCACTCTCCGCTTCATTCCTGCCTACATTATTACAGAACAACCGACAAACAACAACTGAAGCACAGGGGTTTAAATACACAGGCAAACAAGATAACAAGGGGGGTGTGAAAAATAGGAACACCTGTGAACAATGATTAAACAATTAACAATTGACAAGACACATGGCAGGACCACATGACAAACAGGGAATCACATGACAGACAACAATAAGGAACAAAACCCAAAACCCACACCGTGACAAATACACAGGTACATCCTATAAAAACTCTTATAAATAGATTTTTATGCTACATTCCTATTAGGTGTTTTGGCCTGACAGTATGAAGTACGGTAATGTCACATTGTTATTAATTATTACCTCAACAAACATCCATAAACAACAGACACCAATATAATATTTTATACCTTTGTATGAAGTTACTTCAATATAGCAAACTACTTTTTCCATGCTTGTATAGTAACTAGTTCTAAAAACTAGCTTCATCTTAGCTTAGCAAATTTGTGTAGTTTGTAGTTTAGTTCGCTAAACTTCTTGAGTAGCTTGCCCAACACTGGCCGCTATTTATTACCTGGCAATCTCCTCACTGTGGGCAGTCCAGTCTCTCATGTAATCATCCTGCTCTCTGCTTGACTGGTGTCGTAGCATGGAGATGCCTCCAGGGCTGGGTGTTGCGGGGGCTGAACCCCCCAGCTGGGTAACCCGCGGAGCCAATGGACGGGGGCGAGAATGCTGAGTGGGGTGACGGTTGGAGCCATACTCATCCTCTGAGGTTGAAGCATATTCTATAGGTACCCGACGCCACCTCCCACCAGCTATAAGGAAGAAGAGTGTTTTAGTTGGAACTTTTTTCAGCCAATTATTATTTATAGTATATTTTCCTCAAAGGTCTGACCTGCAGGTGTACTTTGAACATAGGGAGCACCAGGACACTTATCAGGCAGTTTGGAAGCGCTGTTGGCTCTCGCTCTGGGGACGCCCACAGAGGATGAGGCTGTTGTAGAGCGGAGCCCGAGCCGCAGAGCATTCTCCGGGGCAGGGCGTGGGACGAAGCCCCTGATCTTACCTGATGTAGCCTCCGAGTCACTTCGAGCTGAAGGTGAGCACACTCTCGGCCTTCGTGGTTGAGCAAGTGCTTCAATTCTGGAGAGTGTCCTTCGTCCAGCCGAAGGTCTCGATGCAGAACTGGCGGTAGAGGCCTCTGAAGCAACGGACATACGATCGACATCAGCGAGATCAGTGTCAGAAGCTTCGCCCAGTCGTGCGCGTCGAAGAAGGGAAGACCGCGTGGGTCTGGGCCGGGGGAGGGTTGTTGGTTTAGAGGTGGCTGGTGCAGGAGCTACAGTTGTCTTAGCTCCTTTGGCCTTGCCACTTGTTGCCTCTGCCTTAGAGCTGATATTTTGACCCCGGCCCTGGGGTCGTTTTACCAAAGTAGCGTCCTGGGTAAGCGAAGAGCTCAAGTCATCATCTGTCAGGTCAAGAGATGTCCAAGCCCTGGAACCAGCTGAGCCAGAGGGATGGGCTTTGCCTTTCCTTTCTGTGGCGCTGGTGTTCTTATTGGCTGTTTCACGGCCTGGACCTCCAGTTGAACGTTTCCTCTGGGCTGTTTTACGCATTCCTTCTCCCCCAGCCTGGCTGACTGTGCTTGTCGTATCAATGTCAGATTCAGGTGAGACAGACCCCTCCAGCGAGTAGCTCGGTGGATCTGCAAGGTCTGATAAAGTGGTTTCCAGAAAAGCAGCCACAGCCTCCGAGTCTTTTAGCATGGTGGCAGCATCAATGCTCTCACTGATGACAGCCATTTCCCTGTGCTGGGTTGAGGCACCAGGCCCATCGATGCAAGGTATGAGCTCTAAGGGAACATTGGCACTCGGCCGTTCCACTGTAAAGCTCTCTTGCCTCAGTAGTGGCTTCCCTGTCTTCTCTCGGTCCTCATCACCTTTCTTTCGTCTCCCATCTTCTTGTTTCTTCTCAATCTGTCTATTGTGACCTCCCTGTTGCTTAACTTTATTCTGGTTTCTGGGTGGAGTTGGCTTGTTCACTTTGGAACGATCTACATCCATGATAGCTGAGGACATTCCTGAAACTCTTTGTCCAGTTTTAGAGATTCTATTGAGCTGATCTACTTTCTCCTGAAGCTCTAGATCCTGTTTCTCTGTTGAAGGGACTGTTCGCCTGAATTCGTTCCGTGTGCCCCGTGGATCCATAGCAGAGTCCTCAGAAGGGAGGTGCGGGAGGGTCCTTCTCTTACGTTCAGACGTATTGATGTCAACTGTTGAAACAAAAGAAAATCTGTAAAAACTGAATCGTAATACAAAACCAAATATTTTTTTGAGATGTTTGATGTCCTTGAACCTTTTTCATCTGTGGAAAGCACGGTGGGTTCGGCCCCAGATCCCTCAGGATCGGTCCGTATATGACTTGCCGCTAGACTAGCCCACTGTGAGACCCACCTTGGACCACCAACTACAACCAAGTCATCTGGCAGCATCTTTTAAAGAAGAAAATTGACAGTCAATTTATTTATTTAAATCAGAAAAACATGATTTGGAAACTTGAAAAATAATATTTGTGGTTGCAAGAAATCTATATAGTGTCTTTTGAAACTGATTTCAATATTCTTTACTGAATATCTTCAAGGATTCTAAAATTTCTTCAGAAAAGTGTGGCAAATATTACTGATATGAGTTATGTGTTATAGGGGCGGCAGTAGATTGTCTACATGTAGATTGTCTACAAACCGGAAGGTTGGTGGTTCAATCCCCGGTTCCACCTGACCAAGTGTCGAGGTGTCCTTGAGCAAGACACCTAACCCCGGCTGCTCCCGACGAGCTGGATCGCCTTGCATGGCTGACACCGCCGTCGGTGTATGAATGAGTGAGTGAATGGGTGAATGTGAGGCAATATTGTAAAGCGCTTTGGTGGCCATTGGGTCTGTGAAAGCGCTATATAAATGCAGTCCATTTACCATTTACCATTTATGTGTGGGGCTAGTAGCTAATTAAACCAGTTGAAATCACAGGGTGGGTAAGCTGATTGTAAGACCTGATTGTAATAGCCCTTCATTAAATGTGTGCTCACATTAAATGTTCATTTGCCTGAAGAAGACCCAACAGGGTCGAAACGTTGTTTGTTCATTAAATATGGGAGTATAAAGCAGTGTTGCAGACATTACATTTTCTTTTTCTTTTAAATATTACTGATATACCTCTGCACCAACATAACCACTTTGTCTGGTTTCCATGGATCCAGATCTTGGACAGATAGTTCCTCTATCTTTTTGGTGTTTTGGAAAACGCAGTTTAGTCAGGGCTTGGTTGTCCTCCACACCAAAAACCTAAAACGTAACACATATGCACCATCATTGCGACTCAGTAACTGACAGCTGTTGCGATTATAAAAAGGCCCATGTCTATTGGTTTTGACATCTTCAATCATACAAGAAAACAATTTCTATGCTTCTGCAGGTCTACCTTATCAATCATACGCCTGGCCTCTTCCTCCTCAGCATTGCCATTTTCCAGTTCAATGGTGTATGTCCCTCTGTCGCTTTGGTCATCTATATGTCCCCTACTTGGAGTCTCTTGAGACCCAGTGCTTTGCTCTCTGGGCACGTTGGCTTTCTGTGGGGAAGAACTGTTGTTTGTTTTGCCAACTTCACCTCCTACTGGTGCCATCTTTTTAGCTACAGATGATGGTTTGTGCAGGAAGAGATCTTCCCTCCCACAGAAAAGGCCTTCTGTCTTCTGGACGCCCTGCCTTCCTCTGTAACGCTCCTGCAGGAATGCCCTCCGGCTACTGAGCTGCTCTCCCAGTGCATTCTCTGAGTCACTTTGTGTGCCATCCTCATGTTTACTGCCTGAAAAAGAGGGGGCGAAACATAAAGACGCATGGTGCAGAACACATGACCAGTTACTTGAGACTGCAGCCAATGGCATCCAGTCAGCATTTCGTCATTTAAGGGTCAAAAACATGCCACTTAATTTTTATCTGCATCTATTTATTTATTTATCTATCCATCCAAAACACTGTAATTGTCCTAATATTGTAATGAAGAATGGCACATTTTTAAATGCCTCACAAGAAATCACAAAAAGAAAACCTTAAGTAGTTTTTATTATTTGTCCATATATATATAAAAGAAGAAGACACCTGCAGACCCTCATTACTGTGTTAAGGTCAGCATGTCTCTTAAAATATCAGATAATTTGACTTTATGACAAGACAAGGCTAGTTCAGGTTGTACAATGTCATGTGGTACAATTTTGATACTCAGATTTTTTTATTTTTTTATTCGTCATATTTATTTTAAAAAAATAGCCTACTATTTACCTTGAAAAACATATTTTAAAAATCAAGGTATAACTATTATATATAATATCATAACATAATATATATGTATTACTATTCAAGGTGTAACAAAACGCATTACAGTGCAGCGTTAAACAATAGAGCCATCAATAACTCCTTCACCTTACCTCTAAGGCTCCTCAGCTGAACTGGCACATCACTCTTCACGCTGTCTCCATCATCCTCAGCAACAGATTCAGAGGGGGCCAGGGGCAGCTCATTCTGTGCCAGCCAGTCAGCCACCTTTACCTCCGCTGCCACCATGGCAGCCTGCAAGGCACTCAGCTCCTCCCCTGCCCCTCTTTTCGGCCACTGTCGGTGGTCTGGGGCACCCTTTGAGGCTCGCTCTTTGCCCTTCCCTGAAGCCACTGTGTCAAACTCAATAGTGAAGGAGGCATGTCCATGTGCTCCGCCCTCCGACGCAGGGATTGTGGAAGCTGACGCAACTGCCTCTAAGCTGGTAGGGAGGCTTTCTCCAGTGTCACCCACAACTGGAGGAGTCTCCTTACAGGGGATCTCAAAGTAGCTTGGTTCCTGGTTCCCCAAATTCTGTGTTGTGATTCCTTGCCCCACCTGTTGCTTTGTTACTGTGTCCTTACCTCCTGCATGAACACATAACATGAGCGGGTGGCATTCAAGAAGTCAGTTATTAACACAACAACAATGCATCTTACCTGCTTCACATCTAGCTTGTTTTTGCTCAGAGGCCTTTGCATCATGCTTCACAGAATTTTCATCATCTGCGTCCCCATCACCCCACCAAGATGGCTGTCCATAAAGAGGGGTTCCTCTGTGGAGCATAGCTATGTCTCCTGCTGAAAGTTTGAGATACTTCAAGTCTGGTAAGCAACATGTACTCTTGTAAATTCACAAACCACTCATCTTCTACTCACCTGACACCTTCTCTTCTGCTTTTGGGGCGGGTTCTGAAGGTTTAACCTCAGCATCTTTTTCTCCATCTGCCCCTTTGACCTCTGGACTTTTTGTGGTTTCCCCTGATGGTGAAGGCTTCTTGGTTAGCTGAAGCTGACTGGTGAACTTTTCATGCTGTCCGTGAAGGTGAATGTAAGAATGTCATGACAGAATACTAGACATCTAGTCCTATTAGTCTGACTGATATTGATCACATACTGATTAACTATCGTTCAAAAGTTTTTTTTTATGTTTTTGAAAGAAGTCTCAGTTGCACTTTATTTTACAGTATGTGTACTTACGTGCACTTACAGTGTACTTACCTAAGAAAATACTGTGTAATATAAGGTAACTACAGGTGTTAAGGTTTGGTTTAGGGGTAGGTTCAGGGTTAGTACCAAGTTATTACCCAGTTATTGTAATTACTGTAATAAGTACATCATATGTACATGGGGAAGAGGACTGTTTAATAAAGTGCTACCAAAATCGTATCGGTTATTTTAACCAAGACTGCATTTATTTAAACAAAAGTATGGTTAAAAAGTGTGATATTGTGAAATATAAATACAATTTAAAATAAATGTGTTCCTGTAATGGCAAAGCTGAATTTTCAACAGCCATTACTTCAGTATCACAGTCTTCAGTGTCACATGATCATTCAGAAATAATTATAATATGCTCATCAATTGCTCAAGAAACCTCTTATTATTATTATCAATGTTTTAACTGTTCTCAGCGGTTGTGCTGCTAAATATTTTTGTGTGAAAACTGCTTTAAAAACATTTCCCTCGGATTCTTTGATGAAAAGAACGTACATTTATTTGAAATCGAAATCTTTGTACTATTATAAATGTCTTTACTGTCCCGATTGATCAATGTAATGCATCCTTGCGTAAATAAAGTATTGCTTTCTTTCAAAAAACAAATCATATCGACTTTTGAACGATTGTGTATTACTGCATTTGCGTTACCTTCAGTGCTTCCTCTGGAACATGTAACTCTGCACGCACTACGGTAAATAGGTTGGTATGTAAGATGGGTTAAGGAGGAAACAATATGTATAGAAATGCAAATGTATACTTGGTTCAATTGTAAATACATGTTAGGTCTTTAACATTTTAAATGTAGACAAATTGTTATATTGTTATTGTACAAACTAACTAAAGTGGAACAAATAAAACCAAACCATCAAATTGTGATTTATTTTGTGCTAAAAGGATATCATAGCCAAACCGTAGCTTGTCATCCATTTTCAAAGTAATATACTGCTGTTCCTGTATACGTACATCATTAACGAATGTCTACAGGAGAGGAAAGGAGATCAACTGTCACCATGTGCTTTTCATCATAGTGAGGACAAAATAATTATTATAAACTGGTGCATTTCTCACCCCATTCAGGCTGCCCAGGTCTTTAACTTTATGTTCATCTGTAGCTTCTTCATAATTGATGACGGCATGCTGTTTGTCTACACTTCGAGACTGCAATAAAGAGAAGTCAATGGATTATGGGAATAAAGATGCTGTAGATTGGTGGATGTTGGGTTCTAAGTGAAGGTGGGCTGGAGGAAATTATCTTTGAATTCTTTGAAATATTCTGCATGTCAATAATTATTAATAATTAATAATATTATTAATAAGTAATAAAGTTAATAATTTGTTGAAACATACTTTAAAATTAGCTTTTTTTACATTCTAGCAATAAAGAACATCAAAAATAAATCAAATGTCTAAAATGCAGGGTACAATACAATACATTCCTGAAAAAAGATATTTTGGTAACAAGGTTGATTGGGTGCGCATGACAGACATTTAATTAGTTTGCCTACTTTTCATGATATGTTAACTTTTATGTTAGATAATCTAACATATCTAAAAGCTCTTAACACAACACACTAATGGATCAATCCAGGGAGTGCTGACTGTACACTTGAAGGGACAATGACGTTCTCCTGCTTGTGTATCAGAGTAACAGTGATCGAGTTACCTGTAGCATAAGCTCACAGTCATCGCGTCCCACGAAGATCATTTCCCGGGGAAGGCGGTGCCTTGTTCCCCCACTACTCACTAAGAACCAGGATGTCAAACTCATTTTTGACTTAAGCAGGCCTCCTCGTTTCTTCCTGATCTCTCTCTAGGTCATTCTGTTGTAAGGTCAGTGAAGAGCTGTTGCAAACAATGACAGATAAATTAATTACACAAGGTGAATATAGAGGAAATAAAGTAATGTATCTACTGTATAGTAAAAGACACACTATCAACAAACAAATACATACTGTATCTTGATATGAGCCTTGTCTCGACAATATGTAGCTAGCTTGACATGAGCAATACTTTCCATAATATAAGTTTGTATTATTTCAAGTGCAGTCCATGTGGCTAAATATACCCGGTGGAAGCGAATTCCTCCATTCCTAATGAAATTGGATAATTTATTGCTCAGCACCAGACAAGCAGCTGACTCCTCTAACTTAAACAATGGGCCTTTTTTCCCTCTAAAAAGAATGAAAATGAAATCAGGGTCTCTTCTTTAAGACTTAACTAGTGATGCTGAACTAGACCTATTCCAACAACAAAGTGCCTAGCAACAACACGCAGACAGTAACAGGAAATGATGTCATTGGCTTCTCTTGAGGGGTGTCGATTTACCAAGCCAAATACAAATTGATCTGTATGATGTTTTTTTTTTTTTTTTTTTTTTTTTAATTATCGCACATTTTTTTTACTTGGAAAATATCACATTCATGTGAAGAAATGGGCTAAAGCTAAGCCAAATTGTGAACATTTTAAAAAAGAATTTAAACAATATGGCACTACTTATTAAATATAGACAATATTAAAAGCAAAAATTACTTACGAAGCATTTTATCATTTAATTTCTTGCAACCTTTTACTCCTGGAATACATCTTTTCCCTTATACAGTCATATATATGTACATTTGTTTTCATTTTTGTTGTGAGTTGTATATATTCGTAAAAATTGTGGACATTTTCTGTAAAATAAAAAAAAGAACACTACCAAGCCAATTTCACTGTGACACAAGCATCAGAAATTCTTTGGTAAGTCCTTTTTCTATCAGGGGAGATTTTCTGACATTTTACAACTTCTTGTAAGAAGTACCTGAAAAAAAGGTGCATTTGCTTCATGGGTTGCCATCTCTCAATTACGGGAGTTATGACATGGCGTGCACGCAGCATACGCTCATTGTTTTGGTTCAGGAGGAACTGTGAAAGGCAGATGCTGTATGTTTGTGGCGTTCTGTGACTGTCTGTCTACAACTCTGCATAGCTTTATGGAACACGCTGATGACGTGTGATGTCTGCTCGAGCAGGTGCACGGAAATACATATGTTGACAGGCAGGTAGGACAGCGCGCATCATTGTATTCGGGTATTAGCCTATTTTTAATATTTAGACCACTTCTATAATTGATTGCTATCAGGATGTGAAGAGAGTTTCAACCAGTATGATAAAAAGTTTTAATTTAACCTAATTTAACAATTAGGCCTAACCTAAAATTAAGCAGTCTCGTTATTTTGTTTGTTTAGAATCAAAAGGCCCGATTGATGTCCTTAGCTCTTTCAGTGAATCGTTTGAACCACTTTATCAAATTGGACTGATTCTTTTGACATTTCTCATCTCGAATCAGCAATGACTCACAAGCAACTTAATCAGTAGGGCCTAATCTCAAATATGTCCGACACTCCAACTCAAAATTAAATAAAATGATCCTAAAACCCACAATCTCTGTTTTTACACAACCAAGATGTCAGAATTACACGAAGACGTGAAAAAGAACTGAAACCATGTTTTCGGCTCGAGAATCAGCTTGAATTGTTTAGACAGTTTACTCGCACAATGAATTGTTTGAATCGCTTTCTCGTTCCTGTTTCAAACATGATATGCTACTTTTAGAACACAGAGAACAAAAGAGAGCAATGGATTAAGTGGATATTTGCTTCCTACAATCAATCAAAACAAGCATACTATATCGGTTTCTGGTGATGAAGAAGATCCTTGCAGCTTGCGACTGACTTTATACTACAGGTAAAGACATTTTAGTATCAAAACACTAACAGTCGACCTAGACGAAACATAAAAAGGCATCACCATGTTTTTGTACCTGGGAGCACAAAGTCTATGGTAATGTATTTTAATGGTAAAATACATAGGCCTAGCCTATGTAATAAATTAACTTTTGTAGATCAGAGTGGAAGAACATTTATTTTTTGGGGTGGGATCTGTACGTGCAACAGAATTTTGAATTCTACTTCCTGTTGGATGAGGCCAATTCAGTTCACATTCCAATTCATGATGTGAAAGGGAGCCAGTTCAATTCTGAATTATGACCAACCCTGGGACAGTGGAAAGGGATATGACCCAATACAGTATAATCTACAAGAGGCAAGATGAATAAGGGATCCTGTCAAGAACGTGATGCATCAGAAAAATTAGACCAATTAAATAAAAAGAAGCTTAATTATCATTAAGAATCAAAGCTTCATACGCTTAATTTAAGGGAATTGTAGCGTGTGTGTTTTTTTTATTTATTTTTTTTTTAGCTGAAATATTAAGATTAAATCGCATATGCATACATGCTGCATCCTCTACCACAGAAGCATCCTTTGCGTGTGTGTGTGTGTGTCAGTCTCCGCCTCTGCCTTCAAGCATTGGCCTTGTTCTGTAACGGTAATGACAGATCTGATGTTTATTCTAAGAGACAGTCGCTTACTACATACACCCGGCGCATATTTTAATACATGGATCTTGAATATACCTACGTTGCGCATTTATTTCTACTAGATATAACACTCACGAGGAGAAGTAGCCTACAAATCGACGCATGCATAGGCCTAAATATTTTTAAATAAGACTGCTAACTGCTTTCATCACGTATCGGACGCCGTTAGAGACCTCCAGTCCGTAATAGGCCGGATCGGTCTCCTCTAGAGCTCATGACAGCCAATTACTCATTTCCATCAAGCGAAATATTTGCTTTTAAAATTAAAAAATGATGTGTTCATGGAAAATGTAATTACTATATAAAACACAGCGCAACGCTTACCTTGTAAATCCCGGTATATTTATTCCATAAATGACATCCGTCTGCTCTAGTGCGCGGAGAAGCGCTGCTCTGCCCATCCCAGTCTGAGGTGCAGTTGCGCGTCTTGACGCACGATGGCGCTGTGGTGTCAAGAAACAACAAGATGACAAGCGCTCCCTGTTGTCAGCGTACCGGTATATGATTTTTAACTTATGTTTGTGCTTACTTGTGCATATGCGCTTGCCAATATTCAGACATGAGAAATTAATTATGAACGGAAATATAAGCAAAAAATATATCAAAAAAAACTTCCCAATATACAACAAACAAGCTATGGAGACTTGAATAAAAATGACATCAAAAGACATTTTTTATAATCAAATAAATAATATTATTATAAATCATAATAAACCCCCCAAAATTCGAAAACTGTCAAATAAAAACTTGTGGTATATTCTTTACTCTCACTAAATGTATGAGGTTTGTAAAACAACGCAACTTAATCTATAAAAAAACTATTCGATTATTGGCATGTTTCTTTGATTTTAAGATTTAAATATGTATTAATAGTTTATTCTGATTCCTGTCAACGATTTGCCACTGGTAAAATAGACAAGAAATGAATTGCCTAGGCTACTGTTTGTTTAGCCACTGAACACTATGGCGAAATAGTACATGACAGTCGGGATTATTCTCCCACAACATGATCTGTCAATAACGTGTGTGTGTGTGTGTGTGTGTGTGTGTGTGTGTGTGTGTGTGTGTGTGTTCATGTGTGTTCAATGCAGAAAGTTGTGTGTGATGGGTAAGGTTAGTGTAAGGGTGTAGAATATGCAGTTTGTACAGTATAAAAACCATTAAGTCTATGGAGAGTCCCCACAAAGATAGTAAACGTGTGTGTGGCCCGGTAAACCCCGATTATGGGGACGAAATTTGTATCACATAAAATGGATAAAAAATTAGCTGCATGTATTTCCTAATTGCATCATCAATATTTTATTATAGTTCATTCCTTTTTATTCAATGGATTTGAATATGTGATTTTTGTACATTTCATATTTTGATATTTGAGGTTGATTTATTTGCTATAATATTGTGTCCTAAACTGATGATTCACTGTTTATATATAACCTACTGTGAATATAACTATACTCACTTAATAATGTTGGGTTAAAAATAATGGGGTGGTATAGCACCTTTCCAACTGTGAGTTATTTTAACCCAATGCATTGGGTTAAAAGGCAGTTGGGTTAGAAGTAACCCAACAGTTTAGTTAACTATTAATTTTTATTTATGACATTATTTTAATAAATACACATACATACATATATAATAAATACACATACAAATTATAGAAATTACCCAACCATTTTCAAAATTACCCAATATTTTTGGAAAAACAACCCAATATATATATATACAGTAAAGGGCTACACATATTGGGTTATATATATATATATATATATATGTGTGTGTATGGGCTGTATATATATATATGTGTGTGTTAGCAAAATCTAACCTTTCATTTAAGTAAAATAATTGAAAGTGTAGGCTAAATCACATTATGAAATAAATGCTTTTCCCCAAAACACACTGGCCATAATTATTGGCTCTCTGTTATTAAATACTTTTTGCAACCTCCTTTTGCCAAGATCACAGCTCTGAATTTTCTTCTGTAAGGCCTAAAGAGTTTGGAGAACACCTGACGAGATCAGAGACCATTCCTCCATACAGAAGTTCATATTGGTGATTCTTCTCTTCAGTTCAGCCACTCATCCTCTATAGGGTTCAGTTTAGGGGACTGTGACGGTCATGGCAGAAGATTAATTTTGTGCTCAGTTACCCATTTTTGTGTTGATTTTGATGTTTATTATGGACCGCTGTCCTGATGGAAGATCTAACCACGGCCTATGGTAAAATTTCTAGCAGAGGCAGAGGCAGGTTTTGATTTTTTATCTGTTGGTATTTGCTAGAATCCATAATACAGTAGCATGTGTCTGAACAAGATGTCCAGGACCTCCAGCAAAAAAAAATAGGCCCACAACATTAAAGATCCAGCAGTATATTTAACACTGGGCATGGGATACTTTTAAGAAGTCATAGCTAGACAATTTCATATTCCCCCTGGTGTGCTAAAAAAGGTAAATATTAATGGGAATATACTTCAGAGATATTTTACTCGTAAAAAAAATTCTACGGGTGCCAAATATTGTGGCCAACGTGTTTTGGAGAAAAACATTTATTTCATAATGTGGTTTCCCTCTCACTTTCAATTATTTTACTTAAATGAAAGGTTAGATTTTTGCACATTTTTTGAATGAAAGATCACAAGGAAAAACAATGCAGATTTATTTTTTTACAGCCATTTTTTAAAATCATATTTACCATGGCGTCATTAATTCTGACCATGACTGTGTGTGTGTGTATATATATATATATATATATATATATATATATATATATATATATATATATATATATATATATATATATATATTACTTCATTAAGCCTCTTGTATACAATATGTGTAGAGTACATGAAAAGTAGCCACAAGTGTCCATCATATGTGGGAACATCTTGAAGACAGGATACACCGCATGACGTTGATTGAGATAATACCAAAAGTTTGCAGACCAGTGCAAAATAAAAATATATTAAATTTGAATAGGATTATTAATCTAAACAAAAATATGAACAGAAAAAGTGCTTTTTGCTTAAATTACTCACATAAACACCTGTGATGTACATGCTATTATTAGTTCAAATTAAAATGTGTACTGTTTATAATGCTATAAATGAAAAAAAAAAAAAAAACGGTAGGCCTATAGGCATTTTATTTGAAGAAAACCTTTAAATAAAGAAAGGTTTATTTTGATCCCCTTTATGCATGTTTTCTGTTTCTCTCTCTCTCTCACTCTCTCTCTCTCTCTCTCTCACTCACTCTCTCTCCCCATTGGCTGTTAGGGTCTATGGTTGACATGCAGCCCATCATTGGTTTTTACGAGTCTCACCCCCCTCCCTCCCTCTCTCTCTCCCTCCCTCCCTCCCTCCCTCTCTCTCTCCCTCTCTCTCTCTCTCTCTCCTGTGTTTAGCAGATCCATGTCCATCATCTACCTCTGGACGGTCAAGTTCGCTGGCACGTCACGTCCGCACTTGAACTTGCAGCAGTTCAGGGGGCTTCGCTTACTTTTCCATTCCTGTCTTGTGTTCTCCTCCGAGAAGCCATGAAGCCCAACGCTAGCGTCTTGCCACTGCACGCGTCTCTTCTGTACTATTCTCTATAGTTCATGTGGGATACCCGATGCATCGCTGAAGAAGATTTTTGCCCTGGACTCTCTTAAGACTCTGGCTCTTCCCAATGTGATCCCAGCTGAGACCGTGTCCAACATGTCTCGCCGCAAGCAGGGCAAACCCCAGCACTTAAGCAAACGGGAGTTTTCGCGTAAGTTTTTCTGTCTTTATCTTAAATACTTAAATCAGTTTTAAACTGAGTTCACGAAGACGCGTCTCTTAAGACGGAACGAAACGCGTTTTGATGTTGAGTTGCGCTTCGCTATGATTCTTAACGCGTGAAGGTTGATTATGCATAAATGTGCTTATAGCCTATAGTGTGTATGAATGCATGAAAGTAAATTAGACGTAATTTGTTAGCTTTTAATAAGTAAAAAAAAAAATCAGTTTTGAAAATTCACCTCTGAGTTCACATTCCCATGGGCTCTTTTAAAAGTCCAAACTGGTTTTTACTTAGGCTATTTTAAACTTTAAATGAATACATTTGTGATGTGTAGCCAATTATAAACGTAATATAGATGCCATGTTTGTTTACAAAAATTAAACCAGCCTGTCTACAATTCAGAAAGTGTCTCCCCCCCCCCCTTGAAAGGCAAATTTCAAGAATTGAAACGGGAATCTAGATAACGAAGGTTTTTTTTTTTAATTCAGAGAAAGAAAGTTATAATACAAATCTGGTTTTATGCATCTATCATGTCAAACCTGTTAAAACCCCGCCGAGGCGATCAAAGCACCTCAAGTGTTGTGTGTCAAAACCTTAAAAACATAAAAGCCAATATAAATGATAAACTCTGCATGACCTCCGTATGAAAGTGAAAGTTTACCCTTGTTCTAGTTGGTTTTGGTTTGGTTTATACCTGTATTTAATTTGCGTTTGTTGAACGTGTTCTCTGATACGGCATCTTGTGAAACGAGTTGCCGCTAGGGGGCAGAAAATGAACAAATGAGGGTCCATTCCATTCAAGATGAGACAGTAGCTATAGGAGATGAACTTGAACTTGGTCTTATCCTTCTCTCGGTTAAGTGTACCCACACATCTTCTGTTCTATACACATATACAGTGTTGTTTATATAAACATTGCTTTGGATACATGTGGGCCAATGACAACATGTCCAAAATGATCAAAAGGGAATCTGTTAAAGATCTAGTTTAAAACTCATGTGCCATGGATATATATTCTTATTCATTATGATTAGGTAAATAAAATAAAATAAAAGTAAAATAAAAAAATAAATTTCTTAATAAATTAATTTGCAATGCTATAAAAAGCTAGTATGCGAGTATGCACCTTGAATACTCAAGGGTGTATAATTTTTTAGTAATTTAATATATCCCAACAACAACAAAAAACAGCCTCATTATTGACCCATATGTCTTTTAGTCATTGCGTTTATCATGTATACAATGTATGCAATAATAAATAAGATGAAATATTGTCAAAGGATGGAGAATGGTTTAAAAGTGTTTGTGGTATTGTGTTGTTTGGAAACTCTGATGCTTCACAAAGAGGTTTGAATTACACCTGTCTGTGCAACGCATGATCCGATCTGAGGCTTTGAGGATCTTAAGCGTGCCTTGGAAGAAAAAAAAAATAGCCATAAAAGAGGATCGATTAAAACATTAAAGCATGTTTTTTTTAGTCTTTGTCAGATACTCATATATTGTCGCCCCCACCTTTTGTCCCACGTGACCTGACACAGAATTAGGGTTAACCCACCACCGATGGCAACAATCTCTCTCAGCCCAGTTCAGACGCATGATGTGGTTTTGATTGCTCTTTCATATGTTCTGGCTGTCCTTCTGGGAACTACCCCACATACTCCCCTCAATAGCTAACCTCAGTTCAGAGGATTCCAGCACTTTTAACTAAATGGGTTCCAATCATCTTGCAGTCAAATTAGAATCTATTTTTTGATTCTCTGAGGTGTTGGGTTCATTAAGACGTGAGATTGGCAGGATAATGAACAGGGTCATGCAACTAAAGTGAACAACCCCCTCCTCTTTACCATTACTGGGCAACCACTGTTTTTCTCTCCGTCTTTGGTTTCTCATCTTCTCTGCATCTGCCTTTCATTGACTGACAGTATTCCTCTGATAGAAGTGTCAGCATTTCAATAGTGGACAGATATGAATGTCTCCTGGCGCTAATGCAATGCAATTGCATTGTAGCATTGGACAACTTCACAAATTTGAATATCATTGTGCCTAAATCAGCATTTATTTATTCTACATCCCTATGACACCTGAATGCATGTGACATATAACACCTCTAACACTCCTGCAGATTTCAACACCTCCCCCATTTATATGGAAATTAATATAATTATCACTTACGGCACATATATAATTAGTCATTATCTGGTTTCGCTAGGGATATCACAGGAAGTTATTCCGCCATATCTCACACCTCCCTTTCTGCGTTTCTCCTACCGTAGCCGAGCCCGTGACGGCAGATATCCCAGAGGACGGGGAAAGCCATCCCAGATCGGAACCATCCACCCCTAAATGGGATCAGGACCTCCTCACCTGTGGTCAGTGCCGCTCCAGGTTTCCTTTGGCTGACATCCTGGAGTTCATCGAGCACAAACGCAGGCAGTGTCAAGGACGCCTATGCATGGACAAATGTTCAGACCTGCCACCGTCGCCTCCACCCGCAGGCCTGAGGCGAGCCTGCGTCCCTGTGGAGGTGGCAGTTCAAGTTTCGCCCCACGGAGAGGAGCATTTAGCCTCCACACCGCACGGATTACGGCCCAAGCAGGAGAATTTAACAGGTAGAGTAACAGATGTTTGCGTTGAAGCGAATCTGTGAGAGCGTTTGCGAAGTCGAAACCTCTAATTCGGAGGGCCTCGATGAATACCATGTCTCTAATAGCCCACTTTCCGTTTATGATTGGTCCTTTTATTTTTAAGAAAAAAGGAATGTAGTGGATGAATATAGTGTCCTTGCTGTCAGTATGAATGGACATTCTCTCAGTTCTCTCATGTGGCTTTCGCAGATGTTGCTGTGTTTAGTGTGGTTTTTATAAGGTCATATCCTACTCCAGTAAATGTATAGCTCCGGAGTGGTACATTCATACTGATAAAAAAAGAAAAGAAAATCATTTTCAGCTGTCCGAAACAAGATCTGCCACAGGTTGTTACTGCTTCTGATTCTGTTACTGATTTGTCATTTTCATGATTATGAGAGAGCGTTTCTCTTTTTGTGTTATCCGGTATCCAGAAAGAGGAAAAACATGCAGCATATATCTTGATATTATGTTGCAATTATACATTTAAAGGGATAGATCACCCAAAAATTTAATTTTGTCATCATTGACTCACCCTCATGTTGTTCCAAACCCGTAATTTTTGTTCATCTTTGGGACACAAATGAAGATCTTTTTGAAGAAATCAGAGATTTCTGTCCCTCTATTGACATCTACACAACTACCACTTTGACGCTTCAAAAAGTTCATAAAGAGATTGTAAAACTAATCTATATGAACTGAGTGGTTTTCTGAAGAGACTGAATCACTTTATATGATGAACAGATTGAATTTATGCTTTTATTCACACATAACATTCATCAACTCACACATCAGTTGTGGTAAACAGAAGCTCAAGCATGTTCACTTGACGTACAAGAACCAATGAGGTTCATTCTCGTGTTACGCGGCACGTTTGAGCTTCAGCAAGAACCAATGAGGTTCATTAGTGTCACGCAGCACGTTTGAGCTTCAGCAAGAACCAATGAGGTTCATTCTCGTGTTACGCGGCACGTTTGAGCTTTTGTAAGAACCAATGAGGTTCATTAGTGTTACGCGGCACGTTTGAGCTTCCGCAAGAATGAGGTTTGTTCTCACGCTTCAAGCAGGTTCGGTTGAGCTTCTGTTTATGTTCGCTGATCAATGTTTATATGTGAATAAAAGTCTAAATTCAATCTGTTCATCATATAAAGCAATCAAGTTTCTTCAGAAAATTTGGATTAAACCACTCAGTTCATATAGATTAGTTTTACAATCTCTTCATGAACTTTTTGAAGCGTCAAAGTGGTAGTTGTGTAGCTGTCAAGGAAGATTGCATCAAAAAGATCTTCATTTGTGTTTCGAATGAACGACATGAGGGTGAGTAAATGATAACAGAGTTGTCATTTTTGGGTGAACTATCCCTATAAAGCACACAAATTACTAATGCAAATACATTTTCTAGGGCTTCCACCTTAAAATGGAAGGCTGTTATCAGCTAGGCTTGAGGCAGACAAACTTTTCTGTTTGAGTTATGAGTATATTATAAGTGATGTCACATTGGGTTGAGGTTTATTAAAACATCAACCTATCTTTCTACATTTGATAGTATCAGAAAGTATTTTACAATGTCCTTGTTACATGTTACATACACTTACTAGTAATAACAGTAAATTATTTAATTAATTACATGCAACTAACCCTAAAGCAAACCCTAACCCTAGAACATAATATTACTGTTACATACTTAATTAACACTGTAACAAGGACAACCTATAAAAAAAAAGGTAGGATCTCTCAGAACGTCCAGTGTTTACCCATCCCGGTCCAGACAGGTCACACGCTTTCGCCGTTACATGTAAAGCACATGCGTGATCCGTAGCGTCCTGCAAGCAGATGTCCGTCACAACAGATGGAATTCTGTATCGGCTGTAAATGGTGAATCCGTTAAAGGTTCACGCTTGGAGAAATTTGCATGATAAATAATTTAAGATATGCATGTAGACACAGCAGCTTTTAATACCCCCCCTCCCCCCTTAACAACACCCCATCACACCCCCATTTTATTCAAGTCTGAATGCCCCCGAGCGGCCAGACGATGAGTTCAGGCAATAACCCCTTTCTGCAGACCCTCCTCCCCCAGCCCCTTATCTGCTATCTCTCTGGGGTTATTTTCTTAAGTACATCCATGTGAAGCCATTTTCTCTGAGGCTGATATAGGGGATCCCATCTCATATCGTTGTTTAATAAGCGCTGTAGCGTCTCCTGGTCCCCACAGGCATTAGAAGTGGCTGTTCATTATGTAAACACTAGGAGAGTAACTTTGATGTTGAGTTAACTACAATACGGTATTGTGCAGATCATATTTACATTGCACATTAACTGTGCGTAACTAATAATTTGTGATGAAATGGACTCATTCTGTTATGTTATCCGGTGTCTGCTGGTGTTCTTGGCCTTGGCGTCTTGATGTTTTTGGCACTGATCCACTATTCTCTTACTGGAGAGAGTTATGGATCATTAGCTGGAACAGAGCAAGTGGAACGGGAGACAGGAAGTTTGGGGATCCCCCAATTGTGCACCGTCACTGAGGACCTTTACAGGCTTCTCACAAAAGAAAAATCTTTTTAAAATCTCTTTTTTTTTTCTCCTAGACTGCAAAGAGAATAAATGGAGAGGGTATAACATTTTATACTGAAGTCTTCTTCTTTTCTCCTGCATGAGAAAAAGACCCCAGTAATCTCACATTTGCCTTCATTACAGTTTCAGACAAGATCTCGACAATGTCTCAAATTGTACTCAAATTTATCAGTGATTTCAATATGAACTCATTTCTTATCAAATTTTCCATGATCAAATTATTTGAGCGGCTATCCACATTAGTGTTTCATACCTGTGTAATCTTGAGCAATGCAGTTTTCCTGAGTAGTTTGATGCTACACAGAGGAAAGGTGATGTTTCTTATATTTATGTCAAAGAAAAAGTGTCTGATCTGAGCAAAAGTGTGTTTGTGTGTGGTTTGCTGAGTCTGTCTCGACGCAACATGACAGCGTGTTTGACTTGGCAAACGCTGCCAAGGGTTCCCTTTCAGTGGGCATATGGCAGGACATTGGCACAGGGCAGACGGGAACGTGTATTGTGGTGAAGTTTATATATTTGTAGCTGACATGGCATTTGTGTCCTGCAGTTTGACATGCATACTATTTTGTGTTATTATTATTTTGAATGCAGGTTTACGACCTCATTAGAGGGACTGCATGGAATATTAGTACTTTTAAAAACAACATGTCACAACAACACGACTATTTAACCCTCGCATGGCGGTCAAAAATTGACACATTTTTGTTTTTCATTTAAATGAAATTAATGAAATATTTTGCATTTTTAGGGGATTATATGGTATTAAAATATATGTGTGCAGTAGTTATAATCCATTTGTTCACTTGTAACTGAAATTTCCAGCCTAAACTGGCATACATATTGAATGCTTTGGAGCAGACTTTAATATTTGGTTTTAAAGGAGACACTTGGCAGATTATTGCTGAAGTGAGAAAAAGTTTAAAAGTGAAAAAAAAAAAGTGTTATTGTTATGAAAAATGCATCCAAAATGCACAAAAATACTGTTTTCAATTTTACATATAGTTTCCAAAACATATTTTACTCTACAACTGCGAGAAAATAAAAGCCATAGATTGAAACGAGTTGTGTTCCAAATCTTGATATCTTGATAATTGATATCTCAAAAAATGAGCTTTTGTTTGGGTGCAGTACCAAACTTTTCCACTAGAAAAAAAATATTTCCCATTAATTTACAATGATTTATTTTGTGTGTGTGTGTGTGTGTGTGTGTGTGTGTTTATGTGTGTGTGTTCACATAGCAAGTGCCAAAACCTTTACCAAGTTTTGTACCATTCCAATAAAAAAAAATTAAAAAAAAAATTTGGTAAAGTGACCTGCAAAAAAAGCTAAAATATGCTTAAAATAAGGAAAATCGTTGCCATGGAGACGGTTAAAGCACGTAAAATGCAAAAATGTGAAGTGCATTGATACAAATTTTGTTTGCATAGCTGAGCTTGCAGTGCGCATGAAAACACATTATTGTGGACACACACACATATCTCCATGATGTGTACTGACTACTACACACCCCTTTCAGCAGGAAGCTATGCAATCATCAGATCTGTCAAGATCATGATATTTTGACTCACCTATGTGTGTGTGTGTGTGTGTGTGTGTGTGTGTGTGTGTGTGTGTGTGTGTGTGTGTGTGTGTGTGTGTGTGTGTGTGTGTGTGTGCATGTGTGCGTGTGTGTGTGTGTGTGTGCTTGTGTACGGATGTGTTTGTGTACGGATGTGTTTGTGTGTGAGCGTGGCCAGCCAGCTGAGATGTAGACACTTCTATTTAGTGTTTGCCTGGGGAATACAAAACTGCCTGCAGCTCTGTGTTGAAATATTATGGGTAATATAAAATATACAGTACATGTTTTGTACTATACAATCTTTATTTTTCACCAAAACCATCATGCATGGGTATAAAGCAGTAAAAAATAGAAGTGTAAAGTAAACAGGTTATGAGAAATGGGTAAATGTGCTTTTTTTGTGATGCTGTGAAGCTAATTTGGAAAAGAATATTTGCTTGTTGTTATAATATGATGGACTCAATACACACACACACATATATATACATAGTTTTGTATGCATGTGTGTGTGTGTGGTCTGCAGCTGGTGTGTCTTATCTGTGTTCTATAGAATGAGATAAAGACCCAAGAGGCCCCTCACTGTCTGTGTCTAGGGTCATGGTTCCCTGAAAGTCTCCCTGTCTCTGTGTCTTTCTCCATCTCCATTTTATTTTTACTTCTTTATTCACGCTTTTGCATGCAAACTCAATTTCTTTTGGGTCAGCTGTTGCACTGGAGTTGAACGACATCTGTAGGTTTGCTACACTGTGAAATGAAACTTTTTGATGTGTGAGGGAAATCAACATTAATACACATCTGTAAAGATACTTAAGACTCTGCTCTTCTGTCTTTGAACATTGGACTTTGGAAATGGCTATAGACAATGAATAGGAGGGCAAATAATAATTTAATAATATGTAAAGATCAGCTGTGTAAAGCACAATACAAGTAGTTCTGTAAAGAGGCTGATTAATTCGTTCAATTCTTGAGTATTTAATTTTGCTCTTTTACTGCAATAGAAGCACTGAAGTGGAATGTAACAAAATGTTTAGTCTTTTATCTTGGGAAACATTCTCCCTCTCTCTCATCCCTCGTTCTCGCTCTCTTTCTGAATCTCACTGATAATATTCTGTGGCTCATTTGAATTTGAAGCACTTCTTTAATCTTCAAAGCCTTGATTGCTTTATGAATATGCATGGTACATGCAGACTTTAGTTCATTACCTTGTTGTAAATTCTAATGACCATCAGTCCCTCTAGGTAATTGCCAATTATTTTGCATATTTGATTAGCCCATTATGAGTTCATTCGGTTGATATGCGTCAGGCAAAGACAGACTGAGTCGCTAGAGAAATAAAAACAGATCAGAACTGAGCTGTGCACCATTAAAAAAAAGTTTTGTTTATTTTTTAAATGGGTCTTTTATTCCAATTCTCACTGTTTAAAATAGTATTTTTATATAACAATGAACATTGCGTATAATTTAAACAAACATCTACTGGATTCCCATGTAACAGTGATGACCCTTAAGTCATAAATGATGGATCACTCCAAACAGAATGTAGTTGGATTAGTGCTACATGATGCCTCATAATGGATTATTTAGTGTTTCTTAAACGTATAGCAGCCTAAAGGAGATTGAGGCAGGTTGTTGATGTGTAATTCAATGTGTGCTATGATGAATCTTTCATGTATACATTTGGTAATTTGGTCATGATTCCAAGGTCTAAGGCCCAGTACACATTGTACGATTTCGGGCTGTCCCAGACGAAAGATGACCAATCGTGGCGATTTCTGTGGTAACAGCTCCTAAATTGTGGTCCTGGTCAAGGTTTTGTGACCAAAGAGAGTCTGCGATCATTTTCTGACAATGTCATAAATTTAGCATGATCATCTCACAGTGTGTTTCCTGCTACGACCTACGTCTACTGACTAGCCATAAAATTGATAAACATATTAACATGGCGCTAAAACTTAAATCTACTTACCTCTAGCTCAATGTGCAAAATTGGTATTCCAAGTTTGCCTCTTTTCCCTAGCCATGACCACGTTTATATTCTCCTCTTTCGATTCCTCCTCATTTTTTCAGTGCATAAACACCACAATTTCCAAAGTGTGATTCATCTTGCTATATTTGTTCACCACTAGCCCATGCTGATGACGTTTTATTCTTCTATACGAAATTGTGCCGTAGCCTATGATTCAATAGGTGTGATCATCTTACAGTCTACATACATGTTGTATTTATTAGATACATGTCGTACCTTAGTGATTTGTAATGATTTTATAGGATTGCCGAAATCATAGTCTGTAGAAGGCATAAAACATTAGCAGCCTAAAGGAGATTGAGGTAGCTTGTGTAGCTACAATGTGTAATGCAATGCGTGCTATGATGAATCTGTCATGTAGACATCTGGCACATTTGGTCATGATTCCAAGTTCACAACACAAAGTTCAACCATGATAAATTAATTTGAGTTGAATGCACAACTACAATATTTGAATTTGAACGTAAACAATCTTATCTATTTCATGTTCCATATGTGTCCATACTATGTGTCTGTTCTGACTACAAAAATACTTAAGGGTAACATGTTTGTAGCAATGCAGCTACCTGAAGAAAAACATGTCTGATTTAATGCCACAGACATTTGAAGATAACTCTATCTCCCCCTTGAGTACCGGAGGTCACAGTAAAGCAAGGACACGTTAAGTTCATGCACACATTAATTATGCTGAAATATTTCCGGAATATATTCTTTTTTACTTTATTAAGTTCATTCCATCACTGTTACCCCAGTTTAAGGATTATTTAAGAAATCAGCACCTGTGTTTCATTTGAATGTATGATGCACTGCAGCTGGCGCTACCTTTATCTGCCCCATCACAGGTGCTGGCTCTCCTCCGGAGCCTGACTTAACCCTGTGTCTATGTCATGGGGTGTGAGAAGAGGCCGGCAGGGAGGCCGACGGGGACACAATGGGGGGATTGTGCTCAGGGCGGGGGCTCGGAGGCTGAGGCAGCCCTGGCTGTGGCCAAACAGGTCGGGCCAGACAGCATGATAGATGGCTTTGTTTAAGGGTCCCGGGGTGGGGCCTGAACTTGAGGCACTTTGTTTATCCTGAATAGAGCAGGGGGGAAGATGCTGGAATGATCTATGTCTCACTAGCTGAAGAGCTTTAGAGGGAAGGGGACCAGAAAGAAGAGAAACATCCACAAAAAAAGTGACCAAAACAACCCAGGAAACCAGACAGACAAAGAGAGAGAGAAAAAAATAATCATTTACTCACCTGCACGTCCTTCCAAACACGTCTGACTGATTTTCTTCGGTGACCAAAACTACAAAAATTACAAAGCACCATAAAAAAATTGTCCATATGAATTATCCATATTATTGAAAGTGAATGGTGACTCCAAAAAAGGCACAAAAAAAATCCAGAAAAAGTACCAGAAAAATAGTTCATATCAATTACCCATATAATAACATGTTACTCAGCTGCATGTCCTACCAAACCTTTTTAGAATTTCTTGCATAAAAAACAAACAAAATATGTATATATAAGTTTTGATGAATGATCACGCTGTTCTATTCCATAAATTGAAAGTGAATGGTAACCAAAACTCCATAAGGCAAAAAAAGCACAATAAAAGTACAAAAAAAAATAGGCAATATGAATTATCAATATGATAACTTTGTTCAAAGTTATTTACTAAAAATATTGTCCAAACAACCATGTTCACTATTCACTTTCATTGCATGTTTGTTGTACAGTCTGCAATAAATATCTCCTTGTATGTTCCATGAAAGAAATAAAGCCATGCAGGTTTTGTTTGTATTTTTAGATGAACTGTTCCTCTTAAAGATTGACAGATATAGATAAAGAATGAGATAAAGGAAAAGAAAGTGACTTAGGGAGAGCAGTGCTAGCTGAGCATGTGTTCTTTAGGTTAACGGAGGGTCAATTCGAGAACTGCCGGAGGGGGAAGGGCCGTCCTCTCACCCTGATGGTGGCTGTCCACTCCAGGTCTTTTAAATCTGACAAGACCTCATGCACACACACATATGCAGCCCTCATACCTGCCGTCTGTATCTCAAATGCCACTATGATTGTTTTTTTTTTGTTTTTTTTGTGGGCCGAAGGCAAAACGAGGTGCTGACTTTTGGGCTGGTTCAAACCGGTTGGCTGGTCTCGTTTTCACTTCCGTGCCTGTGTTGAAGACAATTCACAAAACACATGCATACACACAGGAAAGAATACCTGAATGAACCTCTATTGAGAGTGCAAGACAAAGAAAAGCAGGATAGTCGAGAGATATACATTGTGAATGGAATATGATGGGTGTCATGAAACCGTTCAGTTGTGTATGGAGGCGAAACATGATAAATGCAACACGGACAAGGTCATTTGAAATGTGAAAACCACGCATTTGTAAAAATATCTATTTCGCATCGAGATGGATAAATATGGATAAATCCTTTGCACGCTCTTCACTTGTCTATCAGTTGACCCTCACATTTGCATATGTATTTATGCAGATTTTTGAGGGGGCTCTCACACACAGCAGGGGTCTCTGAGTGTCACGGTTTCTCAGTGTGAATTTGTGTCTTTGTATTTGGTTCTGTTGGGTATGTCTATGTGTGTGTGTGTGTGTGTGTGTGTGTGTGTGTGTGTGTGTAAACTTCCTAGGGTATGTCGGTCTGTTTTCTCAATCTATCTGTTTTCTCGATCTTTCGGTTGATGTCTCCTTTTACACATTCTCTATTTCATTATGTGTGTGTATATATGTGTGCCATACTGCATCTCTGACTTCTCAAAGTGGGCCACAACTTCCAGATGGTGCTCTGTATCTTTGTTTGGTAAGTGAATACTTGAGCTGTAGGACGGCCTATCAATATCCCCTCTGAATGTGAAGAGACGCTGGCTTTACATTCACAATGTTCTCTTTTTACAGCCGTCCATGAATAGTTCTTCCACATCTCTGTTTCTATCAGATGTGATATTTTTGTAAAAGTTTAGGTTAAACTAGCCAAGGTCATCCATATCAAGATGTAGGTCACTCAGTTGTGTTCTCCTTGTCCATTGACTTCTTCCTCAATTCTAAAGAGCTCAGGAAACAGCCATTACGGTTGGGAAATAGTTTGACCTTTCAGACTGTGCTCCCTGACAGAAATGCAACTATAGAATTACTTTTCTAAAATCATTGAGACAAAAATGTCCTTGAGGTTTCCTCTCGAAAGCACATACATACAATCTTGGCATTCTAGCTGAGATGTCATGGCTTCAGACCTTATGTTATTAGATCACGCTAAATCTTGTCCTAATTTACTCACAGTGAGAGTTCAAACTCTTTCTCTACAACAAAAGCATACTGTGCAGTGACTGAATCCAAAAAAATCAAACATCATAAATACAGAATAATGACTTCTGCATATGTATATATGCAGGTCAAATGAGATTTCAGAGTTGGGGCAGAAGGAAAGGTTCTCAGTGAACAGACTTAAATTTTGGTCTATCGCACCAATAGTTTATTTACTATAATTGTTCTATAATTTACTTCAGAAGACTTGCAACATTGCGCATGAATTGCATGGACTGTAACTATTGGTCGACCATTCAATTGTTATGCTTGTATTATTATTAAAAAAAAAAAAACAAGAAGAAGATTGGCTACCTTGCGCTCTAAGATATCATCATCAGCCATCAAAAAAAAAAAAAAAATCAGCTGCCCACTAATTGTAACTTTCACCATATAGAAAATAGCGGCATGAACATTAATGAAACCATCTAATTTTGTGCTTTATAAGTCTTTAATGATGTTTAGTCCTCGGTTTAATGCCTCTCTTTCTTATTTGTCTTTGACATCCCTTCCTTTCATTCGTTAGCTCTGACAAACATGAAATACAGTGTCCAGAAGAGCTATCTGTCTAGCCAGGGAGCAGATGTCCCCTCATGGGCCTGAAGCGTCTCACCCCGTCAGCTGTCAGCGGCCCGAAACAATCTTTGAGCTGAGAGAGAGCGCCGGTCCAATTAAAGAGGTTAATTTGCTTCAGTACTTATCTGTCCATCGATGTATCTCTCTCTTCTCTATATCAGCCTCTCCAACTCTTCTCACACCAGTCTCTCATTCTTTTGACTATTTGCTCTTCTCTCCCTTTCTTTCATTATACCTCTCATACGATCCCATCTCAGACCCTTTGTCTTAAAGTCCCTTTCTTTCCACTGTCTTCTCGTCCCTCTTTCTATAGTTTGTTTGCCTCTCTTGCATTTGAGCAACACACCGTGGTGACATTATGGCTGTAACAAATTGAGCACTTGTAGAATGCAGGCATGAAACAGTCACAAAGCTTCCATTCACCGTCTTACCGACTGAACATAAAGGCCCATGACAGTTTAAGTGGCGTGTTCAGTTTGCATGTGAAAGCGTGTCTACTGAAGTTTACGGCTAGAAAGAGGGTTTGATGAGAAGGTTAAAACAATGCATGTGTGTGAAAAACAGACTGACAGAGTTACACGCTTTCATCATTGGGAAAATCTGTCAAATCATTTAACGGTATGGTATAAACGTGTTGACACTTTGTTTGGCATGTGATGTCTGTGTGGCTACATGTAGTCTCTTATTAGCTATACATGTGACTCGTCTGGCAAAGAAGCTTTCAGTGCAGTAACCAAACAATGTTTTAAGAGCCATTTAGAAGGGCTGGTGCATTTACAAAACCAAAATCTGTCCAAGTCCAAACTCTGATCCCCCGTGCGCCTATTTCTCCTGTCATGTCATTATCGTCTGGATGAGAATGGATCATCTTCTCTGTCCCCTGCCCTGCTCTGTGAACCCCTGCCCTCCAAGCCTGTCAGAGTGAACTATCGCAGACAGACACACACAGAGACACTGTCACATGCACAAAGACACATATAAACCCAGAGGCCCATCACACTGAGAGGACAGATGCCCTTGTTGTGGTGTTGAGCCTCCTCAGGATTTTCCTGTCATGCATTGAGAGGCAGAAGACTTCATAGAAGATGGTTTGCAAAGAAAATCAAATGTAAAAGAAAATTCTAGTTGTATAATTTAAAATTTGGAGGACCTCGTTTCGGCAATTAATCTTGCTTTTGTTGAGTCTATTTGACTTTTTAAGTCCTGGTACAATCTCCCTCACAAAACTATGTTAGTATCATAGTATTCTGATTCTGATGTCAAATGGTTAGGCCATAGTGCTTTGATATTTAGCTTGGTACTGAATGAGAACTATATTCAAGGCAAGGCAAGTTTATTTATATAGCAGATTTCATACACGATGGAAATTCAAAGTGCTTTACAGAAAATAATTAAATTAATCACAGATTAATAGCCAGGAAAACTAAAACAGTTATAAAAGAAATTAAAAGAGATATATGATACAGTTATCAATTGAATTAAACGAGTAAAGAGATGATACATAGATACATTTCTCATCTGGCAAACCACCATTAGACTTTTCTAATAATATTTTTCACAACTCCCAGTTTTAATCTGAGATTTTCCCATCGTGAAATGGGATTGTAAGCCTAAACCTGACATAAACTGTAAACTTGTCCCTCAAATTTAATTGGTTGATTGGAATTTTGTTCCAGGATCAACAAAGATGTTGATCCAGAAATTAGATTCTGTGAATGCATGACCCCAAAACACCTTGAATGCAATGTAAGTCTCTTTGAATAAAAGCATCTATCAAATGCTTAAATTTAAAATGTAAATATAGGGGAAGGATATTCTTATTCTAGAGTGCCTTTGATTGAATACAATTTTAACATTTTGATGTCTGTGCATGCAAGATGAGTCTTCAATATGTGGTCAATTTGTCTGGACCAAAAAGGCAAGAGAGATTTTAAATGCTTATATATCAGCTCAGTTTGTCAACTTTTTGGGAATAGCATAAAAATGACCTCAAAATTAACAGATAAGTTCTAAATGAAACAAAACTTCAATGTTGATTACATGGTTTTAAGTTCTATATCTGTATGTGATTTTCCCTTAAAATACTTGCTAGCAAACAAGCTGATGAACGTCTGTTGTGCCGCTCTGTCAAATACTCTTCCGCTTGGCTCCACCACTCACTGAGTTGTGACCCTTGACCCCAGCGGGGCCGTGTATGTGCACGGTCTTGCCAGCGCCTCCCTGGAATGTCTGGATTTAAGGACTCTTCTAGTTCGTAGCTAGAGATGGTGTGCTGTCCTACAGCTGCCTGAGTATAAATCCTGCTGTCACCAGAAGGCCAAAGCTCTCCTTCACTACCCCTTCTTTCGCTTGCTGTTTCTATCACTCTCCTCCACTTTTCACTCAGTCACACTACTTTAGTTTACCACACAAGTGTCTCAAAACAGAAATCTGTGCCTCCTGCTCTGTGGTGAATAAGGAAGCTTTTGTGCCTTTGATTTAACGTCTTCAGAGCTCATTCACGGCTGTCGAAAGAGTTGTACGTGACCACACACACAGATTAAACTCTCCCACTCTTCAACGGGAAAAAGCAGACAACTGGTCCACCCTGTACTTCATGAGGTTAAAAAAATGTTGTTGACATCCGTTTACGTCAGCTAGAAGACCTGGTGAAAACAGCCCCCTCTCTGTGACCTCTGACCTGCGGCAGTCTCTCGAAAGTATGTACTGTATAAGAGCTGTGATCTACAGGGCTCAAGACAGGTTTCTGGCAAGAGCGCACAGGTAACATTCCAACTCTGTTTGAAATTCCTGAGCTGTAGGTTGTTAAAAATGTGATTTATTTGTTGCGAGGTTAATTAATATTCTGTCATTGCGATTGAAATGTGATAGGCGTGAAAGATATGATTCTTCTGCCATCTGCCTCAATCTGTCATGACAAAACCAACCTACAATGTTGTAGAAGCGGTTTTGGTCAAAGAACATTCATCCACAAAGCATTTGGATTCATTTTTAAGACTTGCTTTTTGGATATTTCAGAAATTTCAGTATTCAGTTTGGACACACCTTGTCTTAACCAGGCGACAGACATAGAAAGTTGTCTCTCCATGTTAAGTGTCATAACCAACACACTCTCATTTCAGTTTGTAACTATTTAATGCTCTGGCAATTCGTATGAATTCGTACAATCTGCTTACACCCCACAGTAAGTTTGGACCTTCATGCTAGCTTTTCTCCCAAAAAAATCGCCACTTCATAAAATAGTTATGTTTTCTCATGAGATCAGGTTGGTCATAACCAGCCAAGACCACATTAAGTTGTGATTGTTTCGTATTGCTCTGCAGTTCTCCTTAAAAAAATAAAATAAAAGTGAGGACAGTAAAATTACTCGTCGTAGGAAACCTGCATGTTGAACCTGGTTGGGACAAGGCATTTGTTTCAAAATTTACTGGCTATTTTTACCAGTCTCCTCATTGATGCTCAAAAAGCAGTGGCGTTTTGCACAATTCTCCCATCTGCTACCATACCGCGATGCAGATCAGAACATATGTATCCAATTAAGTAGCAAAGCAGAGAGCTGGAATCCAGCTTGATGTCAGACAAATGAAGAATTGGGGTGAGTGTGGCCTGTCTTAGCCAAGTGATCAGTGCATCCATCTTACAGAAGCTTATTGATGGTAAAATGTTATGTTTCAGGTTGTTCGGCGTGTGTCAGCGCCATTACATTTGAGTTAATGTTGGAAGGGTAGTAATACTATGTCTGCTTGAGTGTAACAGCTGCTTTTGGCTTTCATAGCCCCCCTTTCTCAAGTTCGCTAATGTCGAAATCAGTTACACTATCATGGCTTTTCAGCTTAACCTGTTAACTTCAGCTTCAGCTTAACCTTTAGCGTATAAATAAGGTGTGCCGCTAGCATAAGCAAACGGCACTGCGAGAATAAAACTTCGTTCATCACCCATTTTTTGGACAAATAGGTAGACTAACAGTCTCAAACTTCCACTAGTGGTTGAGATAGCAATGCAACAGCAATTTGGGCGAATCAAACTATAAATTACTTTCATAGTTGTCTTTGTATATTTAATTCTAGTTTGATTTACTACATCACTTGTGTCCAAGATGCTCCAGATGGGAAGCCTTAAATATTAACCCTGTGGCTGTAATGTGAATTGGGAACACTGGCCTTTTTGTACTGGTCCCAGTACCAGCGCTCTGCCTGAGGGGGGCTTCCTGAATGAGCCCTCTGACTAGGCCTGACTATCACATGCCCATTTAAGCTTGTAGTCCTCTCATAGATCAGGAGAATGCAAATAAAGGAGCAGGATGACTTGAAATAATCTTTGTTGAGCAGTGTGGAAATGTTGGTATGGTGGTGAAGTTTAAAGCTATACTGGACCCTTCATTGTACACTATTCATCAGTGCAGAAGGCCATCTGTGTTAATGGAATTTCAGGAACGCTTTACAGTAACAGTTCTAAATAAAGCAGTAAGCCACTCAACTCCAGAGTTATTGCCAACGACAACAGCAGACATTTAATTATTAATGTAAAGTTGTGTGGAGCAGGACTTTGGACCAATGACATTTCATGATGCAGTGATACTCGACAAAAAGTTCTATGGTTGTCATGATTGTGTCTGGTTTAGACAAAAACTCAGATTGACATGAAAGAGGCTTTTTCACTGCTTTAGCATGCCATACCTGGTTAGGATCCACTGGCTGGTTACAATTTTAGCATAAATCTCAAAACTATTTGCCATTTTACCGCAAAAATGGCCAGTTAGCATATAAGAAATTTAAAGATTTCTCTAAACAAAATATTATTTATTTATTTTATGTAACGATACAAAGCTAGTGCAAAAACTTTCATGGTTTGTAGCAACTGGCGCATTAATGTGGTAAAATAGTTTCATTTACTGTTTTACAACAGTTTTGAAAATGGCTAAGTCTGTCAGATTTTAGAGTCAGAACTAACCATTTTCCATTAAGTATTTCATAAGAACGAGATTATTACTTGTAGATGCTTGGTGGAGTCAGAGTCAAACTGTCTCGACCTCACTTTCCTTTCTTCTCTGGTTTTCTATCGTCAGTGTTTGCTCTGTCTGTGGGACAGTCTTGTGTGCTAACAAAACTTCCACCTCTGCCCTGTGCAGACTAGTCTAGTTCATCTTTCCCAAACCTCTTTCTTTTTCTCAGACTGTCACCTCCCCCAGTCGAACCCTCCGCCCGTCTGTGGGCTTTAAACGCCATCCCCTTCACCTCTCCGTCTGGTCAAATTCTTTTTGTCTGTCCGCCTCTTTAATGTGCGTTGCTAAGGTGACTGCTGACCCATTGCTTGGCACTCTATGAGAGGCTCCGTTCCAAGATGGCTTCCCTCATCAACCCCCTCAGACACTTTCAATTTGCAGTGGGGGGTAGGGTGTGTGTCCAGCGCTGGTATTGAGAACACTGGAAATTAAACTCTTGCGCCAACACATGTTTATGGGCACTGACAAGAATATACCAGCTGTCTGATGAGCGCATTCTTTCTTGTGACCAAGCATGGTTTTCTCACCTTGTCCCTGGAGTATCCATATGGCATTTGGACCATTTCATTACATTGATTTGAATATGAGAATAATCATGTCTAGATTAAACTCGGGTCAGGTGTGAGGGCACAGATGCTTGAGTGAAGTGTAATTATTTTCTGGTAAATTATGCGTAATTGTAGCCTCATCGCCTCATGAACCTCAAATATTAAATCTTGAATGTTTTTACAGTGTCAGATGTTCTGATCTGGGCCCTTTAAGTACAAAGTACAAGTCTTTGGTTTGACATTAATGCTTATCTGTGTGTGTATTTAGGACAAGGACTGTATATTAAAGGGTCTGAGTGCATGTGCTGTTACTTGCATATGGTGCTCTGCTCAGATACCTGATGTAACCTAAAGTGCAACTCTTTACAAATGTCAGATCTTCAAATATATATTGTATAATATATTGATTATCGGTCATTTGCTCTGATCAGTTCAAACACAGCTCATATGTATCAAATAGATAATAAACCTTTTGCTAAAAATGTGTAAACAACAATGTAAACAACAGATGGTAGTTTGTAAAAGTCTTATACCTCAAAAGAAGACAAAAAGAAGTGTGATTGCTCTCCAAATAGATTGTAGAGCAATAATATTGTCCTGCACACCACTCTGTCCTTGAAGTCAAATAGGTTTTTGTCTGTGGTCAAGCGCTCAGTGCAACACAATGAGTCTGACCAGGACAAAGAGAGAATAACCAAGAGAATAAGAGAGCACGAAAGTGAGAAAAAAAAAACAGACTGCCCCAAGCTTTTTGTTTGATATGAATGGAATTATATAATGCTAAAAATAATAACATAAAAATGCTTCGAAATCTTCGATTTATCCTAGAGGAGGGTATTTTGCTGATGTTCCAAGCAAACACAAAACAGTTCTTTTCTATCCTTTTCTTAAAATCTCAAATGCCGGGAAATTGTTCTGCCATACCTCCCCTCCCCTCACCTTTTAGCATATCACCAAAGAAAATGTGATTGTCGGCTATGTGCTGAGAAGAACAAGGTTAAAAGTAATCAATAAGTCGCCCTCTCAGACAAGGCCACCAAGTAATAGCTGCTGTTGGTGAGGTGGGTGTTTTAAATGTCAGTGACGCAGGATGATTATATGTCTAAGAAGACCACTTACCTTATTTTAGGCTGTTTTCATGGCCTCGGTTTGATTGCCTGGTCCGAACTTGGGTTTGATTTCTACCACCTTCCCCCTGCCCTGCACTTCTTTCACATTTTATTTTGGGGCACCACTGTATTTGTCTTGTTAGATTTACCACTAACTTTACACAGAATGAAACCGCTTTTTATCTGCTGCAAATGCATTGGAAGACATACAAAGAATGTGAACAATGCCAATTCACATTCAATTAGTTCATTGCCGCAAGTTAAGATGGATTGATTTCATATCGGTTAACATGAACTGTAGCCTAGATCATGAGTGTGTTGTTTGCTGCTAGTACACACCTGAGTTTGAAACCTCTTTTTACATAAAAAATTACACCTACGATGAAATGAGCTTGGATCCATTTAATAAGCAGTTAAAAGACAGGAAATGGGTTACACCTTTATCCATTTTATTTTTTGTCATGTACGTTGGAAATCCTCAACACAGTATGCTATTTTTATGTTTTTGGAAATCATAATCAAGCAAGAATTACCAGATATTACATAAGATTGTGAGAAATCAACAGTTCTGAATATGCTATGCTAGTCAATTTAAAATATTATCTTATAAAACATTGGCCTCCTCGTATGATTCATGTTGTAATGGTATATGATTTAATTGGAGTAAGCATGAGAAAAAGCAGGCAAAGAGAGTTGCCTTTTTATGACGGAAAAATCTCCAGAGGAGGTCAAACCCCACACAGGTGGCAGCAATTAACTGTAATTTTTGCAGATTGTAATGATCCATAATTTACCAGCCTCCTCTTGCATCTTGTATGCAATAAAAAGTGTTTGGATTGGGTACAGGTTTTTTGTTATCTCTGGTCTTTGTGTCAGATATCTCAGAGACAGGCGAGACTGTTGATATTTGAAATGATGTTCGTGCAGAAACTGAACTCCCTTCCATTTTCAGCAGGTTGAGTTTAGAATTTACAGTTGGGATTTATTATGTCAAAATATTAAGGCAAGAGCATAATTTTATAAATAATAACAATGTAAAACATTTCTGAATACAGTAATCATATTATGATCTGTTAAACAGCATGAATTTGGATGATGGATGTAGTGGCTAAAGCTCTAGATTAGAAAGTGAAAGGTTGCTGGTTTGAGCTCTACCAGAAACAAGACATGAGAGTCGCCATTATGCCCCTGAGAAAGGTGCCTTGACACTGGTTACTCCAAAGGGATTTTCCTTGTAATAAATGTTCTGCTAAATGTGTCTGATCAATTTGTACTTTCTTGCTGCCTTTCTATGGTGAATTTTTACTGAGCCTTTGTTGTGAGAGATTGAACATTTCCTAAATGACAACTGAATATTTCCATCTGCTTATGTCTTGCAGAAAAAGATGAGCCCAGCAGCTACACTTGCACAACTTGTAAGCAGCCCTTCAGCACTGCTTGGTTCCTACTACAGCATGCCCAGAACACTCATGGTTTCCGAATATATCTGGAAAGCGAACCTGGAAGCCCGTTAACTCCTCGAGTGGCCTCCGCTCCAGGCATGGGTGGTGACTGTGCCTCACAGCCACCGCTGCATACAGCCCACCTTGCAGACACTAGTCCCTATAGCCTGATGAGGATAGCCAACAGAGATGGGTCCTCGATTCCTAGGGAAGGCCGATATCCCAGGACACCTCCACTCTTTAGTCCCCCACCACGGCATCACATGAGCCCAGATGATCTGGCTTTGGCCCCCCATCACCCAAGCGCCTTTGACAGGGTACTGCGTCTTAATTCAGTACCCTTGGACTCCCCATCTATGGACTTCTCGAGACGACTACGGGAACTTGCAGGCAACTCTGCTGGCTCCTCTCCGCCCATGTCGCCCAACAGGCCTAGCCCCATGCAACAGCTGCTGCAGCCATTTCAGCCAGGGGCATCTCATTCTCCTTCTGGGCCTCATTCAACACCCACTGAGCAAACGCCAACCATGCCAACTGTGAAAGCAAAGTCTTGTGAGTTTTGTGGAAAGTCTTTTAAGTTCCAGAGCAACTTAATCGTCCACAGGCGCAGTCATACCGGAGAGAAACCTTACAAGTGCCACCTCTGCAACCATGCCTGCACTCAGGCCAGCAAGTTGAAACGCCACATGAAGACTCATCGGCACAAATCCTCCTCCACTACCTCCAAATCAGATGATGGCCTTTCAACTGCCAGTTCACCTGAGCCAGGCACAAGTGATTTGATAGGCAGTGCCACCAATGCTCTCAAATCTGTGGTGGCTAAGTATAAAAGTGAGAACAACGGCCTGATCCCAGAAAATGGTCAGGAGGAAGATGACGAAGAGGAAGAGGAGGAAGAAGAGGAAGGAGAGGAAGAGGAGGAGGAGGAGGAGGAGGAAGAAGAAGAGGAGGAGGAGGAGAATGAGAGTGAGGTCGGCGAGAGGACTGATATAAACTTTAGCTTGAGCCTAGAAGGTGCACGTCACCATGAGAACAATAGACAGCGACACAACAAAAGTGTGGAGGGAATTCAGGACTTTCGAGATGCCCTTAAACTTTACAAACGAGGTGACCGCAGATCAGCTAATGAGACAGGTGGTGACGATTCCCCAAAAGAGTCTGATCAAGTCAACGAGAAATATGGACAAATCGTAAATGGAACAGCCTCCTACCCAAATGAAGACCTCTCGAGGAAACTTCTTGCCAGAAGTCCAGGATCTGACAGCCCTCTTTCCAAACGCATCAAAGTGGAAAAAGACCTTGATTCTCCAACTCCTACAATCCCCAACTCAGAAAACGTGTACTCTCAGTGGCTGGCCGGATATGCCGCTTCGCGCCAGCTCAAGGATCCTCTCCTCAACTTTGGGGACTCAAGACAATCACCTTTCGCCACCTCTTCAGAGCACTCCTCGGAGAATGGAAGTCTCAGGTTCTCCACTCCCCCTGGGGAGTTGGATGGAGGGACGGCCTCTGGGCGCAGTGGCACTGGAAGTAGGGCCAGTACACCCCAAACTGGTCGACCCAGCTCCAAGGATGGTCGGCGTAGTGACACGTGTGAGTTTTGTGGCAAGGTCTTCAAAAACTGCAGCAACTTGACAGTGCATCGCCGCAGCCACACTGGCGAGAGGCCGTACAAGTGTGAGCTTTGTAGCTACGCCTGTGCTCAGAGCAGCAAGCTAACACGGCACATGAAGACGCATGGACAGACAGGCAAGGACGTTTACAAATGTGAGATATGCCACATGCCTTTTAGCGTCTACAGCACTCTGGAGAAGCACATGAAAAAATGGCACAACGATCAGCCCTTAAGCATTGAAATTAAAACAGAGTAAATTTTATGATGTCTTTCGCAGTCTTAGAAAAATATTTTAAGCACAGTGTCAGTTAATTATGCTGGCCGAAAATTTGGCCGAAAAAGACTCTGAGCCTCTCTAATGTGCAATAACTTAATGTTTTGTACTTCTTTTCTTACTGGTTGGCATGTTTTCGTGTATTAGCTTGATTGATAAGGATTAGCTGTGTTGCTGTTGTTACTGTCTTTTATCAAACAGGACATTTCATGCTGCAAACAATTAATTTTGACATATCATACCTAGCTGTATTTTGTAATTTAAGCCTGAAATCTTTTGACTACCTACATTCACACTGGGTTTACACTGTTCATTAGGGGTATAGACAAACTGTAGGGTTACCAAGGAAAGATTGAACGGTAACATTTTACTAAGATACTAAAAAAGTTAGAATTTTTATTGTCGCTTGTGAAAAAAGAGTGCCTTGGGTGTGCCATTTGCCATAAGCCTGGGGATATTGTTCAATGCAAAATTAGGTCTTGCATCAAGTACCTATTGTGAATTTGCTAAATGCAGGAATCCAGCATATGTTCTTATGTATATAATTTACTAGTATAACATGTTGTGTTCCTTTAAGTAGGATTATTTTGTTGGCATCTTCATGCCTTTTGGCTCGGTGAGATTTTGGTATCGTCTGGACAGGTACATTAGTAAGTTTTCTTTTAACTTAGGGTCTCATTTCTTTTTTTCTTTTTTTAGAAAGTATCCCTGAAAATGTGTTTTACTCAGTAGATAGCCAGTTTATTGGACTATACTGAAACATTTCTATTTGGTGCATGTAACATGGAACATTATGTAAATATGTACATTTTTATAGAATTAATTTCTTGACAGGGTCATCCACGGAAACTTTAACATATAGTCCTTGAGTAAGCTGTTAAAGAATTGGCAGGATTGAAAATCCTTTGAATTTTGAATTAAGCTCATATTGGCTAGAAATAGAAGTAGTTTAGCAAGACCAGTTATGATGGAGCAATGCAGGAACGTATTTCAGGACATTTACACATTATTGGATGAAAGTCTGAATTAACTTGCTTGCTAGTACTTCCACAATGTTTTCGTTTATCCAACACTCTTCAGTTTTTAAAGCTATATACTGTATATACCCCTGTTTATTAGCAAAGCACTTAGCCACGTTCACATATTTTGTGCCCGTCGAGTTGACATTCAGACTTTTTATTCTCTGCATTATCCCATAGTGAATTTTATGAATAGCACTTGCCACTCAGCCTAAAACTCTGTATCTGTCCTGCTAATCTACGGGCAGGTGGTTGAGTATAAAACAAAACTGCTCTTCAATGGCACAAAAAATCTGCACTGTTCAATTTTTTTTTCCAGCTTACAAGAGACACTCAAGAGATATTTCCTCTCATATGACCAATTTAATGAGGTGTCAACATTTTATGTGAAATAGAGTTAGATTAGAAATCTTGGTCAACGAAAAAGGACTTAAAAGAAGCTTAAAAAGGAAAAAAATTAAAAAGACTGTTCATTTAGAAGCTAGACTTTAAACTGGAACAGTGTAATGATGTTTATCTCAGTGAATATACTCCAAACCCGCTGCTTCATCAGCCATTTTATTTTTTATCATATGTTTTAAAATGAATTAATGGGTTTCTTTTTGTAATACTTTGATGTTTTTAACAGAAAATTAATTTAAAGTGTTCCTTTTTTTTTGCCGCTCATCTTCATTTCTTGGGGGGTTACAGTGTACTATGTAAATACTAAATGTTATGTGAATTTCCTTTTCTTCTGATTCTTTTTTCTTTCTCTCTCTCTCTTTGGCATACACAGTTCTTCAGGATGCATTATAATGAGATTGTAGGAGTATGTTTGACATTTTATAGGGCTGACTTATGGTCTGTCAAAAGCTATTGTGTCACACTTCAGTTTTCCATGTCAATGTGTAGAGAGGATCTGGATTTAATTGTTCATCAAGAGTAGTCAAGATAGTATTTATATAGAGACTAGAATTCCAGACTGTTCCTTGTTCACTTTAAAGGTACAAAAATGCCTGTAGTTGAGCTCAGCATGCTGCCACCGTTTTTTCTTTTCTCCTTAACTTGGCAGGATAATATAGTGTGAATCGTTTTAATGTATGGATCTTGAAAATGAGTTTCTAAGAAAAAAAGCTATGTGGGGGTTACACAGATAAAAGGCTATACAATGGTCTGTTGACGCAATCCTCTTTGAAATAACACACTGATGAGGAACAGGTGCTTTTATGATCTCTGGCCTTTGGATATGCAGTAAAGTTTCATAGTTAGTGGGTTTCCCTCTTTATTTTGAACTGTCCCTGTCTCCCCCACAACCTGAAACATTCCAGTCATCTTTGAAAGAATGGATGTCTTATGCAATGAATCAAGAGTCAATAAATACATTTAAAATGCATTTTGAAATACAACTGTACAGTTTGTCTTGGTGTGTTTTATTAATGTCCAGACCCACACTGAATCTGCGGCCACAGAGCTTCCACAGAGTTGGATTGTCTGTCATTTGTAATGTTCTACACCTTCCCTTTGCATGTTTCTTTATTTAATATTTCACTTAAATTGGTTATGCTTTTTGCTACCAATATAAGTGTGTTCCCTCAGCTCTGTTCAACACATTTGACCAAATTTAAAATCTTCCACAAAAATCAGTGCAGAAAATGCAAGAAAGTCTGCATTTACCATTTATGACTCATTGCACAAACAAAGCAGTAACTGGTACTTAGTTTGTGTTAGTTATTCTGTTACTTTTAACTGTGGTTTCATTATATTCAGCTACATAAATGTCTAATTTGATCAGTTGATATCATTTTTTATTTTTTTATTTAAGTGGTTGTACTATTGTAGTATTTATTCATATTTGAATATTTTGAGTTTTAGGTTTTAGTAATTTTGCTATGTGCTTTTGTCATTAATTTATTTTTTTAAATATATTTGTATGATGGATTTTAGAACTTCAACTTCAGAACTTCAGCTTTTTTAGTTACTCTTCTAATCTTTATTTCAATTACCAAACACTATTTTAATAGTTTTAGTTAACAATAACAACACTGTCAACCATTAAGACTTTCATAGATCTTTTTGCACATAACACTGATCTATTCTAACGTTTAAAAGTGGATAAACAAAAAAAGTAAAAATGACAAGTTCTTCAAGGTCATATACAGGCTGCTTTTTGTATTTAATTAAGAAACCCTGGTGCCTTTATTCTACGCCGCTGCCCACATGTGTGTGAATGTGTACACATATGAGTATTAACACCAGGTGTGTTTGCTTTGGAGAACCCAGACGAAATGACGGAAGTTAGCTGCCTTATCTTTTGTCTCAGGCTTTGTGTGGTCATTTGGGTGTCTATTTTATGACTTTAACAGCCTCTTTTTTCTTTCATTTTTGCACTCTTTGCTTTTCCTTTGTGTACTGACACCAATGTGACAAAGTAATCTCTCTCTCTCTCTCTCTCTCTCTCTCTCTCTCTCTCTCTCTCTCTCTCTCTCTCTCTCTCTCTCTCTCTCTCTCTCTCTCTCTCTCTCTCCCTCTCTCTCTCTCTCTCCCTCTCTCTCTCTCTCTCTCCCTCTCTCTCTCCCTCTCCCTCTCCCTCTCTCTCTCTCTCTCTCTCTCTCTCTTTATCTATCTCTCTGCCCTTGCTTCAGCTCTTTATGTTTACTGACCTAGAGGTGATTAAAGTCCAGCCTTAGAAAAGGATCCAGCTTTTTAAACTGTTGACAGTTGAGATAAAAGCCCTTAAGACTTGGGGATGGGCACTATGGGTTGTGGCATGTTTGTGTGTATGTGTTTTACGGGGCTTAAGAGCCGAGCCTGCTTTCTGTTCCCCTCTTCCAAGTTCAATGTCAAAGGGTGAACAATGGCAGGTCACAGGGATCCTGGGCCCAAACAGAGCATGCATAGCCTGCATACTTTTCCCATAGCAGGTCCTGACCTCTGCTCTCTGCCTCTCTCCCTCCCTAAAGAATATATTTTCAGGCTCTCAGGGAAGATCTGTCAATTTCCCTCACAAAAGAATTTCTTTTGTCATTTGAGACACCTTTCTGATAAAGAAACCTGGAAAACCAAGTTTTGTATAGCATGGGATTGATCTTTATATATATTTATTTTTTTATTTGAACAAATAACTGATACATATTTTACCTCAGACTCATTGGAAAATGTATATACAATTCACTGCAGTTTCTAGCTGATACAAACACTAGAGTGTTAGTGAAACAACTTTTATTCCTTTTCACACATTATAATTACAGGGGCAGATTATTGATTGATAAAGACAAATTTTCCCACGATTCCTTGACCAATACTATGTTATGTCCTGGTGCACACAGAGAAAAAAGTACCTTAGAGTACAAATATACTTTAAGGTACTATTATGAAAATTGTTGTGGCTAAAAAGGTACAAATATGTCCTTTTAAGTGCATTGACAAGCTGTTGTACTTTAGATCTTTTTTCTCTGTGTGTATGAGTGCTGTGAAACACAAGTCACAACACTCAATAAAAGGACTGAAAGACTCAAAAAAGGGCTAAAAAACATAACATAACATTACAAAGAAAGTGTTCATGCTGCCTTACATTTTAAAGTTTAGTCAACTCAATATCCAAGTTGTCACTTAGAACAAATTCACATCTCCAGTTGACTGAACTTAAAATTTTAAGGCAGCTTACAACAACAACAAAAGTTGAAACAAATTTTTTTTTGGCAAGGTTGCTTCAGCAAAAGCGTATTTATCTCCGATTTGCTTTTGTTAACATTGTCAGTTAGGTTTAGGGTTTAGAGTAGGAGGCACATTATTTTTAAACAAGAAAGTGCTTAAACTTTTTACCGCTGATCATCAAAGAATTAATTTCAGAATTGCCACGATACATATAACAACCTGATTTTAAGCGCCACTCACTGAACATTTTATGTTGTGAGGTGAAACATGAGCCTGGGCTGTATTTTGCACTTCCTTTGTATGTTTTATTCTTATTAGAGTATCGAATGTTAGCTTAGCAACATGCTAACACAAAATGCTAATGAAATCAATTGTGAGGCAAGTCAACCTGCAGCTTCGTGAGTTTAGAACTATTTTCATGACTGCTCGCGTAAACATTCCAAAATGATTCCATTTCAGTTAGGATCTCACCTCTAGAAAGCAGAAAACTATATATTTAGGCAGCAGACTGCAAGATTTTTCCAAGGTTTTGGAACAGAGCCATTGTGTTACTCTCTTGAATGTGCTGGTCTCTGTTCTGTCTTGCCTCAATGTTTATACTCTACAGGGCTTTGCATCGATGACAGGGGAGCCCCCGTCTCAGGGCTCTAGGAGGTTAATCCTCTGTGTGTGTGTGTGTGTGTGTGTGTGTGTGTACAGTATGTGTTATTCTCCAGCAGTAAGGTTGGACTTGTGGACTGATTGCAGCTGCTTACCCTTTTGATTTGAGTCTCGTCCCCATTAGATCCAGTGAGTACACAGAAATTATCACTTTGCTGAGGTACTTCTATGTTTGTCCAGACAGAAGTTGAGGACCACTGGATTAGAAAGGGGTCTGTGTTTTGTCTAGGATGGAAAAATGCAGTAAAAGGGGCGCTGCCTCTTTTTCACAAACAAGAACACACACACACACATGTCCGCACACGTGTGCTCTGGCAGTGTCTTGGGGGACGTGACCTCTCTCCAATGCCTCCGATCCTGGCCCCTTCTCCTTGGGTGAAGGCAGAGAAAGGTCAAAGGTGATTTTTTGGGGGGCTCAAGATTAAGTTTCACATGACTGAGCACCTTTGTTGAGGCCGTCCAGCAGAAAGGAAACGTCCAGGAGGCCTTCATGTCTGTCTGAGAAGGGCCCCAAAAGCACCCTTCCCCCTTCTGCCTCTTCTCTTCTCTTCTCTTCTCTTCTCTTCTCTTCTCTTCTCTTCTCTTCTCTTCTCTTCTCTTCTCTTCTCTTCTCTTCTCTTCTCTAGAACATTACATGCAACAACTGTCAGTGGACATTACAAGCAACATCTTGTCATTTCAAACCTGTATGACTTTTGATTAAAAAAAATGTCACACTGATCTTTTCCAACTGTGATCAGCAAAATATCTTTTTTATCGATATTATCTGACTTTTTTGTTGGTTTTCACTGATAATCCTCCACTTCACCAAAGATAACAAATCTAATTCTCGCCTCACATTCAGTTACAAGACAGAAGAACCATTGGTGTATGGTGTCAATGAGGGCAAGTTTGACTCCATGTGACTATGATTTGAACATCCCAACCAGCCCAGCATGGCTATAAGGCTCAACCAATGATGTGAGTGTAATTGGCTGATCAATGGCAGTTGACAGTGGGAAAAAGTCATTACAGTTTTTCTGAATTGCTTAAGCACATTTCTTACGCACATTCATCACTCACTTTCTCAAAACCTTAAACACAAAACCAAATTTTCAAACCCCATTCTGAGAACATCTGACTCTTTTGGCAAAATCAAAACAATTTTATCTGTGTTCAAAATCAAACAATGCTTTCAGATCATTAGATTTATTTGATTCAGATTTATTTGACAAATTGGTTTAAGCTATTGAGAATCTGGTTCAGAGAATGGTTCAGAGAATTGTTTTAGCAATTCAGAAAAACTGTATTATTTGTATTTTTACAGGCATTTATGCATTTCCTGATAATCAAACCCTTGGTGTTGCCAGCAACATGCACTACTGTTTAAGCTACAGGAACATTTTTCATAAATTGCAACTCAAGCTCCATGCAAACTCCATGATCCAATCAGCATGAGCACAACAAAGAGAGACGCCCTGTCAGATAGTAACGGCTGTCCTGCAAATCCAGTAGCAGCAGGTCCTGATATCTGTCTGTGTGAGAACAGGAGGGTCATTTCTCGCTGACCTCTGGCCTGGGTGTCTGTGTACAGTTCTGGTGAGACAGTAGGGCGCCAGCTTTACAACCCTATCAATAACAGAGCCAAAGTTCATCCCTCTTTTTCTTATCGGTTTCGTGTTTTGAACTCCACCTGAGACCAGACCATGCAGGCGATGTTTAGGCTGACCCTCTTACGACCCCCTCACCGCAAGCTTTGTCGCAAATGGGTGAGAGTTGATGCTGGCATTCATGCATAATTCATCACAGCACCAATAATCCCAGACTGCACCAGTAGGGATGGGAACAGTTTGATAGGATAGACAAAAAAAGGGTGTGTGGGGTGAAAGCTCGGGTGGGGGCAGAAGGAGGATTAGACAGTGAAAATATGCCTTTGATAGCTTTCACAGTCTGAGAGGTCTTTGGTTTACGGTTATTCATATTGTATCTAATCTAATCTGGAACAATCCCGGTCAGGGAGGGGAAAGCACTGACGGAGAGCATGAAACTGTCTTAGCTTATTTAAAGAGACAACAGAGGCGTTTGGAGGGGGGGACTGTTCACAGATTCAGAAACTACAAACAAGCGGTTATCGGGCAAACAGGACCCGAGAAACCTATAATTATACTGCGACATGGACACACTTTTACGCAAACGAGCATATCCCCACAGACACACATCGACAAAAGCACACAGACATTTCAAGTGATTCATTGGTCTGAGGCTTTCAGCTGTCTGTCTGTGCTGTTTGTACACTTCCATCTTTGTGGAAGCTTGTGTTTGTGACGGAGACACTTTTATTAGCACGCAGAGGACACATGACAATGAACATAAAACAAAGAAAAGAAAAGACAGACTACATACTACATTTAACATACTACATAGTGCAAAAGGAAGTGGACATACACCGGCGGTCTGTAAAAAAGTGCACCATTTAGCGGTGCATGCTTTGGAAAGCCTCGCTATCATAGTGCTCATATTAGGGTTAGAGATCTGAGCAGACCCCTGATGCCAACTATTCAACTTTGCTTCGTACTTCAGATCCGATGGTTTGTTCACAATTGAGGTAAAGATGATCTGACAGGATGATAAAAACAGGCCGAAAAATCCCATAGACTTACATTGATGGAAGGACCCAAGACCAAACAATCTACCAAGATTTTTAAATGTTTTTGAAAGTCTCTTATGCTCACCAAGGCTGCATTTACTTGATCAAAGGGACAGTAAAATAAATATTGTGAAATAACTTTTACTCTTAATTCATTCCTGTGATGACAATGCTGAATTTTCAGCATCATTACTCCAGTTTTCAGTGTCCCCAGAAATCATTTTAATACGCTGATTTGCTGCTCAAGAAACATTTGAGAACACTTTATTTTACAATGTCCTTTTTACATATGTTACATGTACTGGACAACCTAACCCTAAACCAAATCCTATTCCTAAACCTATAGTCAGTACATGTTGTTAATTAATCAGTGCTTAAATGTATAATTGCAGTGTAAGGATACCTTCAAATAAAGCGTAACCAAACACTTCTTAATATTGAAAAGCATTTTTGTGATATTTTGTTCTTTCATGTTTGCACGTTCAAAAGATTTTTTTTGTAGTATAATGTAAAGGTACTTTTTTTTTTAATTTAATTGCATCCTTGCAGAATAAAATTAATTTTAAAAATCTTACCGACCTTCAATTTTAGACAGTAGTGTATCTAGGGAACAGAATATCATAGACACTGCACTTGGACCTGTAAGCAACCTCGTAGCAACCAGAGAACACCCTACGACCCTATTGAGTTTTCTACAAAAAAGCAGCTCTCATCACATTTTCTTCAGAAAATATAGTGTAGTGTAGTCTAGATCCTGTGGGCTGTTTATTTCTTTTAGAAATATTACGAAGAATAAATTAATAAAAAAACATCTTATGATGAAATTATGGTATTTATTTTATCTAAAAAAGGGATAATTGTAAAAATAGAAAGACAGTCTTTCAGAAGTTTATAAGTATGATATGGTTACCCTTCAAGGCGGCCAGCTGGACCCTGCCGCCCCGCCAAGACACCCCCTTTCCTTCTGTCTACGGTAGAATCAGAGGGTCAATAGGTTTAAAGCATATAGAGCTGCCCCCTCTGTCTAGCAGTGATCTCGCATTAAAGTACTTAAAAAATAATTTAAATTTTTTTTTTAACTCTGAGTAATGTGCAATACAACTAATTACTTGAAGTTATGAATGTGAAGCTGTCTAAGCACTTGACCTGTTGTCACACAAGTAAATGTTTACACACTATTTTTTTAAGATGTTATGTAAAAGTTTTTTTTGTGAGTTTGCATGTGGAGTTGTGGTCATCTGATGAACTTGAATGTTTGGAAAGAGTGCATAAGAGTGACCTTTAAAAATTTATTTATTAAAATTCCGCTTTTCCCAGACATGCACTGACCTTTCCGACCAGACGAGGCCAGAGGGGAAGGGTGAGAGTATGTGAGTGTGTGTGTGTGTGTGTGTGTGTGTGTTTGTAGGAGGGAGTGGGCAAAATCCGGGCCACAGCAGGGGAACGGGAAAAGGGCTGGTTCATAGTTCACGATCCCTGAGCTCTCTCTCTCTCTCTCTTACTCACACACACACACACACACACACACACACACACACACACACACACACACACACGTTTACCTTGCTATCTAAATGAGGATATAGCATAGACTTACACACATGTTGTGTTTTCATGTTTTATGGGGACTTTCCATTGACAATGATTTTTATACTGTACAAACGGTATATTCTGCCCCTCAAACTCTAACTTTGTAATGTTACAAATGATTTCTTAGCATTTTTTATAATACTGTTCTTTTGAACTTTATTTTCATAGAAAGAATCCAGAAAAAAATCGCACAAAAAAAGTCAGCATTGATAATAAATAGAAATGTTTCTTGAGCAGCAAATCATCATTACAAAGAGTAATGATGCTGAAAATCCAGTTTGTCATCACAAAAATAAATTAGATTTAAAAAATAGGTTAAATTAGAAACCAGTTATTTAAAATTATAATACTATTTCACACTATTACTGTTTTAACTGTATTTTTTTTATGTTATAAATGCAGCCATGAAGAGAATAAAAGAGTAACATGAACGGTAGTGTGTATAAAATTTTAAGTTATATAAAATAAATCATTTTAATTCTGGAGAGTAACTGTAATTTACTTTATGAATCATCTGGAGCTTTGAAGATGTCCCCAAAAAAAGCTAAAAATCTTTATGCTAATTTATTACACATTTTTGTTGTTTGCAGAACACGTACTGATGATAACCTTATAATGAAAAAATGTAATCCCCTATTGACCCACTGATAAACCAGTGTATCACCCCCCACCCACACACACAAACACACACACACACACACACACACACACACACACACACACACACACACACACACACACACACACACACACACACAAGCTCTTTTTGCTAACATCACAGTATTGAGAGGTGCGGTGCCCAGCAGGAAAGAAACAAACCCCAATCGATCTGGAATTCCTTTTCACTCGGACTGTCTGAGCGCATCAAGGACCCCCATCCCCCCAACGCACACGCATTTACCTAGCCATTTAAGATTTCTGATTGTGTGTGTCAGGCCATTGATCAATAGCTGTCGTACCCAGACCATGTCTTGGTAGGTCTTCCGTGCCCCTCACCCCCAACTTCCATAGACACCCAGATTATAATGAGAGATCCTGCTTTCACAGACAGGGGTGGGGGGGGTTGGGGGTTGAGGGAGGGGGGGAGGGGGTGTCAGACAGAGCCAAGGGCCCAGACGAGGGGCCCCATGCCGAGGTCACGCCACAAGGCCAAGGTCTTTGTCCCCACCTCCTCGCTCCATTTTGCCATCGCTTTCTCTCTCCCGTCTTCTCTGACCCACAAGGACCGTCTGTGAAGGGAGGGGGGTTTTGCACTGGCTGGAGTGGCCAAATTCAATAATTGTGGTTGTCATTGATTTTGTGTGTAGAATGTGATAAGTTTGTGTGCATCAACCGTCCTTCCATTATAAATCTGTTAGCAGCATGTAAAAACGACATGAACAAAACTTTACCTGCAGTAATGGTTTATAAATGAGAAGAAATGTATAAAACGCCATTTTATTTGTGTACACTTGGCACTTTGAGACATGTTGCACTAGGTTTGTCGTCAATAGCATTCAGTTAATAAAAATTTAGTTGCAATTATTAACATATGATGCCTGTGATTTCATGTAATAGTTTGGATTATACAATTATAATTATCTAAAAAAAAAATCTCTGTCCTGCAGCTCTTAATTCATGCTTCTGCATATTGAAAGTTGGTGCTTTCATTCAGGGTTATTATCGTTAACTAAACGGCCGTTCACACCAAGGACGATAACAATGCAGTGTATGTTTCACGTCTGTTTTGGGTTTTGTCTCACTTTTATTGTTACATGCCTTTTATTTTGTAATTTCTCACAGTCATGGTTTCTGTTTATCATGTGATTCCATTGTCCTCATGTAATCATGCCATGTGCTTCCCTATAGTATCATGTGTTGTGTTCTCAGGTTGTTTTGGTGATGTGTCCTGTTTTCTCATTGGTTCATTGTTTGATTATTCACTGATGTTCCTTGTTTAGTCATTAGTCTCTATGTAAAAATAGGCCTCATGTTTCCATTGTCTCTTGCAGCTTTATTCCCTGTTACCTCAGTGGACTCTGGTCCAAAACAGACATAACAGTACTCTTAGAATAAACAGAACGACATCCGTTGGTGTGGACGCTGATATCTTTATAGTTATTGTACTCAGTGTGAATGGCCCTTAAAATTAAAACAATAAAAAAAATCTGAATCATAAATAAACATTAACAGAAATAAAATAAAATAAAATAATTTTCAGGTAGTTGCCAAGGCAACATTCATTTCATTTTCATTTCATTTTCGTTACTAAAATAAATAAATAAACTAAAACTAAAAAATGAAACTTTTTTTTATTTTTTTTTTTACTATAGAGACATTAAAATATATATACAAATGACAATTGGTAAAACTTTAACTAAAATTGAAATGAAAACAGAATATATTTAAATAAAATCTAATTCAAAATTTTAAAAAACTATAATAGTTATAAATGATACTAAAATAGTAATGGATACACATGACTAATATATGTTTATTCTTATATTTTTTTGTCCTTTTTTGAACATGTTACTTGTTTTCAATGTATGGAATAAAATTCCAAAATTATAATAAAAAAAGTAGCCTAGGCCTAGAATAAAAAAAAGGTCCAACATACCACCAAACCTGTCCCTGACCTAACCAGTCTACCAACTCAATAGCAACACAAGTGTTTTCCAATACAATATGAACACAGTTAGTACATTGTATGGTTTCACTTTATTTTGATGGTCCTTTAAACACATTCGGTTGACTAAGTAACGTTGCACCTACATGTCTGCTAACTAGAGTGTTAGTAGAGTATTAGACTGGTAGGTACAAAGTTGTCAGTTAAGTTGTCAGTAAAATGTCTGTTGGAGGACCATCACAATCAAGAGTAGGCAGATATTAATCAGACAGACTACTAATACTCTAATGAGAGTTAGTGTACATGTAGGTGCAAAGTTATAGTCAACAGAATGTTCAAAAGGGACCATCAAAATAAAGTGTTACTCATTGTACTCATTTTTTTTATGCAAGTACTTAATACTTAAGGACACCTAATATAAAGTGTTACCAAAAAGAATGATAACATATTATAAATATGTTTACTATAATAATAATATTAATATATAATAATATGTTTCGCTCTCCACTTGGTTAATTGTCCCTGCTTCCTGACTTCCCATCTTTGCCTCAGAAGACATTGTGGTCAGCTCAGGGCAAAAGATAAGAAGGAGAGAGACAGGGTTTACCACCACTGATAAAATATAATTGGCAAGTAATAAAATGATAACCACAAAGCAGAAAAGCTGCACAGACAGAGAAACCAACTGAGAACTCCTGGAAATGATTGATAGTGCTGTTGACACCTTTGTCCACTGACAACCGCAATCAGCAACCGCGTGTACGTGTGTGTGTGTGTGTGTGTGTGTGTGTGTGTGTGTGTGTGTGTGTGTGTGTGTGTGTGTGTGTGTGTGTGTGTGTGTGTGCGTGTGTGTGTGTGTGCGCGTGTGTGCGTGCGTGCATGTGTGCGTGCGTGCGTGTGAGTGTATGTGCGTGCTGTGAGGCATTCAATCTAACTTTTATGACTATTTTACAACATCAGACTCTTCTGGGAAATGAGAAATATTAGATGTTTTTTTTACAGTATTCTGTATGTAGAGAAGTTGATAGGTCTTCTAGAAGAAACTGTCCTTTAGCCAACACACACACACACACACACACACAGAGAGAGAGAGAGAGAGAGAGAGAGAGACACACACACACACACAGTCCTCTGGGACTTCACTATAGCATTTGTCTGCATTTAAAGTTGCTGTAGGGAGACTCTGGGGTCAGATGTGTCCACATTACATCTTTGCAGATCTCTCTCTAAAGCGTGCGCACACACACACATATATCCACATACACTTGTCTTTACTAGCCCAGGCTCTGTCGTATCCTCATAGTATTCTATGAAAACATAAATCTGCTTTACGCTCACATTACACAATGCATATGTCATCAAACCTGTTTAATTTCTGCTAGTTTGCAAATGAATGGTTCAAAGTGGTCCAAATGGATGTTGTGAAGCACTTTTGGTCATCCAAACTGTATTAAAATGAACTTGAGAACTGTAGAGATGGTTTTAACTGCTCAGTGAAGTTAAATCAGTTTACAAAAGATTTGTTGACTAATGGTTAAAAAAGAAGACGACTAATAATGAATGATAGCCAAACAACAGCTAATGGTAGCAAGAGGCTTGGCTTGACAAACGTGGCTTGGTTTTAACACATTTGGTCTTAATATAAACAAAAACATCATAGAATTGCTTGACAAATGTGTAAAGCATAGACAATTTTGTTTCATATGTCTTTAATTAATGGTTTAAAAATGTGACTAATAATTATTGATAGCCAAAACAACAGCTAGTTACAATAATAATAAAAGAGAGAATGCTTTTACTACATTTGTAATTTTGAACCAATGAAGTATACAAACATATTGCACATACACATTTACAAGAGATCATCACTTCTGTAAGTGTTTTACTTTAACACTTTAGCATTATTGCTTGTGATGAGTTATGTTCATGCACACACATCAAACACACATGCACAGATGCATGGACACAGAAAAACAGCTACAATGTGTCCAGAATCATGCTATGATGGTCCTCTGTAATCCACACTGACCCCCAGAGCAAAGCATGCTGGATCCCAGCCAACAGGACCAGGCAAGCACTTCTGGAAAACATTCAGACTCAAAAGGCACGTTTTGGCTGGTATAGTGAGCGGCCAAACTTCTGAAGTGGTCTGGATCTGCTTAGGTAAATAATGTGGCTTCTTATTTTATGTGTGTGTGGCTTTGTGTGTTCTTGTAATTATGTGCCATTTCTCTTTAATCTCTTTCTGTGCATGTGTATCATATTTACAGAGGTGATATGGCACATTCCATAGTTTTCAAATGCTGTTACTTTAAGCATTAGACGAACAAATAAAATTTTCTTTATTACATCTGTTAGATAAACTTTCATAACTATCATACTGTCCTCCATTAAATGTGTGAATGTCAGTTCACACATCAGAGGTCTCCTCGTCTGTATCAATCAACCATAAAAAGCACAAAATCAAGAGTGAGAAAAGTCATCGAATACTTTTAATTTCAAAAAAGATATTTAACTTTTTAACACCAGACAATTAACGAAAGAAACTGAGGGCATATAATAAACAAATGAGGAACAGTGTGAGTAATAAATTAAATAATGAGTAAATATGACAACAAACAAAAAAATATGTAAAATTGATAATATCTGTATATTTTTTATAAATGTTTCTTGTTTACTCATTTTTTATTGGTATATAAAATAAAGAAATGACACATCAGAGTTGTTGAAATGAAAATCTGAATGCTGTTGGTTTAGATGTGAGATGAGATTAAATGGATAATATATGCATGTTTATTAAATGTTTTATGTTCATTTAATCTTTTTCTAGATATTTTAATAGATTTTTTTAATCTATTTGTATAAAAAAAGGAAGAAATTACACTTTTTTAAATATCTCCTAAAAGTTGATGGCATAAAAAAAGCCTTTTGTGGTTGCCTTTTGTTGTAGGCCTACAGTTCGTGGAAAATGCCATTTGATGGTCAACACTGATTTGTGCATCAAAATCAAAGACTGCCATTTTTTTTAACTTTTTTGAAAGTTAAACTTTGAAGGCTATTATGCAGTAAAGCTCTCTTTAGATTTTCCCTGGGCCTAATTCTGCAAACATTTAATAGTTTACTGCTGTCCTACCCAGAACAACTGTTTTAGATGGAAAAGTCTGACTATACAAGATTAAGTGATTTGAAGCTCCCACACTCTGAGTTGGTTGCTGAAGTGAAAAGCTGGACACTGTTGGTTTAGCTGTGAGTTGAGATTAAATGGATCATTGATGGTGGTGTAGACAGTGAAGTGATACAACTCTCTCCAGAGGATGAGCCCATCAGGCTAAACAAACACTTTCAGATTTGCACTACAGACACAGACAGCTTACTTTAGGGTGGGAATTTGCAATTAAAAATTTCAAACCAATAGCTACTATTGACATGTTGTTTAAAAGTCCCCATTACAAAGTAGAAAAAAAACAACCTTACTCATCTGAAATAAAACAGTGTACTTAAAATTCGAACTTCCAAAGCAAAAAACATCCTCCTGACAATTCATTAACTCAAAGTGGCTCGTTCCTACAATGCATTTGTGACTTTTGCTGCCTTTTTAAGTCATGTAAAAATGATCATATTTACAAAATGAGTGCACATGAACAACACCACAATGATTTACACTGACTATTATGACCAGATTATGAACACCTTGGTTTCAGGCTCCAAGATGTTAGCAGCAGTTCCTTCAAGTCCTGTAGGTTGCGAAGAGGAGCTGCTGGGAATTGAACATGTTGGTCCAGCACATCCCACAAATGCTCAATTGCCTTGAGATCTAGGGAATTTTGTAGGCCAAAGCAACACCTTGAACTCTTCATTATGTGTGCAGTGTGTCAAGGTGCATTATCCTACTGAAAGAGGCCACTTCCACTAGGGAACACCAATGCCATGAGGGGGTGGACCCAGTTTGCAAAGTTTAGGTAGGTGGCATGTTTGAAACTGATGTTCACATGAATGGACCGGACCCAGGGTATCCCAGCAGAACATTGCCCAGAGCATCACACTCCATCCACTGACTTGTCGTTGTCCAACAGTGCATCCTGGTGTGGTCACTTCCACAGGTAAACGCCACGTCATCTGACCAGGCGGACTTCTCCACTGCTCCACTGCTCCAAGGACTAGTTTCGACACTCATGTGCCCATTGTACCCGTTTTCGATGGTAGACAGGGGTCATCACAATCGTGGGTGCGTTTCACCCGCTGCTTCACTACCATAGTAAGATGCATCGTTGAAGAAATCAACTAGCCAGTCATGAATGTTTCCCAAAACCGTACTGTCGCAAATTGGTCGTTCAGCCACTGGACTTGAAGGCAGTTTTTATGATGTCACATCACGGATGCATTAACATATCACTGCCCACAATCAAGAAGGAGGATAGAAAATATTACAGCTAAACACCACAGAAAAAGATGTGCATTGGTATTTAACAAATGGTTATTTAACAGAAGGATATGGTCCAGGGGATGTTGTGCTCTTCTGGCTCCAAGCATTACACATAAATGACTGACATTTATTTTTAATCAGTCTGAAAGTTTTGTGAACCTGTCCCAATGTGGCTAATGCAGTCTTCCCAAAGAGGCTGTTATTTAAGGACAGATACTGGATCAGATCTCAATGCATGCTACAAGTGTTGTTTGTTTGGTGTTTACTCAGATGGTTTCATTTTAGAAAATTTGTAGCAAACAAAAAAAAAAAAACTTTTTAATTCTAAAATTCAGAGAGAGGGCTGAGATGTTAAACTGAGTTGTGAGTTCAACAATATAAATTACCCTCAAGGGGGGAAATTATATGACCACATTAAACACTTTTTGTCTCTTATGAATGCATATGGAGAAATTATCTTATTTTTTGTATTCTGTACTTTTAAAAAAGTGGGAAAATTCTTGGGGATGTTTAATAATAGCCACCAGATTCCAAAGTGGGCTACATTTGAACTTTGGCAGTGGAGACCTGGACAGGAAACACATGCTCTCTGGCCGATTTAATAGCATCTTCAATCAAACTCAACCAAACCAAAGCTCCTTTCTAATGACAGCTTTGAGTTTTTAGACATATGAAAGACATGTTTTACCTCATAATGACATACTGTATAGCAATACCAGCATCATTTTGGCACAGTTTCCGTATTGGTGGAGCAAATATGTACTGATCAGACAAGGTCCGATCTCAACTGCATCTTTAGTTCGGAGGTGGTTTTGTCCTGTCCATGTGATCTGGTTTGTCTTTGTCCTGATGTTTCAAAAACCCATAATTTCTTTCAGATGCAGATGAGAGTTATGAGGAAAAAGTTTAAATACTTCTTTCTCTATTCCAGATAGAAATGAAAAGTGTAGAACTGAACTGTAACCACATGCATTGACATCACTTTTTTCCATTACCAAATTATCCCTATTTCATGAAAACAGTTCCTTATAGTTCTGTTCAAAAGTTTGGGTTGGTAAGATCTGTAAATGTTTTATAAATCTCTTGTGCTGACCAAGGCTGCATTTAAAAATACAGTTAAAACTGTTGTAATGTGTGATTAGTATTTTGGTAACCAGACAGTTGATGGCACCTATTGGCTTCCATAGTAGGGGGAAAATACTATTGAAGTCAATGGGTGCCGTCAACTGTGGTTACCAATATTCTTCAATATATCTTCTTTTGTGTTCACCATAAAGAAACTCATACAGGTTTTCGAACAACATGAGGGAAGGGTGTGAACTACGGGGTAGCTAGGGGGAGCTCGGCTCCCCTTAATAAGACATGGGCTCCCCTGAAAACGTGATTCCTGAAATTTTGGGGGGGTCCCAACAAATTTGACAATGTTTTATTTTGACGTGCAATTTCAGTTTTGTGTAATGTGATCATCGTTGATTATTATGTGTAAAATAGCAAAAATATCAATCACTCATGCATGATGGCGATTTAAACCTAATACATCTTCAACAAAGATGTATATATGCTATTCTTGTCATGTGACCCTGGACCACAAAAGCAGTCTTATGTGTCCATTTTTTAAAATTGAGATTTATGCATCGCCTGAAAGCTGAATAAATAAGCTTTCCATTGATGTATGGTTTGTTAGGATAGGACAATATTTGGCCGAGATACAACTATTTCAAATCGGGAATCTGAGGGTTTAAAAAAATCGAAATATTGAGAAAATCACCTTTAAAGGTTTCCATTTCTGTTGGCGATTGTGCTGCATCCACTTACAAAGATACAATTTTGATATATTTAAAACACTTTGAAATGTTCCTGTGAAACTGTGAAAGTTAGACTGAGTTAATCAGGGACCTTGTTATAAATAAACTTCAGATACTCGTTTCTTAGATCAGAAAGATGAGACATTTTTGCTGCTTTTTTTCCAATAGAGAGAAAGTTTTGAGTTCTGAAAGTTACAGTATGTTTAATAGTACAATGAATTGTTTAATCTCAAAAGGCGACAGAACAGCCACATGTGTCTTATACTCAATCATTTAGCATCCTTTTACATTATTTAGCACTCTACTCACATCCAGAGAGGCTGGAACATACAGGATTAGGTATAGCATTTGTTCTTTTCCATTAGGAGAGCTCCCGATGATTTAATAATTCTTTCTGATGCTTAACCTCTTTTCCTCTCTGACACAGTCGATGATACCCACCAACCACTGAAAAGCTCTCTTTATTCTTTTGACATTTTATTGGAACATGTTGTTTTACTGAGGCATTGTACAATATTAAACCTTTAATATCAAAGCAATGATCTCAAATAGCTTTGCATGGCGTGAAAAAAAAAAATGCACCATCTTGGTAAGGAGTTCAAATAAACATTGAAAGTACAGTCAGGCAAAAGCTGACACTGTCTGACTCTTCCGGCATCAGACATTATTAATTTCTGCTCTTTTCTCTCAATTTCACTCATGCTCCACAGCGCAGGGTGAGAGAAAGGAGCAGAAGAAGCCTTGGCTGTTTTCTCCATGTTGGTGCTAATGATCCAGCAGAGAGCAGATCCTTTTGAACTCTGACCCAGTTCTGGCTGAGAGCTCAAAGGAGTTACCCCTATCCAAAGCTGTCAGTTGTTATATGATCTGTGTTATCCTGGTCTTTTATTGGACAGAAAGCCTCTAGGCCACCATCAATTTTAGACAGACTAAAATCTTGCCTCATTGCCAAACACTAACCAGCACACCACTCAGAAATCGATTGAAAGTAGTTCAAAATTAATTCACACAAAAATGAAAATTCTCTCATCATTTACCCACACCTTATGTTGTTCCAAATCTGTATGACTTTTTTTCTTTGATGGAACAGAAAAGTAATGTTGCTCTTTTCCGTGCAATTGCAATTAATGGGGACTGAAGCTGAAGAAACAGTGAATAATGACACATTTATCACATAAACCTATCCCAGACAGCAACATAGTGTCGGCCCATATCTGGTACGAGTGGAATCCGGATGTGGCCCGGATCTGGGCCGACACTATGTTGCTGTCTATAGTACATGAGTTGTACACTATTTACTCACAACAACAAAAAAAAGAGTAATTATAGAGACAGAATTTATGAGTGGATTTTGGGAAGATTCTCAGCTGAAAATCATAACTTTTAATTTGGATGTGTTTATATACTAAACTCAATATGAAATGCCATCACAATTTTTTTTTACTTCAATGGTCTTATGTATTTCCAATTAAAAAATGTCATTCAATGAGAAACATTAGGGCCGGATTTGAACGATCATTTAGAAATAGATTGGATTGTGGGTGTTAACAGAATAGATCTCAGGTGGTTGGAGGGGTTGAAGACTCAGCACAAAAGATCATAATCAATAAAGGCAAGTTATTACATTTTGATGGGAGATTACAAGAAAAACCTTTTTTTTTTTTACTAAGAATAACATGCACCATGTGCACTCTAGGATTACTTGCATTATGAAAGCAAACAGGTACATGCTTCATGTTGGCTTTAAAGGGCAAGTTCGGTATTTTACACTTAAAGCCCTGTTTTAAGATCGTTTCTGATGAAATAGAACGGTTAATATTGAAATTTGCACACATGCTGCTGGCCCGAGAATTTTCGGTTTCTGTGGTAGCACCCCCCCACCTCCACAATGGTTGCATAGGTGCACTGGAACAATCCTTCATAAAACGCATTCATCTTTAGTTTACAAAGACGTGAAACTCACCGAGTGGTCTGGGAGGTTCACTGATAAGCTCACACAAAAATCGCTGCAAACCATTGTGGAGGTGGGGGGGTGCTACCACAGAAACCGAAAATTCTCTGGCCAGCAGCATGTGTCCAAATTTCAATCTTAACCATTCTATTTCATCAGAAACGATCTTAAAACAGGGCATTAAGTGTAAAATACCGAACTTGCCCTTTAAAGATATTTATAGATGTGTTCATTCAATCCATATGAAACGGTCTTATTATCTCAAAATATTAACATGACCTCTCGAAATAATAAAATTGGCTTCGACAGCTTTATGTCCTCTCCACCTGAAGAGTCCTTCATTTTCATACTCTCACAAACACATCTGTTTCATTTCTCTGCGTCTATAGGATCCCAGAAGGTGCCGTTAAATTAGAGCTAGCGAATGTTTATAAAGGCAAAATCCCCCTGTAATCCAGGACTGACATGACCCTAATACCCCAGCAACCTTGCGCTCCCTCTCGGCATAGTTTTTATCCAGTGGCTGCTCAAGAAAAGACTGAATCGTAATCTATCACAAATGTAAGACAGTTCTTTAAACCTGTTTGACAATCATTATTTGTGCAATTATGTTTGGTGGTGCTTTTGGTGAGTGCTTATTAAGTGTTAATTAATTGTAGATAATAATAGATTATAATGTAAATGTTGGAATATAATTATGCGTTTGGAAAGCTAACAGTGTTGACAGTTTTACAATTTAATTTGACATAACAAGCCTCATTCTTCTGGTTATAAAATTACAAGACGCTTCTTAGAGATTGCTAACCTTTATACCTAACCTTTGTTTCAGTTATCATTTGCTTATTATAAAAAATACGGAGCCCCTAAAGGGTCATGATGATGGAAAAAATATGAGATGGGAGGAAAAAAAAATTTCAGTGTGTTTATGTTCGCGCACAAAAGTTTTACGTTTCCCTGAGAAACTTTGCATTCGCTTACAAAGAACACATTTTGTGAGCAAACGCAAAGTTTCTCGGGGAAACGCAAACATTTTGCAAACGAACGGAAAGTGTCTCGGGGAACGAAAAACATTTGCAAGAGAACGCAAACGCATTGACACAAATTTTTTTTTTCTTTTTTTTTTCATCTCACAAAAAAAAACATGGAACCAGGGTTGATATTGAGATTGTATGGAGCCATAAGGGGTGGAAAAAAATTGTCAATACAAATAGTCAATCATTTTGCGATTGAACGCTAAGTTTCTCGGGGGAACTCAAAAGATATGCGAGAGAATGCAAAAGTGTGTCCCTTTAGGGGCTCCGTAACAAATCATGGAACCAGGGTTCAAATTATGGAGCCCATAAAGGGGGTACATGGTGGTGGAAAAAACATATGAGATAAGAGGTCAAATAATCAATGTTTTTGCGTTCTCTCACAAATGTTTTTGCATTCCCCTGAGAAACGTTGCGTTCGTTGTGTTAAATGTTTATATAAACACAGAGTATAAAAGTTTGCGTAAGCTACTGTTACAGTCATTTTAACACACATGTAAACAAATGACACAAATGGCCTCTTTTTGAAGGGTTTGTAACAGTACAGAATTTGCTTTTGTTGTAATGTGAGGACTTTAAAAACAACGAGGAGGGAAATCTTTAAGGACAGAGGTACATGGAATGAAGATAAGTAATATGGCTCATTTTGTGATTCCTTAGGGCTTCCCAAATTGCTTTATCTATTGCAATTAATTTAAGTAGCATCAGCATGTAGTCACAAATTACCATTTTACACACTAGGGACATATGTAAAGAGATTGAACTACTTATGTTTAGTGAAGATACTGTATGACATAATGCTTGTATATATGGTGCTAACTGTGTTATAGGTCATCCAAGGCCCTTCAAGGCCATTCCACGAGCAAAATGTACTGCAAAAATCTGCAATCTCTTCATTAGAATATTTACAGTATATTTAACTGCTCACATGAAACGTCTAATAATCAAAGTGAAAGCTCATCTGGTCATTGATTCATGCCTTCAGGACATCTGAACTTGGAAGGACATCTCAGTGGACCTGCTTGACTCGAGCGAGGCTCCTATAGCAAACCTTTGACTCCTTGACACACCAGGGTTCTGCTTAACATCTAGTAGAAAAGAGCAACTCATACCTATTTCCATAATTAATCGATAGCGCTGCTGTGAAATATATGCACTCCCTCATTTGAGTCCTTCTTCCAAATTCTGAATTGAGAGAACATGTGCTTTATTTGTCGACTGTCGGCTTTTACTAAAACAGCAGCTTGAATAATTATTCCTTGCGATGTACGAGTTGAAAGACCTCTGTTTTCACTCAGCTGTTGTAAACTGATGAACTGTGACCTCAATAATTGTTCTACATTGTGACTCCTGACCTCAAACTTGCAATGAGAAAACAAAGAGAGCGTACATGGGTTAGAAAATAGCCATTTTATGCGCACAACTGCTCAGAGATGTAAACAAGACTAATTTGTGGAAATGTATCTTTTGAACTAATGTGTGAAATAATGAATATGGATGAAATTGTAAGTATAATCAAGTGTAAAAAATATATATATATATATATATATATATACACACTGATTTCTCAGAATGTCAGTTGGTGGATTCTTTTTTAAAAGGCATAGTTCACCTAAAATTGGGCATTCTGACATTATTTACACAGCTCAACAAACACCATGTAAAAAACAACAACAACAACAACAACAAAAACAGTTCTAAAATTAGTTCTAAAAATGTTTTGATAACATTCCCATTATACGTTATGAAAACATTATTTTTGAATATTCTCTGAACGTTTAAATGTTTCAAAAACTTCTTTTTTTTTGGTAAGGGAACATTCAATTTGATAATTTTGCAAACATTACGAGAGCCTTACTTTTGAATGTTCTCTGAAGGAGGAACATTTAAAAAAGTTAGATGAATGTTATATGTTTCAGAAAAGAATATTCCATGAACAATGTATAAATAAAGTTTTTGTGCTAACATTTTGATAACGTTATTAAAGTCTAGACAACTTTGAACGAATGTTATATTACTGGAAGAACGTTTGTTCATAACTTTGAGAGAACCTTGCCAAATTTCTGCCATCAAATAAATGGTTTTATCTTGTCATTTATGATTTAGACTGAAATCTTTTTGTTTGATGAGTTTGATGAAGTGAAATGACAATTATGAGTGAAATATGAGGTGTGTTCCCATATGACTCCAGACCTCCTGGAATATGTTTTTAAGGTGTGATCATATGACCTGTCATTCAAAAAAGCTGCATAAAGATTCTTTATATGCCAGCAATGTCAAGGTTGTGGTTTTGATTCCCAGTGAACACTCAATATAATTAAATTTGCATTGAATGCACTGCTCGTAAGCCACCTGCCAAATACATTAAATATAATAAATATGTATACAATTATTTATGAAAAGATACAAGAGGTTATTTTGTGCAGTATAATTATGAATAAATGCATTCATTTACATTAATTATTTAATTATAAATTCCTTTATAATGCATTATAAGACATATAAAGTGTTGCTTCAATGTGAGGCAGTGTAAAAAAAGATTGTGGTTGAATAAATGTGTTGACTTTATTAATAGGAAACCCAGGTGCTATTAATGTGCCTACAGGGAATTGGGGTTTATTCAACTGAGTCGGGCTCTGTGATCATTTGGTGTCCACTCTCACACTAATGCAAAAAACAAAAACAAAAAAACCCAACAGACTGACAGCAAGAGCTCAGCTCAGCTAGACTTCACAGGTCCACAAATGTTAATGTCTTGCTAATTACTGCTGTGGCTAATTACCAACTCTCTAAATAATACCCTCACACGTTTTAATATAAAAATTAAGCTGGAGATGTTGGTTCACATTTTGTGTAAAAAGCTGACCAAAAAAAAAAAAGTGTGTCACTTAAAGGGATAGTTCACCCAAAAATGAAAATTCTGTCATTAATTACTCCCCCTCATGTCGTTCCAAACCGCCTAAGACTTTCGTTCATCTTTGAAACAAATGAAGATCTATTTGATCAAATCTGAGAGCTTTCTGTCCCTGCATTGACAGCTATGCAGCAGACACTTTGACGCTTCAAAAAGTTCATAAAGAGATCTTAAAACTAATCCATATGAATTGAGCGGTTTAGTCCAAATTTTCTGAAGAGACACGATCATATGATGAACAGATTGAATTAAGGCTGAAACACACATTCAGTCAGGCTCCATTCTTGTATTTAACACTGATATACAATCGATTCCCCTCACGAATAAATCCTGCTCAATTTTTCTAATTTCCTCTCAGAAATATGGTGGACTCTAAACCTAAGTGTTAACAAAAGCAAATGCAATAGTCAAGCAACCACTTTATACAAAAAAAGTTTGGGGGTTTTCATACTTTTCATAAAACTTGAATAAACGTTTTTTGTTTTTTTACTGACACTATTGTTCGTTTCAACTGGAAACGGCAGTGAATACAGATACAGTGAATGCAGATACAGAGCACTAACCTGGACTAAAGCCTATTTCAAAAAAAGTTTTGTCCCCACCGCAATCACAGTGCTGAACAAACTGTAATACTGCCATTCCCCATCTCAGTTGCCTTATAGTTCACTTTTGATGTGTTTATGTGTGTCTCTTAATGAGCTGTGTGTTTATATTTGGATATGTGTTACATGTTTCTATGTGTTCCTCATATGTGATATTCTGCGCTATGGAAGAAGGAAAAAGGATGTGTGGAAATGATTATCCCTATGGGACAACATCTATCTATCTATCATGAATTGTATGCCTATATGTTTTTAGAGTTGTGCAAAAATGTAGGTAGAGGCATGCATTTCCAATTAGCTTATAACATCCTGTTTCACTACACAAAAACAACCCCTTCCATTTGCATGTTTAATTTGCAAAATGTAGCATCTGCCAAGTGTCTTTTGCTGTGATTGTCTCTCTCAGTCGGCTAATGTATTCAGAACACTGCAGGGCCAACCGGTGCTATCAAAGCTCCCCTATAAGTGGCTGTAATAACTGTAAAATTACATAGATAGCCTGAAACAATCTCTCAAATCACTGAAAAACTTTATTAAAACGATATCAAATCAAATTAGCCGCTCCACCTCCAAATGGATTCAATAGCAGGTTGAGGTGGCATTAATCTAAGCATGCTCCCAGGCACCACTGACAAAAACGTTATTAACACTGATGTTGGCTGCATGAAAATCTATTGGAGCTCATCAAAAGCTCCTGTCTCTCAATAATTCATAAGGAGAACAAAGTGTCTGAATTGCAGACGAGAGGTAAGTGTTTAATCGGCGGTGCGTTTATTTCTCCGGGTATCTCGTTTTGCAGATGGACAAAAATAAAGGACGAGACCACATTTCATCTGCTTATAGCAGTAAATCACAAACGTATCCCACGCTTTATATTCTACATAAATGAGAGAGAGAGTAAAGTCTCTAACTTCAGCTGGTATTCTGCAGAGGTAGTTCAAACTGCCTTGGGTGTGGAGTAACTGGCAGCTTGGCACATTGTGCTGATCTTCCAGGTTGCACCAATTTCTTTCATCTTTCTCCACCCGAGCCCTCGAGTGTTTGATCTGAACTTAGCTCAGAAATAACTGCCTCTTTTTTCTGCACAACCTGGGCCTGAAAAAGACCTTTGTTGCTATCCTGGGAGGCTAACAATGCTGCAAGGGGCTAACGCTAATGAGAGCCTTTGATCCTGAGCTCTAATAAAGGGAGAAAATAGTGTGAGGGCACGAATCAATTGTACAATTGAAATTCAAATCACATTTGGGCTGAAAGCTTCTCCTACTATATGTTACTCGTGTGTTTGACTGATTCGTTTTATGCTTTGAAACAAGTATTGTCACAATTTACGTCCATTTTACAACTTTAGTGTGATTAAAAGTTGAAACCAGCTGAAAGTGGTTGGCTTAGTGGTTAAAATGGTCTGTAGGTTGTTTTTGAGGGGTTGTGGTCACTTGTTAGCTGGTCAAGCAGAGTGACCAGCTAAAACACCAAACCACCTGAGACTGCGACTTTTTTCTGAAGGGTTAAGTCTTTTGAATTTTCTTGGTTGCAGTTGATGACCTACAGTGTACAACATGAAATACTGCATACCAAACTCCCAAGCATCCATCCACTGTATTCAATTGGAGCACCATAATGACATGCTTTTACGAAGATAGTGGTTCCATTTCCTAACAGCCCCGCACAATAAGTAATCGTGATGCCATTAAGTAATCCAGAGACTGCTCTCACCTGAGCTAAAGAGACATGTTTCATTCTTCACGCTGCCACCAACCAATTACAGCCGAGAGTAGCAGATTCTTCATCTCCAGCCTTTATACTGTTGGATGTTAGTCAAAAATGTCAAGAAAAAAGGAAACACAACATAGTTTATGCATTGCAAGGTCTAATAGATCTGATATTTGAACATATGTTTTTTACGCATTAATATTATTATTTCCTGTCTGTTTATGAAAAATATATTGCTAAGGGGTTTCTCTTTCAAAGCTTAGGATACTTGTTGGAGATTTCACTTACATTTACATGTCTTGGACGCGTCTCCTAAGGTTTGTTAAATAAGGATAGACACACTGCAGATAAGGGAATTGCATAGATCTCTTCTGAAACTCCAGATACACTTTTGAGATTGTTGGCGGTTTCAGGAGATGTATGCAGAAGTCTCCATTTGCTCTCCATGGAATAGAATTGCTGTGAAACTACTGGGACATTAAAGAGATATTTTGCATATTATCATTTTGATAATTCTCTCTTCTAATATCTACAGATTATTTCTCCAAGACAATGATTTTCAGGTTTTTTGTTTTTTTTGGGGGGGGGGTTTCTCACGAGAAAACGGCCTCAATCATGTTCAATTTTTGTTCTGCAGCTTCAGAAAAGACATCTCAACAATGTCTCAAACTGGGCTCAGCTTTGACAAGATTACAAAGTCTGCAATCCAAAAATCAAACATTTCAGAATGAACTCAAAACATTTATCCTCAAAACCCTGCAAGATATGACCCATGCTATCAATATAAATGTTATAGCTATAAACTCTTAAGTCCACAGTCGTCAAACTTTTCTATTCTTATTTCTTTGAGACGAAGTTGATTGTTCAATGTAACAACTGAGAGTTCCATTTTTCTGCCGTGAACTCTAAATATTTTGATGAAAGAATATGAAAACTAGAACAATGTGCACTGATGAATCATGCACGATAAGACCAGGGACATTGATTATGAAACTACAGAGGATCAGTCTTTACTTCATGTTCTCTTTTAAGGATTTATGCACTGACTTCTGTGCATCTTCAATTTGACAAAACCATGAATTCCTTATTGTTCTCATGTAATCAAAAATTAAACAAAGCTCTCAAAAGTGCTACCATATTCAAAACAATTAGCCCTTACCAAACCTTCACTAAAATCTCATTAACCACAAGCTCACCCGCCAATAATTCCATGCCAGGGAAGCTCGGTCGAATAATCAATAATGGGAAAGTCCACTTTCATCTCGGCTGGATGATGGGACGAACAGAGAAAGGCTGTGCGTGAATGAGTGAGGCAGTGAGTGAATGAGTGCGGGGTAGATGGAGGGCCTATTGTGTCCGTGGCCCAGAGAGCGCGGCATGGTCAGAGCTTACACCCGTCTGATGAGTCTTAAAGCAGATGAATAATGTATTCCCCATCAATGCGGAGAAAAGGTGCAGGGCTTCAGGCCATGTCTAAGCCCCTATTCATGCACCAACCCAGACACAAAGACACGGAGGACCCGTCTGTGGGAGCCCGTCCGGAGGAATCCACAATGAGAGCATCTCCGTTGCAAATCCTTCACTTTGATGGATTTTCTAATAAAAAGTGTATCATAATCAAGGAGGTTTGGGTTTAACATGAGTAGAAAATGCACCATCTCTCTGTGTTAAGTTACAGCAACTAAATATGCCAAATAACAATGGATTCAATTGATTCTAGAACCCTAGGGTTCTTGACTCAATTTTAAAGAACTCTTTATGGCAAAAAGGTTCTATATAAATATGTATTGCAATTTTTTTTATTTTTTTTTAATGGAAAGTAGCTAAAGCCTGCTCAAAAAGTAGCTAAATGTCACTAGATGACAACGGTCTGCACTTTACGTTTGTTTTTTCTCCTGATCTGTGCTGCAGATTTATGATTTAATCTAAGTGATTTCTGAAGTTATACACGTCTGCCTGCTGTGTACGGACGTTGTTTTGTGCCGCTATTTCGCTATGGGAAGTTTAGTTTGTTTTCCCCCAAAAGGGGGCGTGGACAAAATTGACAGTTAAGTTCCCGGATGTGCCGGTTGTGCGTATGCAAAAAGTCGCTACATTTGTCTCGTCACTTTTTATTTTTTAAGTCTCTATACTGTAAAAAAAAAATAATAATAATAATACATAAATTTAAGTACAATTAACTTTTTTAAGTCATTTCAGCTTGCATTAAACTGACTTTAAAAATTAGTTGAATCTTGAATAACTTATAAAAAATTGCTGCTGAAAATAAATGAAAATTGCTTAAACGATTTTGGCGAGATAAAGCAATGTAAAACCATATGTTGTCATAACTTACAGATCATATCATTTTTTACAGTGTATGGGGGTCTGAAATGTCGCTAATCTATCAACAAAGTTGCTAAATTGGCAACACTAGTGATAAAGTATGTTTACGAGCTGTTTTATCAAAATAAATAATGACTTAAAACTAAAGTAATTCAATAAAACGATATATGTATATGAAGCGCCCGACAGAACCTGAGATTCTACCTTTTCTTTAAAGATTGTGCTGTTAGATTTGACTAAATCCAAGTTGATCTTGTACAGCTCATGTCTGTTAGGAAACACACATTTAACACTACAAATGAACCACAAGCTCATGGAATTAGCGTTCAGCACTAATTTTGTGGGCGTGTTTGCTGATTTGCATAATTCCATTAGTGAATTGGGTGTTTATACGGCACAGAAAACGTGTGCAAATAAAGGCCGCTATCAGCGGGCACTGTTAATTCTTGTTGGATTCTGGACTTAACAGTTTACTGACAAACAGTTTTGTCGACATATATCATATTTGCTAATATCATAGAACTGTAGTTCCATTTTTATATGCATCTGAATATGGTATTTTATAGCATCTGAATATGGGAATCAAACAGTATAGGCTAGTATTATCAATTGATCATACTGAGGGTGCCGCCACTGTCATTTTTTTATTATTCTTTTTTTGTCAGGTAACAATTTTTAGCACATTGGTCATTTAGAAACCATAAAGACAGTTTTATGTTGCACTTTTGGTGTCCTAATCTGAAGTCCAAACAGAAAGGTGTGTTATGGGAGCCTGACAGGCTCTTCACATAAAGCCTCTGTGTGAATGAGACGAGATTAGCAGAAGAAAGCCAAAACATTGCTCCGCTCTGCAACACGCTGAGAGGAAGAAAGGGGGCCTCTGCTCTCTCTAAGCTTCCGTGGAATAAAGATGTCTGGGTCTGTTCCATGTTATTGATTGGAGAATGTTTGGGAGAACAAAGGGCTAAGTCCTATGAGGGGGGATGCTGAAGGCGGCACTGCTGCCATTAAACTTTAAAATGCTCTCTTTGGTTTTGTTCAGCCTCGTGAGAGGACACGTTGTGGTTCTGACTACATGACCCAAGGCAAATTTGAACTTGCACTAAATAACATTTAATGGAGGTGAGCTGGTCAGTTCCCGACACACACTGTCTGACTTCATCAAGAAGAAACCTAAAAAAGAAATGGAAGGAAAAAGAAAATAATAAGAGAGAGTGAATTTTTTTATGTGTGATTTTATTGAATCAAATCATTATTTCCTCTCTACCTCAGCTAAACTGAAAGCATGTGATGTGCAAACAACCAACCAGAAAAAAAAAGGAAAAAAAAAGTGAATTTCTGAGTAACTAAAAGCGCACAAGTGAGGATGTGTGTTTGTGTCAGAGTTGCTGGACTTTTACAAGGAGAATCAAATGCTGCATGTAAATATATTATCTTTGATGCAAGTAGGGCTGGACAATATGTCAGATATAAAATTGAGCATAAACAATGTAACAACTATGATTTATAAATTAACCAACTAAATAAAAAATGAAGGTCAAATGTGCACAACTGAACAGCTTCTTCCTGTGAACTTTGACCCTGGAAGTACTTTTCCCCAACATTGATAATATAGACAATGATCTTGTTCATTTATTTATATTATTAATTGCATCTTTTGTTACACTTAACTGTTTTTCATATAATAAAATGTTTTTGTGAACATAAATATTGCTGTTCATATTGGGGCATATAAATGAAAAGGATTAAATACCATAGCCTACTTCTTTTCATGTTTGTATCTACTAGGCTACAACATATATCAAGATATGTTTTTAGCTCTATTGCCCAACACTAGATTTAACCAGTGCATGAAATCCATATGGCAATCATGATAGTCCCCCAAATTATTGATCTGTGTGTAATCACTAAATACTAAAGCACCAAAAGGGTTAGCTACTGGGCTGGCATATATGATTGTGTCTGCAGCTGTGAATTGCCACGTCATGTCAGCCCATCACCAGGGGTGTGTTTCCCAAAAGCATCATTGTTGCTCATTCACTATGATTGCAATTTCCATTGAACTTTATTGGTAACGACAGAACTTGCGACCATAGTTGGCTTTGGGAAAAGCACCCCAGTTCGGTTATACATGTCAAGAGTTAATCCATTTGGTGTTATTTCTGACCAAAGTAATATTAGCATCCGGTCAAGCATTATCATCATCATTTTTTAGTAAACAGGTGTCTACAAAGGGGCAGTAATTAGTTTATGCTTGTTTAGCCGTTGTTTCACACATCTCAGACTCACTTCTAATTACGTCACTAACAACTAGTTCAGAGGTTCTCAACCCTGGGGTCGTGACCCCACGTGGGGTCAATGGAGATGCAGACGGGGTCGTGGGAGATTTCTTTGAACCATATCCTATGCATGGTATTTTTTCTGAGCGTCATTTTATGCTCATAATTTTACGTTTGTAGTCTAGCAAGTTTTGAAATGAAGTAGGCTACATCTCTCCATAAAAAAGAAGAAAATTGCCAGATGTCTAATGATACAAAACAAATGATTTGAATTATAAATGAAGCAGAACTACACATTCTGAGTTTAAATATACCCTACATATTTGTATATTGTGTAAATGTAAAAAATAATAATAATAATAATTGTTATAGTAAAGTGTGCATTGAATGCGAAACTTCAGAATCTCTGTGGAAGTAGTAAATTATCTGGGAACTTTTCCCAAACTGTTTTTCAAATATATAGTAGGGAAGTCTCACTCACTTTCCTGACTATCGTGACTGACACACTGCAAGCAGAGATTGAATATCTCATTTCTGCTGGACTCCCGCATTCTTTAGAAAATGTGCAGTATTCGCAGCAGATATGCAAGGGCTAAAACTAAAGATTAAAAAACAAAAATTTAAAAATGAGGTGAGCAACGCTCACATTTTGACCGATTTTCACAGCATTTTGACTGATCCTGCGTCGTCGTTACCTTGCAACAGGTGTAAATAGCTGCTGGTTTCATGATGATTTTACATTATAAATTTTATAATGTGAACTCAGTCCAGCAGGGTCAGGTGAAGGCGGAAGCAATCGAACTTGGGTTCGGACAGGCAATCAAACCAAGTGTGAAAGCATCCTTAGTTACATAGAAATAACTTACTTAGAAATAACTATTCTCAGCACAGAAACACTGTCGGTGTGAATACATAATCATTGCCATTTGCAAGTAACTATTTGTGCGAAGCATGTGCCATTTTTCTAATGTTTTTGTAGCTGCAATATGTTCATGGTCTGTATCATCCGTTGTATTACTCACTGTTCTTTCATAGCTCAGGTCAGAAGACTTAATTCTTGATTCTGTTAAATAAAAATGAGACAACTCTTGAGATTTAGTAAGCGTGTACAGCTACACAATTAATAGGGAATGTAATTCAGATAACTTGGTCTTGGAACAATGTTATGAGATGTATTTCAGTTTATATCGAAATGTCTGACTTGGAAAAAAAAGTTACCACATTTGTTAACAGACATTGAAGTGAAATCATGAAATCAAAACGATTCTTATTTTTATGGAATCACATATAAAATTGAGCATAAACAATGTAACAGCTATGATTTATAAATTAACCAATTAACTAAATAAAATAATCAAGGTCAAATGTGCACAACTGAACAGCTTCTTTCTTAACTTGCAGATAATATAATTAAAATTAAAGAACACTTAAGTGTACTTATGGGAATACACTTTAATTACAATATTTAAGTGCACTTTTTAAAAATGCACTTTGTAATAATATCTAATTAAGTTTTACTTCAAGAAAGTACATTTTCATCACAATATTTCTAAACACACTCAGATTTACTTAATATTTTTACTTGCATTTACTCAATTCATTCAGTATATTTCATTGATTTCAAAGCTTTAAAATTTACTACATTTTTTTTAAGTGTAAAAATGTTTCACCAAAAAAAAATAGTAAATCATGGTTAAACTTTTTAGAGTGTGCGCCGAAAACATTGCATTTAGTTCACACTTAAGTGTATTCCTTTAAAGTATATTAATTGTGTAATAAGTAGAAGTGCACTTTAGTTCACAAGGATGTGCACATCATTATTTTTTTTAATTTAATGTGCCCTCATAATCATTAATAAAAAACATTAACTTGACGCAACGGCATCTCTTCTGAGGACATGTGCACCAGCGTGAGGGCGGGACGGTAACCTCTCCCCTCCAACAACCTGTCACTCACATGAGATCACAGCAATTAGCAAACAACAATGATCCAGTGATCCAATCAATTCCCCATGTACAAAAAAATCAAGTCCCGTCCTACATTTTTTCTTGTTCGAGAAGTCGTTTCACAGCTGTACATCACAAAATGAAATAAAAGACTATGGCAATTTACGTTTGATGCCGACTTTAAGATATTGAACCAGATAGCTGTACATTAACCCAATCTAACATATAGACCCATTTCCTTACTGTTGAAAGTGTTGTAATTTTGAGGCATTTACAGTAACTGCCCCAGGGCTCTTCCTCAGTCTGTAAGATGGTGCAGCTGTGGCCTCCCTCATGATGTCTGTATCTAAAGGGACTTGACGCTCACGGCTATGCTAATCACAGGCTGCAAATGGCTCTTTGACTCAACTGTGCTAAGTGTGTCAAATGCACCACTTTCCAGCAATAGCTTGGTAAAATAAGAGATATGTTTGAAAGAAATGAATATATAACAAGAGAGAGGTGGGGAGAGGGTAGATGTGGAAAAAAAACCTGGCTTGATTAGTTGACCTAGATTTTTAAATTATCTCCTGTTTTGGGCATTAAATAAACTAAGCATAGTAGTATAATCAAGTGCCACCATTGTGTAGTGCACCCATGTAGGGCAATTGAACTTGCTGGGGTGGATTGAAATCAGGTCGTTCCTGGGGGCTAGTAGTAATGAACTTCGTCGTTGTTCGTGGCTCTTTGAGGTTTGCCTGACCTAAGATTAATTCCGTATGGGAATGGGTGATCTCAAAGACTTCATTGATCTTGAAATTTAGCACGGAAAAAGAGAGTCTTAGCTCTCTCGTCTTGCATATAGAGCAAGGATGTAGCCGAATGTTCGAGATTGGGAGGAGTAAAAAAATCTGACATTGAAAAGCCCATATTGATCAACTGCCAATCTGTCAATCGCCTCAAGTTCTGTGGTGTTCACAGCCCTTATGGTGTTTCAAAACCCTGCTGGGAAAAAAAACTAGTGTCAACGCCCTAATATTGTTTGATGGTCTCTAAACCTGGTCAGGCTGGTCTAGTTTGATGGCTTAGAAGGGTTTACATGTCCCAGGTTGCCCATGTAAAACCAGATTAGGTTGCTTTACCTTAAGGTAACATGAAACACCTTAAGTGACCATTTTTATAATACTTTAGGTAACATCCATGCATCGTACAAATAGTTATCTTCACGCAAAACGCATAAGAAGCTCAACTCATAATTGATCAGGATAAAATACATATGAAACAAATGTTGGCTAAAATGTCAGCTTGCAATTAGTCTGAACTTTGTTGTTTAATGAATTATAAGTACATTTCTTGTCATTTTGTCCACCATCATTTGTCCCAATTCTCCCATTTGTCCCAAAGAAAATCCTACAACATATTTGTTTCAGTGCAGGAGGGGACATTCACACAGAATGCTTTCTTGAACGGCCCAGAGATTTTTTTTTTTTTTTTTTTTACTTTAACTAAATTATTTTTAACTTGAGCTCCACATTGGAAAAGGTGTGTTATGTGCAAGACACTGTAAAAGATGTGTGACACGAGCACAATGGTCAAACACAGATGTCTAGTGCATGTTTACATGGAAAAACAATGGAAAAGCAGTGCAGTAGAATGCAAAAAACGTGTTCTATGTGAACGGCCCCTCATGCTGCCCTCCCTCCTTGAAGGGATAGTTAAACTGACAATTAAGTCATAAAACTTACTCACCCTGGTGTTGGTCTAAATCAGTATGCCCTTCTTTTTTTAAGGACCACAAAAGGAGGTTTTTATTATTTTTTTATGTCCCGGTCATGCCCATATAAAGTCAGTGAATAGCGGGCAGCATCAAGCTTTTAAAAAAAGACGCAAAAGTATCACAGAATGATCCCATGTGTCATATGTTCTAAGTGTTCAGGGGGTAGGCCTATACGATATGATAATACAGAATTTAATGAAAATCCTGATGAAAATCCTTGGCCGTAGGTTTTCAGCAGACAGCTATGCGACTCTGTTAGTAACACAGTTCACTCCGTCTCACCCAGAAAAAGCACCCAAGTTGTGAGAAATCAAGATAAACAAAAATGTGACAAAATACAACACCTAGGAATCCCTAATAAAAGCCTGTTAGTCAGATGACAGTCAGAAGTGACAGTTAACAGATGTGAACTCAATAGCTTCTTGGTACGCCGAACACAACGAATATATTCACCTCAGAGGGGAAGGTGCATGGATTGTATTTCATGTCTCAATTTTGTTAATCTTGATTTCTCACAACTTGTGTGCTTTGTTTGAGTGAGTCTGAGTGAAATTGCACTGTCGTGCAATGGCCAATGACCAATGGCCAAGGTCAGGATTTTCGTTAAATAATACATTACATTTCATATCGTATACCCCAGAACACTTGGAATATACAACATATGTCGCATGGGATCATTCTGTGATACTTTTACTTTCTTTTTTAAAAAAGCTTGATGCTGGTCTATTCACTGCCAGGACTGACGCAACATTTTTGAAAAAATCTCATTTTGTGGTCCAAAAAAGAAAGAAGGGCATGCGAAATTAGAACAAAACCAGGGTGAGAAATTATGACTTAAATTTCACTTTTGGGTGAACAATCCCTTTAATGCTGCAAACATAGGATGATGCAGGCAGCTCAATAGGTTTTGAAACAGAGCCAGTGTCTTGCACAAAAAATAGTCACAGGATAAAAATGATTGCAGCATTATGTGCTAATAAAACGGTGGTTTACGACAATCTCACTTCTGAATGTAAGTCAAAAGTAAGGCAGCGAGCCAGGAACAGGAAGTCAGAAGGTGATGCTGTGATCAGGTGTCCATATATAATCGCTATACTGTTATAATCAGTAGTTTTGAATAATATCACGTCCCTCCACATTCCTGCAATTTAGTCATAATCTAGGAAGGGTATCCCATAAATCCTAGTGCCAAATGCAAAGCAGTGGAGCAGGACGCTCTGATGGATGGGCCTGTCGGAAGGTGGAGGAGTGCCCTTACCTTTCTAATACCACGCATGAAGAATATATCTCAATATATTATAGGCCGCATTTATGCATACATACATTCTGCACTAGCCTGACCCTCCTCCAATGGACACAGCGAATGGCAGGAAGCCATATAATAAAATTTGAATATGCGCATGAAAGTGTGCATGATATGTATAGCATTATTTGGATGGGATACATTTTCTAAACAACGTCTGAGATATGATTTTAACATGATGCCTGTCATTTCATAAATTCTCTGTAAAAAAATTAAATAATCGATTAACATTACGGTAAAAATAAAAAGTAGCTTTTCCACAAGCTGAGATAAGTCATAATATAAAGTATAGAAGGTCTGCAGTGTCATGCACACAAATACAAAACACCATCATGGTAACATAACTGATCAGGAAAATAAAAATAAGAAGAAACTTCATTTAAAAGAAAAAAAACATAACACGTGCTGTCATTATGTCAATTTACATTTCTTTTTCACTGTAAACTATAAGATGACTATTCTTTTTCACTTCCAAAAACTGTAAATTTAATAGTATTTTACTGTAAGATTACATGAAATGTCCCATTAGATTTATTACTGTTAACCAATTAGCTCTTTTACAGTTACAGTGTTGTTCCAGACTGAATTGGGATACCTGTGGTTAACAGTAATGTGGCAGTGTCGACTCTACTGGATGATTGTGAGTGTTGCGGAAGGTGACAGCTTGAAGATTCTATACATTTTTGTGTAAAAAAAAAAAAAAATCATATTGGTTTAAGAGGACTTGAGGGTGAGTAAATAATTACAGAGTTTTAATTTTTTGGGTGAACTAACTCTTTAACCTTCTCAAGGAAAACTAGTTCTGTCCGTAGAGGACTGGTCCGGAAAGAAAGGGCAAGAAAAAGGGAGGGAGAAAGATAAGTGTAAAAGGCCATCACAATCCATTTTGCTCTTCCTCATCTCTTTCTCCTCTTCTGCCTCCCTGGTGGCAGTGTGCCAGAGGGTGAGAATGGACTGCTGCCTGTGGAAAAAGGATAATTTGTACCTTCCCTATGAATGAGGAGGACAGGCAAATTACCCAGTGAATAAGGACTGCCTGTGGATCGCTGTGTCAAAGGCACAGGAATAATTATCGGCCACCGAAGAGCATTCATACGGAAGGACAATGGCGAAATGGATGTGTGGGTCCCGGGTGCGTGAGTGTGCACAGCTTTCGAGTGGCACTCACAACAAGGCAAATGGATCCTGCCAATAATCCTGGCAAGATATCTGAATTCAGACACATTATAGCAGCTGGACAGTATTAGAGCAGCTCTTTAGGTTACAAGGCGAAGGAGAGTGCAGGAGGGAAGAGCGAAGAGAAAGAGGGGAGAGAAGAATGCTCTGAAAAGCCTCTATTAGATTTGAATAGGTGGGGGTTTGTATGCCGGGCCGTGGTCTGTTTTGTAGGTGTGCCACAAAGAAAGCAGAGGTTAGTCTATTAGTGCCCAAGGTCTTTATTGCCACGACCACCTCCACCCATACATCAGGCGGGCGAGGGGTCACGAATGGTCACCGCCAGAGAGCCTGAAGTGGGGCAGAAGGATCTGGGAGAAACGCATTTCAAGATAGGACACCTGGGGGGTCACGACCAATTCTGCTGCCGTCTATAAAACATGTTGTATATAAACAGGGGCTATAGAAAAGGGCTAACAATTCTAATGCCACTCACAACCCCCCGTCTCTCCGCCGTGTTTACAATGACGCTGAATGCGAGCAGAGACTCCAATGAAGACGGAGAACTGGTGGGCCGGAAGGTCTCATCCTTGGAAGAGAGGGGAAAGTGTTTTGGGCAAGCTTTTGCCTTTGTTTAAAGCTCTGGGGGAAAACAAAATTAGAGAATGCACCACTTGACGGAGATGAAAGGTGTCACGCGCAGATGTTTCATATTCAAGGTTGGATTGTGAAAATTCGAGTTCTGATTCACAATCTTTGACCTTGCAAATCTAAATGGGATGCTGTCGGTACAAAAGAAGCAGGAAGTATCATGCGGCGGGACTGGATACAGGGAGTTGTTTGAGGTTAACAGAGAAAGTTGCTTTGCATCAGGTATGAAAATCTGCACTTAAAACTCTTCTACATATTCAACGAGTGCGTATGCAGGCCTGGTCTCCCTCCAATTCAAGGAATAGCTCACACTGAAATAAAAAATTCCGCTAATATTTACTCGCCCTCATGTCACTAGACATGGGGTAAACACCAGAGATGTTTGTAGAGTGTTTGCTCTTTCCCATGAAAGCCCTTTTCCTTGCTACTTCCCATTCTCATGTTCTCGAAATGTATGTGTACATTCAAGTATGGCACGTCAAGACACAAGCGTGAATGAAATGTGGAGAATTGGACAAGAGAATTTTCAGCCGCTATCAATTTATATTTTATACTTCTCACATATGTCAGGCCTGTTAAATAAATGCTATTTAAAATATTGAGTCTGTTTGTTTTTTTTTTAAACAAAAAAACAACAGAAATGCTAAATAATGACTGTTTTCAAACAGGTTGCACTCCAACTGTCTGCCACTGGTCCCACCCCAAACTTTTGAGTCAGTGTTGCTGTGTTGGGATAGTTCAGTCTAATTAATCACAGCTTTTGGTGCAAACTTCTAGGAAGTTTGTATTCGTGTCACTCTAAAACAGGTGCATTTAAATCACATTGTTTGGAGCAAGACAGTGATGTCCCTTTTCTACATAAAAATGCAGCAGGTTTTTTTTTAACTCTACTTCTAAAGAAATATGAATAATAAATGTGCATTATGTGGGTTTATGTTTTTTATTAAATTTATAAAAATGGTGCACACTATTTCCACTTTTTTGGAAATAGGCTCAATTTTCAACTCCCCTAGAGTTTTACCGGTTTCGAATCCATTCAGCCGATCTCCGGGTCTGGCGGTTGCACTTTTAGCATAGATTAGCATAGATCATTGAATCTGAATAGACCGTTAGCATCTCTCTGAAAAAAAATTACCAAAGAATTTCAATATTTTTCCTATTTAAAACTTGCCTCTTCTGTAGTTACATCGTGTACTAAGTCCGACGGAAAATAAAAAGTTGCGATTTTCAAGGACAATCTGGCTAGGAACTATAGTCTCATTCCTGTGTAACAATCAAGGAACGCAGCAGGCACAATGATATTACCCAGCGCCTGAAACTTAGTGCCAGTCACGTTGGAAGTTATATAGCTGGGGACTATTTTCAGGTGCTGTGTAATATCATTGCGCTTGCTGCACCCATGCTACTGCAGACGCAGGAATGAGGGTATAGTTCCTAGCTATTTCGGCCCAAAAACTTTTAATTTTCCGTCTGTCTTAGTTCATGATGTAACTACAGAAGAGGCAAGTTTTAAATAGGAAAAATATCGAAACTCTTTGGTAATTTTTTTGAGAGAGAGAGATGCTAACGGTCTAATCAGATTCAATTATCAATGCTAACCTATGCTAAAAGTCCTACCACCAGACCGGAGATCGGCTGAATAGATTCAAAAATTGTAAAACTCAACTGTTTAACTCTAGGGGAGTTGGAAACAAAGCTTATTTATAAAAAAAAGTGGAGTGTTCCTTCAAGCTCAACGGGCTACACCATTATAATTGTATAATTCTTTCATATTTTGTACATGCAACTTAGCTACTTTTGCCGTAAATGAAAATAATAGTAATTTCACACATTTCCACAAATTTACTATCAAACTACAGCTGCATCCATTGTGTATGCCATTTTTTCTTACTGATATGCACCCAACTTAGAAACTCAGGGCTCAAATATAATCCAGTTTCCCACTCACAATTACAACATTGTGGTGGTGTTCCTGTGCGCTTAACCCGTAAATACCATCTTTCCTAACATGACTTATATCCACTATTTGATAGCACCAGTGTTTACACTTCTCAGGAAAATCAACGTACAAATGGTTTACTCACTGTAGAGTATCTTTCAAGTAATTTCAAAATTCTTTTAACATATAGTCTTCTAACGTATAATCAAATTAATTTCTGTCTTGACAACTCTTGGTAGTGTTTGGCATGGTAATGGATATGACAATGTTGATATGTTTGGTCTTAGCGGAATAGATCTGTACATTGCTGCTGCTGTTGGTTATTGCTGCTGTACATTATAGCGTACATTAATTACTCGTAGCAGATCTATACAGGTGGAGCTGGGGAAGGTGTAGGGTTTCTGAAAGCACATTGCTGCATCAAATGCTGACCAGTATTTAAGGTTAAGCAACGAGCTCATTGGTTACTGATACAGCAGCAACTAATCAGCTGTGAAACTAATCCGTTTCATGACAGAACTTTGTATTTGACTGATCCCAGCAGCTAACAAAACTATATTCTAAGAATATTTTGCTAATATTCCCATGAAGTTATGAAAACATTATTTATATGAATGTTCCCTGAATGCTCAAAACATCCAGGTTTTTTAATGGTTTTCTTGGTTATACAAATATTAAAGCCAAAGTTCTGAGAACATTCCCTGTTAGCAAAGATATCACTAAAGTCACTTTAATGGCAACCTAAACACACAAAAGCAAAGACACACCCGAACACAAACATGTACGCAAACATACGGCTTGCAAATGGTGGTCTGAGTTGTAAAGCAGATAAAACCCACAGATTTTCCCTTATTTTTCTTCTCTACAAGCACATGTCCAAAACATGACAGCGCCTCCGACCCGCTCTCTGACAGGAGAATACTGTTCCTTTTCCCCTGCGGTCTGTCACCACACACTCACACATACACAACAGACACTCACACATAAACACACACAGTGGTCACAGAGAGGTCAGATACAGGCCAGCCGCTTCTGTTATTCCTCTATGTCATCCAGGAGGCCATTCCAGAGCCATAGACATGAGTCTCCTCACCCCTCCAACAGGTCAGAGCTTAAAAGGACAAACACACATACACAGACACTTAGGATATAACGCAGCACTGAATCTGTAAAAACAACAGATGAAAGGTGCTTAGACAGAGTTATGTGTCCTATAAATATAATTTCCGGGCACACTCGTACTGCGTGGCTTCATGTGAGTCAGACACAGGTTAAGGGTTTGCTTTCTCTTTAGTCACCATGAAATCCAAATCGATTATTCTTATTTTATTATATTATTTCTTATTCTTATTTCTTTCTTATTTCTTATATTTATGAAGTATTGCATATATATTTAATTATAAATCATTTATAATAAATCATTTCAAATGCATGTGCCCTCGTAATATTTAATCAAAATAACTTCCCCTCCGTGTTGCAACAATATCTTTTCTTCACAATGGGGGTTATGCTGTGCACCAAACTTCCATATTCTGTAAAACGGGTTGCATCGCTTCCGGTTCAGGTATTTTTTTGCATGTGCGCCATTAAATATATATATATATATATACCTTCAAAGGAGCAAGCAAAGATGAGCATAATTGATGTTCATCGCAGATTGATATCCAAAAGTTCCTTTATTTTTCTTCTTCTCACTAAAATGTATATTTATAAAAACTAGCTAACTGATTACCTTAAATCTCCAGAGATATCGCAGCTGGTTCATATTGCCGTTTACACTCTCTATGACAAGCGGATGCAGTGAGACCTGGAGCCTCTATAAAACGAGTATACGCACAGATTTGAACTTAGAGTGTGCGTATGCTAAAATGCATGCCAACATGCATATTTATAAAAACAGCCTTTGATCTAATGATGTATGCACTTTTCCTCGTGTCAGATAGTCGGAGTACTGCAGGTGTTTGCAAATGGATTTGGAATTTTTGCAGTTCGCAATTCTCAAGTAAAGGATTTGGATGTTGACTCTCATTTATATGTTAATGACATTAATTAGGCGGCGTTTACAAGGCGGCGATCTGAAACCATTTAGCTGGTACAATTTCAAGATAATTTGCGATTTATAAATTCAAAGGATTCATTCAAAAACACTGGCTGCGTCCGCAATATACGATTGACGAATCCTCTCCAGTGACCTTTTCTCGGATTCCAGAGGTCAAAGGTCATATGTGGACTTATGGACATCCTGCAGCATGACAGGTCTATCATGTGACTCGCATGTAGCAGAACTGGGGCAGTGAGTACAGAGAAGCATTTTTAAAATGAAACATCCAGAATCATAAGACTAGCCACTATAGGTCATTTGCTTTGAACTCCATTTATCCAGCCATGGTTTTCTCTCTCTCCCACTAATTCTTTCTTTCCTCATAATGACCTCTTTAATACCATTCTAGGGAACCTCAGGGGACAAACGGTCATTCGTCTTGCCTCTAAAGAACAAGAGAGACCGAAAACGAGAGAAAGTTGAAAGAAATAGAGAGGAGAGAGTGCAAAAGTGATATAAGGACAGAATAAGACACACGTTATACTTCAGCCTTGTGACATTTTATTCCATGAAGTTATCCTGTGTCAGCAGGTTGCCATCCAGAATTAAAAAAAAAATTATATACAATTTAAAATAAAATAAAAACTTCTTATCGGGTTTTAAAAACACCAAAATGGTTTACAAATGATTTACACAACAAATGATATCAATTCACATGATTATATATAGTGTATATACTTAGTTTTACATAACCGATTAGATTCCTCTCATGGTAACTGAACATCCTACACAAACTGACATGAAAAACAGAAACGAATCATTCATTGTTCAACTGTGACACATGACCAGAGCCCTGGAAGAGCGTGTTTTTCTGACACTGCTGCATTTGCATAAAGCCATCACCCCTGGCAATGCAGGACACAAATGTCGTCTAGACGTCCAGTCTCAGTCCACTAGAATGAGACACACACGCATGGCTCTCGGTCGCGTTCTGTCTGGACCCTCAGCTGGATGGGTAGAGTAAGAAGGCCGATGCTGAAGATAATCACATGCGTGTAAATGGTCCCTGTGGGAGAGGACACAATTGTCACTATACCGTAACTCAATGTATGCCTTCCTATATTGCAAATAGTAAAATGTTATTTTGACAAAGATCCCAGTATAGCCTTAAAAAAAGAAATGTGGTCATATAAGGCCATAATAATATTTGTCCTTCTCAAATATGCATTTCCATATGCATTTATATTTCAGTGTGAAATTAATATTTATAGTTACAACCAAAATTGTGAGATTTCTCAAAATATTTGTATTGACTCAATAAATTGTCCAATAATCTTAATATTGCTTGAATGTAGTGGTTATATTTTCTTCGTATTTTACCAGCTTGTACTTGAATGCATTTTAAACATGTCCATGGTTGCTGCTTGGCAACTATAATGGGATATGGGTCAAAATGAAGAGGGTTACTAAGAAATCTACCTCTCTTTGAATCGCTTTCATCATTTCATCAAACAATCTGGCTGCTGGTCACGCCTCTGGCCTTTCCCATCTCCAGCACGGACTGATGATATCTCCATCTGCATCACGGGTGAGTGACAGGTCTGTGTTATCTGAATGTATGCGTGTCATTGTGTGTGTGTGTCCGCAACAATGTATAAGGAGTCTCTGCTTCTGTGATATTGGTTTTATTGTGTTAATCTCACAATTCAAATATGTTTGTATTGTCAACAAACAGATGAACAGTTTAAAATTCAGCTGGGTTCCTGAAGTAAAAATCCCATTGATTTTTTTCATTGTGATTTCAACAGATTTTAAAAAAAATAAAATAAAAAGCTATTTAATTCAACATCCCATTAAATATTTCCTAGTTAGAAACTTCACGACACAGAAGAGAAGTCATTGTAACCATGGAAATGGAAATTGTAGCAAAACCATTTTTTATGTAGGCCTATATACTGTATGGGCAAAAACTGTAATAGATCTAAACTTACTTTGTAATTTTACTGTAAAATACTGTTAAATCTAGCATTTTTGGAAGTAAAAATAAATCATCTTATATCATCTTTTTCTTAAAAAAATTTAGAAATGTAGAAACTTTTCAACTATCAGCTACAATTTTTGGACTGATTAGTGACTCCTCAGACCCTTTCAGCAACGTTTTTTTATATAAAGTGATGCAACGACTTTTTTGACTGTTTAGCGACTTTTCAGACACCTTTAGCAACTTTCCTTTTTCAAGCAAGAGACTAGCGACAAATCTAGCAACTTTTAGACTGATTAGCAACTTTTGTGACCCCTTTAGCTACTTTTTTTTAAAAGCAACTAGCGTCAAATCTACTGTCTTTTTGGACTGCTGGTTAACATGTAGTCAGTCACTATGTAATAGCCTGCTCTTTCCATTGTCTGACAGAAAATATGTAAATGAGCACAGCTTTATTTTACATTCAGCTATATATTAAGTGTCGACAGTTGGTGCATTATATTATCTAGTGACATTATAAGGTACTTTTTGAGCAGGCTTTAGCTTTCCATTGGAAATTCATTGGAAACACTGAAGGGCTGTTTGATTTACCAGTTTAAAATGTCCTTTCCTTTAAAATACTTACAAAAGTTCTTATGTAAATATGTTTGATATGAAAATATGTTTTACACTACATTTATTCTGGTTAGTCTTTTTTTTACAATGTATAGATTGTGTAAAGATATACTGTTTTGATTCTTATAATCAATGACTTAGTAGTTTTATATTGTACCATACACAATTTTGTATCTATGGTCTTTTTCCCAATTTTCACACATTTTTGTCTGTTGTGTTGTGATTAATCTCAGCGTGATTGGTTTGGTTCATGACTTTAAGCATTAATATTAATTCCTAAAAGTTATTGTTATAATTATTGTAGAAGTGTCCAGGGTTATTTTATTATTCTTCATAAAATGTTTGTGTTTATTGAAACTTGAAAGTGTGCCTTTTTATTTGTTCTGTTTGAAGAAAGTTGTTGCGTGTGTGCTTCAGTTCACGTTTCACTGCATAATGGATTAGATAACCTGTCTTTATCGTCAGCTGATCATAACATCAATGTTTTACTTACTATTCATAAATAGTTGTAAAATATTTTCATAATTGACTCATCATGTAATAAACTCATGAACCTATTTTCAAGCTGGGCTCCAGCCATGTTCCATGCGCTGGTCTAAACCCAGAGGTGCCTTCCATATGTGAACTCAAGCAGAGACACATCCTTCATTGGCTATTTCTGTAGTTGTCAAACAGGGGGAGGGTGTCCTGCCGGGAGTCCAGCCGCACACCCACTTTTTTATGGTCTCGCTGAAAAAAACTTGCATAAAAACAAATTAGCTTCGTCTGCACACAGTTTGCAAATGTGTGTGCAATCAGCCGGAAAATAGATGTCACTTCTGACCAAGGTCATGGTAGAGGAGTCCCGGCTTCCTGAATCTCCTGGACTGATGTCTTACACATGCTGTGCCCTTCCAAGTATGCATGAGACTCTGACACAAGCATGGACAGAGATGAAAATAACTGCACCTAAGTGACACAATAGATCATTATGACGCTTCAGTTGACCCATTGTTTCTTTAGTGTCTTAAGAAAAAAACTCCCATTGTGATGCAGAAAGACTAAAAGACTTCAGTGTTCTTTTGAAAAGAATTAAGATTATCTGGGCAAACAATAATCAGTTTTCAACAGGACAAAAAAATGCATAACCAATAGGATAAATGACAATTTAATAACTGACAGGCACTGAGGAATATAAAAAAAGAGTATCGTAAAAAGAATTTAACAATTCCTGTTCTGACTCCGATTTCCCTTAACAATTCTGGTTTCTATGGAGCCCCTAAAAAGGGACATTGTGAAGAAGAAGAAAAAATTCTTTGGAAATGCTTTCACGTTCTCTTTCAAATGTTGTGCATTCCACCAAGAAACTTTGCGTTCACTCGCAGAGCACAAAGGTTTTGGAAGGGAAAGCAAACATTTTGAAGAGGGAACGCAAAGGTTTTGCAAGCGAACACAACGTTTCTCGGGGGAACGCGAAACATTTGCGAGAGAAAAAAGCATTGACTTCTTATTTTTCCTCCTATCTCATATTTTTTTTCACCACCATGTCCCCTTAGGGGCTTTGATGTGGAAAAGTGCTTAGCGCCATGTCAGAGTCTATAGACGTACGCACTCCTTGTGGCAGAGAGTCGGAGAAGCCTACTGCAGGTATTTGATTCACACATTTTTGTGTGTATACTTTCGTTCTCTGAATCACACGTATGCACATGTTCATGCTGCTGTTATGTGCAACTATCCCGTAAAAATAAAAAAAATCTAATATAATAAACTCCTAATTACTGCTTATTTATTGTTGTGAGTTCTTTACATTTAAGTATTATCTACTGCTGTATTCTATATCTTTTAAGGGTGTATTATGTAGGATACTTAATACATATGGAAAGTATATGTACGCAATTTTATTGGATGCTGTTTTGGCGTAAGTGATGCGCTCTCCGTTACGCATACAGAGCTGAATATGATGCATTTTGTGCAGCATCTCTAAGTGCAGGACAAAAGTTATTGACGAAAAACTAACTCCAATGCATAATTAATGTGTTCATAATGGTGAAACCCTGCACATAAATAGAGGGTGGGAAAGATATGATGAATCCTACTCCTTGATCAGAGTACTGAAGTCATTCAGACCATTAAAGAACCACATTGTGCAGTATGACTATTAGCAAGGTTGTAAATTCAGTTGACTGTTCAGAGTGCCACGCTTATGGGTCTATTTCTTATTTCCATCTATGCAAAGCCAGAGGTGAGTGATGCATTTGTGAGGTTGGTTACATTACTGCGGGAATGGAGGTGTCAACGGGTGAAGGACAGAACCTTTAGTCTGGCTGTAATCGAATGCAGATGGGACTAAAATCATCGGAGCAGCAAATCATCACTCCAAAGAGCCAGATGCCCTACCGCCACCTCCTCCTCCTCTTCAACACTCTTACTGCACTGTCTTACCACCAAGAGTTTTAAAACTGAGATGGCTGCCAGAGCTCCTTTAACAGGTTTGACCGAGAGAGAGAGAGCGCAACCCTATCACTCCCTCTGATAAAGCATCGATTCCAGCGTCTGAGTATTCACAAATCAATTGATGGGAATGAAATCTGCAGAGGTCAACGCTGTGATCTGAAGCGTGAGAGAAGGTGAGAATGAGATGGAGAGGTGGCAGATGAACATGACAAGGTGAGGTCAAGTAAAAAGATGGCATACTTTTAAAGATATCAGCACTGCTCGTGGATGAATGCATTAAAGAGTAAAACATTCAGTGCTACAATAACTATTATCAGTTCTGAGAACTCATATGGTGTTTTAAAGTGATCCTCACCTTTTTTATCCTTCATTTTAAAGATATAGTGTGCATGATCGCTTTGACAATGAGGTTGACACAAACAGTGTAATTATCCATAAGGCCATGGATAAGCCTAGAAGAGGAAATTGCAGATATCTAAATCTATCACTCAAGAGTCTACTGTGTCCTTCAAGTCAGCTATAAAGAATTAGATGGAGTAGTCGAATGAAGATTGAAAATTCTGTCAATTCTGTTCAATCATTTACTCACCCTAGGTTATTCTTACTTCTGTGGAACACAAAAAGACATTTCAGACTGAATTATGGCACCCCTGACGTGGCATTTCACATCTTTTCATAGCACGTTTGTAAGTATAATTCATGCGGGTATTAATTTTTTGCGGGGTCTTTTGTGAGGGGGCATGAAGGCAATTCTACACAGCATGCAAATTCTTTTTGCCTATATTGGTGACTGTCCTAGGTGGGATTAATGACATCATTCTGTATGCAAACTCCCAGAAGACCAGGAATATTATACCCGGCCATAACACACAAGTGTTAGTTCAGCGAAGGAAAGCAGATTGCATTGTAAAAGGAATGAATATAAATGTACAATGTAAAAACAGATCATATAAAGGAATAGTTCACACAAAAAAATTTTGGTTTCAATGACTCATTGACTATATTATGTTATTTATTTATTCATTTTATTTCTAACTAAATTGTAAAGTTGTTAATTCACTGATATGCTTCCTCAGCTCATTTACAGTCACATTTTAAAATGCATTGTGCCGTGATTGATCACGCAAGACCTTTTTTGCCCAAATGCAATATATTATCAGTTTATGGCTTAAATTTCTGTTTGTGGCTTCACAAATGTTATAGACTATGTTCTTTTTTTGGCACTTGATAGTATAAAGAGCTGCAGGAATGATGTAACTTTGTAAGCCAAACCAGAAGTTAGCAACAATTGGTTCTCTCTCACAAAAAATTATTCCATTGGCTTTTAGATTATTGCAGAAAATATAAGCTCTGTGACTAACCAGGTTTTTGATTCTTACGTTTTGTCCATCAAGATAATTAAGAAAACTACACCAAGGCCGCATCACTTCAATTTAACCACCAATAAGTTTTCCAGCAATTCTTTCAACCTTTACTGAAAAACTAAGTTTTGATAGAATAAATACGAGCCAAAATGGCAAAAACTGATCGCAATAATTGCGTTTAATGTTCCTGACAGACTCAGTAGTCCCATTTAGACACTTGCAAGCAAGTGCCTTTTTCTGAGACACATAAAAGTGGAAAAAAAATTATGAGTGAGGTATTACTGATGTATTTCATTTTCAGAATAAACCGTGAAAACTTAACCACAAACCTTACTTCCGGCAATTAAAAAAAAACTACTTTTGGACGTGAACTGGATGTTAAAATATGCCAACTCGTTTCCAGGTGTTAAGACTCTTTCCAGCTGCGTTCTATAAATCTCTGTCCACCTTCATTGTATAGAAAAATAGCAGTTTAGCTGTCTGTCTGCTAAAACACAAGTAAACTGCTATTTTTCTTTGCTCAATACGAGTGAAGAGATGCTTGTTCGAATGCTTGTTCGAATGCTTCGCTCAACATGACGCCCACCAGGAAATTTCAACCAGGTACCAGCTTGTCATTGCAAACTTCCTTCAGGCTCTATGAATCACAGAACAAAGAGAAAAGAATATCAGCTCTCAAAAGGAATGCATCAATACATTATCAAAAAGACATTAGAGGCCATTTGTGGTCAGTTTCAACCTAGTTTATTCCTGTCTGCTCTTTACATCTGTCCAATCCATTTCTCTCAGTATCTCCATCAATGCCTTCAAACCTTTAAATCTTGTCTCATCTCAACATCTCAGTGACACATGGCCTTAAAGCGCACACACACACAAGGTAGGCCTGTGTTTACGATCCACCCGAAGCTGATCTTAGACCAGCAAAGGCAGCCGCTAATGGGAAGCCATGCAATATTTCCCCAGTGCACAGATCCCTGCCACATCCCCTCAGACGGGAGCTTCTCTGAGGTAAAAGGTGCAGTGCTGCAGAATGTCATTGAGACGTTTGCGGCCTGACATGTTTCGGTTTTCCATCAAATGAAGGGAAAATGGCTCCCTGAGGAGGTTACAGTAAGGAATGCTAATCTGAAGAGGAACGCCAAGCAAAACACAGAGGTTTTTGTGTTCAGGAGGGACCAAAGGCATAAGGCAGGCCTTTGCTGTCCAACATTTACAGGTTTGTCAAAAAATAATAATAATAATAATAATAATATAAAAATGTTTTTTTAAAACATACACAAAAGAATGTTTGGCGTAATACGCATTGCACGTAATACGCATGTGCATGATGTCACCATTTACACAGAGACGATAACGGTACCGGTTTCAAAACTTGCACTTTAAAAACTTTTTCAAAAGTTGCCGTTTTCAGGCCCATAAAAAGGTTTCAGTTTTTTGTTGAAAATGGTGTTGTGTAAACAGCCCTCTATTCAAACTTGCTGTGTCACACTCAGTCGCACATGAACCAATGGCATTTGACATCACTGACATCAAAACTGGTATAATAAAGATATTCGGTCTGTCACATAAGGCTATTGAATGTCTTCAGAAGATTTATGGACCATTTTATGGAGTTTGGAAGTATAAATCATCATCTGCTTTCATTTTATGGTAAAGACCAGCTGGAACATTCGGACTAACATCTCCTTTTGTATTTCACGGAAGACCATACAGGTTTAGAATGACATTTAAAAGTAATGATTTTTTTTTCTCTTTTCTTTTACACCAATGCTCTCTTCACAAACATATATGGATGCAAGCTTTGGAGAAAATTGTGTTATTTTCTCTTTTATTACAGGCTGACTCGAGGGCATCACACATGTCTTTCTCTCCCATTACAATGTGTTTAATATTCATTGTGCAGTCAGTGCCACAGCCCCTTCCAGACCGGCCAGGTCTTCATTTCATGATTCTCTCGGAATATAGCATTGCTTGCTTGAACTGTCCGATCTGAATGAGATCTGGAATTATTATCGGGGTAGAGGAAATCAGGTGTATTCAAAAGCTGAGAGCTGGAATCAAACACATCATTATCATAATTACAGCCTGGAAGTCCATGCAGAGGTATTCAAAATGCAGCAGCCCCAACCCTTTAAATGTAAAACCTGAGAATGGAATACTGGCCTGATTGCTTTGAACAGAGTTCATGGCCCTCCAGTGCAGAGCTGTGTATTACTCGTGGGTGGTGAGCCATGTTTCTCTAGCTCTCGACTTGAACTTGAACCCAGAAGCCCTAACACTGATTGAAGCTGGGAGAGATCCCCCTGGGACAGCAGCAAAGCTAATACAGACAACAGCCACACCATCATGATGTTCTGCTTTTACATCTCTCCCCCCACCGTACTCCTCAAAACCGCCTTGAGTCTGTGAGGTGTTTGTGTACAGTATAGCATGTCGTTGGAAGATCAAAATAACATCTTGATGTTCATTTAGCTGCATGGTGAATGATTTATTTATGAGCGTAAATGAATATGCACCTTCTCAAAACACGGTGACTAATGTACACTTGATTTAATGGCCAGGCTTTGTGTTTTTCAGACCATTGAGATCAAAATTGTTATGCGTTCTATTATTATCAGAACATTGGTTGCTGATCTTCAGCTTTTTTACTGAATTTGAATGCAGTCGTAGGGAAATTGTATTGCTCCTAGCTCAGTAGACTTAATGGAGATCTCAGTTTATTTTAGGTATAGATTTTGTATCAGTTGTTTATAAGAAAATAAGGAGGAAAAAATAGACAAAAGTTAGTCCATTGTTGACAGAGAAAGAGTAGAGCTATAAAATAAATCAGAATGGATTAGCTCAGATCATTTGATCCTGGAAAAAATGATAATTAAGTTTTTATTGAAATTAGACTTTTTGAGCAGAAAATTTGAGCAAGGTCTCCATTTACTGTCTATTTTCTCTTATTGCCATAGGAGAAACAATTGCTCTTAAAGCAATTTTTCCACCTATTTTAATGTTGTGCAAATCGTTATTATGGTTACCTAAAACTAAAAACATTTAAAAAAGAAAATGTGTTACTTGAAATAATCAAATAAAACATATAGGCCTCTATGTATATGTATAGTATATAATAAGAAACTTTAAGAAACTTAAAAAATGAAGCCTTTCTCAACTTCCTGCAGTAGTTTGTCTGTGAAAGCCTGTAGACTGATTTTTGCGAAGGACTCAACTTTTGTTTTTGCCGGGAAAATCAAGATGTGACGTTTATGTGCAGTCCCAAGATCTTCTGCTAACAATGGTTTCTAAATTCTACATGCAGCCCCTTTGAATTGATGTTTTAATACTATAACTACAAATAAAAATAATTAAATTTAACAAAAATGTAAACAAAATTACTTAAAATTTAAATGAAAATATAAAAACTAATTCAAACCTTTAATACAAACTACAATAGTTTCTCGATACTAAAGTAACACTGATGCAAACACTCTCTCATGGAAATTTATAACTATTTTTCATTTTGGTGAATTTATGGCTAATTCGTTTGAATTTCTCAATTGTAAATCTCATTTGTACAGTTCTGTAATCTGTTTGCGCCCCACTGATGGTTAGGTTTAGGGGGTGGACCGCTTGCTTTTTTCAAAATACATTTCCATCATGTGAATTCAAATGAAATCGCTATTTCATAAAATAGTTTCTCATGAGATCATGTTGGTTCTGCCATAAACACAATACAGTTTCAATAAAGGCGTGAGCTTTGAAACAACACCAAAATGATTCTCTTCCATTGTCAGTTTGTTTTTTAGCCTCTTTGCTTTGTCCCCAGCCGAGCCCCAAACCACACTCTATCATACATGAAAAATGACACAAGCCATTTCATTATTACAGATACCATGCAACTAAATATGCATTTTGAGGAGTGGCCTAATGCCACGACACTGGACCCTCATGCATATTTAAATAGCTCCAACCCCGTGTCTGGCCAGCAAGCAATTTCCCGCTCCACTCCGTATGGGCCAACCCCCGCCCGGCCTCAATAGCATGCATATGTATGAAGCCCTGTTTCATATGTATCAGGTCCGTCATTTTCTCCTGTTTCACTGAGAGGCGATGACATGCATGGCATCAAGAGAAATGACCCTCACAGGGGGCCAGACGGTCTCACAGGAATTGACTAGAGCCAAAACAAACTGCAGGCTCCCATCATGCTTTGTAAGAGAAAGAGCAGCGGACAGGGAGATGAATAATCCAGATACACAGTCTAACACTGATGGCCTCTCAGGCCTTACATGAATATCTGCTCTAGGTAAAGTTTAGATGCTGGTTGTTTCAGAATGCTGTAAACACTGTTGACTACTGTAAATTGAACATGAGAGAAGCTTAAAAAAGACCATATAATAATATATAAATGTGACGGCAAAAATCAGATTACATGATGTATGGTATAGGCTATCCACCAAAGGACCAAAAATATCATACATAACTAAATGTACTATTGTGAAACCCCAGTAAATTAACATGGAACCTCCGTTAAAAGGGATGAAAAGCTTTCGGAATCTCTGAAGTTGAATTTTTTATGATGGTTATGATGAATACATATAGTTCTCTTTATAAAAAATGTGAATTTTTTTAACAATAACTGCAATATGGTTTAAAAAAAGTTCCAATGGAACCAATGGAGGGGGAGTGAAATTTATTCAAAAACTGCAGACAAATACATAAATAAATAAAAAGCACAATAAAACATTTTTTTTTTTTAACTACCCTACCCACTACCCACACCCAGTTACATCTTTACAAATAACCTACTCATTACAAATTAACACCAATCTGACAGGCACTGTGCTCTTAGCCATGACACCAGTGATGAAACGCTTGGCATTTTGACTACGGTCATTTATTAAAGCTGATGAGAAGGAGATTCTCTCATACTGGTTCCTTTCCAATGGCAGTGGTCCATATTAACACATATGTCTAACTCATGTTTAATAATTGCTAGCAAGTGCTAATTAGCCCCAAAGCTGCTGAGGAGGTTGCTGATACCACAGAGTGACATGGTGAGAAGGAGAGAGTTGGGGCAAATTCCAAGTGCCATTTTTTGCCCTTGAAAGGCACTGCAGAAAGGGGATCTTACTTGTAGTGTCACTCCAGATAAAACTGTTCCAAATAATAGTAATCAACTATCCTTCATGTGCCAGAATGGGTAACAAGATTGCAAATCAAATTAAATCGGCTAAATTGCCTGTACCAGTAGGCTCTAAGTACAGCACAACATCGATGCACCAAAAAAATGAAACAATTTAATTTACAGAATTAAATTAGAAAAAAATATACCTTTTAAATAAGTAAAAATACAAAACAAAGTCAGACACTGAGCACCCTCATATAGCCAAAGTGGCATGATCCTCATTTCATAACACCTCTGCGAAGATTCGACCTTGAGATTGGTAGTCGAATCAGGCTACTCCTATCGAAGCATCGCATCTTCGACTATTCGGGGTCACCCCTATAGGTTTGTAGCAAAATTATATTGCTACAGTATACAGGGCTTGACATTAACTTTATTCACATAAACATTCATCAAATCACAAGCTCAAGCATGTTCACTTGACGTGCGAGAAGGTTTATTCTCACGCTTCAAGCAGGTTCGATTGGGCTTCTGTTTATGTTCGCTGATCAATGTTTATATTTGGATAAAAGCCTAAATTCAATCTGTTCATCATAAAAAGCGATCACATCTCTTCGGAAAATCTGGACTAAACCACTCATTTCATATGGATTAGTTTTATGATCTCTTTATGAACTTTTTGAAGCATCAAAGTGGTAGTTGTGTAGCTGTCAATGGAGGGTCAGAAATCTCTCAGATTTCATTAAAATATCTTCATTTCTGTTTTGAAAGTGAACAAAAGTCTTACGGGTTTGGATCGACATGATGAGTGAAGACATAATTTTCATTTTTGGGTGAACTATCACTTTAATGCATTTTAAACAAGCTTCTTTTCATGCAAGGTTAATTTTATGCAGATAACATCAAACTCAGCTGTAAATACAAAAACTTTGAGATTTCTGCATCTAAAAAGTTATGAGATACCAAAGTATTCATGGAAAGCATGTCAAAATAAAAAGAATGAGCAAATTCACCTTTAGTAATGACTTGCAACACTGTTAGCTCGTGTGAATATTTAGAGTAGCTTGTTTAAATTTAGCTTGTTGTGCACCTATTATGCGATTTTAAAGGTTCCCAAAGGTTGTTTTGGAGGTCTTCTGCAATAGATTTACATGCATCTAAGGAAAAACAACTTACTTTTTTTCATTATATACATTGTAGCATCACCTCATTTTTTCACAGAGTCTGAAACGGTTCTATAAAGACTTCCTGAGCACTTGATACACAGTGAACAGTTATGCTGGTGTCATTTTTTCCTCTGTATCAATCTGCCCAGACTTTAATATTTAGGTGACTTGAAGGGACTTCTGTGGTTGATGTTTTAGCACATAAAAAACAGATCATTGTGGTCGTGCCATGCTGTTAGCATTTTACTGGACCAGAGGTTGGTCAGATCATATCTTGAGCTTTGAGCGTTTTGGAATCTGGAAAGCTGACATCAGTTATGAATCCCAAAAGACCAATTTTACACAGGCTGAGACACTGTGTGACATTCATGGAATGAAAGCCTGAGGCACATGAAGACAGGGTGAAAGAGGACAAGATGGAGAGAGTGAAGATGGGCCGAGAGAGAGAGAGAGAGAGAGAGAGAGAGAGGATGAATAGTCACCTTAGTGGTGGCTGATGTGCTGATATCTCTTATGGCTGTGGGCAATGTTCATGTGATTGGGTGTTTGTCAAACAGCCGCGAAAGATAGCATCCATTCACCCAAGACTCACTCGCTAAGCATACACAGACACAGTATACACACACAAATACAGGAAACATCACAGAAACCGTATACGTGTGGAATGAATGTCAGAAAGAAACATGGTTCCACTGCAGCTCCAAATGCATATGCAAGTTCAGTGTACTTCAAGTGTACTTGTAAGTGTAAAAACTGTTCTTTGTCTGCCCGTTTACAGTTGTGCTTTGAATTGCATTCTATCATATCGCATTTAATAGTTCTATTGCTCTGTTGTCTTTGAAAATCACTTGCAAAGTTTGAGGACAAATGGTTTCAAAGTAAATCCTACACCATTCTTTTTTCAGAGTTGTGTGCACTGTATATTATGTTGAGAACTTTCTAGCTTTGTTTGAAAGTAAACACTTGCATGAGTCATGACCTCATCGCATGTGAGTGGCAGTAATCAAAGGATATTATTTTTATTAATGAATTTTGTGTGAAATGTCTTAACATTTGGTAGTCCAGTCAAATACTTAGTTAATAAAGTGATCAAGTCTGCAATTATTAGAGTAGGAGTAGCATTCAATATGAAATATAAGCATTTTGATATAAAAAAAAAAAAGCTAGAAAGCACTCAATTCTGAACATAGCCTCAGTGTTAAAATCGGACAAATGATCCGGTCTTGTGTACAGCGTGGGCCGGAGTGTGTACATGTGTGTATGTTTTTTCTTTGAGAGGTTAGTGTTGGTCAAGGTAGAATGGCTTGAACCGGAGGGTTCAGGGAGAGGAGGCTAATGCAGAAAGCCACTTCAAAAAACACTTTTCATCTTCTCTCCTTTTTTAACCATCCAGCCCTCCATCATTTTCCCCATGCCCTCCACTCCGAAAACTCTCCTTTTCATCTGGAGAGGGATCAGGACCGCGGATGTGTTTGACGTAATTATGTGCGATCAGGATTCTGCCTGTCCTCCTGTAGGAAATGATTTCATCCTTTTCAAATGCAGGTCATAATCGAAAATAAGATGGACCGAATTTCATGTTCTTCCATTTGCATGATGATACTCTGCTGTCCATGAAGACCTCTGCTGCTTTATTCATAATTCATTTCTAGCATGACAAATGCAAGCTTTTTTCCCCTACTGAAAATATGACCGACTTTCAGCCACACTCCAATGACTTCGATAATCAATAATGAATATATGAAATGGGCCAAGAGTGAGTTTAAGGGTTTGGACAAATGCATTCTGGTGCTGTGATGTGAGAGAGCACGGTTCAAAAGACATCAGTAAAAAAAAAAAAGAATGCAAAATGCACTATACGGTGGACTTCTGACGATTATATAGAGCCTTTAGCCACTCTGGTCCTACTAAACATTTACTCTTTGAATTTTTGCACTCAGGAACAATAGCAAAGTCAACAGCATTGTGACTAAACGTTTGCTAAAAAGTATTTCATTCTAAAGCATTGTGATATTTGACTCTGGTCAAGTCTATGCAAGACTGATGGTACATTTACATGAAAATGAAATGATTAAAGGATTAGTTCACTTTTTAAAAAAACTTTTGCTGATAATTTACTCACCCCAATGTCATCCAAGATGTCCATGTCTTTCTTTCTTCAGTCGAAAAGAAATTAAGGTTTTTGATGAAAAGATTCCAGGATTTTTCTCCACATAATGGACTTCAATGGACCCCAAACGGTTCAAGCTCCAAATGACAGTTTCAGAGCAGCTTCAAATGGCTTTAAACGACACCAGACGATGAATAAGGGTCTTATCTAGCGAAACGATCATGGATACACCCAGGATACACACACGAAATGGGCATTTTAAACGATAAACTGACACAAAGACATTTGAATATGTGTATATGGTCCTCACATTTGTAAAAACTGACTCGGTACTTCCGCCCACACGTGATCTTTTCAAAGTAATTACGTGACGTCGCGAACGCGCATCACATTACAGAGCAAGGCGAGCATTTGTGCTTATAAAAGTTAAATTTGTTTTATTTATTTTTGAAATGACCGATCGTTTTGCTAGATAAGACCCTTATTCATAGTCTGGTGTTGTTTAAAGCCATTTGGAGCTGCACTGAAACTGTCATTTGGACCTTGAACCGTTTGGGATCCACTGAAGTCCATTATATGGAGAAAAATCCTTAATTTCTTTTCGACTGAAGAAAGAAAGACATGGACATCTTGGATGAGTAAATTATCAGCAAAAGTTTTTTAAAGTTTATAAGTTTTTCCTTTGAGTTTTCCGCAGTTTTCTGCTGGCGATGAAACACTATAGACTGAACACGTAATACGCATGTGCATGACGTCATCTTTTTCAGAGATTCGTGTTTTTGTTGTTTACACGGAGACCGGTTTCAAAAACTTGCACTTTGAAACCCATTTCCAAAAGTTTGCGTTTTTAGTTGAAAATAGTGCTGTGTAAACAGAGTGGCCTTGGATGGCAACATGCCCAGTGCATTATCGGTTTTATGGGCAAAAGGGAAGACAGCAGCCTTTTTTTTTTTCTCTAGTCGGGTACAGTAGCACCAAATTAAAAAATATTTTCACCTTTAGCGCATACAGTCAAATTTTATAGAAAGCCCGCTTGGTCAGCGGTGAATTACCCTTTAAGAACGCCAACCAGTTCAGTTTTTATTTTATTTTGACATGAGGCATGGTACATGTCTATTTTAGCCATTCATATCAATTCACATGGTTATAGTACAGTAGAACACCACACCGAAGAGAATAGAATAAGCTCTTGTTCCATTTACAATTTTCTGATCATGCTGTTGATTTCATTGAGCCTCTAAGAATACGCATTTCCCAAGTAAATGTTAATGTGAGTGTTCATATGCACACCAATACCATCTCGGTCCTAAGTGCAAGCGTCCTGGGAAATTGTCCAAAAGACGAACACTGTCTTGTAGACGCTCAAGGCTTCTGTTGAGAGCATCAGCACAAGTTGCATTCAACAACACAACATTCAGTAATCTATGAATATTCAAATTGTCACTTTAATATCATTGACACGCATGAACTTTGCGGCGGTCACCAATTGCAACAGGTGACCACAAGTAATTATGCAGATTTATTCAAGACATTAGCATGATTAATTAGGTGCAAACCGAGGTGGCTACACTTGAATTAGTAAGCATTATGAATAATTACCATGCATATTTTGCTCTTTATGTGGCTGGGTTTCGTGATAAACAAAGCTTTAATTACAAGAAAACATCTGGGAATAGTAGTGACCTTCATTAATCTTACGCAAATTCCCTTAGCTCTACACCCTGATGCATAATTATTGCATTAATAACAGAGGCTGCACTGTATTAGTACACTTGAGGAAATTCATACTATTGCCCTTTATAAGAACAAAACGTAAAGTTTTAACCTATGGAGAAATGTTGATGAATGTACTATCCACTCTTTTCCATATACTGGAAGTAGAACCAGGTCTGTAAAGCCCCAAAATTACAAAAACGCATCATAAAAGTGTCAGGACTCTTACATTATATTCCATATAACCCTGTGTGATAAAAAAAAGAAAAAAAGAAAAGAAGAAAAGTTGTTATTCAGTGATAATCTTTCCTTCCACTGTAGCTTTGAAATAAAATGTAAAAATTTTCAGTGATTGATAAAAAAAAGTCTCACACAAAGCTACCATATTGCCTCAGAAGACATACGCTCTTAAAAATATATATTATTTATTGGTTCCATGAGGAACCCTCTTTCTGGAACCTTTATTTTTAAGACTACTATAGCAGATCACACACAGCTCATATTACTTAAATAATATTTTAATTGTGTTTTTTTTTTTTTTTTTTTTGTCATTTTAAAACTTAAAACCCCATGTGTATTTTTGGGTGAACAAATTATTTACCAGATCACATACTGTACTGTAAACATTTGCCATTTCAGATGTTTTTTTGGCAATTCTGCAAGTCCAAAACGTCAAGAGAGTGTGATAGATGAGAACAGCAGAGGAAAGGGTGAAAGGTTTGTCCTCTCGCAGTGACTCTGCCTCTTTGGCCTGACTTCACACAAACAGATCACCAACTATGAAAAGGACCAGAATCTAGAAGAGGGGATCAGTTTTCCCTGAGCCTAACCACTTACCCAGCAGAGCTCATACACACACACATACACACAATTCATGTCAGGGTTGTCACAGTAACCTGATCCTAAGGCCTCCTGACATGCAGCAGTCCAGTCTGGGCTCTTTCTGCCCGTGCACTCTGGCTGTAAAACAAAGGAATTGCTTCCACATGTTTCTAAAGGCTGCAGAGTCTCATGGTACAAATCTTCAGAATGGAACCCTCCTCTGCCAGGACATTTGCGCTCTCTCTCTCTCTCTCTCTCTCTCTCTCTCTCTCTCTCTCACACACACACACACACACTCACAAACACGTTTACTAGCTATCTAAATGGGGGCTCCCCATAGACATAATGGTTTTTATACTTTACAAACTGTATATTCTATCCCCTTACTTACACTAACCCTACCCCTAAACCTACCCATCACACCAATTTTTTTTGCATTTGTACATGTAAAAAGAAAGAATATATATATTAGTTTTATACCAGATTTACAAATTAGGACGTCCCTAAAGATTTTTTTCAGGTTTTGGTCACTTCTAAATTTGTCCCCAAATATAGTTCAGTGGGTATACATACTGTAAGGTACACACACACACATCAAAACTGCCATTTAGTGTTGTCTTGTACTAAAAAATAGCCTTTTTATTACAGTTCTATAGCAGGTAAGTAGATGCAGTAATTGATTTATTAACGTTCAAGTGTGTAATATTAGTTAAGCATACTTAATAATACAGGGTAAAGTGATACGGTAATCCAAATTTGATCTTGTTTATACCGTGAGCTGTGTTTAAGAGGCTGCTAATTAACTAAGTAAATTCAATCTAATTTTCATCCAGTGTATAGCATGGCACAGAATTGTTTCATGCAAGATCAACTATGATATTAATAAGTCAAGCATAGGACCCACAAACCATGACATCATAACCTGGAGCAAACCTTCAAATGGAACAAGATCCCATTTAGAAGGAACCCTAATCGTCATATGATTTCAAATAAAACATGATAAAACAATGGTAATTGTATAGATTTTACTAAACAACCATAAATAAGCCTAATTGTATGAAACAGGTCTCAAGTACATCGATTTATAAGAAACACTAATCTCCACAACGTTGATTTTAAAACACTATACAAAACTCCAACGCCTATTACTTGCCTGGCATACACAAAATATCCATGTGAAAGAACTTTTGGCCACGACCCCAACAATACCTTAGACAGACCTCAGTTTTTTTTCTAGTTGCATTTGAATTAATTTTGCATTAAATTCTGCAAAAAATAAAATAAGAACAGAATTTGATAATGCAAAATTTAATGCGAAATGCAAACACATCGCTATTGCTAAAAAATATATATTGTTTTTTGGTTAATTATTATGCTTGCTTATACTTGCCACTTGTCAGCAATTTTCAGAATTAAAAGCAAATTTTTCTTAACCGACGTAAAACTGAAATATATTGTTAAGTCCATTAATATGATAAAGCGATAATGATAAAATCATATAATATGCATTGTCAGCTTTATTTGTTTTTTAGTTTGCATTCATTTCCTCTTTCTTTTCAGTTCTGCTGAATTTAAGAAATTTTCATAACAAAGCAAAATCCATGCGCCTCCACTAAACTTGTGAGTCACTTCTTCAGGACAGTTTCAGCATCCTGGTTGTTCATTAACTTAATTAAAACTAACATAATAACAAGGAGGACTTCTTATGGGCAGCAGACATCTAGTTTGCATATAGAGACTTAATGAGTGCGTGGCAGCAGGTGCAGACGGATGATAATTATCATCAGTAATGATAGTCACCTGTGACCATCCTCACCTTTTCTCAAGGTTCATTCATTTACTTAACATGAACATCACGGAGTGCATAAATGCAGAAAACAGCCACTGGTACAAAAATGAAACTGAGTAAATAGATTTTGTGTGTACAAAGTTATTTCTGAATGGTATAAAATATTGTGCAATTATTGCTGACTGTCAGAATAAGAGTTTTTTTTATTTGCCTTGTCCTCTTTTTTTAATGTATTTACATATTTGTTTTAGTTTTAATGCAAAACAAATAGAAGGCTTTTTGACTCCAATTGTGATACAGGCCCTGACAACGGTGAGGTTTTTCATGTGGTCGAGAGATGGTGTGTTGCCGTCCTCTACTGGTGATATGCACGCGGTGCAATGCACAATCAATGGAGCTACATATTTTTATATTATTTTTTCACTTTTTTTTTTTATGCTGGTTTGTATTGAATATTATTTACCCAAGTACTTTTCTCACTATCAAACAAACAGACTTTAGGGTTATGTTTTACACAAATATGTATTTATTTATAGTAACAAAAAAATCATAACTTTGCACTGATTTGAATGTCACGTATTGACGTAATCGGCTACGTAAGTAGCCTAACCGCCCACAAACAAACGTGGCGCACCACAGTCATTCGTTACGGGTCTGTCTAGTTTTGAGAACGCATTTTAAAGGATTAGTTCACTTTTTTTTTAAAACTTTTGCTGATAATTTCTACTCACCCACGATGTCCATGTCTTTCTTTCTTCAGTCGAAAAGAAATTAAGGTTTTTGATGAAAACATTTGAGGATTTTTCTCCATATAATGGACTTATAGGACCCCAAACGGTTCAAGGTCCAAATGACAGTTTCATTGCAGCTTCAATGCGCTTTAAACGATACCAGACGATGAATAAGGGTCTTATCTATAGCGAAACGATTGGTCATTTAAAAAAACAAATAAAAAATTACTTTAAGTTTTATAAGCACAAATGCTCGCCCTCCTCTGTTCTGTGATGCGCGTTCTTGACTCACGTAATACGCAATTGACCCTTTGCGTGGAGCTTGATTGACAGGTAATCTGACCAATCATACTTCGCCATCCGCCATTTTGTCCGACAAAGCAGTCAGGAGAGATAGTAGATTAACATGGGAGGATTTGAACTTGAAAAACAGAGTGAACTGACGCCTTTCCACGGTTAAAACAACATTCCTTCTTATGTTCATTCATGTTTATTTGATGCTATAAATGAACTAGAAGAAAGAGATGATCGGATCACGAGCAGCTTTAACTGATGCTCTACAGCGATTTGTCACGACACATTAAAGAGCCACAAAACGGTATTTATTGTTTAAATTTATTTTAAAAAATGACCAAATTTGAAAGGTGAGACTTTGTTTAATATGTTTAATATCAAAAATAACCGAAAAGTAACCTGGTCTGTCCTGTCTGTCAGCGTGTTGTCAGTCTCCTCTCTGCTCCGCGATGTGTTTTTCACTGTGTGAGAACATGAGAGCGGCGTAGCTTGTCGGACATAGTGACAGTAACTAAGGGGGGCGGGTCTTTGTGAAGGGTCAATTACGTTCAAAAGGTCGGCTCGACGTACGCGGAAGTATCGAGTCAGTGTTTACAAATGTGAGGAAGGAGGACCATATACACATATTCAAATGTCTTTGAGTCAGTGTATCGTTTAAAATGCCCATTTCGAGTGCGTATCCTGGGTGTTTTAATATTAAAAAGGCTAAAAGAGAATTTTCGTCAGGACAGAAGCGCGACCTTTTAAACGTAATTGCGTATTACGTGACGTCACAAACGTGCATCACAGAACAGAGCAAGGCGAGCATTTGTGCTTATAAAACTTAGACTTTATTTATTTTTTAAATGACCAATCGTTTCGCTAGATAAGACCCTTATTCATCGTCTGGTGTCGTTTAAAGCGCATTGAAGCTGCACTAAAAACTGTCATTTGGACCTTGAACCGTTTGGGGTCCGTTGAAGTCCATGGAGAAAATCCTGTAATGTTTTCATCAAAAACTTTAATTTCTTTTCGACTAAAGAAAGAAAGACATGGACATCTTGGATGACATGGGGGTGAGTAAATTATCAGCAAAAGTTTTTTTAAAAGTGAACTAATCCTTTAACACCCAAAGCAATTTATTTCAACGTCTTAATGCAAGTTCAAATACAATGTCATAGATACCGCCTACGCTCAAGACGTCAGGTAACCCAGTTATTATTATCTTTATGCATAAAGAATGTGCAGGGTTCACTACTGGAAAACATGTAGAATTTTACAATGCATAATGGGTAAATTACCTCAGTGTTCTGGAAAAGAATTAAACTATGCAAGCAGTAGGCCTACACCTGGGTGGGATATTTTCAAACTAGTAATCTAATTTCAGTTGGGGTGGGACATTGTAATTTACTTTATTTCTTCATGATTTGTGATGAAAGTTTTTCAGTTTCAGAAGCTTAAAGTAAAAATGAAAGTAAGTCGGAAAACGTACGCTCCTTTCTCTGTGTCAAATGTTTTAGTTTTTTAGTGCTGCCCTGATTTATTTGTATGTGTTTTTGTTGATGCTTTTCATTTCAAATCTTGCTCACTATTTTTCTCACTGCTATTTTTTTAGCAATTGTGCCTTACGATATTGTAACTTGGTGTGTTCCCTGTCTTGCAATGTAAATGTGCAATAAAATAAAATAAATAAAACATCCTGGAACATGATGTCCTAAAGACAAGAGTAGGAGTAGTCTCAAAGTCTCCATGAAATCTGACAATTCATGGTGACTTGAAATTGAAAATTCTTTTTTTTAAATTTATATATAAATGATTTATGTGTGCACATCTTTTTTTTATTATTATTTACATGTCTTTATTATCTTCAATCAAAATAACTTTTCCTACCTCTTGCAATGGCATCTCTTCTCTTCTCTCAATCACATGAATAGCAGACCACAGCTTTTTGGTATTGCCATAACAGAAAGATGTATTGGCATTACATAAATGTAGGCTACACCATAATTTTTTTAACAGATAGGCTTGGTGATCATGAGAAGACGGACGTCTTCTGTGTGGTCATATCCACGAGAGCACAAGTGGTGGGATGGCAGTGTACCTGAATTCACACCAGAACATGTCACAGTGTTGGTTTATGTTCCCTGGTGTCCACTAGAGGTCCTCTTCCCCCACGGTGTCATTCACATTAGGAACTGCATTCCCCACAATCCTTGTCTGACTGCACTCATCACTGTTCTTTGCACCCAGCTGTTCCCCATCATGATTGTTAGTTTCTGTGTGTATAAAAACCCTGCCTGTAGTGTTTGTTACGGAGTCCTTGTTATTCATCACGCCACTTTTGAGGTCTGTGTCTGCTCTGTTCTTGCCTGATTGTTGTTTTTGTGTTTTAGACCGAACATTTTTCAATGCTTTGCGTTGTGGGCCCGTCTGACTGAGGACACCGTGGTGGTAAATTCTCCCGAGCCCACTTCCATCGGACACGGACCGTCTTTTGAGGGAACCCATCTGGCCAGGTTTTCTGGGACCCGTGGAGGTCCCAGGAGAGGAGGTGCTAGAGGTGAGCCCCGGCACTACTCTCTGCTTCGGTCCCTCCTCGACCCTGGTCTAGTGATGTCCAGCCCAGAGCTCCATCCGGCGCTGATTCTGCCCAGCCCGGTTCCCGTCCAGCCCAGAGCCTGGCACATGTGTTGGTTTATGTTCCCTGGTGTCCACTAGAGGTTCTCATTCACATTAGGAACTGCATTCCCCACAATTCTTGTCTGCACTCATCACTGTTCATTGCACCCAGCTGTTCCCCATCATGATTGTTAGTTCTCTTACGAGAGGTTCTCTCGTATTGCGTAAGTTAGCTTAAGCCTAGTTCACACTACATGATTTTAAAACGTCGGGCTGAACTGTGCGGTTCACACTACATGACTTGCTCTCTGTGAAATCAGGAGTGTTCAAGTTGTGGAGCAGTTCACACCACACGACACAACGTGATTGATCCGCAACAGGAGGTAACGCACTACACGAGTTGACAACAACTTTGTCACCCAATGATTCTATCTTGTCTACAAACCACGTTTTGTCACGGAAAATCACGCGATAAAATGTCGTGAAACAGCACGCGCGGCGCGCGCCATTACCCAGGGAAAAAGAACACAACATGCGTATATGGACGTCAGACAGAAACTAGTGCTGCAAACTGTTTGCGCGATGATTTGCTCTGAGAAAATATATACACTCTACAACTTCATTTTAAAAAAGAACACCCAGAACATCAACATTGTGGACATCGGCATATATACAGTTGACTTTCATGATTACAAACAGGGATATACTTCCGAAAAGCATAAGTAATTATATTTTTATGTCTACACATACTTGTATGTTTAATCTCTAGTTGCTCTGATTGGCTGTAGCTCATGACATCACATGAGGTTGAGTCGAGCGACAGCTCTGGATATCTAGCATGCTAGATATTTTTCTGGGCTCTGTTCAATTCAATTCAATTCAAATTTATTTGTATAGCGCTTTTCACAATACACATTGTTTCAAAGCAGCTTTACAGAAAGTGCATTAAAAATGTACATAGAAAATACAGTTAGTTCATCATGTATTAATTTAGGGCATAACATATCGCCGGCGTCGAGTCGTCTCTTCACAGGCGTCGAGTCGTCTCTCCACAGGCGTTTAGTCGTCTCATCACAGGTGTTGGATCATCCGAAGTCTCCGTGAGAGGCTGGATACAAACTGGAGCTGACGAACGCTATTTACCTCGGGACTTGCGTCCCGAGATAACAGCAGAAAGGCAGATGAGAAATAATTAGCGTAGCTGATGTTCATAATATTAATGCATTCGATCTGATTCGGCAGTAGTATAAAAGGTAAGCATTATGTGAATGCTTGGTTGAAGAGATGCGTCTTTAATCTGGTTTTAAACTGGGACAGCGAGTCTGAGCCTCGAACAATATCAGGAAGGCTATTCCAGAGTTTAGGAGCTAAATGTCAGAACGCCCTCCCTCCTTTGGTGGACTTAGATATCCTAGGAATGACCAGAAGCCTCGAATTTAGTGATCTTAAAGAGCGCGACGGATTGTAGGGCGATAGAAGGTCCGTTAAATAGACTGGAGCTAAACCATTTAGGGCTTTATAGGTCAGTAGCAATACCTTGTAATTGATACGGAACTTAATAGGTAACCAATGTAGAGATGATAAAATTGGTGTTATATGATAATATTTTCTTGATCTAGTAAGAACTCTAGCGGCTGCATTTTGGACTAACTGTAGCTTGTTTATTGAGGATACAGGACAACCAGCTAATAAAGCATTACAGTAATCTAGTCTCGAGGTCATGAATGCATGAACTAACTTTTCTGCATCAGAAACGGATAGCATATTACGTAGCTTAGCAATGTTTCTAAGGTGGAAACATCTGTTCTTGTAACATATGAAATATGATTTTCGAAAGTCAAGTTGCGGTCAAGTATGACACCCAGGTCTTTTACTGTAGTGGATAAAGTAACAGGGCATCCTTCTAAATTAAAGTTGTATTGTAAGGGATTTTGTGGGTAGTTTTTTGGACCAATAAGTAATACCTCTGTTTTATCTGAATTTAATAGCAGGAAATTACACGTCATCCAGTATTTTATATCTTTAAGACATTCTGTCAAGTTAGATAAGTTAGTGGTTTCATCTGGCCGTGATGAAATATATAATTGAGTGTCATCAGCATAACAGTGAAAATTAATTCCATGTTTTCTTATAATATTACCAAGTGGCAGCATATATATTGAGAATAGTAGAGGGCCTAACACAGATCCTTGCGGTACTCCATAGTTTACTGACGTTATCTTTGATTTTTCCCCATTTAAGCAGACAAAGTGGTAACGGTCTGATAAGTACGATCTAAACCAGCTTAATGCCTGTCCCTGAACACCAGTGTAGTTTTGTAGTCGATCCAGGAGTATTTTATGATCTATAGTATCAAATGCAGCGTTTAGATCGAGTAGAACTAGTATTGAGATGCAGCCTTGGTCAGAAGCTAAAAGTAAATCATTTGTAATTTTAACTAGCGCAGTTTCTGTGCTATGATACGGTCTGAATCCTGACTGAAATTTTTCATAGATATCATTTTCTTGCAAGAAAGAGCACAATTGAGCGGACACAACTTTTTCTAGTATTTTAGACCTAAATGGAAGATTTGAAATGGGTCTGTAATTTGCTAGGTTATTTGGATCTAATTGTGGTTTCTTAATAAGAGGTTTTATTACTGCCAGCTTGAATATTCTTGGAACGTGACCTAAAAATAAAGATGAATTAATAATATTGAGAAGAGGCTCTTCCACTACAGGTAACACTTCTTTAAGTAATTTAGTGGGTATTGGATCTAATAAACAAGTTGTTGGTTTAGATGCAATAATAAGTTTATTTAGCTCTTCCTGTCCTATAGTTGTAAAGCGGTGTAGTTGTTCTTGAGGGGCGATAATTGAGGCTGAATCATAAGACACCATAAAAGATTGTACATTTACAATTGTGTTTCTGATGTTTTCTATTTTCTCAGTGAAGAAATTCATAAAGTCATTACTACTACATTGTAACGGAATATTTTGCTCAGGTGATGCCTGTTTATTTGTTAGTCTGGCCACAGTGTTAAATAAGAACCTTGGATTATTTTGGTTATTTTCTATTAGTCTGCGGAGATGCTCAGCCCTGGCTGATTTAAGAGCCTTTTTGTAACGTGACATACTGTCTTTCCACGCGATTCTAAAGACCTCTAAATTTGTTTGTTTCCATTTACGCTCTAAGTTACGAGTTTCTCTCTTGATAGCATGCGTAGCATTGTTGTACCATGGTGCTCTAGTTTTCTCTCTAACCTTTTTTAATCTAATTGGTGCAACAATTTCTAATGTACTAGAGAAAATGGTGCTCAAACTGCTAGTCATTTCCTCTAGTTCATCTGTTTGTTTGGGTTCACTGAGCAGCTGAGATAGATCAGGTAAGCTATTTGAGAATCTATCTATAGTGTTTGGAAGGATTGTTCTGCCTGGTCGATAACGTGGCGCAACATGACAAATTTCAGCAGTACGTAACATGCAAGTTACCATGTAATGATCAGTTACATCATCGCTTTGCGGTACAATATCTATATCGGTTGGATTGGTTCCATATGATATAATTAAATCTAGTGTATGATTTAGGCGATGAGTGGGACCACTGACGTTTTGCGTGACCCCGAAGGAGTTTAATAAATCTGTAAACGCAGTCCCTAACGCATCATTTGTGTTATCTACGTGTATGTTAAAATCTCCAACAATTATTGCTTTATCGACATTGACCAATAGATTTGATAGAAAGTCTGCAAACTCTTTTAGGAAATCGGCGTAAGGCCCTGGAGGTCTATATACAGTAGCCAAGGCTAGAGATAATAGGGATTTCTTTCTTAAATCTAATAGTGTAACATTTAGCACAAGTACCTCAAACGAATTAAACCTGTGACCTGTTTTCTGAGTAACATTAAGAATATCTCTATAGATTGTTGCAACACCGCCGCCACGACCAATCAGACGGGGCTCATGCTTATAACAGTATCCTGGCGGAGTAGACTCATTTAGACCGAAATAATCATTTGGTTTAAGCCAGGTTTCAGTAAGGCACAGTACATCGAAACTATTATCTATGACCATTTCATTTACAATAACCGCCTTAGGTGTGAGCGATCTAATGTTTAGAAGACCTAGCTTTAGAAATTGTTTATCACTGATATTGAGATTTTCTGGTTTAATTACAATTAAATTTTTCCTAGATCCTACATTATATATATTATTTGGCCTTACTAAACGAGGAATAGACACAGTTTCTATATAATGTTCTACATTGGTGCTTATATCAATTAAGTTGGGACAGCAAAGACTGTGATTTGGACTTTGACTTACTAGTCATATGGTGTGTAGCGTCTTGGAGATGTTGTCCGACAGCACAGCCGCTCCGACTCTGCTGGGGTGAAGGCCATCAGCACGGAAGAGCCTAGGCCGCTCCCAGAACAGATTCCAATTATTTACAAAGAGCAGTCTCTTTGTGCCTCTGTGAGGCGTCTTTGATGCGTTGTTGGCTCTTTCATACTAACAGATTGGCGAGCGTTCATCGCGCGCGAATCCCCCGCGATTTGCACACGATAACACCCTGACCTGTCAGCGAGCTCAACGATTTGCAAATCGGGCTTAAAATCATGTAGTGTGAACTAGGCTTTACGCTACGGGAAAGATTCATCTTCTCGAGATATTGAAGCCAAAAATTATCCTTTATTTTGTATTTATTGTCAATGCAGTGCAGCAGCTAGCAGACCTAGAGCAGGCTATCTTGCGTGCTCATTGGCTGCCCTGCGGCAACTGCAGCAGCCTACCAGTGAGCCCGGCGTGACGTCACGCCCAATGAAGTTGCCCGCGCCTTCACAGCGTCATAGCCCGCCAGAATGGGCGTGGCTTAGCGTATAAAAATAGGGGCTGTAGGCTGATTTCCCTGATTTTCGTCTCTTCAGCGAAGCTCTTCGCATCGCTGGATCAGAGAGAAGCCGCCGCCGTCGTCGAACAGTGAACAGCCAGCTAGGACAGCGCTGAGGAAGCCGGCCGTCTTCGCCACCTTCAGCCATCCGTGCGAGCTACGCTATCCGGCGACGTGTCCTTTTTAGAGTTCTCAACGGGCCTGAAAATTGCAACCCGACCCGACCCGGCCCGTGGCTTTTAAAGCCCGGACCCGATGTAACCCGACGCATCAACATGAATTATCTGTCCGAACCCGGCCCACGGCCCGACGCCGACGCCTTTTTTTTCTTCTTTTTTTTTCTCATACACGTATTATCATGACCAGCTGACGGGAATTCAAATCAACCTTTAATATTCACGCCTTTTAACAATACAAACAACTGAAACAATAAACTTTAAATATATAAATAGGCTATATAAATATACCTTAAATAAAAATCTTCACACAATAATAAAAAGGCTGGACGACCCTGTTTTTTTTTGCTGTCGTATTTCATCAGCACCTTGCATTTTGAGCATTGCACATAACCTGTAGAATTTCCATCAGAATCCAGCACCACTCCAAACACTCTCCAGACCTCTGATTTTCCCACTCCTGTAGTAGCGACGGTGAATTCACATGCGGCAAGTTTACTTTTCATCAACTCCATCTTCTTCTCCAGGCTAAAGGCGTACACGCAGCGGTGTCAGGTCTGCCCCCGCGATGCCTGTTGCACGCAGCAGCCAGACTTTCTTTACGGTGAACAGCAGCGATGATTAATACATTTATTTAATTTTTTTTCACTGAGCGGAAAAAATTAAGCCCGAGGTCCGACCCGACCCGAGTCATTTGCTTATATTTTTTACCTGAACCCGCGGGTCCCGTCGGGTTTGTCGGGCCGACCCGACCCGTTGAGAACTCTAATCCTTTTGCCTTACATTTGTATACTCCTAAAAGAGCAGCGAGCGTCTTTTTAAAGATGCCTCACACTTCCTGCGGCTCGTGCAGGGCCCCGCTCAGCGTCGGAGACCGCCACGTCATCTGCCCTCTCTGCCTGGGCCAGGAACATGCAGAGATCGCCCTCACATCCGGGGGCTGCGAGCTCTGCGAAGCGCTTCCGCTGTCGACCCTGCGGGCTCGACTCGAAGCCTTCAACCCGGAAGCAGTCACTCCGGCCTTTGTGGGACCGCGCAAGAAGAAACGCCGTTCCCAAAGGCAACCGGAACCTGTGGCCACAGCGGTTCTCGCCGGGGAACCTCCCTCGAGCCTCGCCGTCACCTTCTCCGCCTCCCTTCACCAACGCGCAGTTGCCGCTCACGAGCCTCACTGCCGCCACGTCTGAGGATGAGGCCGAGGCACATGCCACGAGAGACTGCTGCTCCATCCTGGCATCGGATAGCGAGGAATGGTCGCTGCACTCCGCCTCCTCGTCGATCCAGGAATCCAGCCGTACCCGGGCTGGAGCTGACGCTGAGCTGTTGCGCCTTCTGACCCAGGCCGTTGACCGACTCGGGCTCGAGTGGTCGCCGCCGAAGGAATCCGCGCCAAACAGACTCGACGGCTGTTTTCTACAAAATCGCCGCCGTGCAGCTTCAGCCAGCAGGCCCGCTCCGTTCCTCCCGGAACTCCACTCGGAGCTAGCGAAGTCGTGGAATGCTCTATTCTCCTCTAGACTTCAGTCCCAGGCCTCCGCGTCGCTCTCCCAAGTGGACGGCGCCGCCGAGAAAGGGTACACGGCTATTCCCCTGTGGAAGAGGCAGTCGCAGCGCACCTTTGCCAGCCCTCCGCTAGATGGCGTTACAGATCTGTAGTACTACAGAAGTGTCAGTCAGCTTTTCGGGGTTGGCGTGAGCACTGTATTCATCTTCTGTAATTAAAGTTTTCTGCCTGTACACATAAAATTCCCAGATTCTATGAAGTTGAAGGAGATGGCAGAGGTTTTTGAAAAACGCTGGAATGTACCACAATGTATTGGTGCAATAGATGGAATCCACATCCCAATAATAGCACCTGATAAATACACTTGTGACTATTTTAACAGAAAAGGCTGGCATTCAATAGGACTGCAAGCAGTAGTGATGGGAAAGGGTTCTTCTGGGAATTGTGTGTTGGGTATCCTGGGAGTGTACATGATGCAAGGGTCCTAAGACTTTTGTCTTTTTTGTGGAACATGTTGAATGATGGACAAGCAAAAAGTGTTACCGTTAGTTTCCTTTTCTGGTCCCTGTACTCCTTCCTAAGCTTTTCTAATGTGTTTATTATTTCGTCGGTCGAGCAACTGAAGCCGCCGTTCTGCATTTCTTGGCTTATCTCGCCATACACTCTCTTCTTCCTTTTCGAGCTTCCTTTTCCAATTTCTCCTGGATCTCTGAGGAAGACCATATCGCGAGCAGCACGCTGGTTTCTTCTGAAGACCAATGCTGTACGCTTTTGACTTCTGACATTTTGTGTGATGTACAGTTAAAAGGCAGTTCCCCTGCAGAGCATGAGCTTAAAAACGGTTGTTTTTAAAACGTTTCCTGGTGATGTCACATTTTCCCACCCCTCGGCATTATTGGTTCCTGGTCGAGGTGGATGATAGGGGGGAAATGTCGATGGCCGATGGGGCCAAGTGGCTGGCCATCACATAGACATAATATATACATGTAGGCTATTTATAATGTCTATGGGCCATCAGGTCTGCGTTTCCTTTTTCTACGATGTAACTCCATAGTACAATGCATCGTTGAAGCCAATTATTGGTCATCTTTTATTCCTTTGTTTTCTGATGACACTAAACATATCGCTGATACATTTTGTGTATTGTATACAAAATTGTGTATTATAAACATGTCATCGCTGTAATTTTTGCATTGTTAATAAAGACAGGAGTAGTACATTACATCTCACTCAATTATTTTTTTTTTTCACAAAAAAGATCAACTCAGTGGCTTTTTGTGAGGTTTACAGCATCACGTGAGTAGAGGCTGACCAGTAGTGAGTTGTGTTGTGAGCAAGTCATTAAATTGTTCACTCAACCGATTCGTCAACAAACAATGAGTCATTGACGACGGACGAACGGTCAGTGTAATTTAATGGTGTAGAGACATCAGTCATTTTTACACATACATAATTAACAGCTGTTTTATCCTTATAGGCTCATTTTAGATGCCCAAAACCTCGCTGTAGTCAGAGGTAAAAAAAAATTTAAAAAAATGCTTTCAGGTCGAACAGTTCCTTGATGTGCTCCAAACTACGTGAGTAAACAGACATATTTTGCAAAGAACAGCTCTTTGTTGTAGATGTAAAAGAGTTTAAACGTGCACTTTTTTTTCTGACTTTGACATTTTGAACTACTTGTGGATGCAACACCACGCATTAATCTGGTGGGGGTCGTTATCCTCACAACACCAGTGTCACAGTCAGCAATGAATAATGTATTCCATGAGCGAAAATGTACAATAACTGACTAGTTGTTTACCGAGGGATTTAGTGAGTAGTATTCGGCTGGTCATGTGACCCCACTTCACGCAGAGTACTGTGCATGAAAACATGTGCAGTGTTCATCTCATGGAAGTGTACATCATATTAAACATATTAATATGTTTAAACATAAAACATATGTTTTCAAAAGTACTAGTCATTAATTTATGTGTGAAACAATACTGAGTGCACCTTTACATTTAAACATTTAGACTCTTTGCTGTAGCCTGGAAGTTGTTAGTTCAATAAATGCTTAGAGAATGGAAATATTTACAAAGTCAGCAGGAAGAAATGCCTAACCAGTTTTATACAAGCAGCCTTGTACATTCAGACCAATTAAAATATTTAGTGATAAATGAATTTTAGGGATACAACCAGGTAAACTTGTTGACACAGAAGCACTGGCCATGAGGTGGCAGTATAGACTTATCTATCTATATGTGATTTATTCCAAAACACACAGTCATATAACAAAGGTAAATGTTATACCTATTCTAAATCAGAATTTAATATTACAGCTACTTGAATATTACATTGAGATTCTAGAAGGTCTTTTAAATCTGAAGAATGTATTTGATGTATTTATAAAACAACAGCTTTCATTCATCATTTCACATAGACCACAAACCTTATTAGAGCAGACAACGCTGGGAACAACTCATCCATTGTTGCTGACTCCATGGAAAGAGAGGACTAAGTTGTAAAAAAAAAAAAAAAAAACGGTCACTTCTTTACACTGCTCTGTATAACATAGAGTGGCAAATCCAAACTCGGTCCAGGAGGGCCACTGTCCTGCAGAGTTTAACTCCAACCAGCCTCAATACACCTGGAAGTTTCTAGTCTGCCTATAGTAAGAGTTAGTTCAGGTGTTAGTTGATTGTGGTTAGAGCTGAACTCTTTTCTGAGTTTGAGTTTGGAGGAGGCAATAGCGCTCTCAACAGAAATATACCTTTATTTAGTTTCCTTGTTGTTGACCCTATGTACATAAGCTGCTGCCTTACTGGATTGTTCTAATACTCTTGTTTCCTATTCCATCTACTTTTTAAATACTGGATGATAGATGTGAGGTGTGGAGTCTTGGCTCCTTCTTATTTTGGCAGCGACTCCAGACTATAAGCAGGAGCCCAAATAACGCGGCACTGAAATGAAAATCAATGCTGGAGGAAACACTGCTAGAGGAAGGTATGCAAGGTCACAGGCCAGTATCATATTTTCCAGACACAGAATCACAATATTTTCCAATAGGGTCATGATTAATCAAGAAAAGCAGCATATAATTGGTTTCATAAATGGGCTGTACATACAGTGGTAGGGGCCACAGAGAAGATGAGTCAACTATTGAATGTGGAGGTTTAATCTAAATCCCAACTGACAAATTAGTTATTAGCAGGGAAACCCCTGCTGCAAAGAACTGTAGCAGACTGAATAGGTTTATTTTTATATATATATATATATATATATATATTATTTTTTATTATTTTTTATTTTACATTGGCAAAGTATTTTGTTATTTGTAATATAAAATTTCACTGTAAAATAAATGAAAATTCATACATTTTACATCTAAAATATTATTGTTTTGTAACAATATATAATTACAATAAATATACTTTTAAAAATTTTGGGATCTGTCTTTTTTTGTGTGTGTTGAAAATGTAGTAAAAAAAAATAATAATATTGCGAAATATTGTAATTACAATTACAAAAAAGTTATTTATTCCTTTGGTGACAGAGCTGAATTTTCAGCAGCCAGACTTCAGTTTCACATGATTCTTCATAAATCATTACAAAATGCATATGTGGTGCTCAAAAGGTTCTTCTTATTATCCATGTTGAGAACAGTTGTGGTGCTTAATATTTTTGTGAAAACCATGATAGATTATTTTCAGGATTCTTTGGTATAGGTTTCACCTGCTTAATGTGGAATTTTAAATGGCAGCATTGTAGATACTGGCGTCTCCAGTGGAAGGAGATCACGAACTCACCCAGGATGAAGGCACATGTGGGCAGAGGGTGAATGACACTCATAGAGCTGATATGAACTATAACATCCTGTCCCTGCTGACTTTTGTTCAGTTTGTCTGCCTTGTGTAGCTGATTAGCCAAGAGCAAGAGAGAGACAGAAGCACAGATGGCTAACTGTGATATATTTGAGCTGCATGGCAGAGCCTGTCTTCTGTGTCAGGGTCAGCCATCTCTCAGTTTTCCTCTCTTTATTTATTTCCCTACATCTCCCCATTCCTTCTTCTCACTAATGAAATGAATCCATTTGGGTATTCATACAGGAAGCTCAGCGTCTGTGTATAACATTTTATTTTTGAATTTTGTTTCAACATCATGAACATTGTTCTTTTAATAATGTGATTTTTATTTTATTTTTTATTGTAATGTGCCGTTGAAGCAAATGAATGGATAGATGGTACTTAGAGTAGGACAACCGCACGAAACGCCGCCAACAAAGCTAACACTGCAACAGCTGTTCAGGCACATGCCTGGAGGACGTATCTCACTCGCTTCCTCTTTTCATCTATGCTTACCGTCATCCATCTCCTCTGATTTCGTCTCCCTCATTCATCACTTCCTGATTTTATCTCTCTCTCTTTCCCTTGATCTCCCACCTCTATCCCGTATGTTCCTTGTGGTCTGGTTTTGCAGCAGCTGTGTTAAGCTGTAGGCTGTGCCTGATTTTACAGGTGAAATGAGACATTTGCTCTAATAAATTGGCTGTGGCCCTCATTGCTTGTTGCATGGATGTTGACCTGAGGCATATTTGTTTTCAAGAAGATTCCAGTCAGGGCAAGCTAGGTGGGATGATCAATACAAAATGAAGACTAGAGATGGAAATAAATTGTTTCAGAGCAATCAAAGCAAAAACAATCAATGACAAGAACATTTATTTTGACCTTGTTAACAACTGAACTATATTCTTACAAATGTGTTTGAACATAATTCTAATGGTGGCGTTCAGCTTGACACAGAAATAATCCCATTTAGCAGTGTTGATTAAACCGTTTATATAATCTGATGCACATTTCATTCTAAAATATTGTTTTGAGTAGTTAAGGTTTTTGTGGACTAGAGAGTTACTTAAAGGTGGGGTATGTGATTTGCAAAACGGCCGGCAGATTTTGAAAATACACAACGCAAATGGTCCTACCTTCTTTCCTCCAACGCTGGCCCTGATTCGCGTGAGGGGGGTGGGGGGAGGGGGGTATGGTTTGACCGTTTAATTGACGATAGATATTCTGCCTTGTAATTGATACTGATTGTACTGAAGTCGGCATTAAATGAAAATTCATCCTCTATTTTCTAAATGCATCTTAAGCTTATTGTGAACAATTCTTCATGCATGTTGCTTTATTTAATTTTTTTGAGTTTGTAATTTTTAATGATAAAATGTCAACTCAATCTTCCTGTGAAAAGGCAGACTTCATGATGACTAAGTCTATAGTCTATAGAACAAAAAATATATATATATTTTTTTTTTATATATATATATGGAGAAAGTGCTACCAAACCCATTCTGATGTGAATTCAGAATGTGCTGTTCTTGTGGGGGATGTGCATCATGTAACATGATCCTGCTGGCTGATAATGCATGGAGGTGGACAGAAAGCTGCATCAAACGTGCATACATTCAGTACTTCTTACGTTGTGTCCCCAACGTCCAGTGCTGTGAATGGACAGAGAGATAGTAAAAGTATGTATTTGTTTACAATTAAAGCCACAACCCTAATACCACTGTGTTCATTTAGTTTTTGGGGTCTACTATAGGTTTCTTTTCATGCTTGAATGTAAAAAAAAATGCAAAATTATTTTCCACATATTTTACATTGTTGCAGCTCCTCTCTTCCCAGTCTGTCAATAACGCTCTGTTTCGTTCCTGTATCTATGAAGCCCCTCCTTCCAAAAAGCGCAATGTGCTCTGATGAGTGTGTTGTGATTGGTCAACCGCTGAAGCATGTTTGGGAAATGTTAGCCCCTTACCATAATTTTCCAAACACTACTATCTTAACCAGCTCTTGCCCACTATATTTTGCGTATGCCTTAGGCAGGAATTATTTAAAGGAACACTTCACCCATTTGCATTAGACTTTGTATCTTTAGAAACCCAGTCATATTTTCGAATGGTCATGGTTTATTCCCTTATTTTCCCCTGAGATGGGAGAAATAAGGATTTAATTGTTCCACTTCCTGCTTTGTATGACGTAAAAATCGTCATTTTGCGTCATAAAAAGCAGGAAGTCCCATTTCTTTGAATAAGGGTAAGACTACAAACACTAGCTCATAATTTATCCAGGGGGAGGGACCCACTCACGCTACAGACCTATTACAGATCAGTGGGTGGGACTTCACTTGCAGATACAGAAAGCAATATCCGCCATCTTGTTCGGAAGCTAAGCTAACAAGCGCTGTGGAGATAGGAGGTTATGACGGAAGAAACAAAACATGATATGGATGAAGAGGATTTTGAAAATCTGCTGCTCGAATCCGATGTTCGTGGCTATCTTTACGAGCCGCAATATAGTGAAGAGCAGCTGAGGCTGATGGAGGAACAGGAGGCGGCTGCTGCGGCTTCTGCAGCCGAGGCAGAAGACCTGCCTGTCGCGGACGAGGAGCCCGGACTAGCTCGAGCTGGGGCGGACTGGTGGTGCCTGTGTACACAGAGATAGAGTCCGTATGTTGCAAAGAATTTCAAAGATGCCAATTTCTCCTGGACGAAATCTCTGAAGCGGGCAAGGAGGTTTGTGTTGTGGACCATCCTAGTTTCGCACCGCATATGGACAGCGGCGTTCTGGAGACATAAGTTACTTCAGAATCCCAAAGGTGAACTGGAAACGACAGGCAAAGCCTGCAGGGACAAACGGACGTCTGACAGTAAAGTGAGTGTTTATATTCTATTATATTCTTATACAAACGTGGCACGCAGTCTTGCGAATACATCGGGTGGTTAATCGCTCTTAGCCACTGTTTGCATCTCTCGGTAGGGAATGAAAAAGTACTTTTTGTCCTTTCCTTGTTCGGACTGAACATCCCGGTACCATGCAATAATTAACCATTTCTAAATAAATAGTAACGAGGAGTATTTCGGCAACAAACTAGATATTTTTTCTGTGAAATGAATTTCAAACTCTGGCGGTAGCTATGTAGACGGAATAGTGCTTTCTCTGAATCTGATAGGCGGATACCTCATAGGCGTTGTTCTGGATTAGTGGGAGTGGCTTGCGGAGCTGTGCAATGTGGTGCATTGTGGGAGTTGTGGTTTTCCATAAAAATTCGCCCTGAAGTTACTTTCTGTCTTTACTCGGTCCAGAAGGCACCAAATTCGAAATTTTTGTTCAGAAACAATGGACACTGATATAGAGAATAATTCGCTTTAGAGTGACTTTCTGCTTTGTAACTTTGCAGACCTTTTTTATGCTCAAACAGCAACAATACACACTAAAGAAAATTGGGGAAAAAAGAAAAAGAGCATAATAGGTCTTTAAGCAAAAGGGGATTCACGAGTTCCCACTTACATACAATTAGAGTGGGTAAGGTTTAATGCGTATTTGGCGTGCTGTCCGGGGGGACGGCTCTGAGCTCGGAGTTAATAGTTTTAGTTTTAATTAAAGGGGCTCTATGGAACTTTTAGCGGCCTCTAGCGGTGAAGTTTCAGATTGCAGTCAATTTTTACAAGAGCGCTCGTGCTCGAACTCATAAACAATACCGTCTATTACACAAATATCTCGGCGAATACTTGACGGATTCGGTGAGCACGTAGCTCACTGGAACCGTCTAGCCGAGCTGAAAAGAACCATATAAGTTTCATAATTTTTGGTGGTGTTTTCGCGGAGATATTAGTCGAAAACCATCGGGCGTGCTGCAAAATTGCGGACGCCGGTGACGTCACGATCTCAGAAGAGAACCGCTCGTATCTCTGGAACGTGAAGACCCAGAGAGCTCAAATTCGGGGGAGGAGGTCCCAGGGGGACCCTTGCCCGAACGATAGAGTGGCGGGCCTCGGGGACGCCCCCTACCTGATCGCCGTTCGCTGGGACCTCCGATTTCGAACGGCTATAACTCGGGGACCCGGGCGAGTTGGACCTCAGGGGTGGGCTCCTTCGAAAGGCCCCGTCCAGCACTACGAACGATTTGAGTCTTGGGAATATTGATCAAAGATTGACCGAGATATAAGCCGAAATATGCCTTTGACCGGACGTAACTCCCTGACCATCTACAATAGACTGTATATAAAGGAGAGAGGCTCGGGAGTGCGCATGCACGTCACATCCGATGGATTTCGCGGGAAATCCGACCCGCAGCCTTCACATAAAAATAGGAATACTGGCCTTCAGAGGTAAATACATAGCAAAACCTGACAAGTGGATCATTGTAATGTGTGATTACAACCCCTTCACACACAGGCAATAAAAAAATTATTCATTTTAGTAGAAAAGTTACATAGAGCACCTTTAACTACAACAATCCTGACAATGACTGACTGGCTGTACATTATCCTGTATATACTGCATGATACAACTGCCCTAGAACAAGATCTGACCTGTGCTTTTAGAGCACTTGGTGGACATTTATTTTGTATACAACGAGAACAGGAGAGAAGGGGGTTTCATAATTTATGACTGACATGGCTCAGACAGCCATTAGTTGCACATAATGAATGGATTCACTCTGGCAGTGTGACACAGACTGGCTCTGCAAATTGAGTCGTGATGTTCGGACAGATTGAAACTGTCACACACAAACTCAATTCTTCCTGGCTGGAAAGCTGTCAACTGTGCCATACATTTTTAGGGTGAACCACCAGAGCTGCCCACGCAAAAGTGAGACATCACCAGACAGACGTTTTTCCCCATCTTAATGCTGAAAATGTGACCGTATATAACCCTGTCATTCAGTTGATGTTTCACGGCTGTCCTGTGGTTTTTTTCTCTTCGTTTACAGCATGACCCAATCATTGTTGTGATATATGAGGCAGTGAGGGAGGACAGAAGGTTTTGAACTGACATGGCTCCTGTTTCCATTGGCTGCTCCTGTTTTATTTGTGTGATATGTGTCTTGGCCTTGGTCCAACAGGATTACGAGCGCATCCAGAACTCATTGCCTGCCGTCTTCCGTAACACTAGAGACAAATTAATGAAGTTGTGACAGCCGTTACGGAATAAAACGGTTCTGAAATGCAGTAAGAAACCAACCAACTGCAAAATGGCCATGCAATTTTATGCCATTATTGTTTCGAGAAATGTTAGTGTTATCTTCATGCATTGCAAAATATGCTGAAAGGTCTGCTCTAAAAATCTCTTTGGGTTTGAGTGGCCCTTTGCTCTCTCCTGTTGGAGAAGCTCCATGTTTTCCCATCTAGGGACTCTGAGTCTCTCTTGATGTCAATCTGATGTCACGCTGTCATAAAAGGGATGACCACAGCACAAAATTGTTGAAGCTGCATACATTGTGTCACTATAAGCCTAATCTTAAATGTTCATAAATGTAAACAATGGCTTCATGGCCAAGTAAAGATATCTATAGCTATATTTTCCCTATTTAAAAAAACATAAATCCTTGGTATGTGTGGGGTCCAAAGGTCTAAGACCACTGCTAAAAATGCTTTTAAATTTTTCTAATTTAATAAATTTTTTATTACAAATTGTATTATTGGCATCACCATTTGAGTGAAAAGTTGATTTTAGATGTGTATGGTCTTTTACTTTAATGACATCACACTCGAGCTGCGTGAACTTCGCAAGTTTGCGTTAAACTTGGTGATCATGTAATGGAGTATAATTTGAGAATGATCCAAAGAGCATCTTGTGCCTCATTTCACACAATCAATGTTAAACTTGCTTATTTGATTAGTGTACTTGATTAGTAATACTCTTGTGAACGTGCGTCGGAGACTGATACAGAAGAGAAGAAATGACTGAATATTCATTTCATTCAAGTCGATATTTAGTTTTTTTGGCGCGCACAAAGTATTCTTGTTGCTTCATAAAATTAAGGTTGAAACAATGTACACTGTAAAAAATCCAACTTACATGTTTGTGTAAAGACTCAGGGGTGGATCTGATTACGGGGAATTTGCATATCATAATTAATAATTCATAATTAATAATTATTCATACAGGTTTGTATCAGATCAGTCTTACATGTTAATACATCTCCCGATAAGGGATGATACGTTATTTTACCTGCATGCAAAACTGCATGCTTGCATGTGTATGGCAGCCAACCGCAAGTTGATTGCGATTAGCTACACAGATCACGTTTTACAAATAGGTAGCATCAATTATCTCAATTAATTTATAGAGTTTAGGAAAATCAATTCTGTGGCCACAAGAATTAGTCTTCCCGCCCTATAAACCCATACTCTTTAAAGTATCAATCGCTTGTCAATCGCTGAAAAACCATGAAAGATTCTTGTAATACTAATATGTTGTATCATATTTCATATCTACCAACGTATCATATACACAGTCTTTTAAATCTTCAAAGTACCAATTTAGCAAAACCAAACACGCTATAGGTGAGATTTGGTTAACCCTACTTGGCAGAGTTTGAAACATTAAGTATTAGCGCTTACATGAAACAAACCACATAAAAGGAAAAATCATGTGATGGAACATTAGATGCATGTTAATACATTTATCACATGGTTATATATATATATATATATATACACATGGAACATATAGGATTGAACAGGTTTCATTTCTCCTTCTCAGCAAAGAATCAAGTCTATGCACATTCTTTTGGGTCGTAAACTCGTAACAGGACACTTTCAGCCAGTGTTAGCTGGATTGGGGGGGAAGTTTCACAGACTTTGTTGGGAGTGAAAATGCTGGATTATTCATTAAAATGCATAATACAAGCATTTATCATTCGTTTAGAACTACCATGCAGTCAGGTATCTTCTGGGCACTCAGACCCACATAACAACATATAACATATATCTCATTAAGATGTCCTTAATGGGGAAATTCGTACCAGTTTGTGTATGTGCGTGTGTGTTGAAGTCCCGGGGTTTATAGGAAGAAATACATTTAGTTATTTAGATGATCCGTCATTCCGCTCAGTCCTTACATTTGACAAATTCGTTTTTTAAAGTTTATTCAACTATTTAACATAAAAAAGTTTGTACAACTAATGACCCTAAGTTGAGAAAACTCAAAAATGTCCTGCAGCTGGTTGCCTTAAACTTTTAAGTTTTCTCAACTTTTTTTTTTACAGTGTAGTCACATGGACTATTTTAGTGATGTCTTTCCTACCTCTTTGGACCTTCAAAGTGTTCATTAAATAGCCGTCAATGGAGCTCCCTCTGTCCCATCGGATTTCATGAAAAATATCTTAATTTGTGTTCCGAAGATGAACGAAGGTTTTACGGGTTTGGAACGACATGAGGATGAGTAATCAATGACATAATTCTCATTTTTGGGTGAACTAGCCCTGCACAACAAATAAAGTTATTGTCTCCTAAAGAAGAGTTATTGTCTGAAACGAGCCCTGTTACAAACCTATGTAACACATTTGCATAAAGCCGGCCTATGGTCTTCACTGACTGCTTGCTTTTACTCTATTGATGTAGCTAAAGCCTGGAAGAGTTTGGTTTGTGTTGTTGACAAGTCGAGAATCCACTTTGCATGCACTTCAAAAGGATGAGGACTCGCACTGGAATTGATACAAAAAAAAAGATGCCATTGTTACTGTTCGTATCACTGTGTATCAAGTGCTGAGGAAGATCCAGGGCTGAAATTCAGATATGGTAATAGGTATTTCGCTTACAACACACGCTGTAAGCTGTAGACCAATCACAACAGACTTGGCCATCTGACAAATCAGAGCAGAGTAGGCTCTCAGACTGAATCTTCGAATAAGCCATTTCAAACTCTTTGAGAAAAGAGGTGATGTGCAATGTACATTATGAGAAAAATTTAAGTGTTTTTTTACCTTGGATGCATGTAAACTTATTGTGGGAGACAAAATTAGAATCAATATTGACAAAGATATTGTCAATATAGATCAATATCCTCTTCACACTCGACACTCACGCGGACTGCCAGAATGAGGACTGGCAACAGGAATAAGCGCAGTTGACAATGGAAAGTGACCAGCCTTACACTGTAAGTGGGTTAGCTAATATGTATGTTTGCAATGTTTTTATTCCCAATGCTGTTTAGATCAGGTATAGTCTGAATTCTCTGTTTGCTGGCTTCCATGGCTACAAAACGCTGTGTTTTCCATCAACTAGCAACCTGAGGTGTCAATATACTATTTGTAAATTGGGGAGGGTTCTGTTCTCACAGACCAAAACAAAACCACATTGCAACCTGGAACACACATTTTAAACTTAGCGTGTTCCCTAAATCTCTGCAAACATATTATGGTATTTTTATGCCTACAGTCACTAAAATTGCATACAGCACCTTTAAAATAGCATAATAGGGCACTTTGAAACTTTATTTCCAGGTTTAAAATCTTGATTTGATCGCAGATTTGAAGTGAAGTCTCAGACTTTTGGATCCCACTGTTATACAAATGTAAATTACTTGACAAACAACCAATGTTTTCGTGCTTACAGTACTGGTCAACCAAATCACGCTCTGAAATGTGGTTGAGAACATTTTCAGGTTGTCACTTCACTGGTTATGAAATGTTTTTGTCACTCTTTTTCTAACCATATATGAAAAGTAGAATATTTTCAACTCCAAACCATATGTTCAAGGCCAACAAAATCGCCATATTCAGTTCTGACTAGCTTCAGAGAGAAGAATGAAGGAGAAGAGGAAATGATATACAGGCCTGTCAATGCTTTGATGTTTATTATATATGCTTCAGACTGCACTTTAGATATAGATATTTTAGTCTCGTGAGATCCTTTAGTTTGAGCTGATGTTCCATAATACTTCAAAAAGATTATATTTAACTTTTAGACAGACACAAATTCCATGATTCTGTCTATCTTTCTGGGTTGCATTCCCTCTATGTGACATGCTTGTCATATCAGTCCTGCTTTGTCATATTTGAATGATTATTGCTTATGTAAATTGACAAAACCTCATAGTTTTCATCATAATCTTGTAATAGGTTGCCAGGATATTGTCTATTCAAACTAGTTTTTCATTCAATTAGCTGACTGTAGTTGGTTGCTAGATAGTATAATAATCTCAGTATCAAGGAAAAATGTGTTATATGATTTTTTTTATTTAATTTTTTTGCATTTCTGAAGAAGTTACTTACAAAAGGGATAAGTGTGGGGGGTTGTCAAAGTGTTACTATGTGGTTATTAATTTGTTGTTAAAACATATAAAACATATATATTGGGTTATATATAATCAAACCTGGGTCCCTATATAAATATTTATTATTTATTTGGAAGTGACATTTAAATTCATGCTATAACGCACAAAGGTTTGTGTAGTTTTGCTGTGTGACTGGTGTAGTGAAATGCAGTGTATTCACAGCTGGATACACCATCAGATCAGTCATACGGCATAGGCATAATGCTGGCGTGTTATTATGCAAGTCTCCCAAGGAGATGAAGTATATCTCAGGTGATGTAAATATATACCTATTAGCAGGGACACATACACAAAGCCCCCTAAATGACACATTAACAATCTTTAAATTTCTACCTTTACTTTACCTAAATAAGCCCTCTCACTTGCCAACCCGGAGATGCCAATCAGTTCTTTGCACTGAGTGTTGTGAATAAGTTCAGTGATAAGTGCTGTTCTCCAGGGAGTTCTACATGACAGTCTCCTTGTGTATGACAGTAGAGGAGTCTGTCCTCCAGGCAGAGCTCAGGATGTGGTCTAGTAATCCAGCTTTTCAAAGCTTCATTTTTAAGCCCCTTGAACTTTAATTTCCTATGTCTTCTGTTATAGTTCTGTATTTTTAATTTGACTATATTTCTAATTTTTTTTAGGTTTCACTCCATAATTTTTTTGTTTTAGGTTAGGGTGATTTTCCCCCAGACTTTTCTAGTTTCAGTTTATATTGTTTTCATTTTAATTTTTGTATTATAGGCTACCAAAGGTAACATGTCAGGGCAGTCAATTGAGCAGTTCATTAAAACAAAACCAGAACCAAACTACCTAGATCAAATAATACACAGGCATACAGGTAAGCAAACCATTTAACAGCATTAAGAATAGACAACCAACAACTGAAACTGAGGGATAATACACAGTCTGAACAATGGGTAAGACAAGGAGCAGATGAGTGTAATCAATGAACAAATTAGTAGCCATAGCAACAAATGACAATAGGAACAGAAACTAAAAACAAAGAACAGTTTAATCATGATATAATGCATCAAATTTAAAAATGTTTAACGGCGTTAAATTTTACAGCACAATAGTGTTGTTGCCATCTAGCAATATTTTTATGATTAGCCTAATAGCCTATAGGCAATTTCTAAAGGTTTCAAGGTCTCATAGACTAAAGTGTTACAGTGTAATTATACATTTAAGTACTGGCTAATAATTAAATACATGTACTTATTATAGGGTTAGGATTAGGGTGGTTTAGGATGTAGCGTGTCACAAAGGTGCGGTCATGTGGTCAACACGGGCAAAAAAAAGCAGCTTTCTGTTGGTCGACATGGCAAATCCATGTGATCAACTTGAGAATGAGGGAAATCTGCATGAGGAACGCTTCCGATCACGCAGATTCCTATTGGAAGGACCCTCAAATTTTCAGAGAAATGACCGCACCTCAACAGTGGAAAGCTAATGTACAGGTTAATCAGCTCTGGTATGAAACTTTCACCTCAGTTGTGCCATGGATGTGAACATGATGCTATTGTTTTAATCTTAAGTTGAAAGAGGAGCCTGAACATATGGACAGGAGGATGTGGGTTATTTTGGTCAGTAAGCAATGTTGTAAAATGCTATACTACTGCAAACACCTAAACAACCTCACGGCAATTCCCTGGCAACTACCCAGAAGACTAAAAGTTGGCATGAAACAGAGGTTGCAATAGTTTTTTCTTCCCCACTGTGATGGATATCCGAGTTAAATGGCTTTTCGCCGTGTCAGTAAATATTTCATCAGAGAAGAGATTTAGAAGTTTTTTTGATTAAAGATCACGAGGGCACTTGATTAAAAAAAGTAACGATGTGCTCGAATAAATCATTTATAATAAATATGCTACAGCAATATTCCATTAAAAAAACAAGAATTGTCCATTTTGATTTCATGGTGATTTTAATCATTGTGGTGGTGAGTTTTGCACAGCTATAGCACCACTCACATGTTCTTCAGAAAATTTAAAAACGTAGTCCATGTATGCTACCCTGGATTCACAAAGTACACTTTAATTAGTATTCACACATCTGTAAATATTTCATGACTCTGTACACTAAAAATTAAAAGGTCTCTGGTAAATGATAGTGCGCTTAACCTTGTGCAGTGAGCATCAGCTTGTTGTGTCAGCTGTGCCTGCTTAAATCAAGGTGTCAGTGTGTTCCCAGCCTTCACTAGCCCTCCTCCCAGTTTTATTCATCCCTGAAAATTTCCATGCTTTATGCAGATTATTTCTGTATTGCTGCTGGTCTAACCAGTGTTGTTTACCACAAAAACTTTGCTGGCAATTAATGCTAGTCAACCAGATTCAACACCAGCATGCTAGCATCCCATGCTAAGGACCGGCAAGCAAAACACATATGCATGCTGGTGACAGCTATGCCTGTTTTTTTTTCAGCAGGGATCCAATGCAGAAAAAGAGAAGAGAACTGTGGTATTTTTATTCAGCCAATATGAGTCAGTCTTTTGGCTTCTGTCTGCTAAACTTCCTCTCATCAGGAGGCAGCCGGGAGCTTCTTCACGTCTCTATTGCAGAGATTTGACTTATCATACACAGTTCCTCCAAACGTCAGCCAACGTGCTTGTGGCTCCGTGATCATTTTGTCTTAGTGCTGGTAATTAGTCTTGGGAAAGATTCCAGTTATTAGATGGGAATTTGAAAAGATAGCAATGTCCTGTGGCTTGATGCTCATTCGGCCTTCAGGTGGTTTAGTTTCTAACTCTGTTACCAATAGAGAAGCATCTACAGTAGTTTATGTATACATTCAGAACTGGAGGAGATGAATCCATAATGCACATAAAAGCTTTCACACATATTGATTTGTTCTCCTTTAGTCTAATCTGAGCTCATATGGAGCCGAAGAGAGGACAGACCCAGTATGTGTAACTGGCTGAGTTAAAATTTGACCTGTTTCCAGGTGATTGTAACAAGATGATCATATCTGTCAACTTAAAAAATGGGGTTATAAGTACACTGAAAAACGCTATCAGGGTAACACATATATCAATAAAATAATGGAATAATCATTAACTAAATAACAGAACATGTTTGACAAAAAATGTCAGTAAAAAACGACAGGTTAGTAAAAATTTCCTGGTTACACTTTCGTAAATATGTTATTCCAACCATGCCATTCTTGTATCTCAACACATATTAATGATTATATTGTCCATGTTTAATAGATTATAAATTGTATGATGCCATGATATAATAAATCAGCTTTGTATACAGCTGTTAACAGCAGGGACTTCTGCACTATTATTTGCAGATATACATAATGCCTTTTGGTATCTTTGATTTCAGATTCAGCCACCTCTAAACAACAAAAAACGATTACTCTATTTGTCGGTCAGACATACTCTTCCTGTCCAATAGGCTTGTGTCCAGAATAAGCCATAAAGTAGACCATTTTACACCTATTCTTAGCCTGGCTCGCAAGACTAAGGTCCTTCAATGCATTTATCCTGGCTAACAAATCACTGAACAGCAGCACCCTGTTTGGAGCCCTGTGGTATTTAATAGTACTAGCTGGGTTTTGTTGGAAGCTTGAGAGCCTCTCAAAGTCTTAATTACCCAGTGATTAGAGGAGAACAGTGGAGTGTTTTGTTTGATAGGCTGCCTAATTGTGTATATAGATAAAAGCCCACACCCAGGCTTAAAGGTGCATTGCACAACTTTTCATGTTAAAAATACCTGTTTTTCTATCCTATACATGCTTAAAGAACTGCCTGATGGGCTGAATGAGCCCTTCTCTGCTCACTGAGATTGCCTCTATAATCCTGTACAGTAAAATATATAAGAGGGATTCAGGCTCGAATTTGAGACTGGGCGTGACGTCATGCGCGTTCACGCTCACCAGGCTATGTCTCGCAGGTTTGTGTATAAGCCGCCATTCTCCGCATCAGCGAAGACAACTCAGGCGTCAAAGGTAGAAGATGGATTCAAAGAGACCGGCTTGTAGTCCATTCCAAACCCCAACGCAAACTCCACGTAAAGTAAAGAAAAGAAAAATTTGGCTATTGCCACCACTCTGGTTGCAGTTTCGCTTGTCGCCAGAGGGGGCGTAGTTCTGCAAAAACTCAGAGACTTGCGTTTTGCACCTTTAATGGTGCCCATTATGGAGCTCCAGACTCTGTCAGTCTTTATTAATTTTATTGGTCAAAAATATGGAGAGATCAAAAGGCATTAAAACAGCATAATCAATCACAATAAGATAACATCAGGGTCAGAGGACAAACTCAGGCTTCTGGCTTCCTTGAAAACAAATGAGTAAAGGACATGTAACCTTGGAGCTTTCACCATTGCAGTTGTTGTGTGTTGTTGAGATTTCCCATGAGTCGAGAACTGGGTGAAGAATGGGTGGAACCTAGCAGGCATGAACAGGAAGCATATGCGTGTTTTGTATTTCTGAACTTTTGTATGTGTTTGTGTGTATGTTAGTGGGTGTGGTTATAATATGTGTGTTAATATTCATTATAAATCTAATCAGAGAAATCTGCTGCTCTCTGATGTGATAATCGCAGTCCTACAGTGTCCCAATGCAGGGATACCAAGGCATCTCAGGGACCTTGTTTTCCCATCACTCTCCCCAAGGGCCTAACATGCACACCTGCTGCAGAAACTCAGTGTAAACACAGACTCCTTGCAGTGATGTTTACACACACACATATGCACATATGTTGGGTTTTCATGTTTTAAGGGGACATTCCATAGATATTATTTTTTTTTATGTACAGACTGTATTCTATCCCCTACCCCTAAACCTACACATCACAGAAAACTTTCTGCATTTCTACATTTTCAAAAAACATGATTTACAAGCTGTTTCAGGGGACATTTGGTCCCATAGGGTTTCTTGAACAATAAATCAGCATGTTAGAATGATTTCTGAAGGATCATGTGACATTTAAATAATCCCTGCACACAGAATATGCAAAAAAGGGGGCAAGGCCTGGTTGAGCTGCATTAGAGAAGACACTGGCTGAATCAGAAATCACCCCCTATGCCCTCAAATAGGGTATTATTTGAGGGGACAGCCATTTGTTTTGGTGTCTGAAAACATAGTGGACGTTATTGAGTGCACTCATTATATCACATTGCACGTCAATAACGATTGTACAGTCAATGTACGTTTAACAGCTGTCCGAATTCGCTTGCTCGTTTTCATTCACTCCTTCAACTAAGCTGTGTTAGTGGACTATCGTAGGGAATAGTGATTGAGGGTTTAGGGGGCGATTTCGGATTCAGCCTGTGTTGTCTTGTCGCTATGTCAAAGAGACACAGTTTGTTTCCAAAATTCATTTGTTTGACCTTCCTAAGGCTGACGAACTTAGAGTGGTTAAAATTTATTTTAAACACTGTTCCTGAACATTATAACCCAAACATTTGTCTGTGTGCTGCACATTTTTCAGAGCTTCCAGAAACTAAACGAGTACAATGCAGGCTACGCACAAAAGCTGCTGAAACAGAGCAGGTCCCACCTTGTCGGGACAATCTGTTGTTTGTGGATCACAACTTGTAAGTATGTCTTATTATTTCTAGTTGCGTTTTCTATTAACAGGTCCAATTATATGTTTTATGTTGTTGCAACGATTTAAACAAAGGGCAAAGCTTTGCCTCAACTCGCCTGCTAGCCAACATTAGTGTTGACCGTGTTTACTGTAGCTTTTGTAAGCGCTTGCTTTTGTAAGATTGTTCACCGCCCCTTAGGAAAATAAACCATGGTTTTGTGATCGATTACTGTTTGTATTACCATCGTTTTCTGACAAGTATCATGATTTAATGGTGTATAACATTGTATATAAAATGTATAAGAAAATTACACACAAAAAAACACCTCTGAAACGTCCTGTGAAATCCGTGCTTGCAAAGTCCGTGCATAAGATCCGTTCTGGACGATCCTCTTGTTTGTTAACATTCTTAAGTCTGAATCAGGCTTGAATTGGTTCGAAATTGATGGCATCCCTAAATATTTACATCTGAGTAGAGTTTGTGGTTATGGTAAGGGACGTGAGATTTCTCGAACACCCACTTCTCAGCTAATCAGTGCCAATCACAACACACTGGGCCAGCTAACCAATCACAGCACATTTCATATATTGCAGAAGGAGGGGCTTCATCGAAACAAGAAATAAAAGACGCGTTCGGGCCAGAATGGGGTGAGAGATGTAATGTAAAATTCGTTTTTTTAAAACAATCAAGCATGAAAGCATATTCTAGTACACCCCAAAAACAAAATCAAGACTTCGTAAGGGCTTAGGACCTAATGTGACCTTAACTGTTCTGGACAAGTTAGGTGAGATTCACCCATAATATGTAACATTGCTTTCTCATCTGTAGAACTGCTGAATTATAAGGATGCAGCTAGCAGTGTCTTTCATATTTCTCATTTATTTATTGGTATATTTCAACCATAATATCACTTCTTTTACATTGATTCTTCACTTAAGATTATCAATATTTCCTCACTGGCGAGGTGCCAAAATGATCATACTTTAGAACTCATTATATATTCCCCAGACACTCCCAAGAGCGCTGCCTCAGACTGTCTGGAAATCTCAGTTTTAACAAGGAGAAAAGTCATTTTTCTCTTCGTCTCAAACCCCACGGTTCAGTATCTGGAGCAGTTGTGTATGAATGGGAATAAAACTCTCTCACCTCAGAGCAACATAACCACAGGAAGAAGACAAAAATACCCTGCACCAAAGAATCAAAATAACATAGACTGACAGACTGAGTGATTCTGACTGAGAAAGTTTCTTCAAATGTAGGTGCCCTCACTGATGTTATAATTGTTCATTTGGGAATTAGGGCTGATACATAACTTAATCCACATTGTGCACCTCCAACCAACCCGATCTCACGGCAATTCATACGTATATTACGAGGTGGCTAATTTGTACGAATTCAAATGACCTAACTCTCACGAATGCGTACATATTTTACGAGTTGCCCAATACGTATACATTCGTACGAATGACCTACCTCTGACCCCACCCCTAAACCTACCCACTACTGGGGTTTAGAAAAAATCATACAAATTGGCCACCTCGTACGAATTCGTACGAATTGGTTGTGAGATAGCGTTGGCACTTCTCAGGATTTATTTTAAGATAAAGGGATTTTTATTTTGGGATATCATTCTGATCCCAACACATAGTACTTATTCTAAAAAAGCAAAAGCTTGTCTGATAAATGGTTGGTGCAACATCTGCCAAAATAGGATTGGTCAGTAACATTTTTAAGATAATGTTTAGTTAAAGGTACAATATGCAACATTTTTGCATTAAAATATCCCCAAATCAAAAGCCCAGTGTTATATATTTTGTTAAGTTGATAACTTACAATATTCCAAATGTTTCCAATTATTTTTAAATCGTGAGAAAATTGCGATTTTAACTAAGGAAACGGAGCGTGTGAGCAGGGGTGAGCTGGGAGTCGCCAGTCAATGGCGTCATATCCTCGTTACCCTCGGTTTCCGCCGTCTGTGGTTTCTGCTCGTACTGCCATAGTAACCACGGCGACAGACGTGGACAACTGTGATATGCCTAGCAGGACGCTCACGCTGTTATTGTTTTGGTCAAACATTATGGACCATGGCTAGCAGACTTTGAGACAAAAAGAGGACTAAAACGAAAATCAACATCTTTCAAGATGCCGAGAGCTCCACGTCCGCGACTAACTTGGACTTGACAGAGCTTCACGAGTCACGACTTGACAGCGACACCGCTCTTGCACATACTTCATTAGACAGGTGAGCAAATGTGCATAAAACAAATCAGTGTTATATAGCTCAACATGATGAAATGTTAGAATATGATCAGTATGTTATTCTAATGTTGATCTATAACGTTACTGCTAGTTTCATATAGCAAACGAACTAACACATAGAATAACACCATAATGCTGTTTAGTATAGTGTAACAGCAGTGGTGGACAGTAACGAAGTAAATGTAATTCGTTACTGTACTTAAGTAGCTTTTTTGCGTATCTGTACTTTACTCAAGTATTTAAATTTGGGGAGACTTTTACTTTAAATCCACTACATTTCAAAGGCAAATATCTTACTTTTTACTCTACTACATTTTCAAAATCAGTCGTTCCTTTTTATTTATGAGTGGATGAAAACGTAACTGGTCAAACAAGCCACCAATCAATCACAGTACAGCGCACGCGCTTTGTTTTGAACTTGCCTTGGCGGTGCGCGAACCAGAGCCGTTAAACATGAGAGTTGCGAATGGCCCTGTCCCAAATGGCACACTTCATGTGCACTTTCGTTTGCCTTTAATTTGCCATTGCCATTTGTCGATTTGCGCCCTTGATGCGCACCTTTGCTGAGTCCGCACTGATGCGGTATCCGCAGCAGACTTTTATTTTTATTTTTATTTTTATCCGCAGCAGACTTCTTCCCGACAGTCAAAGTGCCGTTACGTCACGAAAGTGCGGACTCAGAGGAAGACCGCGAGTGGGGACATTTGGGCCAGGGACGGTTGCAACACAGTGATCTCCCCGCCGCGCGATCATGACATTCGTGTAGCTCTCAATAAACAAACAAACAAATCGCGTTGCCAATGATTTTAAGGGAGCAGAGAGCAGCAGCTATTTTTGTATTTAAAAAAATGTCTGGGGAGTAGTATTAATACATTTTTGTGTTTAATTCTGGAGGGAAATTGGCTGCTCCCATAACATATATATATGTGTGTGTGTGTGTGTGTGTGTGTGTGTGTGTGTGTGTGTGTGTGTGTGTGTGTGTGTATATATTAAATGGCGTTGTGCAGGTTTATGTGAATGTATCATAACATAGGATGTTAATAATTATGACCATAGACGCTCGAGAAAAAAATATATAGGCTAGTAAATACTGTAAATGTATTATAGCCTACCTTATGGTAACAGTCCCCTTCCCTCCAAAATTAAACAAAAAATTTATTCAATTCAAATATATATATATGTCTAATTAATGTCATTTTATTAATAGATTGGTGTGCCAAGAGTGACATTAGTCTTCACGTAGACTGAGTTAAGCAAGAATCTTGTGACAAATTATAATAGGACATAGCTATAAAAAAAATCAAAGTACTTGGATACTTAAGTACATTTGAAGGCAAATACTTTTGTACTTTTACTCAAGTGAATGATTAAAGGCAGCACTTCGACTTTTACTTGAGTAATATTTTACCTTGAGTATCTTTACTTTTACTCAAGTACATGGTATGAGTACTTCGTCCACCACTGTGTAACAGTGAACGTTATAGACCAAGTGGAACAGCGCTGCGTTTCCTCACAAGTTTAATTTGTCAAATAAACTGACCTTTGAGTAGTAATTCAGCATTTGCGTGTATTAGGTAGAATTAAATGTCCTCATTCCTTTATATCCGCGGGACTCGCGTGTGATACATGTCTCTTATTAACAATTGCGACCTGCTTCATACCACTGTAATGTTAAAAAAACATGAATGTTTTCACTCATCCATAAACATTATTAGATCCATCAGCTTGACAGCAAGTCCCATCATTCAGCTTGTCACATGCGTCATAAACCTATGCCTTTGTTATTGTAAGAGGTTAGCGACCCCTAGCGGCGAAAAAAATCGCATATTGTACCTTTAAGAGTTTGTTGACAATGTAACTGTTTAGTTCTGTTTTATTATCATGGCGTTTGGGTTTTTCTGTGTGCCTGCCTGTTTTCCCTATTAGTTTCCTTAGTTCCTAATTAATCACGCACCTGTTTCTGTTCAGTTCATTACCACTCCTTGTGTATTGAAGTCTATTGTTTCCTCAGTTCTGGGATGCGTGTCGTCAATGTTTTGTGTGGTTGCGTTCTCCATGGTTTGTCCATGGATATTTGATTAAATACAGTTTATTTCTCTGAATCTCCTGCGTCGTGCACTTCATAGCAGCCGTGACGTGACAGACAAATTGTTATTGTCATTTGCGCGCACAGAAATACACACTCATGGAAAGTCTAAACAAACTTAGGGGTCTGTTTAGGATCCCCTCAGAGGAAAAAGTGTGTGTGTTGTGTGCGTTCTCGATTTGCAGGTCAGTACTGGAGGCACTTGAGGATGCAGATCAGCAGATGGATTGTCCCACACCTCCCAGCCTATTCTGTCTGCCAGAGACAATCACAGACACCAACGCTGCACACACAGCTCCAGCCAAATCCGATCACAGCATTGATCTGAGACGGGAACAGGGAGAATGCCCACATGCACACTGATAAATACGACCTTTCTTACAATAATCCGACAAACCACTGTTAAAGTCAATGTAGGACAATTCTTGCTCTTATCTTATCTTACAAAGTTGTAAATCATTTGCTGAATTTGTTCTCTACATAGCTAGCTATTAGAAAAGATAGAGCACATAATTCAGAACAGTCTGATGGTGTGTGCTGAATTTAATGGATGTTGCTTGAAAGTACTGGCTAGTGTGATAACAATTGCTGACATAATAATAAGCTTATATCTATATGTTGGCTTTGTCAGCCTAACATAATAACTTCCCACCACACAGTACGCATAGTTTATTTCTAAACTCCTCTGCTGATCTGTGGGATGCAGCCTACATCCTGACATCCTGGAATGCAAGCCTAGCTAAAATAAGATAGCGCTCCTCGATTTGAAAATTCAGGCATAAATGTGCTGTTTTTATCCAAGGAGGTGAAATGTAATCAATCTCTTTCCTGGCCCTGGTTTTAAGGCCAGCTTGGCCTGTTTTTTTTATATATCCCGCTGCTAAGCATTTCCTCTCCTAAGGAAAAAAGATGGTACTCACTCAGGAGGTTGGCACCTTCCCTACAAAACCCACTGTAACAAAAATGACTTGAAAGATGGTGAAATGTTCAAAGCAATAAATACAATCTTGGCTTTTTGGATGTTTTGATAGAAGCACAATAGAGACCTGCTACATTTGCTAAAATGTGCAGTTTACAGTCAGAGTAAAAAGATAGGAATATTTGTTCAATGTTTTGACACATCCCAATGTAATGAATTATCAAAAAAAGAATAAATGTACGGCGACGACTTGGCTTTATGTATCGGTTGTTCATTGGATTTTGAGATGTGGGTTTCCGCTCAATAATGGAGGTAGATGAACACAAGGTTGCAGTGGACTAAATGATTCGTCCTGTTTCTGCAAACGTCATCAGAGAGAAGTCTGTCGTTTTCACAGGAAGGACCAAGTTATGACATTTTGATAAACGTTGTGAGGTTTTAAAAAAAATTAAACGTGCATGAATGAATTGTTCACAATAACATAACATGCATTCTATCATGCAATGTAGAAAGTTTAACTCATTGCATTTTATTTGCTTTTCAAATTAGGCTAAGCCTGACTAAGTCTGCCATTCTATTGCGCTTTTCAATAGTATGCAGCATACAGTTTTTTGTACAACACACTATTAGAGTGAGGGCCAGTTAACAACAAGATGAATGTTCATGCAAAACATTTTAATTGAATGTTTAAATTTTCAGACTGACACGAACATTTGCATGCCATGAATGCAACCACATTTTTACAGATACGTGTTCAAAAATATCTTTTCCTTCTTTCTTGACCTGGCCCGATCAATGAGCAGCCCATAGCGGCTTAGAGTCTAACAAACAGCTCCTCATACAAACAAGGTGCCTGATTCTGAGGAGGAGGAAGAGAGATGGATTGGGGGAAAGGCAGTGCAAAACAGGAAGGATATATGACCATTACGGACACTGATGTTGATTGCTTTGGTGAAATGATATATTTATCTGCTCATATTCTTTGCTTGCTCAGCTCAACCTGTTAAGACATTTTAAATTCATTACAGATTTAATCCAATGCACATTGGCTGCAGTAACAGTGAGACGAAGGTGTGTGGCTGAGAATGATGAGAGAATGAATCAGCACATTGTGTGACGGCCTCTGGAGTGGCGCTGTGAGATGTGACTGTCTTGTGTGATGATGAGAGGGATCAGATCTCAGATTCGAGTCAACACTGAACAGCCTGAGCCAAGGGGAGCACACTCAAGGGAGGCACCTCAAAGTAATTAAAAATCAGAGCCAGAGATGTGTGAGAGAGAGAGAGGGAGAAAGAGAGAGAGGGAGAGAGAGAGAGAGAGAGAGAAGGAGAAGGAGAGGGGAAATGAGAAATGAGGAGGCAGAAAGACAGAGAGAGAAAGGTCATTTTGATTCTTACGTTCACTGTGGGAGTTTTGGGTCGTTGTGGGCGGCAGTTTGTCTAGAAAGCAAATCACAGTGGTCTAGTTTTCCTGAGGGTCTAAGAAGGCAGTCGCACTGTGTAGGAGTATAGGACAATTCTGGGTTATTTCCAACCTAATGTCCATGTACCACATCCGTGTCTTGCTGTCGATTAGCACTGGCAATAATATCGACTTGTCCCTTTGAACGAACAAACAGGAAACATGATTAATACACTTGAAAGGCAAGCTTATCAGGGAAATGGGCAGTACCACATACACTTAAAATATGCAACTATAACACTATCATACTAAAATAAAACCATACATTTTAAAGCTTAAGTGTGTAAGCACCATCAGGGAATTGCAAAAACTACCTCTTTGGATCCACACTTCGAAAATCTGCTCGAAACAGGTTAAACGGGGCTATAGTCACACCTTAAGGAAACTACTCTCATAGTATTATGGATATGTTTAGTTTCATTGTGTTTAAGGGTACACTTACATGACAACAATGTACTGAAAGTGGAAAAGTTTTTCCTTTGCGTTTTTCGCAGACGACAACATTGTCAAAACGATCCCAATTCACACGGATCTGTAAAAGCAACTGCAAACGATGTGTTTTTCATGCTAGGCCAGTAGTGGGCGATGTCACTCTGTAAAGAAATACTATGTGCCCAGACCGAAAACATAATATTTAAGCGCACGACGACACAGAGACGATAATCAAAAGTTTGGGTTTTCAGGCCCTCAAAATGCCATTGTCATGTAAATGAACAGCCAAAATGTATTAAAAGTTTTCATTTTTTTTCCTATTTCGATTGTTTGATTATGTGCACCTGGTTTTCATCTAGTTTCCTTTGTTTGTATCTAATATTTATACACCCTGTGTTTCAGTTGCTCCTCGGGCGGTACAGTGGGTATAGGTCCCCAGATCGAGCCCTGAGTGTCCTTGCTGTGTGGAGTTTGTGTCAGCGTGGGTTTCCTCCAGGTTCTCCAGTTTCCCCACAGTTCAAAGACATGCAGGTTAGGTGGATTGGATATGCCAAATTGTTGTGTGCGTGCGTGCGTGCATGCGTGTGTGTGAGAGAGAGTGTGTGAATGTGTTGTGTCAGGAAGGGCATCCGGCATAAAAACCTGTGCCAAATCAAGTGTGTGTGAAGTGGACCCTGCAAATGAGCGGGAATAACGCTAGGCTAGAAAAATGGTATCAATTGCTCTTCATTTGTTCTGGTTAATGCATTGTTTGGTTAGGTAAGTGTTCCTGTGATCTCCTGAGTATTTTGAATAGTTAATAACGTCTGTTAATTAAAGCTACAGTCCGTAGTTTTTCCTCTCTGTCACCATCTCTGTTCGAAATCTGCAATTGCAGTTATTTGCGGAATTATCATCTTTACGTGGGTTGTAAATCGGCATGAAACAGCGCGGATGAACACAGTGTTTTGAGGCGAGTGCTGCTGTCAGTCACCGCACGGTGTGGATACTGGCATTCAGAATCACAGATTCACTTTTTGAAAGTTTGACCAACATAAGAATTTTCACCGGAAAATGTCTTCTGAACAAGTAAGTAACATCCATTTTTGTTCTGATCAACTAAGGGGGGAAAAGCATTCGACATGATAAACGATCGTTAGATTTAATCAACGCGATTTACAGCAACCGTGCAAATTATACGTTAGCCTACTTTGTTCTCAAATTGTTCATGTTAACAACATCAGCATTGCGTGACTAACGTTGCATTTAAGTGTTTTATTACCTGTGTAGTTCAGAATTCATATTCTCCATAATAGCTAAACGAGAAAGGCACAACAAGGAAACTCCATAACTGTGTGAATTAAGAAAACAGTGGTACTGTTACACGATTGAACTATTGAAATGTCTTACTTGTTAAGCAGAAAAAAAGCGGTCTCTTCTTCCGTTTTGAACCCCTTCAGTTCACGCACCTTCGATGTTTAAATCCTTGTGTTCGCATGAGACGGTTTCTTTCTCTTTCTCTAGCCACCTTAAATCCAAAGTATGAAGTCTTTTGGGTTTTATAACTGGTGAATCTCCAGTTGACACTGATGATTGTTGTTTGGATCTTTCTGGATCGCCATAAGTTTAATTATGTAAAGTGCTGCGAGAAAAGCCTATACATCTCTACATCTCCTCACGCGCAGTTTAGCCAGCTTGCCGAATCTCCTTCTTTATGTGTACGGGTGTGATGTAATGACGCAAAGACATGCTTGAATTTCCCGCGGAAACCCACCAGTACCACTGGAATTAAAATCATTATTACAAGCTAACCGTTTTGAATCTAGCTATGGCAAGCAGATAGTTTTGAACACTGGCTGAAGATGTTTTTTTTAAAAATAATTATTTTGGATTATTTTTAACTTAAAAAAGTTGCGGACAGCAGCTTTAAGTCTCCTTTGTCTTTGAGTGCTGACCAGCAACTCATAACACATATTGTATGATTGCAGAAAAAATATATATTTTTGTATTAAGCATTAATGAAGCAACACATTAAAATAATAAATTGTAAAAATTAGTTTGTTTTGTTTCAAATTCACATAAATATATGAGATGGCTATGGGGAAAAAGCTCACCAGTATTGATACAAATACTTTAGCTAAAGTAATATGTTTTGCATAATATCTAAGATAATGATTGGTCATCAAACAATTATTTCAACAAATAATTTTTATAAATGAAATAACTGAAAGGACAAGTTCGGCATTTTACACTGTTTTAAGATCGTTTCCGATGAAATAGAACGGTTAAGATTGAAATTTGGACACATGCTGCTGGCCCGAGAATTTTCGGGGGTGCTACCACAGAAACCGAAAATTCTTGGGCCAGCAGCATGTGTCCACATTTTAATCTTAACCATTATTAAATATTGAAGGTTTCATTAAGGTTTAAAGGTACAATATGTAATTTCTTTTCACTGCTATAGTGGTCGCTAACCTCATACAATAACAAAGGCGTATGTTTATGACGCAGTGATAAGCTGAATGATGGGACTTGCTGTCAAGCTGATAATGTTTTAAAATACGTTTTTTAAAGATTATAGTGGTATGAAGCAGACTGCGATTGCTAATAAGAGACACACACTATCTGTAGACAATATCTACAGAACTACCTGCAAGTGCTGAATTACTCACACAGGTCAGTTTATTAGACGAATTAATCTTGTGAGGTAACGCAGCGCTGTTTCAGTTGGTCTAAGGTTATCATACTAAACAGCATTTGAGTGTGTTGAAAGTTATAATGTTATTCTATGTGTTAGTTCGTTTGCTATATGAAACAAGCAGTAAACTAGATCAACATCAGAACAACATACTGATCATATTCTAACATTTCATCATGTTGAGCTATATAACATTGATTTGTTTTATGTACATTTGCTCACCTGTCTAATAAAGTTTGTGCAAGAGCGGTGTTGCTCCAAGTTAGTCATGGACGTGGAGCTCTCGGCATCTCGAAAACTCCACGCTGATATTGATCCTCATTTTAGTTCTCCTTTTTTGTCCCAAAGTCTGCTTGCCATGGTCTATAATGTTGAACGAAACAAGAACAGCGTGCCACTAAACGTGACATGCAGTTGTCCACGTCTGTCGCCATGGTTACGTCATGTCTATATGGCAGTACGAGCCGAAACCGAGGATAGCGCGGATATTGCGTCATTGACTGGTGAATTTTTTTTCCGGGACGGCCACTTATTTAAAATTGGAATTTCTCTGAAATAAAAAATCTTTGGAGACTTTTGGGATATTGTAAGTACACAACTGCAGGAAATATATCACACCGTGCAAGTGATTTTTGGATATTTCATTACAAAATTCTTACATATTGTACCTGTAAAAACATTAAATATTAGATTGACTAGTTAACTCTTTTTATGTTGATGGCTATTCAAAAGTAGTTTTTATAAATATTGCAAATATTTCATTCTTTATAGTAGGTGTTTTTTGCAGCCATTCCAGTCTCTTTAACACATGAAATGTACTTTGACAATCACATTTCTGTTTAATTATAAGTTGGCCTATATTTCCTTCTATAATATAGTATATTTCCTTTACAAGTATATTTACTGTTAGCATATTTTCCTTTTCTTTATACATACTGAGAGACAATCAAAATGATTGTCTGTGGCAATCAACACGTTATTTATGCTCTACAAAGACAGGTTCAGAATGTTCCTTTTAACTGAGCTCCAGACAAAGCCACCACAGCACAGTCAATCAGCTCCGTTTCACAGCCACGCCAGTGATTCAGCTCATCTGATGTTCATAATGCTGTGCACTCAGGAAGTACAACGCTCTTGCACAGAATCAATCATTCACTCTGACAGTGAGCCTGATTCAGATGGGCCAATGAAAGAGCACCTGGAGTCAGTGTCTCTATGCATTATGCACGTTTCACTCTGCAGACAGAATGAGCCGCTGCATGTTTGATGAGTGAACGGTTACTCGTGATAAATGCTGGAAGATAGCACTGGCTCCCTGATCTGTTTGTTTAACAGGAAGCTGTAGTAAATGCATGAATGTCTACGGGGAATATGGGGAGATAGATTTGTACAACAGACCGTCAGTGAGTGGTATATAATATGTAGTGAGCTTGTGTGAAGATAAGGTCCATTAATCTGTTGTATGAAATATATCTCATACCCCTGACTGACAGTAATGATAGAGTGTGAGAGAGGAGACTGGCAGAACACTGTGTCAGGAGAGAAAGATTGAGAATAAAAAACTATATATATATATATATATATATATATATATATATATATATACACACACACCGTGTGAATGCATTAGATATAAAGCCAGGCAGCATTTGTGGTGGCACTTTACAATACGGTTCCATTTATTAACATTTTAGTTTTGATGATCTAACAACATTCCAATCAAGCAATCAGATTTGAGGGACAAGTTTACAGGTCATGTCGAGTTTGGGCTTAAAACTAGAGTATAGGTGCTTCGACATCAGTGTTATTCACCTGTCATTTCACTTTTTTTTAGGGATAATATATGGGTTGGGTTAGGGATATAAGGACTACATTTTTGAACAGGATTGTTGTTCCAGGATCAGCAAAATATGTTGACCCAGGAACGCGTCTAACTCAGCAAAATCAGGACGTGCGATGGAAGACAGCCCAAGCACACAATGTCAAACATTATATAGAGCATGTCCATAGTTAATGATGAAAGTTTGACAATTTTTTCCTGTGGTTCTATAGTGATTTATCATATGGCATTTACGGCTCATGTGACTAGCAGCAAGCAAGCCGAGCAACTGCCATTTCGTTCAATCTCATTAATATCTGTATATTTACGTAAAGTTTACACATACGATATGGATGTATTGACCGCTTTTAAAACATAAAAATATTAACATTCGTACATCTTTAAAATGTATTTAAAACATATTTTGGAGCCACACCCATAACACTTCTCAAAATAATATGTAAAATGCAATTAAATGTAGTTAAATGCTATTATATAGATATTTTTATGGTGCATTTTAGCATTTTAGCATTAGCACTATGATAAACAAAATAAAAATTTAAAGATTAAAGAATGATGACAGAATTTCATTCAATTTAACATTTTAATGTTTTGGCTTTGGAAAAGTGATGGAATCCAAATAGGTAATCAAATTGAAAATATTTAATAAGTTAATTAAATACTATAAAATCAACCTATTTATTCCATATATATATATATTATTCTATGAACATGAAAGGATTTGTAAATATTTATATGTTGCTAAAGTTGTTTATAAATGTAAACACTGTCGATAATGCAAATGTGCAAAAATGTGTATCACTTTTTTGTACAAATAGCATACAGTTATGGTGGTCATTGAAATGAATAGGATTCATAGGTTTTTTCCAGATATCATAGGTCTTCTTGACACCTTGAGAGAAACTGACTTCATACATTCTATAACAATCACCTCAGCAGAAGTTAGTTAAGCGTATTTGCAAAAATATTACTCAGAGAAGTTTCTCTCTTCTCAATAGAACTAAAGTCTACTTGGCAGTGACTGCGGTGCCTAAATCTGTATGATTATATGGACTACTGGCCAAAGAAATCCCTACGGATTCATTATTAGCATAAAAAGCCAGATATTCAGTATCATGCTGCTCATAACAGACCACGAGAGCCATAAGAGTCCAGTCGAATTTGCAGTGTGCATTTCTCTTTATTTATTTAGATTTATTCGTTTGTTTTTCCACCCCAGAGATAGCTCACATGCAGCTAGTATTTTTAGCAAACTCTGCATTACTGAAAGACACTCAGTGAACAGCCTGGAACAGATTTCTCCCATTTACAACAGTCTGTCTTGTCTGGGACGTGGTAAAGAGCTTCTAATTGGGTGGTATTACTTAATTTGAACTTTTTTCATGCATTTTCAGGTTTTATGGTGTCATGGGCACTAGCTTTCGATAAAAGTATAATTTGCAGATACAACAGTGTGGTTAAATAATTCCAGACATATGCTTCACTGATGTAAAGGAAATCGCACATTATATAATTTATGATAAAAAGTGTCAGTATCTGACTTAGTTTCCATCCAAAATTGTGCATAATCAGAATATCACATAAAACATTTGTGAATCAAGCAGCATTTCCATCCCATGTGTTCAAAATAACACTTCCCTTCCAAGGAAATTTGTGCAAAATATCTGTAATAATATTAGAAGTTTCTGCAATCGGGGAAGAAACTGTGGCTTTTTTTTCCTATATAAGTCATGTTACCTTGCGTTTGGATGCCTGGTGTTTGTGAACGCAAACATGTATGGGAGGGAATTAAACCAAATCATTTTAATGACAGACTTTGGCTCAGGTATTTCAGAACTAAAACCACATTTGAGATTATGTGCAATGAAACTGCATCTTGGCAGTTACAACCAGTCTTTTTATGCAGTTTCCCAAAATTCACATACAAATAGGTGGATGGAAACATGGCCAGTGATGCATTCAGTTTGGTGTGCTCTAGTATTATGCTTTAGTTTGTGAGTGAGTTGCATTCAGATTTGGTCTCTATACTGCATGACTGTGCAGTGACCTGCAAAGCTTTGTGCTGTACTCCTTTATAGCTGTCGACATCTATCACACTACAACACTTCAAAACCATCCTCTAAACAACTCTTAAACCTCTCAAAGAGCTTCCTTTTCCCCTGTGCACAAGGCATTGTGGTAACAGCGCGAGGTTGAACAAACAGGTAGTCCTGCAATGGAGTGCAACAAACAATCTGCAACATTCATCTGCTCTAACCTTTCAGTTTTTTTACCCTTCTCAATGCATGAGAAGCATGCCAGATGAAGCCTAAAACACTCTTTCCCTGTTCTATTCTTGGCTGCTTGCACAGAGCAGATAATATAAAGGCTGGTATGGTAGAAAATGGACAGGCTGGGAAATTAGGAAAGGTTTAATGACTGATGCTATCTCTCTGCACTTTGAGAACTAGCAGTCAGTAATTAGAGCTGGTAAATTAGACCCCATTCAGGCTAAAGACTATCATTCACACAGTGCTTATAGAACAGCTCCTAAGTGCATTATCTCTGCCTTTGATCTCTATCGAGACATTTAGTCTACTCCTTCACCATGCAGTTATGTGTTTATTCACCAACAAGTATAAAGTCTCAAGCTTTGACTGTAACAGGCTTCAAATATAATCTTAATATATATTAACAATTTACAGTTATTTTTGTTTTTATCTTTTGGGATGCCATTTGACCCTTAATTTGAGCAAACATTTGAGCTCAAAAGTTGACATACCCCTTGCAGAATCTGCAAAAATGTTAAGGGTTTAATAAGAGATAAATATGAAATAAGAGGGTTTAATTTAGCGTTTAATGTAATGTAACATATTTTCCATAAAATGTAACTAAGTAACGCAACTAGTTACTTTTTTAGAGAGTAGGCTAATGCAATATTTGAATGCTTCCCCAACACTGTATGAGTCCCTGAGTTGATCTCAGTGTAAAAAAAAAAATGGATCTCAAAATCATACAGTCACTGCTGGAAAGGGTTCAAATATGGAAAAGATGATTGAAACCCAAAGAATGTGCAGGACCTGGAGGATTTTTGAAGACCGGTGGGCAGTTTTATTCCTCAAGACAAACCACTTGATTTTGTGGTAAATTAATACATGTGAGATACACACTTCAGGCAAACCATGGAAAACCGTCTAAATTTTAAATATTTAATTAGAAATTTTTTGTGGCATTTTAAATAGGCACAGATAACGGATTCTGACCTTCAGAAAGACTTTTTTAAACCATCTCTCAGAAATAAAAAATGTGACCTTTGAACTTATTTTAATATAAAAAGTCTTTACATAAAAACGGTTAAATTGTTCTTGGTTTTGTCCGAACTTCTATAAATATGACTTTTGAAATTATAATAAAATGATCAAGACAACACAATAAATTGATGTCTTTGACGAAATATCCAATTGTGACAATGTAACTGATCTGCTCACAGACTGACGTCTCCATCAATCATCCCATAAAACCTCGAGCAGTCAGTCCACCTTCATCAGAACCAGACCATGTGCATGTGTTCAGCATTTATAGATTCTGTGCTGGGCTCCATATGCAGATTGAGCAATTGACCTGCCTCGACCTTGTTGGGATGCCCAGACTGCACTGGTGCCCTTCCCTGGAACAATGACAGGTTCTTTTACATTTCTGATACTGTCTCCATGATACTCGTTTTCTTTATGCAGACACTCAACTGTTCCTATGCATCTTTTTCATATAATTAGAACTCCTCAACTACAGCTCCTTTACCATCATACCTCCTCACCTCTGCTGCACCTTCTTCTCTCTAGCTGTAACGCATCTTCTGTGCCCCTTTTCAAATAATCAAAACTATTGTACAGCATCCCTCCTTCCCTCTAATCATAGCTCCTTATGCACCTCCTTCTTTATAGCCATGACTCCTCAACTACACCTTTGCAATCTGTGTCACCTCTCCTCTACTGTACCTCCTTCAATCTAATTGTAACTCAGCTGCCCCACCTACTTCGCTCTAATGATCACTCCTCTTATGCACCTCCTTCTGTATAACCAATTGATTATCGTCTTATTATAATTCCCTATTCTTCCCTTTAACCATAATTACTCTATTGCACCTCCTGCCCTCTCATCATACATCTCTTCTATTTCACCTCCTTAATCATAACATATGCACCTTTCTCCGTCTAATCATAACTGCACCTTTCTACAAATCAGAATTCCTGTTCAACCTCATCCCCTCTAACTCCTCCTCAACTACACCTTCTTCTTTATAATCATGATGCCCTCTCCTCCACTGCACCTCCTTCTCTCTAACCATGACTCAGTTACTTCACCTCCATCTTTATGATTACTCCTCAACTGCACCTCCTTCTCTCTAACCATGACTCAGCTACTTCACCTCCATCTTTATGATTACTCCTCCACTGCACCTCCTTCTCTCTAACCATGACTCAGCTACTTCACCTCCATCTTTATGATTATTCCTCCACTGCACCTCCTTCTCTCTAACCATGACTCAGCTACTTCACCTCCATCTTTATGATTACTTCTCCACTGCACCTCCTTCTCTCTAACCATGACTCAGCTACTTCACCTCCATCTTTATGATTACTCCTCCACTGCACCTCCTTCTCTCTAACCATGACTCAGCTACTTCACCTACATCTTTATGATTACTCCTCCACTGCACCTCCTTCTCTCTAACCATGACTCAGCTACTTCACCTACATCTTTATGATTACTCCTCCACTGCACCTGCTTCTCTCTAACCATGACTCAGCTACTTCACCTCCATATTTATGATTACTCCTCCACTGCACCTCCTTCTCTCTAACCATGACTCAGCTACTTCCCCTCCATCTTTATGATTACTCCTCCACTGCACCTCCTTCTCTCTAACCATGACTCAGCTACTTCACCTCCATCTTTATGATTACTCCTCCACTGCACCTCCTTCTCTCTAACCATGACTCAGCTACTTCACCTACATCTTTATGATTACTCCTCCACTGCACCTCCTTCTCTCTAACCATGACTCAGCTACTTCACCTCCATCTTTATGATTACTCCTCTACTGCACCTCCTTCCCTCTAATCATAACACCTCTATTATACAGCCTCCTTTTCTCGAAACTCCTCAACTGTATGTCCTTTAATCGTAGCTGCTCTAAAGCACCTCTTCTCGCTATTAGACCCAACTACACCTCCTACTTTATTTAATTATTGACTCCTCTCCTCCGCTCCATCTTTTTCTCTCTAATCGTAACTTTTTAATCGTAATTACTCTTCTACTACACCACCTTACCTCTAATCATACCTATATTGCATCTCCTTCTCTTTTCTCACAACTGAACTTCCTTTAATCATAACTACAGCACCCTCTTCTTTCTTATAACTCCCATTCTGTTCCTCCTCCTCTATAGCATTACTCCTCAACACCATCTCCTTATTTATAATCATTATCTCCTCTCCTCCGCAGCACCTCCTTCTCTTTTATCTTTTATCTCCTCAATTGCACTTCTATTAATCATAACTGCTCTACTGCAACTCCTTCTTTAGGGAATACTCCTGGTCCTGTATAGCCATTACTCCTCAACTACTCCTCCTTCTCGATAATCATCTCTCCTCTCCTCTGCTGCTAGGCCCGTCACTAGCGGTGTGAATGTTAGTGACGATTCTAGGGGGCCCGGCCTTAGCAGGTCTCCTGCACCTCCTTCACTCTAACCATAAATCAGCTGCTTCACCTCCATCTTTATGATTACTTCTCTGCTCCACCTTCCCTCTAATTATAACACATTTATTGAACCCTTAAAAAGGGTTCTGTATAGAACCTTTTAGGGGTTCCAAATACGTAGTGCCGATAGAACCTTTTAAGGTTCTATATAGAACCTTTTCTTCTAAGAGTGTACACCTCCTCCTCCTCCTCCACTGTATCCTTTCCCTCTAAACATAATTCCTCTGCACCTCCTGCTCTCTGATCATTCATTTTCTTATGTATAATAATATATTATTCTCTTCTCTGAATCTTTAACTTCTTTACTGCACCTCCTTTCCACAAATTGAAACTCCTCTGTTACATAAACTCCACTCTAACATAACCTTTAATCATAACTGTTCTGTTCCTCATAGTTCTAATTGCCCACTGGCCTCCAACTTCCTTGCTCTGATTCATCTCCTCTCTCCATCTTTCCTCTGCATATCTCTGCCATCTCTACTTACCTCCTCTTCTCCTCACTTTTCTCTCATTCACGTCTCTTTACTGTACTGCAATGCAGCAGAGCGGAACTGGGTGCAGCTCAGGGAACCTGAGAGACCAGCCCTCTGTCAGCTCGCCTGCACTGGCAAGGATGCGTCTTGATCACACTGCACTGCCTTCCTTACCCTTACTCTCCACATCAGACACACAGTCTACACTGGATGAGTTTGTCTGAATTTGAGACTGATATTGATTCATATATATGTGCATCAATTGCCCCATAAAAAGGATACTTCCACAAAATTCAGACAGTTCCACAGTGAAAGAGAGGAATCGTTGAGCAAATAAGACTGAATGGTTCTGTATTATTAAACTAATAACCTACTAATACTATTATTTCCACAGTGTATGCACATTTTCTGTATCCATATCCCACATGACTTACTGCAAAATGTGTATACAACAGTGTGTTGAATGCTGTATTCCACAGTGCAATGCACGTGACTTTATATTTCCAGTGTTATGAATGAACTGGAAATAATTAATTAATTAAACTCATTTGTAAAAATGTCTTAGTTTTATTCATGATTTGATAGGGCTGATAACTTTTAAGACACTTTTGGTAAAATCTTATTTCAATAGTCCGCATTAGATATTCTACTAGCTAACTATAAGTAACTGTACAAGTACGACTAACTCTCTTATTAGAGTATTAGAAGAATGTCTGATTAATATATGTTAACTCTTTGTGTTTATGTCCCCTGAACAGCCATTCTACTGACTGTATGTACCTTTGCAACTACATGTCAACTTATTCTACTAACCCTAACCTTATCCTGAGTAGGATACTCAGGTTAAGGTTGGGTTTAAGTTGATACTTATTGTACTATAATACTTTAATCTAATGAGAGTTTACATTTAGTAAGCCAAGTTACTTATAGATAGTAGAATATTTAAAGTGGACTATTGAAATAAAGTGTAACCACATTTAAAAAAAAAAAAAAAATTGACAACAGCATAGCATAATACTGTTTGAAATATTTATCGTGGTATAATGCACAGGGTTTCACTAAAGAATAGGCAGCATATATACTGCGTAATATTCAGTGAATAGTACACAAGTTTTATATTTCATAGCCTTAGACCCACAAGGGATTTATTTTAGCATTAATTTTAGGTGGAAGCCACCGAGAATTGCAAACTCTATGAACTCAAAGAAACTAAGAGATAGTATCTGCAAAGAACATTAAGGTCTCTGTTAAAACGCCTTTTATCGTAGAGCTATATACCTTTAAGCACCACACAGATCTTATCTAAACAGCATTTCTGTCGTCGATAAGAGGATCAATTGATTTCATCACAGGCAAATGCTCAGAAACTTAAATCCGTCCGGAGCCTCCCTGCTTGAGTAATGATGAAGCGGATTGAGGTCGGCTCAGAACCCGGATCTCAAAACCAAAGCGAAAAGCTTCTGATTGCATGGTATAACAGTTGAGAAAATATGAATTTATTTATGACACACAAAAATAAAGGTTTGTAATAAAGTACTCAGTGATGTTATGGCACAATAAAGAGCTCTGCTTCATACAGAGAGATGCTCTTCAAACAGATCGGATGGTTAAACTCAAATTAGCAACCTGGGAATCGAACTGCTCCTGCAGATTGCTGATGTAAGCTTTGTGCTTTAGTATTAGTGAAACAAATAATAAATTCCATGCATGCATACATAATGAAAATCCTTTAATATTTTGCACATAGATATATTCATATTATTATTGTTATAATAATAACTGTAAGTCAAAAATAATAGTCATTATATGCATATAAAACTAATCCATTAATTTACTATACTATGCTGTACTTCTGTATATAAAACAACATAAAGAAACACCTCATTAGCTTATATACAGGAGCTTTTAGGGAAGGAATAATAAAGCCAATAAACACGCATACATACACACACAGAATCAGTGCAATACACTGATGAGGTTATTCAGTCACTGACAACATATACAGAGTCCATTCTGCTTTCGTTGATGACCATAAACCATACACAAACACCTTGCACAGGTGTCAGTCGTGTAAAAAAAAAAAAAAACAAGATACTGATTCTCCTTCGTAGATGCCTGGATGAAAAATGAACATTAAAGATATTTCAAATAGTTTTGGTTGAAAAGAAACTGCATAAATAAATATCAAGGACAGGGAAGCACCTTCAGAGAAGCCACAGCATCATGTTTCACGTGTCCTATTGCTACTCAGAATGATACAGAGAGACACCGATATAGAGAGAGGGACGGCTCGAGTGTTTGATTACCCAAATGCAGTGCTGTTAAACATCTGTAAACCACAGGAGACATTTCGATTCTCATAGCTGTGTGTGGGTGTGTCTGTTTCTGTGGTTTGTGTGAGCGTCTTCTTTCACCAGAACGGGTTGGGAAAACATCCTGCGTCTCGCTCTAGTCCCCTTTCAAATGATTGCACCAGAGGGTCCACAATGCGAACTGCTGTTATGACAACTGAAATGGGGCCAGACTGCTCGGCCCGTCGCACACAAGGTGAAGGGATGGAATATCTCTGCCTGGTTAGAGAGGGGCTCCAGGGGCCCCTGCGTCTCCCCAAACTTCCAAGCAGGGGTGTGGTCAAGAGGAGCCATCAAAACTGTGGACACAGAAACTTTCAGCGGTTACAATTTGAAGCAGTAAAAATCATGCCATCAAAATTCATGTGCCCTCATGATCTTTGATTCTCACTTGCAATGACATCTCTTCTCCGATGACGTGTTTACTGGTGCGAGGGTGGGACAACCTGTCACTCACATGAGATCCACCAATAGAAAAACCACAACCATCCAGCAATCACGTCCCGTTTTACTTGCTATGATACGGAATATCCACGGAAGTGTTACTAGTATCTCATTTCACAGATAGTTTGTTTCTGTATTGTTTCTATATAAAAATGTAAAGTATTTGTACTAGCTCTTGTTTTAAATGATTTTGATCCATACGCTTACGCTGTTGACGTTGTACAACCAGTATGTGACGGTTGGTCAGTGGTATTTGTCCCGCCCCTCCTTCCCTGTGATTGGACGGTTGGGTAAAAAGTGACAGTGATGAGCGCTGCGTTTTACCCAAAGTTGAAAACTCTTCAACTCTCGGTGACTGCTAAAAAACTGCGAGGTCTCAGCGCTTCAGCGTGAAATAGACACTCTGCACCTCATTACACTCCTGCCGTTTGAAAAACGTGGCGCTACCATTGAAAAATTCACTAGCCGCGAGAAAAAAAAAATGCTTTGGTGGAAACGTGCCCAAACATGCCAATTGCAAATGTTTTATTGAAGGTGCAATCTATTAAATGCAATTAACAAGTCATCTAATACCATTAAAAATGAAGAGTCTTCATAATATGTTATTTGATTAAATCGTAGAGCTTGTTTTGTTCGTTTTATGGAGAGCTTGGTTCATCAGATTTAGTAAAAAGACTTTTAATACTACTCTTTATATTATACAAATGTTTAATTAAATTTCCACAAATTTATAAAACTGATCTGAGATCAGGTAAAAATCAGACAGTGATTCATGGGTTCAGAGAGAGTTTTTCCATGTCGGTTCTTATTATCATTTCTACTGAATCTTGTATCGTGTATTTTAAATATATTTCTAATTACACAATTGTAATGATGAAGTCGCAATTTAGTACAATTAAAATATACTAACTTTAAATCTAATATTGATAGGCCTACATAATATTGATTAACCACACTCCAGTTAAAATAATAATCAATAGCCTGCTTCACCTTAGTTTTCAACACATCAAAATAAGTGTACTTTTGTAAAGCATGACAAAAAATTATTAAAACATAATGATTTAAAATGTACTTTTTAAAGTAAAACTTTGAATCGAACATTTTTGAATTTTTTTTTTAAAGCACTTAAAAACACTTTTTCTGCAATATAAGGATACCGCAGAAATAGTAAGAATAGTATACTATTCCGAATTCAGCATATGTCAACACTGGACAGACAGCTGTGTTGATTTTAAACAAAAAGTTCGCCATAAATGTGTCATCATATACTAACCTCTGTTTTGTTCCAACCCTGTATTATTTTCTTTCTTCTGTGAAACAAAAAAAAAGAGATATCTTCAGAAGAGCTTTAGTTATTCATTCAAGTAAAATGGATGGTGATTTATATTTTTAAAAAGGCGTACTAGCACCATAAATGTAGTCCATACTTCTTGTGCTCTATATTTCAAGTCTTCTGAATGCAAGCATAAAAAAATATTTGAGAACTCCAACACAGGGGAAGATTTTTGGGGGATTTGGGATCTTAGTAGTTTATATCATAACTTTCTGTTTTACAGAGGAAAGAAAATAATACAGATGCCTTAACATGAAGGTGAGTAAATGATGACAAATTCAGAATCACAGGTTTTACAAGAGGATTACAGAAATCACCCATGCATTAATTACCACAAACAACAAGAAATTGAAAATCATGGTGGGAAAAATCAGCATTCCTGTGACCGTAGTGAAATCTTGATGGGATTGATGAGTTATCCCTAAGGATAAATGTCTGCCTTTGAGCTATTAAATATTAACAAATCCATTTTCTGCCCCTGCTGGGCAGCTTTACGAGATCACAGATAGAAAGGGTCACCTCTACCGTTGCATTCATACACATAAGGAAGCATACATGCATGGATCATGGTGACACATGGGCTCTGTTTTAACTATAGTAAGCTGCTTACTGGATTCTCTCTACATTGACAGCTTTCTACCTGAAATGGCATGTTCTATACAGGCAGCAACCCCATTAGTCTTAGCCTCAGACGGTACAGTATGTTCATGCATATTGCAAACAAAACTGGAAAGCACTTGAGAAAATCAGATCAGACAGAAATCTTGACAACTTTGCAACTTTGAACAGATCAGTCTGCCAGGAAGTAAAATCGTGTTTAAGTGTGTTTACACTTAAAAAAAAAAAAAAAACATTTAGTCCTGGTCCACTTAGCATTCGCATTTTAACACCAAACATAAAGATACAGAACCTAAAGGCATATGCTCACAACCTGATTGGTTGGCTTTTATTATGTATATTTTTAGATGTAGCTTACCGAACATCCAAAACAATGCTACGTGCTGTGCTAAATGCGACATATGATCGTATTTTGATCAGCTGAGAACTTGTGAAGAACTTTGTGTGAAGGAGTCAAAACAGTGGCATCCCTCCGTCACACACACAAACAAAATATTTTCATTTACATGTCTTTGGTCCGTGTTGCGTTCATTTATCATTCGAACCAATTCATTTGGAAGCGGATTGAGATTCGAGACCCATCTTTTCAGCGGTCTCGGTCCGCTTGTTTGGTGCGCCCCAGGGTTCGGGTGACAGTGTTCACACTTATTCAAATGAACCGAACTAACAGAGCAATCGCACCAGAGTTTAATCAAACCAAACCTGTCAGGTGTGAACACACTCTAAAAGGCGAGAATAAGCTGGGAATTAGAATTATTTCAGTACATATATATATACACTCACCGGCCACTTTATTAGGTACCCCATGCTAGTAACAGGTTGGACCCCCTTTTGCCTTCAGAACTGCCTCAATTCTTCGTGGCATAGATTCAACAAGGTGCTGGAAGCATTCCTCAGGGAGTTTGGTCCATATTGACATGATGGCATCACACAGTTGCCGCAGATTTGTCGGCTGCACATCCATGATGCGAATCTCCCGTTCCACCACATCCCAAAGATGCTCTATTGGATTGAGATCTGGTGACTGTGGAGGCCATTTGAGTACAGCGAACTCATTGTCATGTTCAAGAAACCAGTCTGAGATGATTCCAGCTTTATGACATGGCGCATTATCCTGCTGAAAGTAGCCATCAGAAGTTTGGTACATTGTGGTCATAAAGGGATGGACATGGTCAGCAACAATACTCAGGTAGGCTGTGGCGTTGCAACGATGCTCAATTGGTACCAAGGGGCCCAAAGAGTGCCAAGAAAATATTCCCCACACCATGACACCACCACCACCAGCCTGAACCGTTGATACAAGGCAGGATGGATCCATGCTTTCATGTTGTAGACGCCAAATTCTGACCCTACCATCCGAATGTCGCAGCAGAAATCGAGACTCATCAGACCAGGCAACGTTTTTCCAATCTTCTATTGTCCAATTTCGATGAGCTTGTGCAAATTGTAGCCTCAGTTTCCTGTTCTTAGCTGAAAGGAGTGGCACCCGGTGTGGTCTTCTGCTGCTGTAGCCCATCTGCCTCAAAGTTCGACGTACTGTGCGTTCAGAGATGCTCTTCTGCCCACCTTGGTTGTAACGGGTGGTTATTTGAGTCACTGTTGCCCTTCTATCAGCTCGAACCAGTCTGGCCATTCTCCTCTGACCTCTGGCATCAACAAGGCATTTCCGCCCACAGAACTGCCGCTCACTGGATGTTTTTTCTTTTTCGGACCATTCTCTGTAAACCCTAGAGATGGTTGTGCGTGAAAATCCCAGTAGATTAGCAGTTTCTGAAATACTCAGACCAGCCCTTCTGGCACCAACAATCATGCCACGTTCAAAGTCACTCAAATCACCTTTCTTCCCCATACTGATGCTCGGTTTGAACTGCAGGAGATTGTCTTGACCATGTCTACATGCCTAAATGCACTGAGTTGCCGCCATGTGATTGGCTGCTTAGAAATTAAGTGTTAACGAGCAGTTGGACAGGTGTACCTAATAAAGTGGCCGGTGAGTGTATATATCAATATTTTGAATTAGCTTTTATTTTTATATTTTTAAGTTTTAATTTAAATTTTAGAGTAAGTTTTAGTAATTTTTTTATGTGTTTTTGCCAGTTTTAGTACTTCAACTTCAACTTATTTTATTTCAGTTATAGTTGCCAAGGCAGTTTAAGCTTTTCGTGTAATATTTCAGCTTTACTTCAATTAACAAAAACGATTTTAAATAGTTTTAGCTTTAGAAAAAGTCCCCCTGTTTATATGTCTGTGTTGTGTTTTTAATATGCTTCAAGACAAACCATGTGTAAATTCATAAGTCGGCACCATTGCTGAGTATTTTCTCTAAAGACGGTCTCAAAAACACGGTTTGAAATCGCTGGTGTTTCTGACGTCACAAACCTTGTAACCAATCACGTCAATATGTGCTCGTCAACGAGTGGATCTCTGAGCTGGTGTGAGTGAGTGGAGGCGGGGCTCATTTGCATATTCATAGAACCTCCTATACTAAATGAGGCAAGGCAAGGCAAGGCTATTCTAAGGCATTAAAAAACTTTTCCTTGACTTTTCCTGTTTTAATCCCTTAAAACACAAAAATGTGTTTTATGGGATAAAATGATTGACTACAGGGGGACTTCAATAGTAACAACACTGATCCAAATTAACCTTAATAGTCTTGACTAGTGCTCACTATTATAGTAGAGTTTGACTTTAGAACGTTGCTAAATTAACAATTTGACACATAAATATTGGGAAGATAGTTCATTTTCAATTACTGGTACATTTTACATTTTTCTATTAATACTTTGAATAATTTGTATTTGCCATAAACCTTTTCCCATTCTTCTTGAAAATCTGCACTAAGCTCGTTGTGATGCATCAGCAAAGAGTACATATGCTGCCTTGGTCAAAATAAGCTTTCTTATAAGGCAGCATAATTTAGCTGCCTACTGTTTTGGAATAAACAGGAGCATACCAGTGATGCCTAAAAATGCTGTCTATGTAGGCAGCTCACTAGGGTTTGTAACAGAGACATTGAAGCAGAACTCACCTGTCCCAGAGCTTCACGTTCCTGCAGTTGTTGCTGCAACATCCTGCTGATATCAAAGCTGTGAAGATAAAAAAATGAATTTTGTGGATTTTAGTGTCTGGAAGTACAAAGCCCGTTTTCTTTATTTTTAATGATAGCCTGTAAACCTTCCAAGACATACCTACCAAAAGCTTAGAGATCGTTCAGCAATTATATAAGTTTCTGCAGAGGCCACACTGTAACCATGAAAGAAAAAACCAATATTTGCAATAATGCAATACTTTGAAAATATATTGATTTTACCTTTATCGCCCATCTGTTGAAGTTTTATATTGTACTGCTTTTACATCATTCACAATGTTTCATGGGATTGAGACCCTCATAAAATAATTCCGGTTTCATAAGCCTATACTTTGAATCTAAGGTTGTAATTTTTGTGATTTGTCTTGGAGCTTGTTAGTTTATTTCATGGCTGCTTATTGAAGAAATGCCTATAATGAAAATTAAGGGAGAAAAATACTTCAGGAACAAACTAGCTGGAAAAAGTGAGCGATTGCTGTTGAAGTTAACGAAAGTTAATATAATCATCCTCCATTACGAGGTTGCTATTTACATCTCAAATTGTCTGTAAACTCTTGACAAGGCAACAACTGACACATTTGTATTACATTCCAAAGAACTGCGTTATCAGTCCCACAGTGGAATATCAAACCATATCCTTATTGGCTGGGCCGGTCATCACGGAATGGAACAGTTGAGCCACGAGAACGGTATTTCATATTATTGGTAAAATGGACCATTTTGAAGTAACGATGAAACAGCAACAAAAGTAGCAACAGATCTTTTCTTCCATATTGTGATATACATTCAAGTGAAATTTTTTTTTTTTTTTTTTGTGATGTGTGTGTGTGGTGGGGGTGGGGGGATGCAATTAGAAAAAAAATAGTTTAGTGAATTTTGGTGACACTTCATTTTAAGCTGTCCATGTTACAGTCTAATTATACATGTAAGTACTAAGTAGTAATAAATAACTTTTTCCTCGCCATTGACAGAATTTTCCGTGTTTCCACTGTTATACAGTAGGGGGCGCTATTAGGCATCTTCTGAAAAAATACAGAATCTTCTTCAGATCAGGACATGTGAAGAAGAAGCAGACACAAAAGATATCAAATGTAAGCAGATGCATGTGTAAAATAAAGCGATCATCAACATTAAACCGCATATAAATCAAAACTGCATAATGTTACTGAGTGAAATGTCGACACAGGACTCAAGCTATAGGACTGTGAAACCTTTAGGGATGTTGATTGACTCCATCTACTCCATCTGTGTTTTGATTAGTGTTCTGAATACGATCTGTATGTAGTCTTTGACAAAAACGTGATTTTCTCAGCTTTTTGCTCAAAATGTTACTCTTTTTTTATGAAACTTACCCACATTCAAGTGTTGATAAAACTACATGTAGCCTATACTCCAAAAGGGTTAGGTTTAGGATTAGGTTTGGCTTAGGGTTAGTTGCAGGTACCATAATGTATAGTTATTACTATAGTAACTACATGTCACATGTGTAACAAGGACATTTTAAAATAAAGTGTTACCTGAATTGTTTATTTCATGCCAACTTTAATGACAGCAAATGTTATCATGATTTGAGATTGTTCCAAAGAGCATCTTGTGCTTCAATGGATGGAAATCTCACTCATGATTGCGTGATACTGGGAATCCTTGCTTTTTGATTTGTTTCATCACCAAATATTGATTGGATGCTTATCCTTGATCATCCTTTGAGCATTTGTGGAGCAGATTCCTAAACCACTTTGTCGTTCTTATTATCTGCTGTTGATCAAAGCTCCCCTGGACATCAGATTTAGTTTGTGTTCTCGGTTGTTTCTGCTTTATCTGCTTTCACGTTGTCATGTTGGCGGGTAAACCGGTCAGGATGTCTGTTAAAACCTCCTAAAGTGTTTCTTAGAAGTCCACAGACTGGCATGAATCTTTAATGGCCGACTGCAATCGCACGCCTGAAGCAAATATGATAACGAGATGAAAAAACAGAAGCGGTGAATGAAACATAGAGCACTATTGATGCCGGCTTAATGGAGGCGAGCTCAGACAGAATGGATGTGCCGTCACTCTATCTGAATGAATATCGAATGACTTTGAACAGCCAGAGTGCAGGAAAGCTGGATATCCTCAGATCAGCCTGCCAATGAAAAGTGGGCTCATATATGTTGCATGTCAGATTTTACTCATAAAGAAGTCTGAGAATGTAGACATGACACTGTGAATAATATCGTACCGTATGTTCTTACTCTGGCAGATTACACCCTCCACAGTCTGAGGTTTCTCAGCCAGGTTGTCACTATGTCTGCTAGTGTGTGTGTGTGCTTGACGTGGGTGGCATATGGGAAAAGCAGACAGGTTTATAGTTGGTTTAGACTTGCCGAGCTCAGTAAAACAGGTAAATGAGGATTTGCCTGTGGTCTCCAGTGTGCAACTAAACCTTAAAAAAGAGAAAATAACTTCTCAGGCGCTGAGAGGGCAACAATTTATGTTGGGAGTCTCTTATTTCTTACAGACAACCCTCAAGTCTCTGAACTGTTCCTTACCGTTCCTGGAACCGTTTGGCCAGACGATGGAGAGTGTCTTATGATATAGGAGAATATGGTGCTCACACTTGTGGAGGAAAAAACACCTCAATTTTATTCAGAGGCCAAACTGAACAAAAACATGCAATAATATGATACTGTATAGGGTTAAAAGACAGTTATTTAATATGCATTATTGAATTCATAGGCCTTGTTTACATCTGGTGTTAAGATGCGTTTTGGTCTATTGGATCACAACTGGATGACGTTAAATACAGGTGTAAACGGGCTCTAAAACGCTTTGAGCTTGTCCACTTTCAACCACTTACAGAAAAACCCATACATTTACCCTCCCATAGACCATCCTCTCAAAGACATCAGGACAGAAGTGGCTGAAAGTGGGCAAAAGAGACGGATTAAAACACCGGGTAGCTAAACGGGAACGTGTCTCCCTCGTCTACTTGTGATCTGATCGACCAAAACGATCTTAATAGCAGGTGCAAACAGGGCCTTAGATCAGTCATTTGAAATGTGGCAGGAGATCCAAATCTCATACTACCATTAACATTACCAATCATTATACTAGGCTTTACATTATAATAATTGTCTAAGCATGAGTTTAGCTCTTGAGCTTGAATATTGAAATTGCATTGTGTAGGCTTTTGTAATGTCACAGTGCTTCTTGGCTGGTAGCTTACAACATTCAATTTGCCCTGAAAGCTCATGGTCAGATATTTATGCCATGTGGGGCAACTCAGATCTGTCAGATACAGTCTATCCTGAGAGAGGAGGTGCGAGGGTCAAGATGTGTGATTTCATATTTGTGCTGGGTCAAAACTTGTGTCAAGATGAATATCTCCTTCTTTTTCTCCTATATCTTTAACAGACACACACAAACACATACACACACCCCACACACACGCAGACAGACTTACATATTTCCATCATCGTAAAACAGGGATTACTGGAGAATGTCCTATATTTTCAGAGATCATGGGACGCTTAAGCTCTGACATGATGGGAGGAGGCCAAAACATTCTCTTATCGATGAGAAGAGCATCTATACTTGCTCTCCTCTGAATTGTTTGGAAGTAATAATTAAATAGTTATAAATATGTAGGAGTCTGTGAACATAGCCGTTATGTAAATGCTCACATTTCTTTTCCATGATCACCACTGTCACACAAGGACATCTGCCAGCATCATATTTGTAATTCCAAGTAGTTTAATAAATACTTGCCTAAACAAACACAGATGGTGTCTTTTATGTTGTCAGTTTAGCATTTTCCACACATCTGCACTATAGTTGTAGATTCTGTATTATAAAAATACCGCTCATCCAAATATTTTTAATACCCTACCATGTATAAAATGTCTGAAAGATATCATTGAAATAATCACCTCTCTGACAGCCCTGGGCTTTGTTTACACTGCAGGGGAAACATGATTTAAATTTTTTTTGTCTTTAATCTGATTTCGTAGACTAAAAACTGAAAGTTATGTGTTGCCAGATGAGTTTCTTTAATTCACTTTTGCTCGCATGTCCATATTCGTCGTGACAGTAACGATGCGAATGCGCATTCATTATTCGTGAGACTCTAGCAATAAACCATGCAAAAAACAAAAAGCGTGTAGCATTTTAATGAAGTCTTCTTGTTGCAAATAAAAAATTAAATTAAAAAAATCAACTAAAATCTCATTTTAGTCTGAAAAAACTGCTTTTATGCTGCAAGACTGAATAAACACATAGACTCTGTAACCAGAAGAAAAAAAAAAAGATTCAGGGGAACTGCAGAAAACTCAGAAATGGCGTGTGGTTCACCAGCTTCCAGCACCTTTAAACACACTAAAATAATGCCTTTATATGCTGTCATACTGTCTCATCCAAAGAATACCCACAATGCCCCTCACAGAGCATGCTAACTGAAGGTCATCGCCTAATGAAGCTCACGGCACATTTGTGCATGCCAGTGTTAACCCATATCCCTTCAGGCAGAGTCCTGCTCAGCCGCTTCACACGGATGCGGGATCCATCGGAGCGCACAGTTTGTTGTCTTAATCCCACACATAGCTTATTACAAGCTTTTTATCAAAAGTATTCATTCGTTCTTTCTGGAATTTGGAATGTGCTTTTTAAAAAGACAATTTAAACTCACTGAGATGTCATTAAATATGTTGCATTTGTTTGGGAAACTTGTTAGAAAACAGTTATTTTTGCAATTACATTTAGTAATGCTAGTGCAATTATGTGGAGATGATCAAATGATGATAAAAATGCAAAGCAGGTTTTTTTTTTGTGAAATGCACAATCCTCACACAAAGCCATGACTCAACACTCTAAGCTGAGCTCACCATGAAAATCCATTAGGGGACCCGTGACTAAGAGCTCACTGTAATATTCTTTCTTGGGGAAATAAAAATATGGCGCACAGGGCAAGAATTATAGGACATTTTCTCACTTGCCAAATCCTGTTTTTGTTCAGTTCATCCATGCCACTGCCTAAATGTTAGCCTATTCCTCTATAGCATTTTTGTGCACCAGTCAAACAGGCCACATATCATTCAATAAATTTCACAAATTTCACATCTGCCTTTCTACTTCGATGATTTTAATTGCACATTGTAGTTCTGTACAGCACTTAGGCGCAACTCTGTTGTTTTTAAATGTGCTATAGAAATAAAATTTGACTTGACTTGACTTGACATGTGATCAGTTCCTTATTTAGATTTTTTTTTCCAGTATGTACATATTTTTATCACTTATATTTGTAACAGTTTTTTTCTGTTGAACACAGATGATTTGTTATTGCCTATTTTTTTTTTTGTAACTGAGTCCCAAAATATAATAAATAAATACATTTTAAATAAAAATAAAAAATACGTATATACTGTAATTTGTTAAAGTGTAAACAACTAAAATTTTATCAAAATAAAAATAACATAAAAATCAAATGTAGCCTTTAGTCATACACATATACAGTAAAAAAAAAGGGTAAACCCTTTAGTATACAAGACTTTTGTTAGTGTACATTTTACTAAAATAAAATAAAAAAATAAAAAACAATAAATAAAATACAAATAAAATGCATATAGTAATTTGTTACAAAAGTGTACAATGTATAAAGCTTTATTAAAATAAAATAATAAAAAATAATATAAAAAATGTAGGCTTCAGTTTACAAGACTTTTTTAGTGTAAATTAATACTAAAATAAAATAAACAATGATTCAGCAGGACACCTGTAAGACCGTGTGTTAATGGAAGTAGGGGAAAGGTATGTGCCTACTGTATGTGTGGAGGTAAACACTGAGAAAATCATCAGCTTCAGGGCTAAATTTAGAGCTGGAGTCAGAGGGGGGTATCTCCCAAGGTCACGGAGAAGCGCACACAACAGCATTCATGCTCACGCTAACACACACCTACACACACACACACACACAGCAATTGAGATACAGGTCTGCCTAAACCACAGGCTTCCCTGGGGACTGGAGAGTTTGAGTCTGAAGAGGTCTGACTTCTGTATTATCGGGAAATGGCTTTTTTTTTTCAGAAGTTGTGTAATGGCTGCTTTGTCTCCTCTTTAAATCCCTTATCTGTGGTATTAGAAAGGTCTCAGATTTGCCATTGTTTAAACTGAAGTGAAAGCTGAGAAAGACATCTTACATGCTGAGAAGTTTCAAAAGTTCCACTGAGTTTGTAAGAAGAGAAGCGTAGACCAGAATGTTTAATGTGATTTAACATGCTAAAAAATAATAATCATTGGGTTTATGAGAAAAGTTACAATGTCTGATTAAAGAACAAATTCAGGATCTTTTTGTTAATTTTGTTCATAAAATTAGTCTTAAAAATAAAGGTTCTTTATTGGCATCTATCATTTTATGAAGAATCTTTCAAATCCATGGAACCTTTCCATTCCACAAAAGGTTCTTTATAGTGTAAAAAAGGTTTGTTTAGATTTAGAAATGTTCTTCACTCAAAGACAGAAATGGATCTTTTAAGAATTGTTCAGTAAAAGGTTATTTGGACCCCAAGATGGTTATTCTATGGTTGTGAAAATCTTTCCCTTTTGGAACCTTTATTTCTAAAAGTTTAACCATGATTTGGTTCATGAGTTTACTGACTCAATAAAGGGTAAGATTATCAGTAAAATTCAACCTTCTGTCAGAATCACACAATGCTATATGGCAATTTACAAGACCTGGAATATAGTTCATGAGTCACATGGACCATACTTTTATATTTGTATAGTGCTTTAATGTCCATTAGAAGTTTGAAAGCTCCAGTCCATATTCATTGTAATTGGATGGAAAAGCTTTGCATTATTAAAAATGTCTTGTTCCACAGAGGAAACAGGACATTCAGGTTTGGCAAGACACGTTGGTGAGTAAATGGTGACAGGATTTTCATTTTTGGGTGAACTAATCATTTAATCTTGCACTGTTAAAAAAACACTTTGGTCCATCCATCTGCTCACAGTGCAGGGTCAGCAAAATAAAATACAAATCTGAGCCAAGAGATAAATAGAGAATAGAGCGCCCATTTTTCTCTTCTTATACAACAATGCCCTCATTTTAGTGTTTAGTGACGTGGACATTCTTTTCAAGACACGTTTTCTTCAGCATAAAGCTGGATATTGACAGACATCGCCACATACTGTACCGCCTCTATGAAACCAGCTTTCATGTGAAATCCAAAACCACCGACCACATTTCCGGCATGAGCTGACAGCATTAGCTACTGTACAACGTGATTCCCATGCTAAATGAAGCTTCCCTGAAAGAAAGAAAAAACTAGCAGCACGATGGTATTAAGATTAGTTTTGAGGAAGTCAAGAGGTGCTTGTTTTCATGCAGGATTTCAGCCAAATATGCAGAGGGATTGTACGTGACGCTGTTATTTAGATGCTCGTTTATTTGAACTTTGGTTGACTAAAGCACTGTGATGTTTATAATCATGTGATTTGGCTTTTTGAATAAGAGCCACATGCTAAGAAAGCAGAAAAATAATAATTCTCTGAAAACCTCTTACAGGATTATCCAGAGCTTCAACATCATACATCCCTAGTCTACATCCATGCACAAGTTTAATTCCCACAACAAATACTAGTTGTAGTGACTCAACACTGCAACGCACTCAATTTGAATGGATTTTTATAATAGCTACACAAAGCAATGCTGTCGGCCGGTAACCATTTCCATCATGCCGGTCTGCAAAATAGACAACCAAAGCTCTCATGTCACGTTTTGTTATGTAATCGTGGTTAAACTGTGATATAACAGTGATATAACTCAAAAGTTCAGTTTATATTCACGTCAGCTACCACCGAGTTAAAAAAGAAAGAAAGAAATAACATTGGCTGCCTGGGCACCGTGACTGCAACAGTAAATGCTGACAGTGCTGATAGATTCTCTATAAAAGCATTCAAGTATTCAACAAATAGCTGTCAGAACAGTATTCTTGTTATCTTACAAAAAAGAGGTTTATTCAAGTGTGCAATATACTGTAGTAGGCTATATTTCTTTTAAACAAAAAATAAGAAAGTATACTTTCAGTCTAATTTGTGTGTACTTCTCAGAAATATACTCAGAATTGCACGACAAAAAGTTCTACGTACTTGTACTTAATCATTTGATCCGTGATATACTTCGAAGTAAACTCGGCTTGCAGTTCTGTTTAATCTTTTGATTGAGTTGCCTAAACTTTTTTCACACCGTTTTCCATACAGCATTATAAACTTACATTGTTTGAGAAAAAATATTTATAAAATAAAACAGATATGTTTCTGATTCTGAGTATCTGAATTTGTGTGTAGGCTAGTCCACTGGTAGTGTACATAGCAATTTACTTTTTTTAATTTACTACAAATACCGCCATTGACTGAATTTTTCAGTAGGGGGCGCAATTACGAAACAGAACAGAATCTCCCGATCAAAATACAGGCGAAGAAGAAAACAAGTGATATGCCTTGTCCAAATACTTGCATGACGTATTTCCTCTATTTGGCCCAAGTGTTCAAGTAGGCATAAAGACTGTGAAGTGTGTGTTATAGTTTTGCAAAAACTGCACGTATTTACAGCACTTTTATTTCTAATATTTTCAATACTTTGCATTTTAAAATAAACTTCTACATTTCTGTTCAGTAGTCGCTATGTAACTAACAGAAGACACACATTTAAAATGTGGTGCTTCTAATTAAGTGATAAGAACAGTTGCAAATGTTGTACAAAATAGGCCTACACATACCATACTCATCTTTGCACCAATAAAATGTTATACTACCATATGATATGTATCTAATTAATTTAAATTACAGTGGAATATTTTCTTCGACATCTCATGATTTTTGACACATGATTTGCCGAACATGATGCATGATGGGATACGCTTAGCCTCGAATACCGCTCAGAAGCGGTATAAGTTCAAAACTGCCTCACGTTACTGAATGAAATGTCGACCCAGGAAGGGTTAACGACTGTGAAGCTTTGAGGGTGTTGATGGACTCGATCTACTCCATCTGTGTTTTGATTATCGTTCTGAATCCCATCCGAATAAACTCTTTGACAAAAATGCGATTTTATGAAGCATACCCACATTGAAGTGTTGATAAAAACAAATATGCATTAAAACTAGAATAAAATGTTTTTAAAATGGAAAGAGTCAAAATACAATTAAAGGTATATTTCAAGTATTAAAAAAGAATAATACCTAAATAGGAACATAGTAGTATACTTAAAGTGCAAAAATAATATACAAATAGTAAACTATAAGTATGATATTATGTTCACTTAAAGAAAGCTTACAAGTATACTTGCAGTATAAAACTACTAAACAAGTGTACATGCATAAACTAAAAATGTGCTAGTATTTAACTAGTAAACTATCCGCATGGTCAGTATGTAGTATAGTTGCAGTACAAATGAAAAACATATAAACCAGTTGTGTGCTCAAAGTTTACTACTGGTACACTTAAAGTATAGACTACTTAAAAGTATACTTTTATACACTAAAAAATGGGCCAATTTAGTCCCAAGTACTGAAACAGTACACTTACAAGTATACTTCAAGTACATTGATATTAGTATACTTACTATAAAGTAACTTTAGTTAAGTATACTTCATCAAATTAACTTTAAGTATACTTATTTTTGAAAGGGTAGGCAATAAACACATATGCTAAAGTAGACTGATTTTCTTTAAAGGGATAGTTCAATAAAAAAATTATGTTACTCATCCTCATGTCATTCCAAACTTGTAGGCCTATATATGCATTTCTTTCATTTGTGAAAAAAATAAGATATTTTGTAGAACATTAGGGTTCCAACTACATTGGAATCCATTGACTTTCACTGTATGGACAAAAAAATTGTTTACGTTCTACAGAAGTTTTGAAATGACATGATGGTGAGTAAATGAGTTTCATTTTTATGGTAAAATATCCCTTGAAAACACATTCATTTACCCATACTCAATTAGTTCATCAACACACCACAGAGCATTTCAGAGCAGCATTAGGGTTGTCCTGGGGAAGATAGGAAAGATCTGGATGTGTACGGGGTCAGTGGACAATGGTTTTCCCTTAGGGACCAACACCAGAACAGGCTGTGACAGTGACAAATGTCTACAGCAGCATAACAGACACACAGGACAGTACTGAAACCACAGTATCCGACAACAACAGTCATCTTGTTAGCAATTACCTTTCATTGTTAGTGCTTAGCTGAAAGGCATTCTTATGGTTCTTTACAATTTGTAAAGCCAATATCTTTCAACGACTATTATTGATTTCATTTTGACCTTGTCAAGTGACAGAATGCTATTTCTCCATCAGGGAGGTGTTATCTTAAACGTAACAAATAAATCTATTAGGGATTTTTTTCTAACTAGGGAAGCTAATTCAACAACGTAAAGAGTCAGGTAAAGAAGTTCTTTGGTATTTTTAGTTGTTTAAATTAGGACATCCATCTGATGTTTCGTGGTTCTTATTTCATCTTAAGGGGGCATTTCTTGAAGCTAATGAATGCAAAGTGAGTCACATCTTTCACCTTGAGGTGAGTGTTTTATGGGTGGTGTGAACTATAGGCTACTCAGCATGTTCTCCTGTAGAAATCGTTATCTGCAGCTGTGGGATATGCACATAGCTGCCTAACGCCTTTGATTTGCACCATTTCTTATAAACTAAGTTATATGCATTTATGTGTGTGTGTTTTTTTTTATCATTTTATACAGTCAGTAAATCTTTCATCCCATAAGCTAACGATTTCGTAAAGAACTTCCGTAAAGCAGCAAAAAGACAAGACATTAGCTGTCTGAATATGCCTACTTAGTACACGAAAACCAGTACAGCATAGTGAGTCCGAATACATAGTATTAAAAAAAACAGTAGGTGAAAAGTACCCGGATGGTAGTGAAGCAACACGGTTGGTCACATGACAAAGCCAACATGGTGGATGTAGTACATCATTCATTCATACTACACACATTCATACTAAAGAGAACATACTTTTGTAACAGTCGCAAAGTAAGTTCATCAAATGGAGTATCTACTCAGACAGAATGCGATTTCAGATGCAGCATTTGTTTTATCATTTTATTTTATCATTAATAGCCTATATTATTTTTCTGTGTCCTGAGGTGTTTGTGTTAGTTATAAAAAGCACCATAGTAGCCAATTAGCAAGATCTTTGTGATGTTTTTTGCTAATGCTAATGCTAATTATGCTTTTAGGACATAAACCATAAAATACCATGCTAATATTGTGCTATAGAATATTTTTGTATACTATAGGGCTATGTGTTTGTAACTTTGCACAGAAATGTGCATCATAAATGAGGCAAAATAGAGCATTGTCTGAATAGAGAAGTCTAACACACTGTGTCCACTTGCTTTGGTTTGATTCTCAATTATACTAGGCATAGGTCTGGTGTCTTTGTAAAAAATAATTAACTGTTTTAAGTTGGATGAGTCAATGGCAATCTGACTGTGGGTGGCAGGCTAGTCTGAAGGAAACTGTATAGACCTCAACAACAGAAACAGGTGACAAAAAAAAAGTGTTCTTTTGATTTTATGTGTTATGCCGCCTTCATGTGCTATCAGAATTAACATAAACATAAGTTTCCTAATGGGTCATGAACGGCCTCTCAAGTCATATTTACGATTGGGAATCACAGAGATCATTTTTATACCTAGGTTTCAAAGTTGGATGAGCACATAAACTTTAAAATTTAAAAAATAGCAGAGGAGAGACCCATTGCTGTAGTGACTGTTCAATTTGATTCGTTTTGTCCTACTTTCCTACATCTATATTGCTTTCTCTTTCAATTACAGTCATGTGTACTTATGTATATTAATAATATTCTATTCAAGTGCTTGATTAAACTCTACAGGACATGCAGTGTCCCTCCAGAAGCAGGACTGGACAATCCTGATCTAGATTTGGGGAATGTTTAGATGGTTGCCACCAAAATGGATGCTATATTTATTTATCTTCTATACATTTTTGGCTTTGATAAGATTTCCCCAAGAATTAGGCAATAATCAACCTGCCATCCTCCATGATTCCAATTATTTTCGTCAATAAAGCAATTGAACGCGATGAACTGGTAATAAAGACTTCGGAAGTGAGAAGTAGGAAATGTCCTAATAGCACATGAAGGCAACATAAGAACGTGCACATGCTTTGATCGGATCTCGTAATGCTCTATGTTTCTCGTTATGCCATTTATCAGAACAATATAATATTTAACTTATTGCCAAATACTAAGCTGGGTGAAAACAGGAAAAAGAAGGAAAAGGATAAATATTTCTCAGGCATAACAGCACACCTTCAATGTCATTTAATTTCATATATGTGTCATTTTGCAAATCAGACCCACCATTCACACCATTGTAAAGGCTCCGATGATGTGGCGACAGCTCGTCTCCTGCCAGTCTACGTGGTGACGTCTCTCTACCAGGGCTTCCAAACTTCCCATGCTCAGGGCTCATGCTGTACTGGTGCCTCAGCATCTCTGGACTACTTCCACCCAGCTTGCTTTTGTCATGGAGGAACTCTGACGTTCCTAGCAGCACGTGTCTAGACTCTGGACTCCCAGGCCCACCTCCTAAGCTTCCCCTGTGCCTCTGAATGTAGAGCTCGGGACTCATGGGCTGCCCTGGAGCCAGATGGTGCTTCGGATGAGTTTCCGGACTCCGGTGGCCCAGAGATCGACCGTACTTTTCTGGACTTAGCCCTCTAATCAGCCGATGGTCAGGCACAGATATGGAGCCACAGCGAGGTCGACAGGGCTGGGGCAGAATGAAGGGATACTCCAGGCTGGTGCTTCTGTGTCGGACAGGAGGGTCAGGGCTGGAGATCTCCCCGCGATCTCCTTCCCCTCTCTTCCCAGGGAGAGACTTCTGGAGATCCGGGCTTTTATTCCCAGTTCCTCCACTAGACGGTGGCTGTGGCTGCTTATGGTGTGGATGTTCGGAGCTGTCGGCACTTCCTGCGCTAGAAGTGCTGCTTCCATCCCCAACGTCCCGCAGCAAGCCAGGTACCAGGAGCCCACTCTGGCTGTCAATGGAATTGCGACATCCAATGGACCCCGCCCCACCTTGGACTCCTTCCCCTCTGCTGCCACCTTTGTCTTCGTCTATCAGCAGACAAAGTTCCCTCAGCTCCAGGTTCTCCCGAATGACCTCCTCCTGCTTGTGCTCTAGTTCTGTCAGCTTCTGAAGGTACAGCGCCACATCCTTACGCATGACGCTGGCACTGAAGCGACCCAGACGCTGCCACTCACGCGACACTCGCTTGCCCTTCTGCCGGTCATCGTCCAGGAAACAGCACAGGTCTCGCAGTTCACGATTGTCATCCTGCAGCTTCTGGTTTACCTCCTTCAGCATTAGGGAACACAAAACCTTGTTTTTACAGAGAGTTTTTACATAAAATGTTTTGATTTAAAGACAAAGAATAAAAGATATGGACATTTTGAGACCACACAAACTCTAATTTAATCATTCATTATGAGATTAAAGTTTGGAAGTGTGACTGAAAGGGTTTGTTCAAGCAAAGTCCATCATTCATCTAAGATAGGACAGTCTAAAGGTATGATCGTCTTACGTGCCACATTTGCCAAACATCTGCCTGAGTTCAATTAAAGCAATAGTTCACCCGACACACATGACAAGGAATGGCATTTTTTGCATGAGTGATGATTAAGCTTGGTGAACTAAGATTTCAGAGCTTCAAAATATTTTAGTGAATGAAAACTAAGATGTGGCTTCAAAATATAGCGCAAGAGTTGTATGAATTATTATTATGGAGCTTGACATAGGTGGTCATTGTATTGAATAAAGCTGAATAAATCCTTTTAAAAATTCACATTTTGTGTTTCACAGAAAAATAACAGCATATTGAAAAGACCATATGAAAGTTTTTTTATATATATTCTGTTCCGTTAAAATGTATATTCTTGGTTTATTTTATGCATAATTCATGCATAAAATCAGGTGAAAAAAGGTTAACTCACACACATCACTTCTTGTCTGGCTAAGAAGTTTCTAATTGCTTAGCTTGCTTTTTGCAAAGTTATTTTAATCAGAAGTTATGCATATAATACGGCAAGAAAAAATTCAAGGCGTTATTCCTACAGGAAAAATTATGTTTCTGACGCATCCCCATGAGCGCAGGTGTGCTCCAGACACCCATGATCTCATCTGCTCACCTTCAGCCCCCGGATCTCGTTCAGATGCAGCTGGAGGCTGCGGTTCACCTCCCGAATCAGATTACTGTGATCCAGGATGACGCTAATTTTATGGGCTTCAGACCTTCGGAGTCGCTGCACCAGCTCCTCTTTGCTCCATTGGAGGAGCTCTTCGTCCGTGAGGTTGGTGATTTCTTCTGCTGGACTTTCTGACGCCTTAGATCCAGGCTGTGCTTGTAGAGATTGCTCCATCAGAAGAGGTGAGCTGCTACTGTGGTACCAGGTGCTGATCAAATATTAATGAGGCAGGCTGTTAGGAGGAGTCAGGGAGACAGAGGACGCATCGTGGAGTGATGCCCGTATCCGATGCCAGAGTGGGAGTCGCCTCGACTTTTCCCAAAGCAACAGCTGATGCAGCTGACGAGGAGAAGGAAGGGCGGCACAGAACAAGTCCGCGCGGAATATTCAGCATCGACTCCTATTCATAGTTCTTGTAAGTTTAGAAAAGTGACGGTATATGATAGCAGGGGAGATGTGGGTGTTTTCAGGCGGCCCGATGCGCTCGCCTCCGTCTGCCTCCGCGCGCTTCACCATCTTCATGGAGAGACGGCAGCATCCTCAGCCTGAGCTCCGGAGAAATGAGCGTGACTGCAGAGACTCTCTCTCTCTCTCTCTCTCTCTCTCTCTCTCTCTCTCTCTCTCTCTCTCTCTCTCTCTGCGTGTGTCGTCTATGTGTGTGTGTGTGTGTGTGTGTGTGTGTGTGTGTGAAAGTGAGTTGTGAGGTGATGCTGTTGTGAAAGTTGCATTTACGATTGTATCTGCGCCATCTATGGACACATTGAGGTACTAGAGGTGAATAGGCTAACATTTTTTCCTTTTTTAAATTTAGATTATGTTCGATTGTACTGCTCTGTCTACCTTCTCTGTACTATATTTTGATGTAAACCTTTTAGATTTTAAGTACTTTTTCTGCATTCTGTGCACTCTTTAAAATACTTATGTGGATGTAGCCTATATCACAATAATAAACTTTGCTAATAAACCTTAATACAATCTTTGGATATTACTTAAGTGATTGTTTGAGTTGTTGGACATACCAAAAATATGTGGATTCAAATTAAGAAAGTTAACATTTGTCATGTTACCAAATTTAGCTATTCAGGTCAACTTAATTTTACATTTACTCAATTCAATGTAGCCTATATTTTATTGATTTTACAGCTTTAAAATGAAGGCTACTAAATATTTTTGAGTGTAAAAATGTTTCACTAAAATTACATCATAGTTTCAGTTTTTAAAGTGTGTTTTCAAAGCTGATTTGTATACATTTTTCATAAAAAAAAAACCCATTCATACTGGCTACACTTGCCTCTGAGACAGATATAGAAAATATAGAATTAGACTACTTAATAATATTATAATAATAATAATTATATCAACTGACCGATAACAGTTTTTTATTTAGCATTCAGTGACATTTTTTCCCCTTTACCTGTTTTACTCTGAATAAAACCATATTAAATTACACATTATATAAGATTCTTTGTACTGTGGCTTTATCCATGTACACTTTTAAAACAATACAATTTGGCACATATAATTAAAATGCACTTATTTTCATGAATATTATGAATCCATCAATATTAATGAACAGATGTCAGTACTAAATGCAAGTTTTTATAATAATTTATAATATAATATAATATAATACAATAATACATTGCCTAGCCCTTTTTATTTCACGACATTGAAAGTATGCGAGAAATTTGTGGTCACACAGGTGTTTACGCAGAACTCATTTGCATCCTACGCTGCATCTACGCATCTACGCACAGAAATTCGACACTGCGGCGCAACGTTCTCTTGACGTCAGACGGAAACAGCCAATCGTTGCGCACCGAGTGTGTAGTAACACGTCACTCTTCTGAGCTCCAGGAACCGAACACCGGCCGGGGGCGAATCCTCCACGACGAAGTCATTTTCACTTGTCAATGGTGGTGTGAGCACGATTATTATATATTATTTATTACAGCCTGGATCAAAATCCCCATTGATTAAAAAGGTACGTCTATCGCTTTGTTTTAGGAATGAAATGGGGCCCGGTGATGTGTTAGATTTAAATCGCAGACCCAGGATTAGATTAACGGAAGTCAGTTATGTTAGTGTGTTAACCGGTTACACACGGATGTAACGTTATTTAGCAATGTGTTTCGACAATAATGTTAAGGACAATCTATTTTTAGATGATATTTCTGGTATATATATTGCTTTTACCCTAATTTCATTTTGATGTGGTGTATTGAAAGTGTGATGGAATGATCTAGCGCGAGTTTAGCCACTAAAATGTAAGCGTGACGTCATGCAGATGTTTTTATTTACTAAAATATGTAACTTACTATTGTAAAATATACCAATACAATACATTTAAGAACCTTCAATCAGTTGTTATTAATGTGTCTACTTTGCTGACCATTAACAGTTTGTTGTTTCTCGTTCAGTATTTTATCCTAGTAGTTTTTTCTTATTTTGTGACTTTTGTCATGCACATCATGTCTAGTGTCATGGAACAGTGAGTTCATGCTTGTATGGAAACTCTATCATTGTGTAACCAAGCAGTCAATACTTGTATTGGGCCATGATTTAGCATTTCCAGGGATCTCTCTGGTTTAGGGTTATCAGAGGTTAAAGTCTTCTCTAATATTTTGTTTTGTGTCTAGTCAGCAAACCCGTGGCTTGAGTTGAGTACATATGCAGGAACAAAATGTATAAAAGCTGTCACTGGGGCAGTACTCTTTCAAAAGTTACACCTTTGTACCTTATTTACCCCTTAAGGATACATATTAGTACACATTAGTACCCTTTGAAAGAGGGCTGCCCTAGTTACAGCTTGTGTACATTTTTGTCTGAGAATGTAGGTATTCTTGGACAGGTGTGTCTTAAAAATAGCATCTGGTTTTGCTCCTCAAAACATCTACGCAGATCTCTGATCAACAACTTATTGATGACGTTTTGGGTTTGGCGTAGATAACCACTCTTGCCAAGTGGCTTTGTTCAAAGATGACAGTTGCGCGAAAGAATTCCCTCTGTCAGAACGTATATAAAAGAATGCAATTTCCGTTCACATTGCTGACATGGGCGAAATCGCACTTGTCACTCAGGTATTTGCTTTTAATTTTAGGCTCTCCTATCCTACTCATCCAGTTTTGGAGACACAACCCATTAGGTGTGGTTTAGGGTTAAAAAGACTTCTCTGCTCACTGTTTGCTCATTTCGCTCTTTCTGGTCGTTCACAGTCGTTCACACTGTCATGGCGACCTACCAAGAGTTCATCCAACAGAACGAGGATCGTGATGGAATACGCTGCAGTTGGAACCTCTGGCCTTCCAGCCGCCTGGAGGCCACACGGCTTGTGGTTCCTGTGTCCTGCCTTTACACTCCTCTCAAAGAGAGACCGGACCTGCCTCCCGTCCAGTACGAGCCCGTACTGTGCAGCCGGGCCAATTGCAAAGCCGTACTCAACCCACTCTGGTAAGGACTGAATCACTTTTCCAAGCAGTGTTGAGTTCTGTTTGTTTGTACAGTGTGTGGCCATTATAGATAAATAATATGATGATATTTCATTCTGATATCTGAATGACTAATTAGTTGGTGGACTGGAATTGCTGGAATTAAGCTTACAGTCAGCAGAAGAACAGTTCATTCTGTCTTTTTAATTGAACGTTGGTGTCTTTCATCATATTGTTGTTGCCGTCAATTTATAACCACAATAAAGCACAACACAACATTTGTATTTTGGTTTTGATTACTTTTTAACTTAGGGTTAGTGAAATAGTGCTTTGCTCAAGTGGATATTTGGTCCTTTCCTATAGTTTTCCACAGACTTGCTAATCACATTATTCCAGCTTTTTAAATGTTAAAGCAGTCTTTATAAAGAGTTATTTACTCACATTGTCATTGTGTATGTTAATTTGGTCAGGTTAGTGAACTGCTAATTGTTGCTTTTAACTGCTGTGAATGAAGGAAGAAGATTGTTTCTCTTCATGTGCTAATGACTTATGAAAGGGTTTGTCTTAGACAACTTTAGCCCATTTAACACTTGATTTCTTTTTGTAGTCAAGTGGACTTCAGAGCCAAGATATGGGCCTGCAACTTCTGCTTCCAGAGAAACTCTGTAAGGATACATTACTGAATTAACTCATTTTCATTCTTGGATTTGATCCATGTGATTCTCTAGCATCAGTCACACTTGTCACTGCAAGTAAATATTCATCTGTTTCTTCACAGTTCCCTCCGTCATATGCAGGCATTTCAGATGTGAACCAGCCCGCAGAACTAATGCCTCAGTTCTCCACCATTGAGTACATAGTGCAGGTAAATTTACATTTACTCTGTAGTGTACATAGACATTGTACTGTACAAACATATAGATTAGCTACAACACCTTTAGCTCACATACAGATGCTTGTCAAAAGCCACGTTGTCGTTCTGTGTGATGATACTATCAGTGAATTAAAATAAGTGACCAATTTTTGAACTTTTAAATCTGTTTCCCTTATTTAAGTTTAAAAGTTATGTGTCCTTCCTGCCAATATATCATACTGTTCAAAAGTTTGGGGTCAGTAAGATGTTTTAGATGTTTTTGATGGAAGTCTCCTATTCTCACTACATTTATTTAGAAATACAGTAAAACAGTAATACTGTGAAATTATCAATTGTTTTTTTCTAATTTAATATAGTAAAGCTGAATTTTCAGCATCATTACTCCAGTCTTTAGTGTCACATGATCCTTCAGAAATCATTCTAATATGCTGTTTTGCTGCTCAAGAAATATTTCTTATCAGTGTTGAAGTTGGTTATGCAACTTAATGAAACATGATTAAAAAAATTCAGTATACTTTGATTAATAGAAAGTTCAAAAGAACAGCATTTATTTCAAATAGAAGTCTTTTGTAACATTAAAAATGCCTTTACTGTCACTTTTCATCAATTGAATTCGTCCTTGCTGAATAAAAGTAATAATATAAAAAGTCTTCCTGAGCCATGAATACTGTATTTATTCAAATGAGTAATATAACGAAATAAATTATTTATAAGTAACGATATATTTTTTTTTTTCTAATTATCGCAAAATTGTAAGTATTGTCACCATTTTGTAACCTGATGAATTTCTCTTCAGCGTGGACCTCCAACTCCTCTCATCTTCCTGTATGTGGTGGACACATGTCTGGAGGAGGAAGACCTCCAGGCCCTAAAAGAATCCCTACAGATGTCTCTGAGTCTCTTGCCACCCAACGCCCTGGTGGGTCTCATCACCTTCGGCCGTATGGTTCAGGTCCACGAGCTCAGCTGTGAAGGTATTGCCAAGAGCTTTGTCTTCCGCGGCACAAAGGAGCTTTCACCCAAACAGATCCAGGTCAGTGATCTTTCTTTATTGTCTTTGATTTACCATTCCTAAAAAAGCCAACAAGTGAGGGTATTAATCCAGAGTTTTCAGTGAAATTGATCAGGTGCGTCGTGTGTTTGCAGGAGATGCTGGGACTGATGAAACCAGCCACGTCTGGACAGCAAGGCAAACCACTAGCCCCCCATGATGCTGCTGCTTCCTGCAGGTATGAGATTATCATCATTTTGCCTTGTGAAATCGTCACTCTCCTCAGCATGCAAGAAAACGATTTACATGAAGGCAGTTGTGCTCATTTTCTATTTTCTTTGCACCTGGTTTAGATTTCTGCAGCCTGTGCAAGCCGTGGACATGAACCTGACAGACCTGCTTGGGGAGTTGCAGAGAGACCCATGGCCTGTTCCTCAGGGGAAGAGACCACTGCGTTCCACAGGCATCGCCCTTTCCATTGCTATTGGACTATTGGAGGTACAGTACAGCCAGCACATTATTCGTTTAAAAAGCTCATCTTGTATGGCAAAATAAAATCTGTATTTGACCAAAGAGGGATTGAGAGAATGTAAAAATGTGGAAAGCTCAGGAAACACTTAGTTTATGCGATTATATTAACTAACTTTCACTACTGTGTGGGAGAGATTTCCTGCAGATAATATTTTTCCCCTTACATTGTAACTGTGGTCTAGCTGTGAGTTGTTAGTAATGCTGGCTGTGAGATTCAAGGTCCACTTTAGCTGTCATGTCATATCAGAACAGTTGTACCTAGTACTCAACCCAATCATTATTCTTACATAACTCTCAAGATAAGATTCAGACTCAGACTACCAACTGCACTCTTGGGTTTGTTTGATAATAAATCTAGCATGACTGATTCAACTTTAGCATGCATTATTCCCCCTTTAAAAAGACAATAATGTTTGAAAATGTTTAGACTGGAATATATACACTGTGACAATTAATTGAACCCATTTAGAGTGTTTACCCTGGGCATGTTAGTTTCAATTAAAACAATTTAATTTGAATAAGTGTGAACACTGTCATCCGAACCTGGATTTGCTCCAAATATTTGGAGGGGGTCTCTGCACTTCCAAACGAACTCTGGTGCGGTTCAGACCAAAGACATCTAAATGAACCAAAAAAAAGATGCGGCCCTAAAAAGGATATAATGCTCAAGCATACCTGGTACTTCTCCTCATAGGAGCTACGTTGCCCATTACAGTTCGGTTCAGGTGTTGGAGCAGCTGTCTCCTTTCAGCAGATCTTTGTTTGTGTGTGTAACTGAGGAATTCCTGCCACTATTTTGACTCCTTTACACGTTGTATAAGCTCTTCACGAGTTTTCAGCTGGTAGAAATACCATCATATGTAGACACACACAAAGAGGACATTTAGCCCAACACACAGCATTGGTTTGGATGTTCGATGAGCCCCGTTGTAAAATATATCTCATAAAAGCTGTTTTTTGTTCTTTAGGTTCGGTGTTAAAAATTACAGTGTGAACGCTAAGCGAACCTAGACTAAATGTATAAATTTCTTTTTTTTGGTCTGGTTCAAAAGAACCAAGAGTGTTGAACTACAAGTTCAAAAATACAAGTTTGCATTTCATTTATTTGTCTCTCTCTATCATTCTGCTCATAGGGAACTTTTCCTAACACAGGAGCCCGTGTGATGCTGTTCACCGGTGGCCCCCCAACACAGGGGCCCGGCATGGTTGTGGGAGATGAACTGAAGACTCCCATCCGCTCCTGGCACGACATCCAAAAAGACAACGCTCGCCATCTGAAGAAGGCCACTAAGGTGATTACAGACTTTAATTAAAGGATCTGGTGATGTACTTTTTATATTTGTGGTTATCCATAAACATTCCGTTTCATTCCTCAAAAGCTAAATAAGAATTTCTGTTGACTTCTATTTAGTATTACGAGACTCTGTCTAACCGCGCAGCTGTAAACGGACACAGCGTCGATATCTACGCCTGTGCGCTGGATCAGACGGGACTGCTAGAGATGAAATGTCTTTCCAACCTCACAGGGTGAGCATTGATTGAAGATTATTGACTTTAATAATCTTACACGTCATTTAAACAGATTATCTCTTTAATGCCAAACAATTCCGGTGAAATGTAATGCATGTCTGAAATGATTTCTTGTTTTGTTTTAGGGGCCACATTGTCATGGGCGATTCCTTCAATACGTCTCTGTTCAAGCAGACCTTCCAAAGAGTCTTCAGCAAAGGCTACAACGGAGAGTTCCGGATGGCTTTCGGCGGTACTTTGGAAGTGAAGGTAACATAGTTGGCCTTAAACCCCTGTTTAGAAGTTTTGGGGTCTGTTAGAAAAAGAAATTCGAGAAGAAATTCATACTTTTATTCAGTCAGGATGCATTAAATTGATCCAAAGTGACAGTAAAGACATTATAATGTTACAAAAAAATATTACATTTAAAATGACATTTTAAAATATTGTAAATTGTAATAATATTTCACAATATTACTCTTTTTACTGATCAAATCAATGCAGCCTTGATGAGCATAAGAGACTTCTTTCAAACAGTCTTGCCGACCCCAAACTTTTGAACAGTAATGTAAGCTAAGTAACGCTCCCTTTGTTTATTAAACCTCTTAAACCCATTTGCCTTTTCCTTATCAGACCTCAAGAGAGCTGAAGGTATCGGGTGCGATCGGGCCATGTGTGTCCCTGAACTCCAAAGGACCCTGTGTTTCAGACAATGTAAGTCACAAGAATTTATGCAGAAGAGCTTATGCTAGTTTTACAATGGATTCCAATAAAACATCACCCATGTGTATACACATATGTGAGAATGTCTCCTTTTTTCGCAGGAAATGGGCGTCGGAGGAACATGTCAGTGGAAGATTTGCAGTCTTACGCCTGCCACCACCCTGGCCATGTACTTTGAAGTGGTAAATCAGGTATGTTATCATATAAGTGGCTCTTCTATTGTATGTGCACTTAGGTGTGAAGGCGTATATTTACATTGATGTTAAAATAACACTGGTATGTTATGTTTTTATAGCACAACGCCCCTGTTCCTCAGGGTGGAAGAGGAGCTGTTCAGTTTGTCACACAGTACCAGCACTCAAACACACAGCGGCGCATCCGTGTCACCACCATTGCTAGGAAGTGAGTCTGGGTTTCAGCTTACAACCTCATGAAATTTCAGTCGATATCGTGTTGAAGTCAGTGACATGGCTGTTCCTTTTCATTCATAAGATTTCCTTTGTGGATATAAACGTTTGATGTGGCCTTCAAGTTATCTACAGTCAACATATCTCATGTTTCCATGTGCTATTTGTGTTTGCTGTTGCTCAAAATAGACTTAATGCGTGTAGGTTTACCCCTGAATAGCTCTTCTCTAGCCCAAATTCTTGAGTGTTCAATTTGTGCGTCATTTGTTCTCGACAAACCGGTTCTTTCTGTTGTCACACCTTAGTTGGGCTGACGCACAGTCCCAGATCCAGCACATCGAGTCGTCATTTGATCAGGAAGCCTCTGCCGTTCTCATGGCCCGGCTGGGTGTTTTCAGGGCGGAGTCAGAGGAGGGGCCTGACGTTCTCCGCTGGCTGGACAGGCAGCTCATTCGCTTGGTGAGTATCTCAGCTATTCAGAAGGAAGTGTAGGCCAATGCCTCCATTCATAAGCGGCGACATGACAAATCGTTAAGCCGTTATTATAATTCTGAATGTAAAAGTTGCTTCACACTCAAGTTTTGTGTTTGTTGTTTGGTTTCAGTGTCAGAAGTTTGGCCAGTTCAGTAAAGAGGATCCGAACTCCTTCAAACTGTCTGAATCTCTCTCACTCTACCCACAGGTAAAACATTGACTCTTAATGGCTTAAAAAGTCATTTTGTTTAAGGTTCAGATGTCTTAAATGGTATAACAAAGGTCTTTATTATAATTTCAAGAGGTCTTCATTTTGAGAATGGGGAAAAAAAGGTGATGGTTTAAATAAATGTTAGCAGCATTGCATTTTCAAAGTCAAAATGCGGCAAAAGTTTGCAATCAATTTGATACAGCTGTGCCAAGCGATTGTTACTGTTGATGAAATATGGCAATGATTGTTGTAGGAGTGCATATTTTAGCTCCCTCATCTTTTTGAGGAGAAAAATCCAATATTGACCGACCTCTAATTTGTATGTATTGATATAATAGTACATAAACCAATTTCAGTACATATGTTAATTGAAGAAAACATGACTTTACAAGATTATCACATTTCTGATATTAAAAGTTGTTGGTTTTCTCTTGACAGTTCATGTTCCACTTGAGGAGATCCCCGTTCCTGCAAGTGTTCAATAACAGTCCGGATGAGTCATCTTACTACAGACATCATTTTGTGCGTCAGGATCTGACACAGTCGCTGATAATGATACAGCCCATCCTCTACTCGTACTCTTTCTACGGCCCTCCAGAGGTGATTATAAATCCAGCCCTGCAATGTTATAGAGCAGAAGCAATGGAGCAGTGCAGTTCAGCTTGTACTCATCTTGTGTTTGTTTGGTTTTGTAGCCTGTTCTTCTGGACAGCAGCAGCATCCTTCCAGATCGCATTCTGTTGATGGACACCTTCTTCCAGTTGGTGATTTACCATGGAGAGGTACAAATTCAAATGCTTGCGTAATATCAAAACTTTTTAGATAAAAAAAATCTGTGCCCAAAAACACTGAGCTAATTGCAGTGAATTCCTGGATACATGCTACTTTAGAATCTGGCCAAAATGTCAATTTAAAAGGTCACATGATTTCCTGCTGAAAAATGCTTTACTTAAGCAAGTAAAAGGCCATTCAGTATCATTCCAAAACCGTGGTACATTTAGTCTTTTGCTGTGAAGTCTTTTATTTTCATAAAGTAAACATAAGAATAACTTATATTGTTAGTAATATTTCAAGATGAACACATACTGGACTGAAGAAACTTGGGTTTACTTGATTATCCATGCATAATTTTTAAGAAAAACCATGTCACAATGTGATCAGGCTTTAGAGGAACGTGTATCTGTTCATCTCTCAATCATTATATTGCATTGCATTATAACTTTTGCCCCCATAATAAAAACTACAGAGCTTTGACCATAAAACTAAGCATTTAAATCTCATATTAATAACGCATATTATTGGGAGATATAGAGTGGCAACTGATATTTAGTAGGGATGTCAACGATTAATCGACGATCGATTAATTGTCGATAAGACATTTAATCGATAAACCTTATCGATCATCGATTAAGCAGGTTCATGCGTGTGCATGCTTCTGAACCGTGAAACATGTGAGCGAGCGCGCCGGAGTTATGTTTGGGACTATTTTACACCTTCATCATGACTATAAGTTTGTGTGTGCATTCGCAGCCTTTTGTTTTCTGCAAATGTAAGTTGTAATACTGTTTATTTTGTGTACGCCTATCTATATCTGATTTATCTCATATTCATATTGGATACATTTGGTTAAGAATTGACGCTAAAGCCTGATCTTTAGCGCGCGCAGCTCAAACGGCAATGCACGACTAATAATGACTATTGGGACTGTCATATTACATAACATTATAAAGAGAACAATATTGCAATAAAACATTGTGAATTATTTGGGTTTAGTTGCCGTGTCGCGTTGTTCCAGGAAGATCGCGTCCACAACACGAGTTATTCTGAATGGCACCTAACTTAGTTCAAGTTCACTTGTGCATTTACGTCATTTTGTGCAGATATAATTTGTAATATTATGTTTATTTTGTATATATCTGATTAATCTCACGTTTCTTTGAGTTAAATAACGCGCGAGCAAAGTGCTTAACGGTTATTCATTCAGCGCGTGCCTCTCAAGAATGCACGACTAATAATAACGATGATTAATTTGGGACTGTCATATTACATAACATGAGAACGCTATTTTATTAAATCGTGGTGAATTCATTGGGTTTAGTTGCCGTTTCCAGCGCGTTGTTCCAGGAAGAGCACGTCCACAACAGACACACATTCTGACAAGCACGCATCTGAGGCGGCGCTGGTGACACGTTGTATTAGTCGTTATATTTGATTATTAAATAATTAATTAAATTTAATTATCAATCACATCGAAACATTTTTACAATCCTACAAGCCCTTTATTTAGATTAAAAACCATTCTCATTAATTTGGTGAGGAACATAGCGTTTTGAGCAGCATTTGCAGACCCTCATGCTGTTGGCCATAGCCTATGCCACTGCAGCAGACGCATATTACAGTATTAAGGCTAACGATTAATCGATTAATTGATCGTTAATTTAAACGACGATCGATCATGGGAATTTGTGAAAATTGACATCCCTAATATTTAGTGTTTTATGTCAGTAGCCGCTATACTGTTATAAAGATCTCTCATTGATTTACTTTATAAGCAGAATCAGAATTTCATCTTTGGCTTTTTGGCTGTATGAATCAGCAAACAAATTACATATTTTTGCTCAGTTTGGGGCTCTGAATAAAATGCACATTTTTTTCAAGTATGTGCTCCATATTGTGCTATATCATACTATATGAGCCATAAAAGCCTGATTGGAACACCTAAAAGCCTGAAAATTGGAATATATATATATATATATTCTGACTATTATTTCATATATCAGGCTTTACGGAGTTCAATGGTTCAGTTTAGTGATGGTGTTGTTGTCATCTTCAGACTATTGCTCAGTGGAGGAAGGCTGGATACCAGGAGATGCCTGAGTATGAGAACTTCAAGCAGCTTCTTCAAGCTCCTCTGGACGACGCACAGGAGATCTTGCAGACGCGCTTCCCAATGCCCAGATACGTCGACACCGAGCACGGGGGTTCACAGGCACGCTTCCTCCTCTCTAAAGTCAACCCGTCCCAGACACACAACAACCTCTACGCCTGGGGCCAGGTACACACCCTTTCATGTGCTTCTCTTAGATGCTTGAAATGAATGGCCTTTTTTAAGAATGCCTGACCTCTAATATTACAAATCTTTCTTGCAGGAATCCGGAGCACCGATCCTCACAGATGACGTTAGTCTGCAAGTTTTCATGGACCATCTCAAGAAACTGGCTGTTTCGAGTTCAGCCTAAACTTTCTCAATAAAGGATGTACATTTAGATTGGAGAAGAACTTTTGAACCAATTATCTGGAGAAACTTCCACATCCAACCCTGACACAACAAAATGCATCTCCATGTTTGTTAAGGAGGTCCTCCAGAAAAACGGTTGTTAGATGTTTTCTAATTCTCATCTACTCAAGTAATTTTGATTTGTCTGTCATGTTTGTTTGTTTGCTTATTTAATTCATTTAGTTTGGTTTTTGCCTAACAGGAAGTGTTACGTTTCATGTGTTCCCCCTGTAACGTCTGATTTCCCAAAGAGAGAATGTCTTCTGTCATCATGTTGCTTGTTGCTCTTTCCCATGCATGTTTAGACTGAAATTTCTATCAAGGCTTATTTGCGAGTATCCTCATGTTCATTTGATCGTTTCTTTTTTTGTTTGTGTTGCACATATCTACAGTCTTCTCACTCATGAACTGTACATGTGATCTGCTCACGTGCTGGGAGAAACAGTGTTTCATAGCCCTGTTCCTCCAGTTCTGTAATTAAAAGAATGTTGTATGTAAAGAATTTAAATGTGAATTGTGACCTACATTCCAGTTTTTCTTTGATCAACAATTATGAACTAATGCTATGCATAATATTTATAGTGAGAATCTCTTTTAGGTTTGTTTCATTTCAAAAGATAAAGATGAAGTTGAGCACTTTGAATGTGCAAACTCTGGTCTTAATAAAAAATAAAAACATTACAAATTAAAATGACTGAGGCATCTGTTCTTATTTTATACTTGAGGAAATGTGGCATTAAAATAACAATAAAAAAACACATTGTACTTTCGCATTTCATTAATTTCATTGTAAAGGTTTTCCTTATTTTTTTAATGTAATTTAGTTCTAAACAATGGCTACATGTAATTGTTACCATCAATCATTACAATTGTTGGTAGCCTATAGAACAGTATACAATATCATTAGATATTATTTAAAAATATCATTAGATTATAATTAAAAATGAGTAGCCGGCATTATAAAATGTTACATGCTAACAATTATTTGAAAGTCTTTCTGAAGACGGCAGAAAATGGACCGGAAACGTTTTTTTGTTTTTTTGCTCCAGGCCGGTTAGTGGAATATTGCGCCCTCTAGGGGTCGCCTGGCTGGTTGTTTAAAAGAATATTGGAGTCGCATCCAAATCTAAAGACGTTTTGATTCATTTTATTTATTTAAATTTGACTCAAATAAAGCTGTATTAAAAAAGTATAATAATTATCCAAAAATCCCCAACAACAGATGGGATTGGCTCATCCTGACTAGAGCGGAGAAAAGTAACAGGATTCAAATTTGTATTTATTTACTTATTTATAGCTACTTAGGCAGGACAATAATATACATCAGAATTACGCAATTTACTATTATTTTAATTAATTAAATCATAAACGTAAGCAAGAGTTTAAATAGGAACCATTTAACCCCGCATATTTTAAAGCACTCGTTCTGATTGGTGGCTCATTCTCTACGGAAGTGACAGCATGTTTTAATATGGCAGCTTCCTTGTGAAGGTTGCCAATAGCATGAATTAATATTTTGACATTATATTACTGATGGATCATGTATCATGGAACCGGCGTGCGGCGCTGGCCTATGCAGTTGGCGTTTGGACCCTGTTTGGTTACGGATTTTACCTACAGAAGTACAGAAATGATCTTCAAGGTGAATTATAACAGGACAATAGAGCGTTACAGATCAACTGCAGTTCATCTACAGCCATTTTGACATATCTTTCAGTAATGTTGTGTGTAAATGTTGATCTCAATGTGTTTAAATTTGTCATGTAGCAGCTTAATAATCACTGGATTATTATACTAAAGAAATTACAACGTTGCATCAATTTTAAAACTGTATTGCACATATTCATAATATAATGTTGTTGTTGTTGTTGTTGTTGTTGTTTTTTAGTTGAAATGCCCGTCGAAGAGGAAGACAACAGACCTAATGTGAAGAAATATGAAACGAAACACTTAAAAACCACTATTGTCTACAAGGAGAATTTTGTGCCATTCTCCACAAGGTTTTTAAACCTCTTCAGATCTACAAATGAAAGGGAAAAACATGAAGAAGATAAATAAACGGACAGTCTTTTTTTCCCCAGTGAAAAGATTAACTGTCATGTTTTTAAATAATATTAAAAAGAGATATGAATGCATTTGGGACAATTCAACTCACCTGCAGCTGAAAAAGAAACAAGCTCCCGACCCCGTGCAACCAGAATATACATTATATACAGATTATACATCATCTTTTGGATCAATCAACAGTTCTTCAGGAAAGAATACTGTGTTCATGGTATCTGTTAAGTTAACTGGCACCTAAAATCCTAAACTTTTATTTTAAAAAGAGCTGGAAATAATTGTTGGAAAAAAACAATTCTCCAGTAAATATATTATGAATGATAAACTGCTTTCTAAACATTTGTTGTTATGTTTATTAAAATGTATTTTTCAATGTTCACTTCATATTATTGGGTTTTTTGATTTTGCATGATGGTTATTTGCACTTACTAACAGAGGGCCAAAACAGGCTTATATATGGGTGGGTTGTGTTTTGGGTTTAACCTTGATGCCCAGTTTCCCAGACGAGATTTAAAGGAATCGTTCGCCCAAAAATGAAACTGTTGTCATCATTTACTCACCCTCAAGTTGTTCCAAACATGTATGAGTTTCTTTCTTTTGTAGAACGCAAAAGAAGATATTTTAAAGAATGTTGGTAATCAAACAGTTGATGGGCCCCATTGACTTCCATAGTATATATATTTTTTCCTATTATTTAAGTCAATGGCTACTGTCAACCATTTGATTACCAACATTCTTCAAAATATCTTCTAAAATGCATTTTATTGTAACTAAAAACTGAAAGCTACTTACACTGACATACATTATAATACACTAAGTATTGGGACACCCCTCCAAATCATTGAATTCAGGTGTTCCAATCACTTCCATGGCCACAGTTCATGTGAATGTAAAGGCAGATGTCCCAAAACTTTGTGGCAATATAGTGTATCTTAAAATATGCTATTGTTTTGTCTCAAGATGCACACCAGTCATTGATCCAACTCCTAGCTTAATCTAAGCCCTGTATGTGAAACTATGCCTTAGTGTTTTTATATGAGTATCCAATTAAGTGATTATTTTAAATGGAATTAAGGTTAAATGCTTGTCAAACGCCTGAATATCTTAAATAATTTCAGGCATTGCGCTTTTAGTCCACAATGTGGCAGAAGAGTTGATGCGCGCGGCCGCACACATGGGCGGGGCTTCGTAGAAACCGGAAGATCAAAGTGTTCGAGTGTTACACGTGATTGGAAACCAAAACAATGAAGGCGACAATTCAAAGAGTAATGAAGGCAAGTGTAACAGGTACGGCACAAACGTCCTAATTTCGTAGCGAATGCTGTTGTCAGCTGGGTGCTCCTTGTAATATTTCAGGTTAATTTATTGAAATGAAACTGAATGCGGCGTAGTGTACTACACAATGCTGTCAGTAATGTGCCCCATATTTCACATTAATAACTTAATAACAACTATACACAGGCATTGAAATCTACGCATTAGATAAAAGGGTTCAGATTAAATATAATTGTAAGAATGCAGCTCCTGTTGCTTTCACTTTACTGTACGGTGATGTCATCCATGCACTTTATGAAACAGTTGGGGAGGAGCAGATCAGTTCCATAGGAAGAGGACTGTGTGTCTTACTTGGCATCTCAGTGGAGGACACACAGAAGGATGTTGACTACATGTAAGTACTGATGTCTGGTCAAAAAATGAGTTCATATCTAAGATAATAAATACTAGTGAATAAATTGCATTCATTGCTTTGCTTGTTGTTTGAGATCAGATTTCATTCATGATTCATTTAGTAAGTGGTGTAGGAACAGTGTCATTTGATTTGTGTGCTGAATCCCAAAGATGTTACACTGACACTTTTGTCCTGACACGTGTTACCTGAAATTGTTTCACAAATGATTTTTATAGATTTTCGACTGTTGTTGTTTGTTTTTGATTGACACCTGTTGTGACACCTGAGTTCAGCACAGCATCCATCAATACTTTGTAAAAGCTTCAGGGCAAAGACTGTTGGGACTGTTGTTGCTAATACATGTCATTAGGACGAATGAGCATAAACCAAAAGTTCAGTAGGGAGTGTAATTTGATAGACAAGACATGTAAGCTCAGTAAAATTGACAAAAAGAGGAAAGATTTAAGGGATAGTTTTTTACTCCCCCTCATGTCGTTCCAAACCCGTAAGACTTTCGTTCATCTTCAGAACACAAATGAAGATCTTTTTGATGAAATCTGAGAGTTTTCTGTCCCTCCATTGACTGCTACGCATCTACAACTTTGACTCTTCAAAAAGAGATTGTAAAACTAATCCATTCAAATCCAACCCAACATTTTTTGAAGAGACTTGATCGCTTTATATGATGAACAGAAATGTGTAAGTGTAGTGCCATTATGGCCTTAAAGGAACAGGTGAGTCAAAAATGAATTTTCTGTAGTCATTTTTTCACGCTGTTTTTCAAATGCATTTCCTTAAAGATGTTTCAAGGAATGTTCATGCTGCTCTTTGCCATTTTAGCCTACAGTGACCAGGGAATGTCAAATATGTACGTCTGATCAGTATGATGTTGTTCATCAGGGTACGTAAGATTCTTAACTTGCGTCTGTTTGAGGATGAGAACGGCCGTGCCTGGAGCCGCAGCGTGATGGACGAAGGGCTGGAGGTGTTGTGTGTGAGTCAGTTCACTCTGCAGTGTATCCTCAAGGCAAATAAGCCTGACTTCCACTCTGCCATGCCAGCTGAACTGGCTCAGCCCTTCTACAACCGCATGCTGGAGCAGATGAGGGAAGCGTATAAACCAGAACTCATCAAAGGTGAGGCTAGACCAGCTAAACCCTGAAGATTTCATTCTTCTGGTTAAGATTAGCTCGTTTAACGTTTTTGCTGCATTAAAGGGATAGTTCACACAAAAATTCAAATTTGTACTCTCATGTCATTCCAATCCTGTTTGACCTTTTTCTACTGAAGGTATTTTGAAGAATATTTCATCTGTTTTGGGGTGAGTAAATTATGAAAAATGAACTATTCCTTTAATACTATTAGTCGACTTACAACTTAACTTTTACTACAACTTACTATGTACTAAAAGGACCGCTGGAGTAGTGGTTATTTATTTCTTTACTATAATAATAAATTAATAGATAATTAATTGATTTAATAATTGTATTAATCTTTAAAAGTGCTAAATTATACATAATAGTTTAATTTGTAGTCATTTTGTGTTTTTGCAATTTTTTGTCATTTTTATCTACTTTTTGTCTTTTTTTAATATTGCTATTTGGGGGTGTGGGGGGTAATTCAACTTTGTCCGTTAAAAAAATATAAATTTTAGTGTTAGTTAACAATAATAACCTTAATACATTTTATCTATTGAAACAATTTAACTTAATTGAAATGATAAAAAGTGAAAACATTCCAAATGTTCAATACACCACTTACCCTCCTCAATAACTATTGTAATAACTAACTTTTGTAACAACTTACAATAACTATTGTCATTAAGTAGTGGGGTGGGGGGTTATATGCAGTTTTTGAAATTTCTGGAATCCCAAAATGAATTGATGTAAATTAATACATCAACACTCCCAGTTAGTAAAAAGTTTGGAAACCAAGCAGCTTTGTCTTGTAGATGGGCAGTTTGGTGCTAAAATGCAGGTACTTATTCAGAATGATGGACCTGTGACCATCCAGCTGGAGTCTCCTACTGGCCCTACAGACCCGAAACAGGTATCTAGCTCTGATTTTTGCTGCAATGGATGCCTTAATATTATCTTCTTGATAAACTGTAAATTCTTTATCAGTTCTGTTAGTACTACGTGACTTATTTTGGGACAGTATGAACCCATAAAACAGTTTGCCTCTCTTCCTGTTTTTCATGCCTCAGCTGTACAAACAAGAGAAGCAACAGCAGCGGAAAGAAAAAAGCCGGTCAAAAGGCCCCTCTGAGTCCAGCAGAGAGAAGGCAGCGCTGCGCTCTAAAGCTGATCCCAGCGCCAGCAGCGGAGCCGACGGAGACGTGTCCTCTGAGCGGGAGCCGTAGAGTGCCTCACGTAAACTGCCACAGTCTCGCTTTTATTAAACAATATCTATCTACCTATTATTTCCTATAATTCACTAAATGAGTCGTCAATGAGTTAATTCTTTCTATTTTTGTTGAAATTAATCAAGCTCTAGGGTCTGCTCTTTTTTTTAGATTGACACCAAATAGTGTCAATGTCTGTTCATTGTATTTCTTTGTTTTTGAAGGATTTTGCCACTTGCAGATCCAGGCGTTCCAAGGCAATGCTGCTGTCTTCAGGGACATCTCTCATGCCGCTGACTCTGTCTCATTACTGTCCTCTCAAATTTGTGCCTAGTTGCATTTTCTTCTTAAACTTGGATTGTATATAAATTCAAGAACAAGTGGCAGCTCTACAATTACTAGTAGAAAAAAAGACTCAGGCTCATATCAGTAGTATTTTAGTACAGCTTTGAACATACCTGAATATCTAATTTATTTGAAAGTATACATATCTGTGATTTGTTTTAATAAAAATGGAAAAGAAAAATGCGTGTTGTTTTTTGTTAGTTGCATTACTGGGAAAGGAGCGTTGTTCTTTTTATAAATCATATTTTCATCTTATTTAAAGATCTCGTTTAGATCTACTGAGTGGAATTATTATTCATGAATATATTTTCCATTACTTCAAAATGCTTTGCAGGTGACGCTACAGAACTGGTGGCAGTCAAATGAAACTGGGCAGTTAATTTATGTTGTACTTCAGTTTAGAATCTAATAAAGAGTGTGACCAACTAACAAAGCACAAAAGCGCTTTTGTGAGGTAATCGGCTTTATTGCATGGGACTTTAAGTAGTAGGATTATTCCTGAACGTGCAAAACAGATGTGTATCTGTACAGCTTTGATTAATTTATAATGAATACATTTTATTTTATAATTATAAAAACAGGCTAAGGATAGTACTTTAATGTAATTTTCTTTTAAATTTGAAGTGTACATGTTTTCTTATGATTAAAAAAGTTTAGCAGTAAGTTAGTGTCAGCATATTTAGCAATCAAAGAAGTTGCATTAAGTTCACCAGCTTTTATTATTCTTTTCAGTTTTCCCCCCATATGTATCTACCATATTTTGCAATTATTCTGTCAAATTATTTACACGCCTTTACCACCAATGACGTGCAGCGTCAGTCATGTGATCATGTGACCTCAGCGGTGATGATTTGATGTAGTATTGGATGTGACGCGCGTCAAACTGTCGGACAGTAGCAGAAAGAATCACTGGACTCATTATTAGATGCATACAGCCAATGTCTTCTGCTGCAGAGGAGCACTCATAGTAGGTCTTTGTAATATAATATTTTATATTTCATAGTATTGCGTAATTAATTGATAAATACGTTGACAGCATTATTTCAGTTTGCCTTGAGCTTGTTTGTTTTCCCTGTTTAAAACACTATGTTGTGTAACTTAACTGTTTTATTCACACTCGAGTTCTCTATTTCAACACTTTAATTTAATTTCTTTCTTTTTCTAAACGGTTGTGAACAGCCAATGTGTTGGATAAATAAGCAAAATTTGCTAATTTAGTTAATAAATTAAACGTTTGTACATTTAACACATTGAAATATTGAGTCCGAGGGTCTTGTTTTAAATTTTCACTTAAAAAATTGAAACAACAATTTTTACTCCACAAATCTAAAAACATGAATGTAACTTGTCCACTTCTTAAAAGTATTTGTGTGTGTGTGTGTGTGTGTGTGTGTGTGTGTGTGTGTGTGTGTGTGTGTGTGTGTGTGTGTGTGTGTGTGTGGAACTAAATGTACTAGTCTACAAAAAAGTTAAGCTAAGTGTAATGGTTCTAGTTTGTTTGTGGTATGCAGCCCCTGATGGCACCAGCATGCATTGAGGACTGATGTAATGATGTGGTCCATCTGTCAGGATGTTTTATGCATATATCACATCAAATTGCTTCCATATACGGTAGTGACAGGAACAAACTGGAAAATCTATGTGTTTGTGCACACACAAAAAAGAGGGTAAATGAGGGTAGAGAGCTGTGGAGCATTCACCCTTCTGTGCAGAAACAGACTTTTAGCCTTAGACCTCATTGCCTATTGAGAAATGTTTCTGTGATGTATGTATGCGTGTGTTTTTCTGTGGTTTCGGGTTACTAAGAATTATGCTCTTACAATAGATATAGGAACTAGATTGATTTAGATTCCTCTTATTAGATTGTCGTTGGTGTGTGAAATGGAATATGTGTGAAAAAAAAAGTGCTTTCTTTTTCAGTGTCAAGACCTTTAAGCATATATACTATTGTTATTCATACCAGTCAGACAGTAGGCTAAAGCATGTATGCATGTCACGACCACAACGCATGATGTAGCCAGCCGGATCCGGGCCGTATCCAGACCAGATGGAGGACCTGGATTTAGACACGACCACAACGCATCCCTGTAGTGTCAGCAGAGATTGTGTCAACTAGACTCTCCCCTGTGAACGTCTCATCGTCACGATCCTGATTTTATGAAATTGATTTTTTTATATAAACTGATTTTATAATATATGGTAAATTAACATGCATGCTTCCTTTTTCACGAAATGTGTGGTGTCCAGCACGCAAGTGAACTCTTTCAGTGCTTTTTAGATTTCATAAAGTTGGTCGAGAGACTGTTGACTTACGTGTTGTGTATGTGACAAACCACAATTTTATGCACTCTTTAAAAACGTCTATTGCTCTTTCGCTCTCAATGTCTTTACATGTGTCTTTGTCTGTTTGCAGCTGTGTTACGCACTCACATACACACTAGTTTCACTTCAGACTATTTCCAGACTATGGACGTCCCTAAAGACAGAATCAACAGTGTGGAGAACACAACAATGCTCCATTGATGCTGCAGTTCAGACAGCGAGAGTTATGCTTTCATAATCACGATAACTTCCCTGATCTGCGATTAGCTGTTCAGTAAATGTATAATCTCATTAATTTCTTTATACTGTCATTTTAGATCCAGGGCCTGTAAAGCCACACACTGTATGCTGTGACCACTTGACCTCTCTGTATGTTCTCATGAATAACTTCTGGATAGTGTGTTTTAAATAGCTTTGAGGGAATTATCTGGTTAAGATCTTGTGTTTGCACCTGTTTGTGTGTGTATGTGACTTTTTGTGCACTTCTCAGTGCTGTGAACTATTTAAACAAATATCGCTTTAGAAAAAAGGTGTTTAGTAAATTCAAGAAATGTCAGGCAGACAGGGCCATCAGTGTGTTACTGGCTCTTTGAGGAAATAATTACAGCTTCTAGACTCTAAATACAGGCTCACAGACAAAATCCATTATAATAATAAAACCCCTACAGAGTATGACTGAATGAAAAGGGAGACAAGAGCGTGGCAAATACAGTACGAATGTATTCATCATGTCATTCTGAAAAACAAGAGTCATTTAAATTGGAGATATCACATTATTTAGTGATCCTAATGCCTTCTTTGACTTGCAGGACTTTAAATCAACAAGAGCAAGATGGCGATGAACTCATCTTTACAACTCAGTCGAATAGACAGAAATGGCAGCTTTCTTCAGGTAATGACCATTCTGTGTTTTATAATGTGTGTTCATAATTATGTAGACCTGCACTTAACAGGAGCCTCACTAGTAAAGGACAATATTTGAGACTTGTTTTTTTTGCATATTTTTATAGAAAATGTTGTTTGAGTGATACTACATCTATGCTGCCTTCAACAATTGATCAGATGAAGGTATTTCAGGAGACAGAGTTCTCCTCTGGCCTTTGAACGAACAGTGTATGATTATGATTCAGGCAGCATTATAGGTCAGAAGTCAGATTGGTTTGGAACAATCAGAATATTATCCAGTTCCATCTGATTGAAGATCGGAGTCACGCCGGTATGGAGACGGGTTTGTTGAGGATCAGTGCCGATGGCTGTCGTGACGATGAGGCGTTCACAGGGGAGAGTCTAGTTGACACAATCTCTGCTGACACTACAGGCATGCGTTGTGGTCTTTATTTAAACATTTATTTTTACAGTGTGTGTAAATGTGCTCGTGAAGTCGAACTGCTTCTGACAGGGATCTAAATATAATAGCTTTTTACTTTTGTCTAGGCTTTCAACAAAAGGACATTCTACAGGTGCTAATCTAACAACATCGCATTACCATTTGTTTTAGGACGCCTATAGACAAGCACAAAGACTCCGCCGGAGTAGCCTACCCCAGGGGGTTTCAAAGTGGGGGCTGCCAGGGGGCACCAGGGTGCCGCAGCAAGTTAGAAGAAAAAAAAAATGCTTAAAGGGGTCATGACATGAGAAACCAAATTTGCCTTGATCTTTTGGTATTTAAGAGGTCTTTGTACCATTAAATCCTCCTGCAAGTTTCATAGCTTAAGACGTCCTCTCCATTATAAACGAACCATTTATTTAATCAAGCTCTAAATACAGCTCGTTCTAAATCCTTTGTACTTAGTGACGTCACGGTACGAAGTGACGTACCAGTCGTCTGCATATGACCGCCTCCAGCGAAAGACAACTTTGCCTCATTTCGCATCATCGCATGTGTTGTCGTGCAGCGAGTGGGTCTGTTTACAAGATGACTGCGATGCCACGCAGATGTGCTGTTCCTGGCTGTGGACAAATAACATGTTTGAATACGCTGCCGAACGATCCAGACGTCAGGGAATGCAGTTGGATGCAGTTTATTTGCAGCATATGCAGCGCGCCAAAGCTTTATTTGATCGGTGAGTGATGTAGATGAGTGTGACAGGGCGCATGTTACTGAAAGAACGAGCAGAGAGAGAGAGAGAGAGAGCCGCAGCCGCGCGCGCGCCTTCAAACTCTCTCTCTCTCTCTCTCTCTCTCTCTCTCTCTCTCTATCTCTCTCTCTCTCTCCCCCTCCCTCCCTCGCGCATATGAATCAAAATCAATTGAGAATTGACACGATGGTAAAAGATCGGAAGACCGAAGTTTCACGTGGTGGAGCATTGTGTAGCCTACATGTGATACAAAATTATTAACGTTAATAATTTATGCTTAAGCAGCACTGACGTTAGCCAATCATAACAGTGGGTGTTAACACTGAACTCTTAAAAGGGAAACACCTCCAAAACAGACTGTTTGAATCAGAGGTTGAGAAATAGGGTGGGAAAAGGTCATAAATCACTAAATTTGTAAAGTTTTTTTGTACAAAAAACTATTGTAAATACTATAATTGCACCTAAGGGAACATAATAAAACATAAACATGTCATGACCCCTTTAAAAAAGTAAAAATATTAGAGATGCACCGATTGACCGGCGCGTGACCGGAACCGGCCGATTTTCACGTGAACGGCCATGACCGGCGATCGGCCGGTCAGTCAGACATATGCCGATTTTATGCCGGTCAAATGCACTCGGGCGCCGCATGATTAACATCGCGCAACATCAGTATCACACGTGCACACGGAACGCACATGTAGGAATCCTCGTGAATTACGGCCGTTCAGACCGCAAGCGCATATTTTTTGGTCGGCGTGCATGTTAATCAATGAGTGCATTGACACCATAGACAGTATAAGAAGTAGACAGAGCCATCTCATTGTAACTCAGTTGAGACAATTGAAGCCCATTTTTAGCGATTTTTTTTAGCACTTCCGTTCCTGACGCGCAGACTCAAACCGACTCAAACTAAGCTTGATGACGTGAGCACCCTGTCTGACAGATGTAAATATTCTAGTAGCTGTGCGATAAAACTGCCAACGTTAATCTTGCAGAGACGGCGAGCTTGAGCAAAGAGTTCTTTGGCGTGAGTGAGCAGGAGTAAGTATTTTGTATAGTATTTATTTTAAAATGTAAGGCCAGTACGCCATATTAAGTTAATGCATTGATTGCCTGCGAGCTTCTCCTCCTGTCTGTACGGTCATTTCTGTACTGTGCGACAGAGCGTCGAGTGGTTATGACGCAATCGTTAGCCTATTTTTACAAAAACTGTTTCTACGGGGCCATAATGTAACATAGAAGGTAATGGAGCCCTTTAAACATTGTCGTGTGTCTTTAGAAATAAATAATGGACAAATGGAGTCTTTAAACGCCTCAGATGTAAAGTTATTCGCTGTCAAAGTGACGCCAAAATGAATGGGAGTCAATGGGAATGCTAACGCAAGTGAAGTTCTGCTACAAGATGGCGGCACGCGGCCGGCTTCAACTTCCGGTCGATGGATTACCCCCTTGATTGACACGGGAGCGGGAGCAGCGCGTGAGCGTCAAGCAGAAGCGTCGCGTGAGCACTGAGCAGCAGTGAAACGTTTCGGCGCCGAGTCTATTTGCTGCAGCTGACGCTCAATTAAAGTGAAAGCACACTTTTGATGGACAAAATAGCCTAAATATGATTTCACACAAAAAGTGCACAAAATGCACAGAATTTACGTGTTTTATCAAGAACTGGAGTAGGCTATGTCAGAAAAGAAAACGTTAGACTCAAAAATATTTATAGAACATGAACCCATTTAAACTTTAAACCCATTATTCAGTTTACAAGTGATTGCAATAGGCCTGTGTGTGTGTTTTGAGAAATATCTTTATACTGCAAGGCAGTATTATATTATATTATTATATAATTATTATATATATATATATATATATATATATATATTAGTATTATATTATTTTATTGCATTACCTGTTTTCATACAGACGTTTAGTTTGCTAAATATATATCAAAAAATATATATTGTTCTTCCATAACACTGCACTTTAGATGTGTGTGAATTTCCCACACCAGGGGTAATTTATATAGTTCTATTTTATAGCGATTATCTGTTAAAAACATTATGTTCTATGTAAATTGTAAAATGTTCTATTAAAGAAAAGATAGAAAATAAATATTTATGTGTGCTGTAAAGTGGTTAGAAAAAATGAAATCGGAATCGGCTAAAATCGGTATCGGCAGGTCAAACTCAATGAAAATCGGAAATCGGAATCGGCCTAGAAAATTGTAATCGGTGCATCTCTAAAAAATATTTTTATTATTAGTATTGTTATGAAATATCATTATAATAATTTGTCGCATAGCCAAATTATTACCCCCCTAGCATTGGTAGGTTTAGGATTAGTTGTGGGGGAGGGGTTAGGATTAGCCAATCAGGTACGAGGGGGGTACTCAACGAGGGGGGTAATAATTTGGCAAGGGGTCGACATTCGACAAATCTGTATCGGCAGGTCAAACTCAATGATAAATCGTAATCGGCCTAGAAAATTGTAATCGGTTCATCTCTATAACCTTTCTGATAGGCTGGTATCAAACACCATCACATAATCTGATGTTCACATAGAGGTTTTATTTATTTATTTCTACATTTGCCGTAGTATTGTCGATGGGTTCAATAACACATCCTGTAAAAGTGGGGGCCTTGGCCAGAACCTAGTGGTATTTGGGGGGCCTTGTCATGGAAAAGTTTGGGAACCCCTGGCCTACCACATCCTGGTCCAAACTTTATGTGGCACGTTGACCCTAAGCCTATGTGTCTTCGTGCTCGTCTATAGGCAACACCAACCGTACTGTCTCCCTCTTCACCGTAAATATTTTCGGGATACATTTTAAGTGCATTCTGTATCCAATCATTTGGCCGGATCCCGTGATTTCCTCAGATATAAAGCTGGATAACTCCAGTCTGAAAATTTTTTTTGCCTGTAAAGTCTATTCCGGCGCTGTAACGTATTTTGTAACGTCCTAAAACAAATGGTAATGACATGTTGGTAGATTAGCAACTGTAGAATTTCCTGTTGTTGAAAGCCCAGATAAAAGTAAAAAGTAGGCCTACTATTTTGTTTAGATCCATGACCGAGGCAGTTTGACTTCACAAGCGCATTTCTTTACAAACACACACACACACACACACAAAAAACTTCTACGGAAGACGTAATTTTGACTTTATTCTCAAAATATTAGGCCTACGACTTTATTCTCAGAATGTTTCAACTTTAATCTTGCAATATTTCGACTTCATTCTCAAAATATTTCGACTTTATTTTCGAAATGCTAGATTTAAAAATATATATATATTATTATTATTTACGTTGGCAGTTCAGGGCTTCCGTATAAAACAGGTTTTCCTTTGTGGCTTAAATCATTTCTGTAACAATTTAATAAGAGCATGACACGCAGATGGTGCTACAAACTCTCATTATCCAATGCTCTCATGCAGGAACTGTTTTTGAGTTAGTATAAATATCCCCATTTTCCTTAAGAACATTTTCTGTTCCACTGCGTACATTCACTGGCTGTCTGGGGTTCCTTGTAAAAATCAATAGACAGACAGTGTGTGTGTGTGTGTGTGTGTGTGTGTGTGTGTGTGTGTGTGTGTCTGTGTGTGTCTGTGTGTGTGTGTGTGGCTGCAGCAGGGCTTCCTGCCCAGACAGAACCATTCAAGCATCCCATAATAGATGTCTGTACATCTCTCTTTCTCTCTCCTTAATTAGTCCTTCGTTGCTTCTTCTCCCAGAGTTGTTTTTTATCATTCAGTCTAAACACTTGCTCTCTCTGTTCTATCCTCATCCTCCATCTCACTCACCTCAAGCTTATCTTACCTATATATTTTATTTAATGACGTTCACTCCATGAATTAATCAACAGCACTTGGAATTACAACATAAATCTGAAATAATTTGTTATCTTTTGATTCTATTTTTATCTGCATTTAATGACCCGCAATTTATTCCAAAATAGTCCAAAATTGCAGGTCAACATTAAAAGCTCAGGAAGTTGGCACAGTATAGTGGCAAATTGGAAACATTACTTTACTTTGAAAGAAGATTTGGTATGAATGCCACTAACAGTCTGCCTTTTTATATTGTTTATCCATAAACTACATGGTTGTTTTAAAGGAGCTGTATGTAAGAAATTTATTTCAATTAATCATAAAATGGCCCTGATATGTAATGTCACTAGACATTAAGAAATCATTTTCATTTCAAATACTTATATCACTGACAACAGTAGTCCGGCCAGGATATTGTCATGTAAAAAGTGAAGTTGCAGCCCTCAACTGATGTTGATGTTGTCATGTTGTGTTTTGGTCTGATGCTCCACCCTCCACCGATCGACCAATCACGAAGTCAGTAGCGTTGCGGCATTGCGGGGGGGGGGGGGGGGGGGTGGGGGGGATACACCGCTCTACAGTAATTTGAAAGTGATTGCAGTACCCGTTTTGGCCACAATCTTACATACGGCTCCTTTAACTATGCAGAAAATTATAATTTATATAATATAGAAAGAGTTTGGGAACCGTATCAAACTAGTCCTGCTCCATTTGTTCAATGAAAATGCATGTTACCTTAAATCATGCACCTTGTTTAGGAGATGTGCTATTATACTTCAAAAAAGTCTATTTACTGGACAATCAAATGCATCCAAAAATCCATGGCTTTACATTGAAGGATGGCCCAGAGACCAGTTTAACAACTACCAGCAACCTAGCAGCAAAGTCAAAGATACCACAACGTAACATATTCTAAACCACCCTTTTCAACTATTTGTCTTGTTGTTTGGTTGTCATAGAACTCATAGAAAAGAAAGAAAGTAAAAAATAAAAAAAAATAAAAACTTTTGGCTAATCATGTTTTTAATTTAGTTTGTAGTTTATTTACATATCTACATGATCACATGTAAGCACTTGCACAGAGTACATGAAAATGCAGGACTTCTTAATGGTTCATTACCACACTGCGCTGTGATGGTTGGGTTGTGTTGCCATGGTAAACCCCATTTCCTGTTCGGGACAGTAGATTAAGAACACAGGAAAGTGACTAACTTTCTTCCTGCTCGTGGATGGATGTCCGAGGAGTCTGAAGCTGTTTCTCTTGTTTTGGTCACAAATAAGCCTCTTTCAGCTTCTTTTTCTTTTTCTTTTTTTACAGTATTTTCCAGCCTTCTTTTTTTTTTTTTTACTGTTCTCTTCAGTTTTCCTGTCAGTTTCTCTCTTTCATAGATTATTGCTTACCAATATTGCCAATGTGGATTTTAAAAAGACACTGCAGATTCACCAAAATGTTTAGGTGCTTGGACGACTAAGATTTTGCTTTTATTATTTTTTATCCATGTGCAGCTTGTCGATGCGTTTGCATTGTCACTGAGTACGTTGGAGCAGCAAATGGTTCATTCTACTCAGGAAAAAGACAGAGATCCAGTCAGAGATTCAGACACTTCTATGTTCATAGAGTGAGTACACGTGCCGTACACATGATGACAATGCATTAATAACATCATTGTATAATAAGATAAATAGGAGTGAAATTAAATGCAACATTGCCTGTATTTCCTGTACTTTTAATAGATGCATTGCTTTTACATCTATTCATTTTATGTACTGTAAAATGTCATTACATTTCCAAAGAACCTCTATAAGTTTTACAGTGTCCATTAGAGGGCGCCAGTCTATAGTCAGTCTTTTCTTCCATTAAAGGACATAAAAAGATATCTCTATCAAAACAAAGACAACCCACTACACCCATCCCCTGTTTTGTTCTCTGTAGGATAGAGGGAGAGATGAGCGCTGTGTGTCTACAGTATCCTGCGTTTGATGGGGATCATGGTACAAACACAAGTGTGAGTGTGTTGGACAAACTGATACACACACACCCCATCTGGCTTCTGCTTTCCATCGACCAGCAAGAGGCCACTGGCATCCTACAGCAGCAACAAGCTGGGGTAAAACATGTTAGAGAGGGTAAACGCAAAGACACCAGACAGATTTTCTTTTAAAGAAATTGGTCACAGAATTTCAAATTCTGTCATCATTTAATTGCCACATGGCTGTTTCAGACACATTTGACTATTGTGAAAGACAAAAGGATGCTGTTTTCCTTCTTTCTTTCTTTTTTAATACAATTTAATAATTGATTTATACGGCTCCAGAAATGACGAAAGTATTGTAAAACGTTGTATGCATCTTTTTTAAATCTGAAGCCATAATTATTGTTTTAGAAAGATGATTATGTAGGCTTAGGCTACTTAACATTTTGCCCTCCACAATAGTTCATCTCATTCAAACTCCATTACATGAGGATGAATAAATGATTACAGATTTTCCATTATTTAATTACTGTTAAAATATGAACTAGAAACTTTTGATGAATACATTTCAAGACTCGTTAGAGACTAATGAAAGAGCAAATGACTCGAGGAGATTATTGACATTAAAGTGGTTCTTAAAGGTATAGTTCACCCCAAAATGAAAATTCTGTCAGTAATTACTCATCCTCATGTTGTTCCAACCACGTAATACTTTCGTTCATTTTCGGAACACGAATTTATTTTTGATTAAATCTGAGAGCTGGATCAGTCCTTCATAGGCTTCTAAGGGATTGAAACTTTTTCACCCGAAAAGTTATTAAAGACATCGTTAAAATAGTCCAAATGACTACAGTGGTTCAATCTTTAAGTTTATCAAGCGACGAGAATACTTTTTGTGTGCAAAAACTAACAAAAATAACTACTTTATTTCAACTATTCATTTCCATCTCTGTTGGCCTCTGGTCCACTAACGTAGTGTTATAGCGTAGGGCTGCGTCACACGTAGGGTCCCTATTGGCCGACGCTGGTCATGTGTGTGATGCGTGTGACGTACACCACAGAAGCGATACGCAGTTTTACTTCGAGAACTGATTCGAGGCCAACAGAGAAGGAAAGGAATAGTTGAATAAAGTCGATATTTTTGTTTTTTTTGCTAACAAAAAGTATACTCATCGCTTGATAAACTAAAGATTGAGCCACTGTATTCACTTGGACTATTTTAACGATGTCTTTAATAACTTTTCGGGGGGAACAAGTTTCAGTCCCTCAGAAGCCTATGGAGGACTGATCTAGCTCTCAGATTTAATCAAAAATATCTTAATTCGTGTTCCAAAGATGAACGAAAGTCTTACGGGGTTGGAACAACATGAGGGTGAGGAATTACTGACAGAATTTTCATTTTGGGGTGAAATAACCCTTTAATCAAGGGTCCGGGGCCCAATAGGGGGCCTCAGGATGACTTAAAGGTATTTAAATTAACACATTATTAATATTAATTAGTGCTGTCAAATCGATTAATCGTGATTAATCGCATCTAACATTAAAGTTTTTGTTTACATAATATATGTGTGTGTGTGTGGGGGGGTTTGGTGTCTGTATGTCTGTGGGCGTGTCTGTATGTCTGTATTTTTATACATATATATTAGGGATGTGAATTTCGGGTGTGTGTGTGCTGTTTAAATGAGTGTTCTCACCAATACGCTTGTGACACCCATAGATATAGGCCCACCTCGACTTAATCCAGGCCCACCCATCTGTCACGTTCTGCATCCACCACGAGCCGGTAGATATAGCCGGCAGTTTTACGCGCCCTGCAGCTTTACGCCCCTGTTGTTCCTGATGCGTCCAATAGGGGGAGGCTGTACATTAGTTAGTATATGAGCCGAGGTATGTTAAATAATCTGCTAAAGTTATTGTTGTTGATTGCATTGTAATGATGCAACATTTATTATTTATAAATGATTAGATAATATTCGATATAAATTCAAAATATGGGTCTATAATTTATTTCGAGAGACAATAAAAGTACTTGACGGTCAGGTTAATATTCTGTCTGACTCAAACTAAGCTATGTGTAGGTTAAGCTGATCAGTCTTCTCTTTACCCGCTCTGTCTCACTCACTTTTAAAATTAATTACATTTTTTTTGTCTCTTTCTTTTAAATGGCCCTTGGAATTTTAGACTTTTAGATTGTGTTTGTCTTCTAAATGCTATGTAGGACACTGTTCTGTAGCTGGGTCATTCTACAGAAACGTCCACTTTTGGTATGGCAAGATGTCTTAAAATGTATTTATTTTTCTAACATGTAAACTTACACCACATTATTAGATTACCCTTTGACTTTATGAATAAGCTTAAATGACAGCTTAATAATTTTTTATACATTTTGTGCATTTATTTAAAGACCGCATGTACCATTGGTCACTGGTGTTACCTTACTTCTTTGGCAATATTAAATGTTTTTATGAAATATTATTTCACATTTTTTTCAGCACATAGTCAGAGTTACCAAAAAATAATAATAATACAACAAATAAGGAGATTATGTTTTATTTATTTTAATCAAGTTTGTTAAAAGGGTGCTTGAATGAGGTTAGTTCGTTTGCACAACCTTGTATTTGCTATAACAATGACAATATTTGAAAACCAGTTAAAATCAAGTAATGATGCAATCCTTTAAATCTTAACCTCTGAGGCCCTGTCCACACGGACACGGGTATTTTTATAACCGTGACTTTTTCTACGCGGTTCGGCCGTTCGTCCACACGGAAAAGCACTGAAACCGAACATTTTTGAAAACCCCTGCTGAGGGTGAGGATTTTCAGAAACGCCGGTTACAGTGTTGTCGTGTAGACAGTGAAACCGGGGTTTTCGCCTTGCGACGTCATAGTGTGTGCCGTTATCCACTGTGTTTGACGTCAGATTTGCGTCTACCGGAACCGCTAATAACTTTTTGTTATGCTTCTGATTGGCCAACGTGGCTTTACGGCTAGGGTTATATCGCCGCCTGCTGGTGTGGCATGCTCTTGACCGAGCTTGATAGCGTGTTTTTGCGAGCATGTGTGGACGGGATTTTTTTTAAAAACGCTGGAGGAAAAACTCCGGTTATAAAAATACCCGTGTCCGTGTGGACATGGCCTGAGTGTAGCAGAATCAAATGGATGTAAAATTATTATCATTTCACATGTGACATTGTATTTAATGTGACAGAAAAAAAAAGTAACACTAATGACACAATGAATCACCAATGACAAGCAGAAGACCAAAGATCATTATTCTATAACTATAATTAAGTAGATGAGACTAAATTGTTACATTTGGCATATAATATAAATTAATAAAGTTTATCTATAAATGGGAGTCACTGGTGTTACTGGTGTTACCCATAAGAAAGGTGACATCAGTGACAGTAACACCAGTGACAATTTTCATGAAAAATTCATCTTACAAAATGGCTGCTGCAAGGTATCAAACCACATGTTGTCAATCATGGTATACTACCTCAATTAAGTAGTTTAATCCATTTATATTCTCGTTTTTTTATATAATTACCTAACAATAAAGTAGGTCATAAGTGACTTCAACTAAAAGCTTCATATGAAATCATGAAAAGAGACGGTAGATTTCAGGGTTCTCAAGTTTGATCAAAAGCTTGGAGTGAGATCACATGCGGTTAGGGGAGGAGCCCTAATGAGCCACGCCCCCGTCCATCCCCGCCCCCCTTTTTTACCCATTGTTCATAATTAACCAGCACAAATTGAAATTATAACAATTGGTAAATCGGATAAATGACAGAGCAATTCATCACATCAAATATACTCTTTAATGTTATATTTAAAAATTACAAATATAGGCCTACTAAAATTACAAAAAATATAACAAATTGCTCCAGTTTGGAAAAACAAATATTTTTGCATTTTGAATGTGTCTAGTCTTAAAGATAAAATCTTAAAAGATTTTAAAGGAGCCTTATGTAAGATTGTGGCCAAAACTGGTACTGCAATCACTTTCAAATTACTGACTCAAGGTTGCCAGATATGCTGCAGGATCCGATTACGACACATTATTAGCTGCAGCTGTGGGAACTAGAGCAGAGCTGGCAACCCGAATGCAGCAACACTACTGACTTCGTGATTGGTAGATCGGTGGAGGGTGGAGCTCAGACCAAAACACAACATGACAACATCAACATCAGTTGAGGGCTGCAACTTCACTTTTTAAATGACAATATCCTGGCCGGACTACTGTTGTCAGTGATATAAGTATTTGAAATGAACATGATTTCTTAATGTCTAGTGACATATCAGGGAAAATTTATGATTAATTGAAATAAATTTCTTACAGCTCCTTTAAAGATAAAATATATTTTTGCAAAAATGTTTTAAAAATGATAAAAATATAATATTTTGAAAAATACAAATGCAAAATGATTAATGTAGGCTATGTTTTGACAGGATATCAAATATTACCCAGAGCACTCTGCTTTAATACATGTAGCCTTAATGTAACTAGAAATACTATTAATACAGTATAATATATAGGCTAATTATAAATAAAATGAAGAAATACATCTTCATTCCTTCCCATACCCACTAACATTTCCTTTAGTTTCAGATAACATAAGCTAGCCAAACTGAGCCAAAGCTTCTGGCCTGGTTGCAAAGTAGCCTAGATGTAGAGTTTTTTACTGCATCAATAATAATGTATACGATGGGCTATATATATTAACTGTTCTAGAAAAATGTTAGATGAGCTTTCTTCCAAATTACCTTCTCCATCACGACCATCGGATCACGACGCGTGTTCGCGCGATGTTGTTGCTTATAACGGAACGAACGTACAGTGGCCGAGAATGTTCCGTCAACTTCCGTATGTTCGCGCATCTATGTTGCTTTGTAACGAACGCAATCTGGCCGAGATACGTGCTGGAGGCAGGAAACTTCGATTTGTGTGCCTGCGCCTCGTATACAACGTTATATATAAAGCTTGCAGGACAAATTGGTTGGCATTGCCTTTTCAGCGTGAGAAATACACAGTGTGGCGTGTGAGCGTGTGAACTGGTTGAATTGCGTGTGTCTCACGGCCAATGCGTGATACTTGAGAACCCTGAGATTTATTATTGGCCTTTCTTCATAGATAGGCAGGAAATTGGAAGAAGGAAGTCAAGTGATGTCATCAGTGTGATTTTTATTTCAAAACAAGAGATTTTTGTTTAACGGTAACACCAGTGACAACTCCAGGGACCACTATTTTCATTATAAATTTTATCATATTTATTCTGCATTTTGTTTTGTTTTTTATATAATTTACATAATATAGGCTATTTGATAGTTATGTATACATTATTGTATTTTAAATCAAAATAAAGCATTTTCCATCTGTACATGACTGTGGGGACGAGCACTTCTGTGGTGCTTGGAATTCTATATAATTAATAAAAATCAAATATTGCCATATTGATGGCTCAAGAAGGTGTAATTGTTCAAATAACATATTGTTTTATTTTAAAATGTAAAGAAATTGTAACCATAAAGTGTTTTTTAAGTGCAATATTTCTGTAAAGGCTAGGGACAGAATCATGGACATTTCCATAGAATGACCCAGCTGTATGATGACCAATTGTGAATAGTAGCCTACAGCAGGTATTTCATTGAGGATCCATATGATTACACTGTAGATGTCTAATGGGCTAAATATGGTTAATACCTACCGGTAAATGTAACTTTATATAAATTCACAACAACATACATCACTCAGGCTCCTGTATAAAAACAGTTTAAAAACAATAAATTCTACAGTAGGTCGTATCAATTAGCCTACTTTGTCTATCTGATCCAACTGTGTGTAGCCTATTGATAATTTAAAAATTCACAAAAATAAATAGTCTTCTGTAGGCTGAGTGAGTGAAGCCAAACTGAACATCTGGATGTTTTAATCCGTAGTGCAGATTATTCCACTGTCTATAACGTTTATTTAAATGAACAAAAATCTCTAAATGAGTTAAGTCTATAGACGGGACAGTTTCGAGCGTCGATTTAGTTAGGCTATGCAATTTCGCCATATATCCTTCTCCCCTACTGGACGCATCAGGAACAACAGGGGCGTAAAACTGTCCAGTAGTAGGCTATATCTACCGGCTCCAGGTCTGCACTCTGCAGCCAGCCTCCTCATATAGTCCGCCACTGATGTCAACAACATGCAATGGGAGGAGACGCGAGCGAAACCTATACAGTTATTCCAGCCGCGGAGAACACTCGCTCGGATGGCACAGAAGTCGCAGGCACACTCAAACTTAGGAGATTGCTAACTTTGTCAGGCGGGCAAATTTTATTGCCAGGCGCCTAGCATCCAAATACGTCTACAGAGTAACAGGTCCAACAAACTAGCCATTGACTGGGTGCTGCTGAGGAGGATGAAGCTGCTGCCGGGAGCTTTGAATATCAGGTGGATATATGCATCGTTGTTGTAGGGGCTGTGTACACCTGGCCACTTCATGCGTTTTCTCAGATCAGATCTGATTTATCAAAACGATTCCATTTACACATAAATGTGGTTTTGCATTTTATTGATTATCTGCTAAAATTTCCAATTCAAAGAGAGAGTGGCAACAGCCCTGGTAAGATTATTTCGTTTCTTTACTTTTAATGAAGATGATTGTGTGTTAAGCGCCTGCGAGTTTGCACGTTGGCTTGATGAAGAGATGCTCATCTGCGGTAATGCGTGTTGCAGTAGCGTCGTCATATCTGACTATAACATTATGCATAGCCTATAACAAGGGGCGTGTCCAGAGCATTTTCAGTGGGGGGGCCATGCTGGGCCACTGCCTCCAAACGGGGTGGCCGCCAGTGACCAAAAAAAAAAAAAAGCTAAATTCTACAGTATATTACTTAAATCCTATTGATTTTATTATTTTATTAACTTGAATAAAGTTACTTTTAAACAAATTTAGTAATAAAGCACATTTTTGATTAATTAAAATTTTTGTCATCCCTGTATATATCCATTAAGTTAAATTTGACAGCCAGTGTTTATTATTTTTAGTGTTTTCATAAAACTAACAAGTTTATAAAATAAAAGCAATTTTAATAATGAGCAATTTAAAAAACCCAGAAGCAGAAACGATGTCAACTATTTTCTTTTAATTAGTTTGGCCATTACAATATACAGTAGTTTTATTCACAATCTCTTTCAAATAATAATAATTTAAAATAAAAAAATCCCCCCACTGTAATAATTCAAATGTTTGGAAATTCAACATTTCTTTCAGATAAATTTACAAAAAAGCTGAGTAACAGAGTTAAATGCTTCTGATTGGCCATTGTGTTTAAGAAATCAACACATGTGTCTGTGATTGGCTACATCGCTCAACGCTGCAAACATGATGTTATAAAAAGAAACTGGCCTGTAAATCGTTTCTGTTTTGGTTTAGTTGTTCTTTTTCTGCAACAGATGAATAACAGTTTATTTGTTTTATGTGTTTTATTCATTGATATTTATATTTTGCGGGAGTCCCGCGAATCGTTTTATTCTCCCGCAGCCCGCACAGAGTGAGTGCATTACCGCTCGCACTCGGCCATCAAATCTAGTCCCGCGCCGCACGTCTATGCAAATCACCATGACAGTGTTTTTTGTTTGATAGCGCCCAGCGTATTTTACTTTTATTGTGTTTTATTAAACTTTGACTGAACATTGGATTGAAATCAACCACGACCAACGCGAGCAGAGCCTGACGGGGTAAAAACATTGATCTGAGGAAACCATACCAATTAAACCATAGGCCTACATAAAGGTTACCAGCTCTTTGTTTGGTGTCTTGACTTCCCACACTTGATAAAGTAGTAAAAGTCCTAGTCCACGACGACCGTTGTTTCTCTGGCGCTGCACTTCTTTGAATCATGAACTTCAGTAGAGTCTATAACTGAACCAATCACAAGACACCTTATAGGGGGGGCACCTGGGGTGGCCAATCGAATTTCAGGGGGGGCCTGGCCACCACGTAGACACGCCCCTGCCTATAACACGTTCTTACACGTTTATTTTTTGGCATTTTTGTGAGGAGTAAAATTTACATATGTGGTTTCAACAACCAGATGCTTTTACACTTGTCCAGTTTCGTCTGGAATGCGGTCCAGATCTCCTCCTGAAGTGGTTTGAGTGATCGGATTCAAATCCGTCTTCAATGCGTTTCGGAGGTCATTTACACTTTCACGATCGGATAGCTATCCCATCACAGAAAACGCATGAAGTGGCCAGTGTGGTGTGGTGGTAGCCTATGCCAGCTTACACTCAATTTAGGCCTTTTTAAACGAGTCCCACACGGCCCAGATAGCATGTAACCATTGAAACAATGTTGAGTCAGTGTTAATGCGTCAACGCTGATTACATTGAAATGATGTTAGAAAGTGATGTTGCTTTAGCATCACTCTTGCACCCTCAGTTAATCTCCAGTCCTAATTAAACACACCTGAGGCAGATAATGAGGTCATCAGGGTCAATTCAAACTTACAGGCAGGTGTGGCGAAGCTAAACTCTTCATGAAGAGGAACAAACACCTCTGAGCTATAGCCATTAACTAGATCTCAGTTCATTTTCTGCGAAAATACAGAATTTAAATAACACATTTATCTTGTAGAATAAAAGAGCTTAGTTTTTTTTTAATGAAATTTTCTTTAAAGAGATAGTTCAGCCTGAAATTAAAATTCTGTCATCATTTACTCACCCTCAAGTTGTTCCAAACCTCTATGATTTTCTTTCTTCTGTTGAACACAAAATAAGATATTTTAAAGAATGTTGGTAACCAGAAAGTTGACGGTGGCCATTTATTTCCAGGAAATAAATACCATGGAAGTCAATGGCTAACATCAACTGTCTGGTTGCCAACATTATTCACTCAAGAGTGAATATTTCACTCACAGAATATCATCAAGTCCAGGTCAGGTGATTATGCTGTCAACAACAACTCAGTGTATAATCAATGTCAGCATTATTATGAGGGTGCTTCTCTTTTTTTTTTTTAATTGTCCATCTTCATCTGCCTTCACTCCTACTAAAGGAGCAATGTGCTCTGCATGCAAGCACTGACGGATACAAGGCATGGGCTGTGTTTGCAGTGTAACATTCTTGCTCATATTCATGTCCCATGCACCTTAAGAAATCTCACCTTAAAAAATTCCTAATAAACTTTACTAAAGCAAGATGCTTTTTTTAAAGAATGTAGAAAAATAGATGCTTTATTCAAACACTTTAATACATTTTTAATCTATCTAATTACAGTGAGTAACAACACAAATCAAACGCAAATAAGCATGCAAAACAAAGGAACTGAGAAATAAGGCAGATGCACCATTGTTTGAAAGTATGTCAGGTGATTCAACAAACAAGACTTCTGTATAGGATGCACCTATGTTTTCTCTCTAATGAGGAAGCATTAGACTACTAAGAAGTGCACATGCAAAGACAAAATGGGCGTTTACCAATCAGTGGGCAATTTCAAACTACAATAAATGTTTTTCAACCATTTTTCAACAGACTAGCTAAAATCATGAAGGCCCACCCCTACACCAAGCCCCCAGTGGATTAGAGCAAATCAGGTAAAGCGGTTGAAAATGCCCATTGTGGTTTGAAAACGCCCCACTAGTGTTCTGCACAGATACATGCCTGAATGATCTCATGCTCATCAACTACAAATCACTGTTAGTTCAATGTCACTGTCTCCACCCATGTGTTCTGTTAGCTTTCATCAAAATGTCAATGCTGATCCAACACACTTTAAACATTTAAATGTCAATCTCAACCAAAATGATGGTTTGGATCAAAACTCAACATTGTATCAATGTCACCATGCTATCTGTGTGATTTATTTAAACACTTTACTTACTTTTAATTAGAAAATTAATGTATGTTAGTAGATTTAGTAACAATTAATAAAATGCAAGTAAAAAGGATGCTGAAATCAGAAATACATAATATGCACCACTGTTTGAAACTCAGAGAGTTCATGCATGCCAAACACACAAGACCTCCGTATAGGACGCACCTTGTGTTTTCTCTCTAATTACGAAGCATCAATTAACTACTGAGAAGCCCACATGCAAAACCAAAAAGGGGCGTATACCAATTAGTGCTAGTTTTCAAACAATAATTGGTGTTTTTCAACCATTTTTCAAAAGACTTGCTAAAATCATGAGGGCCCACCCCTAAACCAAACCCCTAGTGTATTAGAGCAAATGAGGTAACGCCATTGAAAGTGCTTATAATGAACTGAAACGCCCTGCTGATTGGGAAACACCCAGTAGTGTTTTGCACAGATGCATGCCTGCAAGATCTTGTGCTCATAAACTAAGACTCACTGTTAGTTCAATGTCACTGTCTTCACCCATGTGTTCTGTTCCCTTTCATAAAAATTTCAATGCTGATCTAACACACTTTAAACATTGAAATTTTGATGTCAACCAAAATGATGGTTTGGATCAAAACTCAACATTGAATCAATGTTACCATGCTATCTGGGGGAGCTTCTTGGTTGTTGCATGGTTGGTCGCAGAGTTAACGGTGACGACAATGCTCTTCCTTTGTTGTTTGTTTACACTGTACAAAACACAAGTAGCCTAGATCGCACAGTAAGGTGTTTCATTCATGTTAGCCGACACCTTGTGTCCTCGACAGGAAAATACCCTGCGTGATCTGTGACAGTAGGCGCGGCGTCAATTTAGAAAACATTATTGAGCGAAAATACAACGATATTCGAAAAAGCTATTTTATGATCGAATTTCGCACGCAGTTTGACTATTCGAAGATCGCGACTCATCCCTAATATATATACACACACACACACATATATATATATAATATATATAAAATATCAATACTCCCGTTTTATTTTTCAATATCCTCCTCCTTCAAAACAAATGTGTTCTTTCTTCCTCTCCAGGTGTTTTTGGTCTGGAGATCATCTCTCCTGCAAAAGAAGGTCTTGTCATTCCACACGGATGGTACCTCAGACTCCTCTGTGATTCACATCCCTGTAAAGGAGAGTCAGTACAGTGTGTCAGGTCTCTTATATCATACTAAGCCTTAACTTTTGTTGACACCCTGCTCACATCTGTTTATATTTACTTCTGAGAACCGTGTCACTTTCGGTTCAGTATGTTTGGCTGTGAAAGATTTGTAGAGATTTCTTCTTTCATTTTATGGCCTTTTATTGGGTATCTATCTTTTTTATGGTTTGTTGATATTGCGGGGACTGTTGCTTTCAAAGGTCAAAGAAGGTCATTGACTGCACACACATTTTATATATCACTTAATAAATCTCTGTTTTGTGAAAGAATAGGACATATTTCCCTCTTGTTTTACAGGTAGTTAATCAGTTGTAATAACCTGAGCGGCTGTTTGCAACTGGCTAGCTTTGAAACAGAGGCACCATATTTGATGCTAAACGTCACAATAGTAGCCTGGCAGTATTTCAGGCATTTACTGCAGTGCAGTTCCAAGACATTCTGCATGTGATATATCAGACACACCCTAGTGTTTTTGGCCTGGGCACAATCTTGCTGTGAATATCCTCTGTGCCTTGGAGAATAATGTGGTTTGAAAGGCACTTTAGGCTTATGAACAGTTTGCCTGCCAAATTCAGAGTCAGTTCAGAAATTTCCATAAAATTTTCTGTAAATTCCCAACAAATGAAGAATCCAGAGGGACACTACATTGTTGTTTTGATGGATGAAATGGTGGAAATGCTTGGAAGATTAGATATAATTGTTCATATAATTGTTGTATATTGTTCTTTTTTCCTAGCATTTTCTCTGGAGGGCTCAGGAATTAGTTTTGCTGACCTCTTTCATCTTGTGGCCTTTTATTGTATTAGCAGGTAACACTTCTTCAATGACTGACAATTGTATTAGATTGCTAAGGCAGGCATCACAATTGCAAATGCTTATACATACTGAATGCTAATACATACATTTGAACAAATCCCTAACCCTGAGAATTATACTTTGCCATGTAACTCAACCACTCACATTTTTTTTTTGTAGCATATAAAAACAATCCACTATGAACAATTTGATTTCATACGGTGGTACGACCGTTTGATTGACAGACTTACTGTCCAATGATTCTAGGTGGTCTTGGAAATGATAGGCTGGAGTTTTTCGAGTCCTACCTGTTCCACAGATGATTAAATTGCTTAATTTTCATTTCAGTGCTTCTAACCCATTGGCTGTAAGTGGGTTATGAATATGATTTCAAGTGATTTTGAAAAAATGGACAAAAAAGAGAATCACATACCCCACCTTTAATGTAGGAAAAGAGTGAATTGTGTTGTGTGCATTTTCTCCCACTCTTAATTTTTTACACTATTTCACGCACTCTTTGTTTGTCTGCCTCTCTTTGTTTCATATTAGAGACATTCTGCCATCTACCCTGAAGCTTCCTGAGGAAATACACTCAGCTGAGACCCTGTCAGAACTGCATGAGGTGGCCCAGCAAGGGGCAGGTACTGACCTACCTAGTCTGACCCTCTTAAAATTAACGATCAATATCATATTCTGTATATATATATAATTGGGAAGTTTCTTAAAATAGGTGAGAGGGGAAAATGTCCAAAAAGTCCATTCAGTCAAATTGTCCAAATGTCTAAAGTCAAATTCAGGGGTCATGCACCTTTGGATTCAAAGCTACTATTAAACACATGATTATAACAGGCTGTCAAGTTCAGCTGCAATTTTCCTTCATTTCGTTTTAAATTACACCCCGGTGACCCTTGCACACTAAATAAAAACAGTAGCACTATACAAACTCAGCGTACTTTTTTTTTCTGCTCGTGTCTCTCCCCAGGGCACTAAGTGAGTCAGGACTGCCACTGGTGCTCCATTCAAAACAAATACATAGCATGACACACATGGGAAGCAGAGTGTGTTTTTTAATACACTCAACAATATTGCATGTCCAAGTAATAATTAGAAATGTAATATTTTTGTATGTTTTTAAAAGGTTCAGACCAGTTTCAAATAGAGATAATAAAGAAACATTGCAATGTTCGTAGAGAAGACAGCACCTCTGGCATCATTGTCTCATGTGTAACTGTGTGTGTGTATTGCTCATTCCACCACAGCTGCGAACATGCTGGCCTACTATTCAGTTCCATGTTATTATTAGTCAGCTGGCATTCCAGATAGTGTGTGAGACTATGAGGTTACTGAGGGAAAGTGTGTGTGTGTGTGTGTGTGTGTGTGTGTGTGTGTGTGTGTGTGTGTGTGTGTGTGTGTGTGTGTGTGTGTGTGTGTGTGTGTGTGTGTGTGTGTGTGTGTGTGTGTGTGTGTGTGTGTGTGTGTGTGTGTGTGTGTGCGTGCGTGTGTGTTACTTCCTTGGTTGCTTATCAGCGATAGATCAGTTCTGCCCTAGAGAAAATGCATGGTTGAGAAGTTAGAAATGAGCTAAAAACACTTTTAATACCTTAGTAACTGGCACCCATACACAACACCCTTGAAATGTACACCAAAGTTGCCGCAGAACAATTGTTTGCTTTAGTAGTATAAGAGAGGGACATGTCTCATTTGAAAAATGCTAACTATCAAAACTATCCTTGCCTAATAAAAACTGTCCCGGCAAACCAACATGAGAAACCAAACTGAAATGGGTGGGGAGAGAGAGAGAAAGTATGGGGAGGAGAAAGAGGAGTGGTTTGGTGTGTTCTGTTAAGTCTACCTCCCCTGTCTGTTAAAAATGACTCACTGAGTTTTTGGCCGGCTTTCTGTTGGGTGTGTTTGTACGGCATTTGTGAATCAGCTTGCACAACTGAGCTTGCTAAATTTCTCCAAAACCTTCAGTGGGCCTGAGGACGAGAGAAGTGAACAGACTCTTCAACTGGGCTGTAACTGGATATAGCCACACGCACTCAAACTCACATGTTTGCTGACAACGTGTGGTGGTCTATGGTAGGACGCTGCAGTGGGTGTGTTAGCTGCTTTTGTGGTTGTGTTTGTACAAAGATTGTGCGTATGTGTTGTTAAACATTAATCAGATTCTCTCTTTTTTATTCCAGCTTTCTGGGAATCTTTTGTCACCAGACAAGTCCCAAAGAGTTCCCTGGTTCTGGACAAACGGTCAATCTCTCTGCATAGCAACTTCTCTGACATCTTACTGAGAGAGGATCAAACCTGTACCCCAACTGGCAATCTAAATGTCCCACTACCTCTGACTGACACCTGCCCGAATGCCCCCGAAGGTGAAAGAAGTTGCTCCAACAGTGCTTTGTCTTTTATCAACCCTATCTTCCTCACACAGCAAGATCTAATTGGAAATGTAGCAACAGTGATCGCAAAAGACACAACAGAAGAAAACGGAAAATCTCGTCCCCCTCCTCCACCAAGGCCACCTCCGCCTCGCATTTCGATTCACACCCCAACTTTACCCCCAGGTCGGAGGACTATGGCTTTGAGTGCTGGCGTTACCAAAATGAGTCAGGGACCCAAAACGATCGTCAAACGCCCCAGTTCTAAGAAACCTGCACCTCAACCTCCACCACGACCTCCTCAACAGCCAGACATAGACAGCTACCGCTGCACCATTGCATTAGATGATGATACCATCTCTAGGGCTCTGTCTCAAGCCAGCCGGACGCATACATCTCTCAACCCGACCAACAGCACCATTCTGCAGCAATGGACCGGTCCAGAAGAGAAAGGGCGAAGCTCAAGTGGTTTCTCCACTTCCTCGTCTGACTCTCTGGATTGTCCTCCGCATCCTCTTCCTTCGGGCCTATCCCAGAGTGTGGGCCAAGGCCTCTCCACAGATAACAGCAGTGATGAGTATGACGAAGATGAGGAAGACTATGGAGTGGGACTTCAAAGGGACCTGCATCTTCGCCTTCATTCTGCCCGCAAGACAAAAAGACTCCTGGCGGTTGAACTAGTGGGCGCTCGTCCGAGATCGCTCGTTATCTCACGAGCGCTAAAGGGACAATTCCGAAAGGTCCAAGGTGTCCTCAATGTTCTGGCTACACCTGAAAAACGCATCTTGCTCCGGATCATTGAGTTGTCCCAAGACAAAGGTTCCTACTTTGGTTGCCTGGTGCAGGATTATTTGAGCTTTGTGCAGGAGAACAAAAACTGCCACTTATCCAGCCAGGATCTTCTTCAGACGCTCCGGCAGTTCATGACCCAGATGAAGGCTTACCTCATACAGAGCTCAGAGATGAACCCACCCATAGAGTCCTACATACCTGAGGACCAGATTGGTAAGAAGATTTCAGTTTAAGTCTTTTAGAGCCATGTTAAACCATTCAAACAAAGAGAACCATTTTAAAAGCACCTTTCAACCTACAATTGGCTTTACGTCAGAGGTGTCCAGTCCTGCTTCTGAAGCGCCACTTTCCTTCAGAGTTTAGCTCCACAACATCTGCCTGGAAGTTTCTAGTAATCCTTTGTTGGTTTGGGAGTGTTTAATTAGGGTTTAGAGTTAAACTCTGCTGAAAGGTGGTCCTCCAGGATCAGGATTGGACACCCCTGGCTCACTTGTTGTTTTATCCATGAGTTTAATCTACTATATTTTACTAGTATGTTTGTTTTGGCATTTTGAAGTGTTGGCTTTGTCTTTTAGATATGTATCCTCAGCTTGCCTTTTTTGTTTCCTAGTCTGTGCAGTTTGCAAACTCTTAGTTTAATTCAAGGTCCAAAAAGACTTGATGCGTTTTAGATTACGATTATGCTTTGTACCTGACATCAGAAACAGGTTTTGTTTTGAATGTCAATCTACCCTTATCGGTACAGAGCTGCTTTTGTAATGCTTCCTTCAGCTTCAGTGGAAAATGCAGGTTAAAATAAAGGTTTGATAGTGTGAGGGGGAATAGAAAAAATTGAATCAGTAGAGGATGTTATGGTTCTGATTCTTTGGGTATTTTCCTTTTTTTAATCTGCCATGAGCACTACTGGACCTCGGCTTGGATGGGGAGATGTTTTATTGTCAAATGTTATGATTCAGAATGTTTGATATGGGTACATTTAATCATTTCAAAATAAGAGCAATTTAGCAGTAAAACACAAGCACCATACCTGGATTCTGATATCTAATATACCTTTCAAGTCATCTCTTTTCCCTGCAGTTGTATTGTAAATTGTATGAAAATACTCTGAGAATGTTTGAAGTAAGTGAAAGGCCAAAGGGATTGTAACTTGTCTGGTTTGGATAAAGAATGACAGTTCAGACCAGACTGCTGTGGAAATACTGAGCTGAAAAAAAGGAGCACAATTCATAGAGAAGAGCATTTTGAAATAAGATTAAATTAAGGTAATTCTAAGACAAATATGCTACAATCCTATCTCACAGCACACAATGTGTTAAGAATGTTGAAATACATTTTTATAGGTCTTCAGTTAAAAATCCACCCTGTGGGTTAGGACCAAACAGAGCTTGAAAGCATTTTTTTTCTTCATCATACCAAAATTAATGCTTGCATATCAAACCTAAAGGCAAGTAAAACATGAATACAAAGGATAAATTCTTCACTTCTTCATGGGTGGAGAAGTTACATTAGTGTAAAAGGTTGTCTGGCTGTTTGTAGCTTAAATATGTATTGTTTATCTTATTAATGATTCATTTTTCTAAATGTCAGATTTTACTTTGTTAAATTAATAAATTTAAAACAATGTGGTGATGATACCATGGTAGAAAATTGCCTGTAAAGACAAACAAAATTATATGTGTACGTATTATATTATATTTTTTGTTTTTTAATGTCAAAATAAAGATACATTTTAGTGACAACCACCATAGCAGTGTAACACAGGAAGTTGATGAATTTCTGATTTGTTTTCCATAAAACATCATACAGCCATTTATTATGATAGTGAATCTATAAGCTACAGGTGCTTATAATATTTAGACCTTGTGTACAGTGTTTTATTGTATTATTTATAGAGTTTTATTACAGTAACAGTGTTGTCATAGTGTGTAATTGCTTGTTTTATAACTCTATAGTGTAGAGACAACTGATGTGAGGCCTGCTTTTGTCCTTATTTGACTGGCCCTTTGTGTCTCAGAGAGCCTTCAGCAAGACCTAAATGAATTCCTGAGAGCTTAGGCCTAATATATTTTGTAACGTTTGTGTCAGCTTTTCCATGAACTGATGGTGTGTGTGTGTGGGGAGGGGGGGTTGGTTTATGTGATTTATGAGGACACAAATTTGTATAATGACATGTGTATTACACTGGTATTACAACTTATGGGTGGTTTATGAGGACACTTCAAAAGTCCTCATAAATCAAATGGCTTAAAAAACATAAAAAAAAATGTTTTATAAAAAAAATGTAAAATGCAGCATGTCTCCTGTGATGAGTAGGTTTAGGGATAGGGGCAGTGTAAGGGGATAGAATATATAGTTTGTACAGTAGGGCTGAAACGATTAGTCGACATTGTCGACAACGTCGACAATAAAAAATTGTCGACAAATTTCTTTGTTGTCGAGTAGTCGTTTGATCTCACGTGACCTAATGTAAGGGCCTGCAATATCGCTATTTGACCGCTACGATGTGACCGCAGCATAATGAACAGGCTGCGATGTCAAGATTGCAACGCTGGAGTGTGTGTGTATGTGCGCGCGCGCGAGAGAGAGAGAGAGAGGCGCGGGCGGCGCGATCGAACTGTGAGAGAGAGAGAGAGAGAGAGAGAGAGAGAGAGAGAGAGGCGCGGGCGGCGCGATCGATCTGTGAGAGAGAGAGAGGCGCGGGCGCGATCTAACTGTGTGTGTGTGTGTGTGTGTGTGTGTGTGTGTGTGTGTGTGTGTGTGTGTGTGAGAGAGAGAGCCGCGATCGAACAGTAGAAACATAAAAACATACTCCGTCATTTTGTTCAAAGGACATCATTCAAACAGCAAAGTGTTAACTTATATTTGTCTACACTCGCAATAAAACACAACATTGTGCTTTTGTCACACTCTAAACTCTTGTCAAACTGTAACCTACAACTGTCACCTAACCACACACACACACACTCTCTGTTTTAAAAGCAAAACATTTATCCAACCCCATTTCAAAACAGTCTGTGGGTTCCATCTTTTGGACAGTCATCATATCGTATTGGTTTTCATTTCTTGTCCTCGGAGTCGGAGCACTAATCTGTTTATTTTTAAGTTACACATTCTAAATTGATTAAAAAAATAAAATCAAATGTGTTTTTATTTTATACGGAAATCAATAATTTATAATTCAGATGAGAATAAAGTTAGGGTTAATTAAAATTAAGGAAAACAAATATATTGATCTGAAATATAGCTAATTAATTTTAAATTAATTCAGGTACAATTACCAAACATATCACAAGGTCTTTTTGTAAATAAAACTATTGTCAGTGCATTACAAATAAACTGGTTCTATGCCTTTATTAATAAAACTTATTCGAAAAATACAAGGCTTAAGATATTTATGAAAATGCCTTCTGCATTTTTGTTTTACTTTTTTACTCCATTGTACCGAAACCGTACCGAGCCGTGACCTCTGTGTACCATTCCACCCCTAGTTAGAATATGTATAACTCAATGTTTTAACTAATTGAAAAAGCTGAATAATTCCAAACTTACTGATTAGTAGGCGGAATAATCGGCGATTAGTCGATTAATCGTTCTAATAATCGTTAGATTAATCGATTATCAAAATAATCGTTTGTTGCAGCCCTATTGTACAGTATAAAAACCATTACGCCTATGGAGAGTCCTCATAATGCTGTTGCACCAACATGGGTGTGTGTGTGTGTGTGTGTGTGTGTGTGTGTGTGTGTGTGTGTGTGTGTGCGTGTTCAGTATTTTACTTGTTTCATAATGGTTCGGTCTACTCGTGGCAAAAATCTCTCATCATCAAATGGTAACTGTTCTATCATTGAGTTTCTGGCACACAATTGTTTCCCAATTGCTAATGTGAGACCGGACTCAATGAAAGCGCTCTGGCTGCTTAACAAAAATGCACCACAAATGCAATGATTCACACTGTAGATGTATAAAGGAATAGTTGACCCAAAAATATGAAAGAAGAAAAAGTTACTGACCCTCCTGTCTTTCCTTTATGATTGCCCTTCTAAGTTTTTTCCATACAATGTAAGTGAATAAAAAACAACATCATAACTGCACCATTACAAAAGTAGTCCATTTGACTTATGTGCTATATTCCAAGTCAGAATTTTTTTTGTATTATATTTTCTGTTTTAATTTTAAAGTGTTTGTAATTTTGTGTTTTTTTTTAAGTAATGTCTATATTGTTCTTATTTATTTTTATTTCATTTTTAGTTATTTTAGTGCTTCAAGATAAAATAAAATGAAGAAAGGTTGTCTTGCCAACTAGCTGAAATATGTTAAAAATGATATTGTTTTTTTATTTCAGTTCACATTTGATTTAAATTCAATTCAATTCAAATTTATTTGTATAGCGCTTTTCACAATACACATTGTTTCAAAGCAGCTTTACAGAAAGTGCATTAGAAATGTACATAGAGAAATACAGTTAGTTAATCATGTATTAATTTAGGGCATAACATATCGCCGGCGTTGAGTCGTCTCTTCACAGGCGTCGAGTCGTCTCTCCACAGGCGTTTAGTCGTCTCATCACAGGCGTCGAGTCGTCTCTCCACAGGCGTTTAGTCGTCTCATCACAGGTGTTGGATCATCTGAAGTCTCCGTGAGAGGCTGGATACAAACTGGAGCTGACGAACGCTATTTACCTCGGGACTTGCGTCCCGAGATAACAGCAGAAAGGCAGATGAGAAATAATTAGCATAGCTGATGTTCATAATATTAATGCATTCGATCTGATTCGGCAGTAGTATAAAAGGTAAGCATTATGTGAATGCTTGGTTAAAGAGATGCGTCTTTAATCTGGTTTTAAACTGGGACAGCGAGTCTGAGCCTCGAACAATATCAGGAAGGCTATTCCAGAGTTTAGGAGCTAAATGTGAGAACGCCCTCCCTCCTTTAGTGGACTTAGATATCCTAGGAATGACCAGAAGCCTAGAATTTAGTGATCTTAAAGAGCGCGACGGATTGTAGGGCGATAGAAGGTCCGTTAAATAGACTGGAGCTAAACCATTTAGGGCTTTATAGGTCAGAAGCAGTACCTTGTAATTGATACGGAACTTAATAGGTAACCAATGTAGAGATGATAAAATCGGTGTTATATGATCATATTTTCTTGATCTAGTTCTTAAAGAGGCTATATGCGTTTTTTCTGAAATTTAAACTCGCGACTGCACACTTCACAAGTCATCTGCTGCAAGGAGGTCAACATTATGTTTACAGAGGTAAGAACAGTCAAATACATATATTCCATTGCACTGCTTGCGAGTGTAGGCTACTTGCTGACTAGCGGTGGTGGCAGAGTGATCTGAAACGTTTAACATGAACGCGCTCGACGTCACATCCGCAGACAGCGCGGGAAAAATCCGACCCGACAGAAAATAGGAAAAATAGGATACAGGCTTATAGGTGCACCCACTGTGAGCGGACAAGGTGTCAGTATGCTCAACAGGAGATGTTTGAGTCATAAATGGTAAAATAAAAAGGCTATTGTTATGTTTATTTTGGGGGAAAAGCTGCATATAGCCCCTTTAAGTAACAGAAATATAGTAACCCTGCTTAAGAACATCTTTTTTGGTGTTCTACACGTTTAGAACGACATGAATGTTGAATAAATTATGAAGTTTCATTAGGGGGTGAACTATTCCTTTAAAACTGTCTATTAAGTAGCAAAAAGTTCAGTAGTTAATATGTCTCATGTTCTTGTCTTTTTGTTCATTTTAGATGTCAAGCGTTAACTGAAAGTCCATCTCTTTCTCAGATGCGGTGTTGGAGAAGGCCATGTATAAGTGTGTGCTGAAACCTCTGTATGGCTGCTTGCAGTCAGCGCTGTATGACTTCCAGGTGGCGGGAGGAGTGTGTCAGAGGCTGCAGGAGAATCTGACCCTGGCCAAGACCAAACACCCTCACGAGCTGGGAGCGATCGGAGCCCGGCCACCAGACACACACTCCATCTACCGCATCCGCAGAAAACTCAGAGCCATGTGCAGCATGTACTCACCTGAGAGGAAGTTATCCGTTTTGCTCAAAGTCTGCAAACTCATCTACAGTATCATGCAAGATCATGAAGGTGTGTACAGGTGGAGTTATGCCTCAAGGGTTTATTTAAAGGCTTTATGTGTTTATGGTTTAGGTGTGTGCTGCTGCGTCCCAATTCACCACATTCAATTTAATTTCCCACCGTATTGGAGAGAAATGTAGTAGCACGTTGATCTGCTATTCGTGGACCTTTTATGCGGAAAACTCCCCTCGTGTGTTTGAAGGATGTATTTAAAAGATAATGACCAAATGTATCTTTATAAAAGTTTACAATGTTGTTGAAGAGGCAATATAATGTGGATAACATTGTTTTTTTCAGCAGATTAGATACCGACTATCAAACCCCTTTATCTAAACCTCTCTACTTAACCTTATCACACATCTGCCATGTTTGTAGTTTTTTTTTTTACACTTTATTTATGTTTGTAGTTCTTATCTAATCCTCATCCAAGCAATATTGGGATGTGGGCAGTATTAGCCGTTAGAGTGTGAAACAGCATCCGGGTACTTTTGGGATACTCATTTCAACATGCGACTGTTTCGAACACCAAATCTTCATTTTGAATACAGTTTAGGATGGATAGTATACGAATTGGGATGCAGCATATGAGATTAGTATTTGAAAGGTGAAAGTATTTACAATGGCTTCTGTAAAGGTCACTGATAAATGTTTCCTCTGTCTGCACCAGTGAGGATGTTTGGAGCGGATGATTTCCTGCCCATGTTGACATATGCACTGGTCCAGTGTGACATGCCACAGTTGGACACTGAGATCCTGTATATGATGGAGCTGATAGATCCTCCATTACTGCATGGAGAAGGTGCGTTAGCATGTCCTCATATTTGTGTAATAATTTATTTAGATTTATGCAATTTCACATTGTTTCTCCTGTCCAATATTTAATGTGAATTCTCTTTCTTGGTTTGTAATGACCGAATCAGAGCCCTTTGTAATATTAAGGAATTTATAGGGTTAGTTCATGCAAAAATGAAAATTCTGTCACCATTTACTCACCCTCCTGTCGTTTCAAACCCATAAGACTTTTGCAAGCGGGCTTGAGCTTCCGTGACCAAATTTGAATGCTGTAAACGTGTTCGCTGATCAATGTTTATATGTGAAGAAAAGCTTAAATAAAGGGATACTTCAGGATTTAGCATTAAGCTTTGTATTAGTAGAAAACCTGTAGTATTTTCGAATTACCGTGCTTTCCACCCTCATATCCCCCTGAGATGATAGATTTATGTATTTTTTGTCTGGAAAATTTTTTGGCCAGAGGCTAAAGACTACAGCCAGTAGTAGAGGCCGTCCCGCATGTTCTCAACCCACCCATAGAGGGTGGGATCTCACTCACAGAATATGCACATAGTGTCAGCCATCTTTTTTTGGAACCTAAGCTAGCTGGCTCTTGTTCTGTGGAGAAAGCTGAGTAGTAACGTTAGGGGTTACCATCCTCTTTTTCCCGGACACGTCCAGCCTCGAGATAGTCCAAAATGTCCGGGATTCAGCTTTTGCTTTCTGCAGTCGCCATTCATTGTCTACATGCACACCTTTTGTTTCAATCTAACTGAATTCATTCCGATTTGTGAATCTGAATGTAGTGTTTACATGAACGCTAAACAAGTGATCGGTTGATGTGCGTTTTAACATTGCTAAGAAAATTCCTGCTCCTCAGTGAGAGATACGAGACCGGTGCGTCTCACAGGTGTCGCTCATCAGTAATCACGCCACCGGCCTCGCGCTGTTCTCCCGCGGCCCTCACTCGTCCTGCTCGCCACAGTAAACATGATGAATGGCGACTGTAGAACGCAAAAGCCGAATCCCGGACATTTTGGGCGATCTTTGGGCAGACTCATCACGGAGACTCACTAGTAGCCTAGCCTTGTTGTTTAACTACTGCACTCTGTTACCGGTAGGCGTGGCCTCCTAGGGCAGCAAAGCAAGTGCATTCTGGGAGTTGTTGTCTTTCATCCACATAAACCAAAAATACATTTTCTGGCTTTTCTCAGTCTAGAAAGCTCCAAATTCAAAAATAATTTCACATTTCTTCTACATAAATGACCCATTTTAAATACACATTCATCTTTCCAGAGGTGAAGTATCTCTTTAAATAAAATCTGTTCATCATATAAAGCGATTATGTCTCTTCAATAGAAATATCTTCATTTGTGTTCCAAAGATGAACTAAAGTCTTGTGGGACATGTGGGTTAGTGATTAATGAAAGAATTTAAATTTTTATGTGAACTAATCCTTTAATAATTGTGGAGTTGGAGGAGTTTCAGAACAGAAGCATTTTCAATGCGTGACGAACATCCTAAGTCATTTCCTCCAAGGGTGTGTGTCTCCTGTTCTTACTGAGCTCAGTGTGGCAGCCATTCATGGAAAAGATTTATTATTTTGTATGTACACACTCAGGTCACAAACCTGTTGACCTAATGGGATCTGTCCTCATTATAGTGGTTGTTCATACTTGTTTCAAACCCTAATTCACCCTAATTTGAAAGAAATGAAAGGGATAGGTCACCCAAAAATGAAAATTACCCTGTGATTTGAATACAGATTAATACAATTGGAGATATCTATAAAAAGATTCCTGGCTCTTCTTAGCTTTGTAATGGGCTTTGTAATATAAGAGAAGAGGAGCTTGAGTTTGTTGCTCAGGCATGTTTGTTTGAACCGCGAGAGGCGTCAAAGCTTACGCCACTCCTACATCTTTTGGCGTAAGTCAACCTGGGTAGGCCGTCTGCCGGAAGCTAGTTATTTTATTTTTCAAAGTTTTAAATATGTATATTTTTCTTACACAAACGCATCGCTTCACTTCAGAAGGCGGTTATTAACCCCCAGAGCCGTTTGGAGTTTGTTTATGATGGATTGATACACTTTTTTAGGCTTCAAATATGAATATATATATATATATATATATAACTCGGATTGTATTCGACTGAAAGAAGAAAGTCAAATAAACCTAGGATGACTTGAGGTTGAGTTAATAATGGGGTCCTTTTTTTCATTTTTGGGTGAACTATCCCTTTAATGCTTCTATTGAGCAAGTATGCATTACTTTTATCAAAACTGACAGTAAAAGCATTTATAATGTGACAAAAGATTTTTTATTTCAAATAATTGTTTCTCTTTTGAACTTTCTATTCATCTAAGAATCCTAAAAATATACCACGGTTTCTACAATTATATTATGCGACACAACTGTTTTCAAAATTGATCATAATCAGAAATGTTTCTGGAGAACCAAATCAGCATATTAGAATGATTTCAGAATGATCATGTGACACCGAAGACTGGAGTAATGATGCTGACAATTCAGCAGGAGTTATTTACATGACAAAAAAATGAAAATATAAAATAGTAAAAAATAATATAAAAAAGTAGAATAATACAGTTTTAAATACAATATTCTTAATATACAGTCATTCACAATATCACTGTTTTTACTATATTTTTAATCAAATAAATGTATTATTTTAATTAGCCTCCTTAGCTTATTACATTAAAAATCTTCCCAACCCCAAACATCTGAACAGTAAAATAATACATTTTCAAGTAGATTTTTAGAAGTACTTTATAGTATTAGACAAACAGAGTTTTTATTTAGGTTTCACTGTAAGGTTCACTGTATTAAAACAGTAAGATTCTCCTTTTGTCTTGATCCTGCACAGGAGGTTATTACCTCACCAGTGCATACGGAGCGATGTCTCTGATTAAGAACTTCCAGGAGGAACAGGCCGCACGGATCCTCAGTTCTACAGCACGCGACACACTCCACCAGTGGCACCAGCGTCGCACACTGCAGAGAAACCTGCCCTCAGTGGACGACTTCCAGGTAAAACCCTGACCTCGGAACAGTTTGTGCTCAGCATTTGCGTAGTTCCTGACTGCATTTAATGGACATGGACTATTTTCATTCCATAAAGTTTGCCAAGTGGTTATAAACTCACTATAATGTCTTTGTTTTGTTTGTGAAGAATTACATGCGTGTGGCTCTGCAGAAGGCAGATAGCGGCTGCACGGCTAAAACCCTTCAGGTCCGGCCATACGCCACAACAGAAGAGGTGTGCCGCCTTTGTGCACTTAAATTCTGCGTGTCTGATCCGGAAAACTACGCCCTCTTTCTTCTCACAGACGACGGCAGCCAGCAATTGGCCGCAGACACGCAACCACAGTGGATAAAGGCAGATTTACACAGTCGACCGAACCCTCAACACTTTTACTTTGTCTACAGGACGGTAGCCAACATAAACTGTCCCACGCCTGTGTCTTCAGAGCAGGACGATGCCTGAACTCAATAGCAGGAAAATGTTTATTCAGGGTGTGACTTTAAAGGGGTCATGACATGGTTTTTTGTTTTGTTTTATAATGTTCCCTTAGGTGCAATTATAGTATTACTATAGTTTTTTTTACATAAAACTACACAATCGTGTCAATTCTCAATTCTTAAATGCGCGAGGGAGAGAGAGAGAGAGACAGTTTGAAGGCAGGCGCGCGGCCGGGGCTCGCTCGCTCTCTGCTCTTTCTTTCAGTAACATTCCCTGTCACACTCATCTCACTCACCGTTCAAATAAGGCTTTGGCGCGCTGCATATGCTGCAAATAAACTGCATCCGACTGCTTTCCCTGACGTCTGGATCGTTCGGCAGCGTATTCAAACACTCGAACAGGAACAGCACATCTGCGTGGCATAGCAATCTTCTTGTAAACAGACCCACTCGCTGCACGTCGAGTCGTCGACTGAACACATGTGGGCGCGAGCCGCACGACAACGATGCGAAATGAGGCGTAGTTGTCTTGCGCTGGAGGCGGTCATATGCAAACGACTGGTACGTCACTTCGCACCGTGACGTCACTTCTAACCATGGATCCAGAACGAGCTGTATTTAGAGCTTGATTAAATAAATGCTTTGTTTATAATGGGGAGGACGTCTTAAGCTATGAAACTTGCAGGAAGTTTTAATAGTACATAGATCTCTTATATACCAAAAGATCAAGGCAAATTTGGTTTCTCATGTCATGACCCCTTTAAAAACTGTGCATAATTAAAGCTGCAAGCAGCATTGAAAGGAAGACTTTAGGAAGACAGAGCACGGTGGGCAATGTGCATTTAAGTAGGTAAATATAGGAGGAGTATATCAAAGTCAGTTACAAAAATGTCCTTTGGGACATTTGTCATACTATTATCCTATTATGGGGATAATAGTATGCGTTATCACTCAGATAAGTGTTGCTAGCATGTTTTTAGCATGTTTTAACATGTTTCTAGCATGTTGTAACATGTTTCTAACATGTTTATAACTCAATGGCATATTTACTATGTTGCTAGTACTGCATCACACTGTTAAACATTTCACTTCCTGTTGCCAGTAGGTGGCACTATTAATATAACTTAAAATTGTCATGTAGATGTGTTCAGGGCAGGACTCTTATCAAACGTGTGAAGCTTGGGGCAGATTGGACATTGCCTTCTTGAGTAACAACAACTTCCTGTTTCATTGCATTAGCATGCTTTAGCACTTAGCTAAGAATTGCTAGCATGTTTTAGCATGTTTCTAGTATGTTGCTAGCATGTTTAACACTTGCTGGCACTTTTTTATATAATTAGGAGTCCACAACAGTGTTAAACACACACTGACACATACATGATACGCTAGTATAATTTCAATAGTTCATACTAAATCTGACCTTGTTCCTGTAAAAAAAGGAGTGGGACACCATGGGGGTGCCATATTCATGGAAAATGCCAAATTATGCTAAAATACAGGTGAAACTCGAAAAATGTTAATAATGTGCAAAAGTTCATGTATTTCAGTAATTCAAATCAAATTAAAAGGTGAAACTAATATATTTATTAGACAACTATATACATATGCATGATTATACTTTTCAGAGGGCCGACATTGTATTTAAAATTCTTTTTTTATTATTGATTTCATATAATATTCTAATTTTCTGAGATTTTGAATTTGGGGTTTTCATAAGCTGTAAGCCATAATCATCAAAATGATAACTTTTGCACGATATTCAAATTTTTCGAGTTTCACCTGTATGTAAAATATTGTTACTTCACATAAAGTTATGTTTCAAATAGAAATGTTTAATAGATCTTCTGGGCATAAGATATAATGGGCATTATCAGTAATGTGGAACATGTGAGATTTATTTTTGATTCAGTATGTATAGCGTCTGTCCCCAAAGATGCCAGGACTGAAATTAAATCCATAATGCGCCATTGTTATATGTGTAAAATGGTGTCAGGGATTCGCTCATAGAGTTAATCGCTCATAGAGTTCTGTACATAATCTTTAAGCTATTTTTGCATTCAGGTCGCATGAGTGTCCAGAGCTTTTGCTTCGCCAGAGGAATTGTCACCTCTGCTGTCACGAGACTCAATCAACACTGTGATGTGAACCACTTTTTAAGGGAAGAAGCTTTCAGATGTGAGCTGAACAGAGATAATGCATGATCATGTGGTTGCTTTTTCTTCAGCACAATAGAGATGCATCAGTGACATTGCAAACTGATAAATTGACTGAAGAAGCCTTTTTTTTTTCTCACATTGTTCTTATGAAATAGGAACACATTGCTCCTTTTACTTCAGACAATGTTTAAATGTGCTATACTGTAAACATGTAATATATTATTGTGCCACAACATGTATGATGCACTTACTGCTGAGAATGTGTTTTTTACCAGATCCCTGAGCTGTCAATGATGTAACTTTTGAATATTTTACTCTTTTTTTTTTTTGTAGCCGTAATAAAGCGTCTATTCTTTTTATTATCTCATACTGTTTAAAATTAGTTACCTAAAATGCACTCTATGTGGTTATTATTATTATTATTATTATTAGATACAATATTATTTAATTTAAATATATATATATATTATTATTTTAAATAATTATATTTATTATTAATTAATTATATTAATGTTGCAAACATTTTATTAAATATTGAATATGTATTAATAAACCAGATTGCATTAGGTTACATTATAAAAGGCTATTTTATTAAAGATAAGATTAGGTTATATTTTTACAGTGTAGCCATTTCCCTGGGTATTTCAAAATATGATTTAATTTAAAAAATAAATGATATTAATATTGAATAAATATTCTTCAGTATTATTTATTATGAATGAAAATACACTAGGTCACACCAAGAAAAGGTTATTAGTATTTGTATTATAATTGTATTTATTTATTTTTAATTGATTGATTATATTAATATTTTAATTAATTAAATAATAATAATTGATATAATAAAATTCAGTGACACTTTATTTTAAGGTGGTGTAGGTACATGTTACTACATGTAGGCTACTTAGTAATATCTAACTACTTAGTAATATGCATAGTAAATTATGCAAATATTACAAGTATAACTAACCCTAAACCAAAAATCTATAATAGGCCTACATTGATTGAATTATATTACTCGAATTATATAATTACTATAAATTATATTACTTATTTGAGTGATTACAGTGTAACTACATCACCTTAAAATAAAGTGTAACCTAAAATTGTTATTTAATACGAATGAATCGACTAGGTTACACCAAAAAAAATATTTTAAAAAACTGCTACTGTTTACTGTTTTCCTATTTACATGCGACAGTTGCGACTCCTTGTCTCTTTCCCGACTGTGTGTGTGTGTGTGTGTGTGTGTGTGTGTGTGTCACCCCCGGGGAGAACAAGACGCCTGACAGCGCGCGCTCCCCTTTCCTCTCGTGTCTATAGATCTCGCTGACCGCGTGCCCGTCATCACCATGGTGACAGTGCAGCATCAGCATCACCGCTGTCACCAACAAAACCTTAATGCATCATACAGTATTTTAACCGGCTCTCATCGCCTTTCCGTGATATTCCCAGGCCGCCTCCCACTGTTATGTTAAAACCATGGCTGCCACGTAATGTTATCTTAACCATCGTCAAAACAGATCTCCAACCGATAATGCCTCGCCGTTAAGAACGTGACTTGTTTATCGTGTCAGTGGGCAGTCACGGTTGTAAACGATCGTAGTGCGCGTGGACGTGGTGACGATGAACCCACGCCACGGTGATCCAGTTGACGACAGAGGCGGGGAGGGGGACGAGCCCTGATGCGCGCGAGTCGACGAGATCTGCGATTCACACCGGTCGAGCCGAAGATGGTAGCGGTGCACGCCTCTGCGCACTCCGTGGCCTCCTCCGAGTGGATCATCTGCCTGGACAAGAGGTGAGAGACACCCGAACGTGTCCGAAAGCGGACGTGCGTCTGTTTTTACGTGCGTCTGTTCATTTCGATGTCCGGAGGGGCTGCAACAAGGTGACAGTCACAGCAGGATGCGTCCTGCGTCTCTGGTGCATCACCTGCATCACAATTCATCATTTGTACATTTACCTTTTTTCCCCTGAAGGGACATTTATTACATGTAAGCAAAGAAAATAACAGAAGCTGTCCTCTTTCTTCAACCAGGGACTATGCTTCTCTACATTCGTTTGCTGGTCTCACTCACATCATCTGAATTTGATGTGTGCATCCTTTGGAATATTTGAATCCTTCTCTTCTGCAGTAGCCTGGCCTATGAATCAGACTCTCCATTTATGTGGTGGGGGTTATTTAAACCAGATGAGTTAGGCTACTTATAATTAGGCACTCGCAGAGTCAACTTTTGGTCGTTAGGTTGTCTCCAAGACAAACGAACATATTGACTATTAAAAATATGTGTTACCTTCTCACAGCCCCTCCTAGCCTCGACATATCCCTGCAGGTTACCATGGTGATGGGAGGGAAAAGTGAGATCACCTTACTGGGTGTGATGGGGTTTCAGAGGCTGATGTTTTTTAATGGACAAACGTAGCCGAGCACGTCGTCTTATAGCCTACTCTGATCAATGTAATGGTTCTTAAGGATGTCCATGGTCTAATTAACATCCGACACCAGGATGCATTGTGGGGATCAATAAATGTGCACACACACAAAGAAAAAAAAACAGGCTGTGCTGTTGGATGAGACTCTCTGCATTGTGCGGCTGTCTTAGCAGTTTCTGCAGTCGCACCATAGTCTGGAAATGATCATTCTTGGCTTGAATCCTGATATGTCTAATTTGATGTAGGCTGCTGTGTTGTGGGCGATTTAGTAAGCTGATAATGAAAGGGATAAATATTGCTGGGTAGACAGAGTTGAAACAAAGAATTGTGATAACCAGTTTAGATGCATATGCTCTATTGTCGAGTCAGGTCATCTTCATTTATAGAGCGCGTTTAACAATGTAGATTGTTTTAAAGCAGCTTTACAGAGATAAACATATCTAGGCTAATTTAACGTAACAGAGATTAAAAAGATTATTGTAGCTTTTACTTTATCTTCCGGTTTAATTTTAGTTGAGCAATATTAAATGTGAACTTTCTGCCAAAGATCTCATTTGCGATCATGTAATGGTACAAAAATTGCACTTCAGTGGATCACAACAGGTTTGACGCCATTTACAGCAAACGTCATAAAGATTCTTCAAAGTGTTTTCTTTTGTGATCCACATTTGGAAAGGAATGGGGGTGAGTAAATGATGATGACAATAAAGTCGCTGTTTGGATCTAAAAAGGCAAATGCTTATAGAGACTATATTGGATCATTCTTGCGTTTAGTATTATGTGTCTATAGCATGTTATATGTTTGGCAACAACCATTTCTTATACAACCATGTAGGAAGACACATCATGGCCATATTCCAGGATGACAATGTCAAAATCATTCTTTCACAATTTGACTCCTCAGTTAGGGTTAGACAAATTGTTGACAAACATATGCTAGAAACATTATAATCACTGCAATAATAATCCAATCAAACAGCGTCTTGTGAACAATTCATTTAAACCTGTGCAGACCTTTAAGGCCTACTGCAAAACCTCAAAAATGTGAAACTCAAAAAAATACATAGTGAGACACAAAGGGGAAAGTGTTTTTTCAAAAGACTCTTTGGACTCTTCACAATGGGCTGGGGCTATATGGAAAAAAAGAAAGACACATGGATGAAAAGAGTGAGCGAGCCAGAGAGAGAGAGGCATGGCTTTGCACTGGCGGCCACTGTAAAGGGTCTGTTCTGTGCCCAGCAGAAATATGCTGCTAATGTTTTTCCACTCCAGTGAATCTCAGCACATAAAAGACACTCTCGTCCTCTCACATCCACAAGAGCACAGGCAAACTGGTCCGGATCACATGAGATCGGCCTGGTGCGGCTCAGTGTAACCTGTGGGCAAAGAAATAGAACTAGTTAATGTACATTATGCTCATCACATCAGGTCAACTGGAAGCACTACATGCATAGAGTTACACAGAGTGTGCATGTTCAGTAATTGCTGAAAAAGGTCTCCATTGCAGTCATTGATGTGGTTTCTCCCTCTTTCAGTGGTTTTATAGAGTTCAAGCTCTGGAATTGTAAGTGTCTCTGTCCTGCTGGACAGTAGAGATCACAGTCAGGGAAAAGATGCCTGGGAACTGCATTTCTGTTAAATCTGGAATTTCCATTTAACTCTTTTGACGGTCATTCATACAGCGCTGTATGATGATGTATTTTTGTAGGCTAACCTGGAAATTAGCAACTCTTTGGTTCCCTCGACAAAAACCCAATAGAGTGCCACAGTTAAAACTCCATTTTCTCCATTAGGAAATTGATTTTGAACGATAACTTACTATAAAGACAGACCAGCTGTGAGCTATGAGATTGTTAATCCAACTTACCAATTTATGAGACAATGCTTATTTTTAAAAATAATCATGTTTAACAGTTACCCAGTTACATTACCCATGATGCTGTACAGAAAATTCAACACTCTCTAAAAAAAAGCTCTTTAGCTCCGCCCACTGGCATCAAGCAATGAATGACGTAATCGAGTTGATTTCCCTTTGATCTCAATAAACCTAAAATATATTGTGTTTATGTAATCAACATTTGTAAATGAGTAGTTTACGACAAAATAGGATTTGCTATTGGCTTTTGGCTCTGTGAGCAACAACATTTTTATTTCTTACGACGCTTTCTTCATCATGATGATCTTCACAAATTAACACAACTTTTATGAATTTTAAAGACTAATTCAAATTGCTAGAATTAAAAGCTAAATGTAGGCTATTAACGGTCCCACCTATTCTCTGTTTAATGTCCCCAACAGCTTCTGTGGTCCCATTTAGCCGTTAGTGAGCGAACGCCTCTATCAAGACAAAAGCGTCACAAATATCACAGGGTTGTACTGGTGTATTTTATGTCATAGAATAAAACGTGAAAATGTCTTGAGGTTGTGTTAACCACAGACCTTATTTCAGGCATTTAAGGTTGCATGAAATGGAAGTTGCGATAGTCTTTTCTTAGTAACGTATCTTCGTAATCGTATCGTATATTTTGATTTCATTGTGGGTTTTCTTTAACCAAAAACCCATTCAAAAAACCTATTAACTTTGGGACAATGGAACCGGAAGTGCTAAAATGCTTACAAGTTTCTGGGTTTTGGCTGACTTAATTAGGCTACATCATACATGACATCCTCAGTTTCCAAAATGTATACATATTACATTACAAATGGAAATTAGAGATCGAATAGATTGTTTTGTGTGTGTGTTGTTAATCGTTAAATGTATACATAAAATAATCAGATTTGAAAAATAATGTTTTGATGTGTAGAAACAGTGACTGACCCACTTTGGTTTGTTGCAGTCGCAAGGCCAGTAATAGAGCAGAAAAGGTCTAGTTCTCCGTTTGGAGTCTTTTGTGGAACTCCAGTAGCTTGATTATAGTCTCCATATCAAATTTGTCCCACTGCCCTCTAGTTTGAAAATGTCTTTGAAGTCTTAATTTCTCCATGCTGTAATCTCCATAGCAACCAGGCTTTACTGTATAAAATGAGTCCAAATTACAGCATACTGACATCGTTAAGAGAGGCAGTTTGCATACACACTCATATACATGTCACTTAATGAGCTGAGAGGTGAGAGTGTTGCTATATTCATGCAAAACAGAAAGAGGATATGTATGTGCCTGCTCGTGTCTCAATCTCTCATACACCATAAGAGATAAATTATGCTACCTGACTGAACACAATATAACAAATTAATTTGAGGATTATGCACTTTTGTTTGATCCGGTTCACACATCAAGAAACACTTCTTTGTTACCACAAACTAAGCTCAAAAGCTGGAAACACTTTTACCAGTTTCTCTCCATTATTAGTTCAAATCAAGCTACTAAATTTCCTCATAATGACTCATTATTTTGGAAAAGACAGGGCTATGTGATTCATAGCTTGTATTTTGACAGGACTGCTGACAAAAACATTTACACATTCCTTATCAGGACAGCACAATTGTTGCATTCTAATAGACACGACTTTGTTTGTTTCCTCAGCAACCTATTCACTTAACTGTCACATGCATCGCTGCAATGTCAGGACTCTTGTAGGTCAGCTTGGTAAAAGAGTGTCCCAGACCGTTATGTCTATTTGTCTGTGTGTTTTTTAGGCCAGCAGAACGCTCGGGAGAAGATGTGGATATAATCCTGGCTCGGCTGAAGGGTGTGAAGGCCTTTGAGAGGTTTCACCCAAACCTGCTGCAGCAGATCTGCATGTGTGGCTTCTATGAGTTCCTGGAGAAAGGCATCACCTGTAAGAACCACATTTACAATTGTATTTACATCATGACGCTTCTAGATTTTATTCCATTGAGACCAGTCAGGAAATGTGTTTTCAAATATAGGAAAGAAAGGAATCAATGACTCGACACATGAAAAGTAAAATTATTTTTGTGTGTAGGGTTTCCGCCTGTATGATTCTTTGGAGATTAAAACAGTTTTTGATAATGTTCAAAAGTTTGGGGTATTTAAAAAAATCTTTTTGCATTAAATGCATTAAAATGATCAATAGCAACAGTAAAAACCTTTATGCTACAAAAACATATTCAAATAAATGCTGTTATTTTTTTACTTTATTCATCAAAGAATCCCTAATAGAATGTATAACGGTCTACACAAATATTAAGCAGCTAAAGACTGGCGTAATGATGCTGAAAATTCAGGCCATCGCATGAATAAATTGCGATTTAAAATATATTCAAATGGAAAACAGTTATTTTAAATGGTAATGATATTTCACAATATTCATGTTTTTACTGTATATTTTTTCAAATAAATACATCCTTGGTGAGCATAAGAGATATCTCAAAAACAAGTCCCCAATTTTGGTACTGTACATTATAGGTTCTTCAGATCAGCATAGTGGATTCTAGATGGTTTTATTAATAACTAGAACATAACATTTTTCTGTGGAACCTAAAAATGTTCTCCTGTGGCATCAGGCTGTAAAACTCTGTTATAACTGAAACTTTGGTTACACTTAGTTTCAATCATCCACTTTAGACATTCTATTAACTTTAATATATAACTTTGCAACCATGTCAACTAACTCTCATTAGAGTATTTGTAGACTGGAAGGTTAGGGTTCGGGTCAATACAGTAAGTTAATATGTAGCTGCGAAGTTACTTATAGTCGGTAGAATGTCTATTAAGGGAGCAACAAAATAAAGTGTTAGCAGATATAAAGCAGAAGGTCTATAAATGCGCTAATGAGAGTTAGTTGATATGTAGTTACTCAGAATGTCTAAAGTAGACCATTGAAATAATGTGTTAGGCTACTGAAACTTTTATTGCTTAGCATGTAGTCCTGCATTTGCCATCTAATGAGACAATAAGAACCACGTTACATTAATGAAAAGAAGTAACTGTCCAGACATCGAAATGAAAAATTCCTCTGCAATTTGCTGATCAGTATTCATTGACTCCTGCAGTGTATAGGCAGGGAGACATCGGCACCAGCTGGTACGCGGTTCTGTCTGGATCTCTGGATGTGAAAGTGTCAGAGACAGCCAACCATCAGGTAAGAGAGACCACAATCAGGTTCATTTGAAGCCTCAATCTGCGAGGAGTCAGCTGAGATTAGTAGTAGTTTGCCCTGGCAGACATCATTTGCATACAAAAACTGCTACAGGAGATGCTGTGAGTGGGCAGACGGACGGTCCATGACTGGCCTTGTTAATCGTCTGATACACGAGGACGTCGAGCCAGGGCTGCTGGGGATGGAAGCATCTTTCTGTGAATCCACTGGGAATACAATGAGTCACACTGTCAGATGTGTTTACTGACCCTGAAGCATTTATCACTCCCACACAAATGTAGAGAGATTCCAGAAGTGTATGTGTTTTGCATATTAGAGCTTATAGAATCTGTGTAGAAATGTTTTGTTATTCATTTTCATCTAGTATAAATGCAGAAAAATCACTGTTTTGAAAAAAAGGTTTCCTGAACACTCTCCTCATTTGCCGTTGGTCGGTCAAACAGATCCCGCACCAAACACACAAACACTGATTCAAATAAAGCAATAGGCCTATTGGATAGTTTTTGGAGTAATCAGACATTCTTTTAGACTCTGCATATTAAGCTGGGAAAGTATTTTATTAAGATCGCTTTTATTATTGGGGTCAGTAAGATTTCTTAAAGGTAGGGTAGCAATTTCGGAGAGGCTGGCAATAGCAAGTTAGCTTTGAAATCATAAGATCCCACCATCCCTTCAGAGCATCTCTAAAGCCACGGCAAAGTGTCATGAGAGACGGCATTAAACTACCTCATGTCTCAAAGCACAAAACATTACAATAATAATGAACATAAACAACTTAAAGCTGCTGTCCGTAATTTTTTTAAGTTAAAAATAATCCAAAATAATTATTAAAAAAAAAACATCTTCAGCCAGTGTTCAAATCTATCTGCTTGCCATAGCTAGATTCAAAACGGTTAGCTTGTAATAATGATTTTAATTCCAGTGGTACTGGTGGGTTTCCGCGGGAAATTCGAGCATGTCTTTGCGTCATTACGTCACACCCGTACACATAAAGAAAGAGTTTCGGCTGCCGGCTATACTGCGCGTGAGGAGATGTAGAGATGTATAGGCTTTTCTCGCAGCACTTTACATAATTAAACTTATGGCGGATCCGAAAAAGATCCAAACAACAATCATCAGAGTCAACTTGAGATTCACCAGTTATAAAACCCAAAAGACTTCGTACTTCGGATTTAAGGTGGCTAGAGAAAGAGAAAGAAATTAACCGTCTCATGCGAACACAAGGATAAATATCAGCGGGACTTTTGAAAGGTGCGTGAACTGCGTGTTTTGAAGAGTTCAAAACGGAAGAATAGACCACTTTTTTCTGCTTAACAAGTAAGACATTTCAATAGTTCAATCACAGTACCACTGTTTTCTTAATTCACACAGTTATGGAGTTTCCTTGTTGTGCCTTTCTCGTTTAGCTATTATGGAGAATATGAATTCTGAACTACACAGGTAATAAAACACATTAAATGCAACGTTAGTCACGCAATGCTGATGTTGTTAACATGAACAATTTGAGAACAAAGTAGGCTATAATTTGCACGGTTCCTGTAAATTGCGTTGATTAAATCTAACGATCGCTTGTCATGTCGAATGCTTTTTCCCCCTTAGTTGATCAGAACAAAAATGGATGTTACTTACTTGTTCAGAAGATATTTTCCGGTGAAAATTCTTATGTCGGTCAAACTTTCAAAAAGTGAATCTGTGATTCTGAATGACAGTATCCACACAGCGCGGTGATTGACAGCAGGACTCACCTCAAAACACTGTGTTCATCCGCGCTGTTTCATGCCGATTTACAACCCACGTAAAGTTGATAATTCCGCAAATAACTGCAATTGCAGATTTCGAACAGAGATGGTGACAAAGAGGAAAAACTGCGGACTGTAGCTTTAAAGAGCACTGACCTTTACCACCTGACTGCTGCCGATTCATTTCGGCGTTGATAGTGTTGACATTGAAATGCATAAATTCGAGTCACAAACCGCTCTGAGTTTAAGTTTACGGGTTACCATCTCTTCCAAATTGCAGTAGTTATGGCGTGAACTCAGCATAAGCTTGTTGTTTGGTTTAGGAGGAACTGTAAAAGGCAGCTGTTTCGGTTGCGGTGTTCAGTGGCTGATGTCTGTCTAACTCTGCATAGCATGAAACACGCCGATGACGCGTGATGTCTGTGCGAGCAGGTGCGTGGAGGTTTGGAAATACGATGACAGGCAGGTGGCAGGTGATTGGTGGACCGAATGCAATGATTAGACGAACATTTTATGGTCCTACACGTTATGGACGGTTTACATATAAATACATTTAGACTTCTTAACTTAGTGATTGCTATCAGGATGTGAACAGACTTTCAACCAGCACAAAAAAAAAATAAAAATCTGTAACAGATCGCAGGAAAACACAGGAAAAACAGTAATATTGTGAAACATGATTACAATTTAAAAGAACTGTGTTCTATTGGAATATATTTCAAAATGTCATTTAAATCTTTAGGGTCACGTGATCTTTCAGAAATCATTCCAATATGCTGATGTGCTGCTCAAGAAACATTTCTTATTACAGCTGTGTCCTGCTTAATGTTTTTGTGGAAACTGTGATGCATTTTTCTGGATCATTTGATCAACAGAAAGTGAAATCATTTGTAACACTATAAATGTCTTTATTTGTTATTTTATTTAATCTTTATAAAAAAAAGAAAGAAAAAAAGATCAATTAAAAGGGGCTATGTAGAATTTAGAAACCCCTGTTATTAGCGACACCGGTGGCCGTTAAGTGAATTTCAGTTCACCCAGCAACTTATTACACGTGCACATCATGACATGTACGCACAAGATTGAACGTGATTCAATTATCTACTCACGGCGGACTGCTTTTTCGTGTTTGCTTAGAAATAAAACAAAGAAGTTGAAAATAATTTGCAGCGATATAGCCTACTGTTAACGAACATTGCGACGCCTATCACGCTGCGACGTTTGAATGAATGCGTAACAAGTATGTGCTGCGCGCTTTCCTCTTAATAACAAAATAAAAACACAACAACAATGACAGCGAGAAAACGCAGCAGTAAACAAAAAGTATGTGAAGCTCTCGGGAGCGCGCGTAACTGTAACATCCTTTGGATTTACCCAGAAAAAATGTCCTTTAAATAGCCTAGGTCTAAGTTACAGCCACATCGGGGAATGTCTCTCTTGTTTCGTTACAAGCAGTTCACACATTGGCATTAAAAAAATCGATTAATACATGAATATGCTTTCATGTAGCCCCTTTAATGTGTCAATGCTGAAAAAAGTAGGCCTAGTGATTTATTAAAATAATACAAATAAATGACTGACCCCAAACATTCGAACAGTATTGTATGCAAAAATCTCAGTACTGTAGGCCTAATCTCTACATTAGAAGAAATCTCAGCAATTATTTTGTGCAGTCAAGTAGGCTATAGTGGCTATAGTATATGAACTCAAACTCATATTCATTTTTATACTTTCTGACAGTATCGATCAGATTTGTTTCTATTTTTATTTCTCCTCTGGAATTTTGGCAACTGTTAACTGTCAGTCCCACTTTTTGAGCATAAAACAAAAATGAGAACATTAGTTCTCCTGAGCTATGAATGAGCAACCTTCCCCTCAGAGCCTATATGCATCATAGCATTCATATGTAATGCATTATGGGTTGTACTTGGCTGATTAAATTCACAATTGTGCGTAGAACTGACACACGGCATCATGTTATGCTTCTCTTTCACACTTTCTCAGAAGGATGTTGCCCTGCAGCTATGAATGTCCTGCACAGAGCTGAACGTGTGTGTGTGTGTGTGATATGTGCATGGGAGAACACGTTTCATTGATGCAATATTAACAGTGTGTGTTGCTCCATTTTTATGGAGTGATTCGTCGGGCAATGTGTTATTATCAGACTGTTCTGAATCAAATTAATGTAAACCGCAAGACAGGGTGCAAAAAAGAAATGTATGCTTGTATGTTCAATGAGTGTGTGCACTTGTGTCTTCTGATCTCGGATAATTTGTTATGTGCAACAATATCTTTAAACCTCATTGAGCACATTCCCTTACAGTGTGCATACATTTACATAAATTACATGAACAAGGAAGGAGAGTCATTAAAGCAATAGTTCACCCAAAAATGAAAATGATTTTCAATGCAATTACAATGAATAAGGGCTAAGTGGAGCTTTGAATTTAAGTTATTATTTACTTAGTTTCTATTCACCGAAGCCTTACAGATTTGGAACTACACGAGGGTGAATAAAAGATGGCAAAGGTTTCATTTTGGGTGAATTTCTCCTTTAAGATCTTTATAATAAGCTTGCAAAGATGTTATCATTGTCTCTCTCCCTCTTTTTGTCTTCTACTCTTCTTAATATTACTACTTTTTCTGTAGGATGCTGTAACGATCTGCACTTTGGGAGTGGGAACAGCATTTGGGGAGTCAATTCTGGATAACACTCCTCGACATGCCACGATTGTCAGCCGAGAGAACAGCGAACTTCTGCGCATCGAACAGAGGGAGTTCAAAACCCTGTGGGAGGTTTGTTTGTGTGCCAGTGTTGCTCAATGTTTTCATTACAGCTGCTATCAGTGATTACATTCCCCTACTGGTTGACAGGCTGAACAGAAATGGCTCTTTAAAAAGAATCTGACTGTGTTTTTCTCACGGCGGGTTTCCTGTCTTTTCAGGGCAGGGTATTTAGAGGTTGTTTATAAGTGATGCAATTCAGTGGCTAAGTGTGGCAGAAATTAAAGTGCCCCTATTATGCTATTTTAAAGGTTTCTGATTTTGTTTTGGAGGTCTCCTATAGATTTACATGCATCCAAGGTCAAAAAACACATTGTATCACCTCTTTTCTCAGACTGTCTGAAATGTTTCAATAAAGGATCCAGTTTCTGTAGACACTTCCTTTCCGAGAGCTTACTCTGCTCTGATTGGTCAGATGGCCCAGTCTGTTGTGATTGGCCTACAGCATGTGTCAGTAATGACATGCCATTACCATATCTGAATTTCAGCTCGGGAGGCTTCCTCAGCACGTGATACACAGTGATATGAACAGTAACAATGTCATCAGTTTTTGAGCCCTAGTCCTCATACTTTGGTGCATGCAAAGTGGAATTGCTTTCGCATGAATCAACGTCAAAGTTTGCAGCCAATGAAGACCATAGGCTGGCATTAATAGTGTTTTACATTTACTAATAAGGCTAGAATTACTGACGACTCGTTTTAGAATCAGTTCTTTCTTTCTTTCTTTTTTTGAGACAATAACTGTATAGTACACTGCATGAAAGCTAATATCTGAAAAATTATAGGGGCACTTTCATTTTGATAATTTTTTTTAGAAAACAAGACATTAATATCTTAAGTCATTTAGCTTCTCGAGTAAATGCATCTTTATGTCTAAATATTTGTACAAGAAAGACGAAAATCCTTTACGATTAACACTGGCATCTTTGATTTTGAATGTTTTGAATGTCATACGACCACACCACTCATACTATATTTGCAGAAATGTGCTTTATCCATGATGAGGTGCGTGGACCAAAAAACTATTTTAAAAAAAAAAGTGGAAAAATTTTCCTTATGCATGAAATGCCCACATGCTACAGCAGTTGCCAAAATTAGCAGTATACTATGGTGTAAGGTGTTTAGGTTTCTTCTATTTCATATCAACTTTGAGTTTTATTTATTAACTACAAATTTTTTTAGGCTGCCTAATATTTTTACACTTAAATAATATTAAATCGGACCAAAATTATAAACTAACCATGTTGAATTAAACTGTGTAATAAAAATGCAATGCAACATAGTAATAAAAAAACTGGATTGGATATCATTGCATATTGCATACTATTCTTCATAGTAGGCCGTATACAGTACATAAAGCCCTGTAAGCAGTATGCATATATATATTCCACTCCGATCAATGCCACTGTGTCTATAATAAGGCACTTTTTCAGCACTAATCACTGAGCATCAGTAACACTGGGTGGCGCTCTCTGATCTGTCAACAGCTCGGTCAGTTCCTCTGGGCTGTTGAGCACAGCCATTTGCCAAATCCCAAGCTTTAACAGGCTTTCATCGAGTGTTTGAATGTGCATGTGAGTGTGTATGTTGTAAACCAGTGGTCTCAGCAATAATCGATTCAGGAGTCATGTGTTGGTCTTTGAAGTTTGTCACGTTAACTGAGCAGAGAATTGGGGATAAATGCATAGAGATGTTGTGAAAAAGGCAAGATATCCGTATTTATTGTCTTAAATGGATTTGGCACAGTTGTTAATTCCCAGTATGTCAGAAGCTTTGGAGTGTGTTTGGGACGATATGAAACACATTACACATCTTTTTTTGTGTCTTCATGCTTGAATCTTTCCATCATGCGAAATATAGTCTGAAATGATATAAAATAATACACTAAACAAAAAAGTAAGTTTTTTCCATGATTTACACATTTCAATTAATAGTAAAATTCAATCAAATAGAATTGAATAATCTTGCATATTATGAATTAAGAATTTTAAGTGAATAAAAAACTACAGTTTAATAAAACATTTTGTATAAATCTCTTTCGTTAATGTGATTCGTAAATTAATGAAAATGTTTTAATTTAAGTTTAAGATTGATACAAAATGTATTTATTTATTGGAAAGAAATTAATACTTTCATTCAGCAAGGATGCATTAAATTGATCAGAAGTGATGGTAAAAAGATTACACAACTGGGTGATAACTATGTACTAACCCTGAATCTACCCCTAAACATAACCTTAACCCAGGTTGTTACCTTAACATTACCATTTTCATCTGTAAGTACACTGTAAGTACATTGAAAATGCACGTGCTATAAAATAAAGTGCAACCGAAATTTCTTTTTATCAAAGTATCTAAAAAATATATCACGGTTCCACAAAAATATGAAGCAGCACAACTGTTTCCAACAATATTAAGAAATGTTTCTTGAGCAGCAAGTCAACATATCAGAATGATTTCTGAAGGGTCATGTGACACTGAAGACTGGAGTAATGATACTGAAAATTCAGCTTTACCATCACAGGAAAAACTATATATTAACATAGAGAACAGTTATTTTAAATAGAAATTATATTTCACAATATTACTGTTTTTACTATATATTTGATCTAATTAATGCAACCTTGGTGAGCAGAAGAGACTTCTGAAATGGTAGTGTATACTGTGTAAGAGATGGGAATGGGATCAGAACATGATGATCCACGACTTGAACCTGAGACTTGAACATGTGCACAGCCAGGATCTGTGTCATGAAGAATCTGTGTGTTCTGCATTGTAATAACTTTGATGTGCTGATCATTTCTGATCCTTTCAGCATTAAACATGAAGTGACTGTGACTCAATGTGTGTGACACACAGAGGCTGTCTGGCTTCTGTCTTTAATGCTGCGTGTGTGTAAATAGTATCAGCCGTGCCTCACAGCTTGATAGTGACCATATGTGCCATATTTTTGTTTCATATATCTTACACATGCAGCTGAATAATAATCAAACATACAACATGAATTATGTATCAGTCTCTGCTTCATCAATAGAACAATGTGGGCGAAGAACTCTCTGTCTCTCTCGACCATGTTCCTCCTCTCTCTCTCTCTCTCTCTCTCTCTCTCTCTCTCTCTGTAAACCTCCTCTCATTCAGACGAGTGCTCATGAGAGTGTTTTTGTTTGTGTATGAGTAGTGTGTGTGTTTGAATGAGGAAAAGGTGACAGAGTTCATATATTTGTGTTTATGTGTGTGGTGCACCGTTTCAAACCCTTTCAAACTAACCTCAATCATGATGCGTACTCACCTATAAAAATGGCATTAAAGTGTTCTTGTAATTTCATATATGCAAGGCTAAAGCCTTCTGCACGGGACGGATGATGCGCTGAGTAAACGTGCAAATTCATTCCCTGAAAGTAGATGGCGCTTATTGAAAAACAGAAATACCCCGGTACACAAGGTGGCGCTGCACAACTGTAAAATCAGAGGGAAATGATAGGTGAATAACACTGATGTAGAAGCACTTAACCCTGGTTGTAAGCCTCATAAACTGTAAACTTGTAAACACACCTCAAATCTGATTGGTTGATTGGTTGTTCCAGGAAGATGTTGCACGACGTTCACCGTATTAAACTATTAAAGGGTTAGCTCACCCAAAAATGAAAATTCATTTACTCCCCCTCATGTCATTCCAAACCTGCAAGACTTTCGTTCATCTTCGGAACACAAATGAAGATCTTTAGTTTTCTGTTCCTCCATTGACAGCTACGCAACTACCACTTTGACGCTTCAAAAAGTTCATAAAGAGATCGAAAAACGAATTCATGTGAGTTGAGTGCTTTAGTCCAAATTTTCTGAAGAGAAACAATCACTTTTTATGATGAACAGATTTAATTTAGGCTTTTATTGACATATAAACATTTATCAACTCACACATCAGTTGTGGTAAACGAAAGCTCAAGCATGTTCACTTGACGTATGAGAACCATCTGTTCCTCATATAAAGCTGGTCAAATATATGGTCAAAATATACAGAATAATATCTTTAGGTGTGGTTTTAAAATGCCAATGTGAACGCGGACCAGGACAAATTTTTTTATTTTTATTTTTTTATTGTTTTTTTTTGGTACAGACCAAACGAATTAAGCGAACTGAAAAAAGGGGTGAACACACCATTAAACTGAAATAAAAATAATGTAAAGCTAAATATAAATTTAGCTATATATATAATATATTTTAAAAACTAATAAAAATGATAAAACCACATTTTTATTACAAAAAATTAATCTAAAACTAAAGATGAAAACTGGAAATAAAAACAAAAAACTAAATACTATAATATTATATTAATAATGCTAAAACAACGCTACACTCACAAATGGACTGGACTTGATCTATGATTACATTAGTATCTACCTGACCGGAAAAGGGCTGAACTAACTGATCCTCAAAGGCAGACTAATGTGATAACGGTGATTTCACTACAGCTGTAGGGTACACACACACACACACACACACAGAGAGAGAGAGAGAGAGAGAGAGAGAGCTGTCTGTTCAGTGTAAATACAATTTAATACCCTTAATAATTGATGAAGCCATGAGCTTTTGAGAGCCTTTTAGCAGCCCATAGTTCCCTCTCTCTCCCTCATGTGTAATGCTGTGGTACAGGGTGAATTGAGTGAACGCAGCTCTCTGATTGGCTGAAGCTATTGCCTGGCAACGGCGACTGAAGTCCAGTCAGATTCTCGGCCAGAAAGATCCAAAGAGCAGCAGACACTGGATCACATTATTCACACGTGTGTAACTGGAGCGTTAGGGTGTGTGTGTGTTTGATTGGATGTCTGTGCATCTGACTGAAAAGGAGAGAGGAAGCATTCTGGGTTTTCCTGGATAATGCTGGGAAGTTGGCAGGATTTAGGAAGGAGACAAGCATCACGTCCCTGTGGGATTCTCTGTCGGACTACACTACACAAACTCTTAGGGTGAGTCCCAGTGGCTTAAATGATGCCACATGCACAAGGATTTGGTGCTATTTTTATAGTTTATGATCAAGAAACCACACTTAAAAATGATATATAAGTACTAGCACTGGGTTCAGAGCTGCATCAATATCACTGGGGTTTTTGAGGTTAATGATGTCAGAGGTCTTTTTCACCAGTGGCATTGATTCTTACTGGTGCTAATTGATACATGGTTCTGCTTTTTGACACGCGTTCTCCTCCTGCGCACCTACCCTTACATCTGATTTTTAATGTGTTTTCAGAATGTATTTTTTTCCCTGATAGGATGATAATGATTTGATAAAGAGGCCCTGTTCTTTTTGTGGCAATGAGAGGTGAATATCAGCTGCTGAAAGCTATAGGATGTGCGTTGAATGTTGAGGGGCTTCTGTCTCTCTGGGTCAGTCCTGTGCCAGGCTGCAGGGGGCACCGCCTGACCGGGCCCTGGGGGGGGGGGGGGGGGGGGGGACAAGCACACTTGTTCTGTGTGCTTATATGCTGTTAACTGCACAATCCTAGCTGAATTACTTAACCTATGTGAAGACAGCCAGCTGGAAAGAACAGCGTGTTATTTGTGTGTGTGTGTGTGTGTGTGTGTGTGTGTGTGTGTGTGTGTTGGTCTGGGGGATGGGAGAAGTTAAGAAAAAGTTAGCTTTTGTTTAAGCTTCAGGAAACAGGAAGGAAGCAGGATATACAAAGTGCATTAGCGTGAATGGAACAAAGCCTGTTTGAAGACTTCAAATCAGTGGCCAAAGGAAACCATCTCCTGTAATCTGCAGTTGTAAGCCTCTGGGATTCTTTAACACTAGACATTCAGCTCACTTTATCATACAGAAAGAATGTCCTCTGGACACTGTCTTCTCAATGGAAGCACAACGCCTGAGAGTGCCATGGGTCGTAGTTCTGCGTTTAGAGTTAACGAAGGCTGTATTACACCAGTCCACTGAGACCCTTAATCTCACAGTATGTGGTGAAGGATCCTGTGGAGTTACAAACATACGCTTGGCCCTGCCTGATATAATGTTTAAAAGAGCAAAATCACAACACTTTTCATATTTTGTATGTTTTTAAATATTTATAGGTCATACATCTATTCTATTTGCACAAGTATTTACACTACTGTTTAAAAGTTTGGGGTCATGATTATTTATTTATTTTTAATTGGTCAACGTTACAGGACAGATATTTATAATGTGAAGATTTCATTAGTTTCTTGAGCAGCATATTAGAATGATTTCTGAAGGATCATGTGATTCAGCTTTGCATCAAAGGAATAAATTACATTTTACATTCAATATATTCAAATGGTAAAGTTATTTTAAATTGTAATTACTTTTCACATTATTCCTGTTTTTACTGATTTTTTGTCAAATAAATGCAGCCTTGGTGAACATAAGAGACGTCTTTCAAAAAACGGTAAACAGTAGTGTGTGTGAATGTGATTTTACAAACCTTTATTTCTAATATGTATCTAATATTTATTTCTATATAAATCTAATATTTCTCCTTAAAAATAATGTGAAAGTGTCCTAAATTCTTACTTTATAATGTGGGTGACCGGTGACGACTGAAAAAGACATATAATGAAAAGTATATCTTGAATCTAGTTCATTTCTTTAACCCATTGGTGAACAAGTTTTTTTCCGCATTTTCATAAAGCAGTGAATTTCATTTAGATTTAGTTTATTTTGTGTGTGTGTGTGTTTGTGTGTGTGTTTGTGTGTGTGTGTGTGTGTGTGTGTGTGTGTGTGTGTGTGTGTGTGTGTGTGTGTGTGTGTGTGTGTGTGTGTGTGTGTGTGTGTGTGTGTGTGTGTGTGTGTGTGTGTGTGTGTGTGTGTGTGTGTGTGTGTGTGTTTGAACTCTAGGTGAGTTTGGGCCGGTATCAGTGTCTCATTCATTGCCTCAGTTGCTTGTGGCACCTCGTCACCGATCACCATGACGATATGGAAAGAAAAAGAATGAAAACATATGAATATTCATGGTGATCGAAGCCAAGCCACAAAAGGCTTTAATCTGATTGGTGGAGCTCAGCATTCTGACTATAGAGCTTTTCACTTTAAGGATGTAAAGGCAGTCATTTCACCTGTATGAAAATGACTCAGTACAGCTTTGAGGTATCGGGGGGGTTGTAATATATTTTCATTGTGTTTTATTTATGTTGCAGAAATACAGGCAGTGCATGGCAGGGCTTCTCGCTCCGCCGTACGGAGTGATGGACAGTGGGGCTACAAATGACAGTGAGTAACACACGCAAACATACACACTCACACGAGACATCAATGAGGATTTCTCAGAAATGTCTTTGTTTGATGCAGGAATGCCAGACAAGGAGAATCTAAAAAGCGACCCTCTCAATTTTATGTCAAAAAACCTGAATAAGGTAGGATTGTCCTACATGTTCCCATACATCACCAGGTTATATGGTTTTGTTTTTATTTTATTTTTTGTTCAGTTGTTGTATGTTAAAATGAATATTCGCATTCGCTGGTATAGTGATGTGTCTATGTTGATTACTGCCACTATACTTTGGACAATAAAAATCAATCAAAAAAATACTACATTTTTGATGATTCTTTTGCCAGTAATTGTCATTTCCATCCACATAACTCAAGACTGTAGACTGTCGTCACCTCAGTTTTATGCTAATTTTGTATAATTATCCCTCTGTTGCTCTTCGGTCAATTTTTGTGATGAAAAATTTTACCTTTTGTTTTTTTAGAATTTTTTAATTTAATCGGAATGGTACAAAACTTGGTAAAGGTTTTGGCATTTGCTATGTGAACACAAAAAAAAAATGATGGACATGATTCGAAAAGGTTAAATGGTTCTGGAAAAAAAAAAGGTCACATTTGTGCTCCTCGCGGTAAAAAATTAGCGCATTGGAAATGAATGAGAGACGAATTTCATCTAGTGAAAACTTTTGGTACTGCGGCCAAACATGAAATATCAAGTTCAAATTTGGAACACAACTTTAAATTTATGGCTTTGATTTTCTTGCAGTTTTAGAGTAAAACGTGTTTTTGAAAATATATATTTCATATAAAAATTTAAAATAGTATTTGTGTGTATATTGTGCATTTTTCATAACAATAAACTAAAATATAGTACATTCAATTTGTTGAAAGAAAACAAAACATTCCTGTCAGTTTTTTACTGCCACGCTTGCACCAGAGTGTTTTAATTAAATAAAAAAATCTTTTGAAAAAGATCTTTTGTCCATTAAACTTGCAAATTGAGTGCAGGCTATTAGATCTCAATGAGTGTGTTTTGTGCTGTAAATAGGCTGTGCATGAGTGTTTTTTTTTGTGCCTCACTCTCAACTTCCTCTCTCTCTGTTCCGGATTTTGTTTCAGGTCCCATCAGAAAAGATTTTGAGGGCAGAAAAAGTCTTACGTAACGCTATACTGGCCAGAGCTCCCCACATGATCAGAGATAGAAAATATCATCTGAAAACCTACAGGTGTGTGTGTGTGTGTTGCCTATGACAAATGTTATATGGCATATCGTTTACAATATTTATTCATTTATACCATAGTATGCAGAATACACTGCTCTGTGTGCTCTGCGTGACCTGTGTGTGTGTGTGTGTGTGTGTGTGTGTGTGTGTTTGCAGGCAGTGTTGTGTCGGCACGGAGCTGGTCGACTGGCTGCTTCAGCAGAGCTCATGTGTTCACAGTCGAGCTCACGCTGTGGGAATGTGGCAGGTGTTCCTGGAGGAAGGGGTCCTGAATCACGGTACACAACAAACACGTACACCTGTGCCATTTGCTGCTGTGACAGCCTGGTTAAAGGTAGGGTAGGCACTTTCGGAGAGGTTAGTAATGGCAAGCTAAGTTTGAAAGCATGAGTTCCCACCCTCACTTCAGAGCGCCTCTAAAGCCACGGCTCCTCCCAAACACATGAACACACACAGCAGGTGTTAAATTACCTCATGTCTCAAAGCACAATAACATAATACATGTCAACAACTTACAGAGCTCTAGTTGTACCACCTGACTCCTGCAGATTCATTTCTGCGTTGATAATGTTGACATACCTAAATCTGAACAGCTTCGGGAACGTCACGGGTCGCCATCTGATAATTACAGCCATGTAACCCTACCTTTTTTCTGGGTCATTCCTGCTATGTTGAATGTTTCTTCATTTTCTTTTCTCTGATTGAAATGTAAATTTCAAATGTTTTATCTGGAATATTATTTTAACCAGTGTTGTTTTAGTAGTGTTTTTATACTATCA